>CM067220.1:118422502-119144854 GCA_034190945.1 Octodonta nipae
GGAATAGAGTTAAGTAGTTTAATCTTTTAAAGTTATTACATAGGGTGCTCAAAGCAGTTTGCAGTTTTTGATGAAATTTATGGGAATTGATGGATTTATATTTATACAGGGTGGTACAAAAAATGTCAAACTGGGTCACCGATAAGTAGTTGCACATACAAGGTGGTTAAAATAGAGTGGAGTTGAATAAAGTTAAATAGTGTGGACACAAAATTGTTCTACATTTTTTAAGAAAGAACATGAGCTGTTGCATATATGCAATATCTGAAACATGGGGCGAATTAAAATTATAGTTATACAGTGTGATTAAAAAATATTCGAAAAAGTTGCATATACGGGGTAGTTGACATATAAGGTGGAGACAAATTATATTTTCCAGGATGGTTAAAAAATATCTCAAAAATGTTTATTTAACGTAGTTATACAGGATGGTTGAAAAACTGATAGACCAGTAAGTTATAATGGGTGAATAATTGGCAGCAGCGTATACAAGATAGTTTAAATATAGATGGAAGTTATAGCTATAGAAGGCATTTCTTAAAAATATTAAATAAAATTGTTATGTACGGTGGCCATCAATAGTTGCGGTTTTAGTGAAATGGGTTGGGGATTGGTGAATGTAGTTGTATAGAGTGGTACAAAAATATTATATTGGGTGGCCCATAAGTAGTTGTATATATATGGTGGTTGAGATCGGGACTTAGAGTAGAGTTATAGTTTTACAGGGTGGATTAAAAAATGTTAACAAATTGTTATATAAGGTAGAGCAGGAACAATTGCATCCTGCTATATGAAATACCAGAAATATAGAGCAAAAATATATTAATATATTTTTATATATATATATATATATATATATATATATATAATTTTAGAAAGTTGCATATAATAGCGGTTAAATTTATAGTTTACGAAGTGGCTCAAAAATATCAGAAATAATTGTTACATAGCGTATAGGGTGGAGTAGAACTATAGTTAGGTAATTCAAAAATGTTATATTGGGTGACAAATAAACAATAGCATATACAGTATGGTTGCACTATAGGGTGAAGCAAAGTTACAATCATACAAGGTGGTTTCAAAACAATGTTGAATAAAATTGTTATATAATGTGGCCCATAACCACTTGCAGTTTGTGAAATGTGTTCGGGATTGGTATATTTTAGTTATGCTAAGTGGTTCAACGAAGTTAGAAAAAATTGTTATATTCCATAGCCCATATATTTATTTCATAAGCCATTTCTATTTGCAAAGAAAAAATCAGGGTCTTTTATGATGAAATAGTCTAAAAAATACTCCTCTAACGCCTACTATGTTCAAATGGAAATAAGATCTTATTTCTATGAAATAGTAGAACTTACGCTGTTGTACATGAAAATACTTCGTACCTTTCGACTTGAACTTATTTTCAATATTAGATGTTTTTACAGTTAAGTATGCAATAACCATTAATATTTCATGAATTACATAAATTTGTTGTCAACATAATCAGCGGAATCAATACAATGATATCCTTTCACCGCAAACAGCATTTAAACGATAAAAACCTTAAATGCATGTGAAGGTAATCCAGTATAAATAAAACTCCTAGAATGTGAATAACACATTTGGAAAATAAAAATATCTACAGGATGTTTCAAATCAAATACGATAAACTTCCCAATATTTTTTAGATTTAAACATAGTTTTGTTAATTAAAAATAAAAAAAAATAAGTAATTAAAAAAAATTTAGGGAGAGAGTCCAAACAAAAGGGGATTAATCTAATAATTCCTTTTTAAAATTCTCCTATTTATTATCACACGGGAGAAAATTAATGTTTGAATTCTGGAATTCATTTTATTCGTCTTATATGTTACCCTCATTAAAAGTGCAGGAATCCCAGAAATTTTTGAAAGAGCTTAGTATTTTTGAATATTTTGCAGTTTATTTTAGATCTTTGATTTATACATTTATTAACAGAAATTATGTCTTTTTTTGTTCGCACAAAGAGGAACAAGAAATTTTGTTTTTTTACAAATAGTTTTATCATATTTAACAATGCCTGTATTTGTAAGGGTCTAATTCAAGGAAGAAATGTACTAATTGAATTACCTTGAGCCGACTACTATACTAGTATTATCCTTTCTTACCGCAGAATTCACAAAAAATTCACTTTTAAAGTTGTCACACTTGCACAGTGCACAGATGCACAGTTTCGTAATTATTTTTAATTTGTGCATCATTGGGGCTGACAAGTTTAAAGTGAAATGTTTGTGTTTTGTGCTGTAGAAAGGAAAATTCTAGTATGTAGCCGCCGCAAGATTAGGCAATTATTTTATTTCTTCCTTGAAAAGACTCAAGAGTGAACGAAAAGTCGGTAAATTGTATCTATATGTCTGTTAATCAGATCCATATCCGGAAACAGAATCAGCTATCACTCTGTAAAAATATACGTTCTCACAAGATCCCAAAAAAATTCCGAAACAGCACAATAACTCTTCAGGAATATCAATCAAAGCTAATACTCGTAAAATAATAAAAATATAAAATTACGGAATGATATTTGTGGCATATTTTTCAATTTTTAAGTACTTCTTTGGAAATAACACCACAAAATTTGCTGTATATTCTGACCTAGACCCCGAAACGTTTGGAATATACAGCAATTTTCGTAACTGTGGTATTATTTCCCAAGAAGTACGTAAAAATTAAAATTACGGAATCGGCAAATGGGGAAGCTGTATGTTGTTGATATTGTAAGTAGTTCTTTTCTTGGACCATATGGTTTATACATAGAACTCGATTGTTTTCTTTGTAGTTGTCAAATGAATTCTCGCAGTGGTGTTTTGTCCAGTATTTTTTATTTTCAGTGTCTGGTGTGTATTGTGAGAGATTTCTTTTTTTGTTGGTTCTTTCGATTTTCAATCTTATGTATATAAAGCGTAGCTCAGTAGCTTTTTCTGTTACGTTGTTTTGTACTGAGTCGATCCTGAGGCTGAATGGCATCTTCAAGAGTGTACTTTTTATCTACATGCAATTTATTATTTTTTATATGGGTTTTTTCTTGACTTATTTGTTCAATATACTATTTGTTTTTGAATTTACCCCAAAAAATCATAAAGTTATGCTCTAAACAATTTATTAGGTTAAGCAGGTCCATTCAGAAGTTATTATTGATGAAGAAAGTTGAAGTCTACTCTACTCCGATGACGACCACTAACTTATGAGAAGTTAACAAAGGAGTTCTATCAGTATAAACTAGGGGTACTTAGAACAAGGAAGTCTATAGTATGACGTATGTATTGAATAAGACAGGCAAACACTAACTCTAACGTAGAAAAGCTACTGAAAAATTAAATACCGTTCTTCAGTTTAATCTCCCATGGTAGGTATGCTTAAATGTAAAGATATTTAAACTCAGGAACATTAGCTGTCACTAAAATGATCATTAAGAAAATTCATCTCATGCACCATAAGCTAGATAGATCAATTTTTGGAACTACTATATGAAAATATCTCTAACAGCATTATCATCAGCCACCCAGGTATACGGGACACAATCGAAAATATTCTGCATTTAAACTGGGTAATCCTTTAGTAAAGGAACGGTATCCATGCACAGCAACTATTTTTTAATGGAGGCTAACATCAAATTAATACAAAATTATAGTATGGCACCCACAGCTAGAGGAATTATATACAGCGGTTCATTGAAAACTAATAGAGGTAACATATTTCTATTTGTTTTTAGCTTCTGTAGCGAATTACTTGATGTTGTTATATTCCAGCTTTAAGAGACATGTCAATATAATAAAAGTCTGATATCAATGTATTTCAACCCCTTTCAACAAATTTAAAAAAGCGAAATTATATACAATAATATTCACACAAAATTAGAGAACAATTTCTCTTTAATTCCTGGGAAAACAATAACACGTTTTTCCACACGATATCTCCATACTTCTAAGGCAATAAGACAAATTACTTTCAATTCTCAGATGTTTGCATTTGTTTAGAAACACCCTGTATAATAAACGCATCGACTATGAAGCAGGTTCTCTTATTTAGAAGTAGAATTTTTATTGCTTTCAGAACCGGATTGTTTATTGATACTGAAATGAGTTTACGAAAAAAACGCGGTTTATAAATAATTTCAAAATATTCGTTGAGATAAAATCTTTACATAGTTGAGCGGCCTTCAAGCATTTTTGCCAACTGAACAATTATATTTACATACAACTTTTTTCACGACTAGCGGAATATATTAGTATACCAGAAACTATTTAGACTTGCTCTCTGAATTCTTATGGAGAGTAGCTTTCGGCTATTCTGCCATTTCGTTTCCATGGGCAGTTTAAAATTCCTTAATTTTCAGTGTACAGGTCCTCAAAGCTGATTTTTTTTATCACTTGCATTGCATAACAAGAAATGGCCAATTTCATTAAAACTTTGGCGTTTGATAGTTGTAAATGCGTAGATCAAGAGTCTTAATGGGCACTTGTTCTGAAAATCCTATGCTTTTGGTCTACAGCCCTTCAAATGAACTTTTATACCTCTTATGCTATGGATATTGAAAGAAAGTGGCTTTTTGATTATTTTTTTAAAAATTTGATATTTGAAAATCCCTGAAGCTCTAGGTAGAATGTATAAAAGTTCTTTAATTTGAGCTATGCAATGTAAAAGGTAGAACGAAAGCAAACTACATTTAACCTTCGTTCAAATAACAGAGCTACGCATCGAAAAGAGATCAATTTTTAATACCTTCAAATAATAATTTGGTCAAGTGCGAGTTGGACTCGCATACTTAGGGTTCCGTACCACCTTCAAGATTCGAATATTCCAGTTTCAGACAAGCAGGGAATGAGTGCATTTTCTTATACTTACCCTTATATCTTTTAAAGGAAGCGTTTTAAATTTATAAAAAATATACACTTTGATTTTCCACACATAGACTTTTTATTTTATCTGCTTTAGGATTCGCTTGATTTTTATCACAATACATATGTATTTAATTTTCTAATTTGGCCCCCAAAAAGTAACATTAGAGTTTTTATTTTACTAATAAACTTTCAGAAATGCCTTTTATAATCTACTGTCTGAGTTTTGAGGCTCTGTAGATTGGAAGAAAAACGGCAAAATAGGTCAAAGTTTAAATTATAAATTATTAAATCTGTTATTCAAATTATTTAAAATATAAATAAAATATATTTTCAAATGTTAAATAGTGTAGTTTCTAAAGTGGAAATTAAGTCGTTGTTTAATATTTTTAATATCTTTTATACAAATGATTTAAAAATATGATATATTTGTAATTCACATAATGAGCCTTTTATCTGATATATTACATGATGCGTTTGAAAATTGAATCTTTATTTTCCATTTAATTGTATAATTTGTCCCTAAAATTACTATGGGGGTTTTCTAATAATCTATTTTCCGTTTAATTCTATTATTTGGAGGCCAAATAATAGAATTAGGGATTTTTTTTCATATTTTTCCTATAAACAAAAAAAGAGGTCTGAGAGTTTGGGGAATAACGGGGAGAATGGGTAATTTTTTTAAAATATTTTTTTAATATATTTTAAAATATTCATTTTAAAAAAATTAAAAAAATATATTTGTACCCTTTCATTTTATATATAACATGATGGGTTAGAAACAATTTTAATTTTAATTTTCCATTTAATTCTATAATTTGTCCCCCCCCCAAATAAATATTAGGGGTTTCTACTTAATTTTCCAGTGAAGTTCAGGTGAGGGGCTATACCCCCATTTTTTTCAAAATTTTCCAGCTTATGGTTTCGGAGATAAAGGGAGGGGAATGGGTAAATTTTTTTATATTTTGTTAATTTCTTTTAATTAATTTATTTTAAAAATATGAAAAAAATATATTTGTTTTCTTCGTAATGAGCCCTTTCATTTAATATATAACATGATGGGTTAGAAACAATTTCAATTTTATATTTTCGATTTAATTCTGTAATTGGCCCCCCAAAATTAAAAGTAGAGGTTTCTCCTTATTTTTCCAGTAAACTTCAGGTCAGAACCTATAAATCTATTTTTTTTTCAAAACTTTACGTTTTATAATTTCGTTGATAAGGGGGGGGGGGGAATGGGTTAATTTTGGTATATTTTCGTTAATATCTTTTTAAATAATTTTTTTAATATGAAAAAAAATATATTGTGTTCCTCAGAATGAGACCTTTCATTTGATATATTACATGATGCGTTTGAAAAAAATTTTATTTTTAAATTTTTATTTAATTCTATAATTTGCCCCCCAAAATTAATATTAATGGTTTCTCCTTAATTTTCCTGTAAAGTCCGGGCAACACTCTATATTTTCTATTTTTTTCAAAATTTTAGCTCAGTAGTTTCGGAGATCAGGGGGGGGAACGGTTGATTTTTTTAGTTTTTCCCCCCAGAAGTACCCCTAAAATCTTTTTTTTTTCTTTTACGATATGTACTCCTGATCGGGTCACCAAACTATATATTACTACCAAATTTCAACCTCTTCCGTCCAGTAGTTTAGGAGAAAATGACTGTGATGTGACAGAGGCAGAAATCCTGAGTGATATTATAAGGGTATCCGTATATTGTATATACGGAACCCTAAAAAATGACTACCAGAGTTTGAACCCAAAAGGACTTTTGATCCAAGCGTTCAGAACTATCACCTTACAGAGTCTCAGTAGAATTAGCGAAAGCCATTATTTTCTTGCGAATCAAAAAAAGAAGTAAAAAATTTCAACTTCGAACCTACAAACTATGAAATATGACTAGTGACTATGTTGATGAACAAAGTTGAATTAAAAAAAAATGTTTTAACGCATTTAGAATGGCATTGCTAACCAATAGACACACAAATCATGAAGACAAGAGAGTTTCTACAAATAAAGGTGTAAATACTACAGTTTTTTTTTTGTTTAATATAACATTCCTTATTTGTTTGATTATCCGTTTACCTAAGGCGCCTAATGACGAAACTTTGTAGATACCTGAGAACGTACGTTTTCACGGCCAGAGTCACAGCTGATTGTGTTTTTTCCGGACTTGG
Source organism: Octodonta nipae (assembly GCA_034190945.1). Classification (NCBI taxonomy): domain Eukaryota; kingdom Metazoa; phylum Arthropoda; class Insecta; order Coleoptera; family Chrysomelidae; genus Octodonta; species Octodonta nipae. The sequence continues at coordinate 118,429,541 of CM067220.1, forward strand.
AACTCGTCATTTATTCGAATTAATTTATTTATATATCTGAAACCAGCATATAAACAAAGGTTTCTGACGTTTCGCCCATACTTATAAGGGGCTTTTTCAAGGATGAGAGAACAAAACAAATGTTACTTACCTTGCGTCGACTCCATTCTTTTTCTCATCCTTAAGAAAGCCCCTTATAAGTGAAACGTCGGAAAACTTTGTTTAAATGCTGGTTTCAAATATATAAATTAATTAATTCGAAAAAATTACGTCATCCAAATCCGGAAAAAGCAGCAACAGGTTTGTAAATACCTACTTTGCAATTTGTAAAAAATTACTAAAACTGTATATTCTTAGTCTAATAAGGTATGAACGAAAGCTTCAATAAAAAAAACTGTGCAAGATCTATTGATTCTGGTCGTGGGAAAGAAAAATCTTATTTAATTGAAGCTTAAAGTTAATGGTCGGTATTTTACAAAACATTAAGTCAAACAAATGAGAAAGAGCTACATTCTCAAAAGCAATCTGAATATTTTAACGAAAATGACTGGTGCGTTCCCGCAATTTGTTTAGTGTTCAATTTGATTGAATTACTTCATTGATTTTTAAACTTCTGCGCCTTTTCTAAAACATTCCGTCGCGCTAATGCTATTTGTAAGTGTGTTTTTGCGTGTAAAATATAGACAGTATTGTGATTCGTGGTTCGCATCCCGAGCTGTTAAGAAGCTTGGGAGTTTCGTGCAATGTACTCCGAACTTTTCGGTGGCTTTGATTCCGTCTGAAGAGACGCCGCTTTTTGTTGTCTTTTGCGTTACGATCCGCGAGTTTGTAGCTCCATTCGTGGCGACCGCTAAACCGCTTTCATTTTGTTTCTTTAGTGTTTACAAAAGCGCATCATTTGTTGTTAAACCCGCATTTTTTGTATGTTCAATCAATGAACATTACGTCACTATTTTTTGTGTAACGTGTTGTCCCGACGAAGCTCTAAGAAACTGTTCCTGTTCACGGGGCTAGCCTCAGAAGAAAGAACACCAAGAAAACACCCTTTGCAGAGCTTCGACGTAAAAGGTCAGTGATTAACTTTTATTTGGTGAATTACTTTACGTGTTTATTGATTGTTCCGCTAAAGGTCCTTCGTCAATTATATACTTGCATTGAACCAGCATTGAACTAAAACCGCAACATCTATTTCATACATTTTTTTGAATATTATTCTCTCTATGGAATGTGCATCGAAGACATTCCATAACAATGACTATGGTAGACGTCTAGACCTTTATGAAATTTGTTTTTATATATTTATACCTACAAATGTTGTTATTGTAGTAAATATATTGTCTTGCACTTTAGTTAGTTACAAATGGAAATTTTCTTATAAATCACATGTACACGATCTTTACCATGATCCCCCTTCCAACAAAAGCTACTAATCAAAAGTTCATAATTTTCGAATGTTAACAATAACAAACAAAAGGTAATGTGTTTGATGATTTTTCAAAATTGCCCTTAAGGGTTTACTTTTGGGTTTTGCATTCATAAATAAAATACAATTTACAAAAATTATTAACAATGAAAACATTCATCAAAAAAAAGGTACATCTTTATGCAAACAATCTCAAGGTCAACAGGTTATTAAACCGGATCAGAACCACATATCCACCACATTTCCCTAGATGCCAATATCTACTGTCCTCCCTTCTTCTCTAAAGTTGAACTCATTGTATAACTTTCTTTGGTACTGTTTCATTTCCCATTCTCTTAACATAGTCCTGTCATTTAGTTGTCTCGTTTATAAGTCTTCCATTGCCGTTCTTTCTTTGTATACTAATCGTCTTCATTTCTTACTATCTCCATCCTTCACTTTTTAGCAGATCTTCGTAGGTAATCCATATTGACAGAACTTTATTTTCAAAATTTTTTAAATAATTTGCCATACTTCACAGCAATAGTTCAGGTTGCTTTTTACGATAATTTCAAACATAATATGTAACTTAGTTTTTCTTCTTATGCTTCTCCCTGAAGATTGAATTCAATGTACTCGTGATTTTCTGTTGGATATTAATCCTATTAATCTTTCTCTACATCAAAACCCCAGGTGTTCCTTTGTAGGTAAGTTGTACTACTAGGTGGTCTGTATATATTCCTATTGTATATGTATTCGGTATATTTAAGGTCGGATCCTCTCCTGGACATGTGTTAAGTTTTTTGCCAATTGATGGTAAGCCTCCATTCTGTATATTATCGTAAAGTTTCTTCATCTGTTTATATCATCGTAGTCTTTTGCTGCAATGAAGCGTAAACAGTGATGTATCTCCATCCAAGGGCGTACCCAGCTTTTGGTTTAAGGACTGGCAAAATTCAGAAAAAAATTGTCCTAGAGAGAGGCACAAATAAGAATTTTTTGGTTCAGGGGGGAGGGAAGCAAGTCAGCAATTTTATGGGAAGATTTAATGGCTCATGGCAGGTTTTTCAGGTCCACGGGGCAGCTGCCCCCCTCTGCCCCTCCCTCGGTACGCCCATTTCTCCATCTCCAATCGGTATACCCATTGTACTTTATTTTTTTCGTCATTTTGTCAGGGCATAATCAAGATTTATACTAAATAATATTGGAGACATGATGCCAAAAAGGCTAACAGAAAATTGAATTGTGATGGAATATCGGAACTGAACTCACTATAAAATTTATGAACCAGCTTGAATAATTTGAAATTAACGGAAGACAAACGTCGCATATAATAGGATCATACAATTACATATTGATTCTCGAAAAATTACACTGCAAATGTTAGTTTAATAAATTATATTATTATTTTATTCAGATAAAATAGAGATCAGTATCTTAGCTTCTACTTAATGTTGGATTGGCCAAAGTGTTTTGTATTTACAAACAATAGAAATCTACTCAAATCAGGAATTTTTCACATGTCACTTAAACTAAATATAACATTTGCGATGGACGTATTTTACAAATGTCACGACAATAAACAAATTCTATAAAAACAGAAAATAACTTACCGACTACTGGAGCAAAAGTAAGTTGTATAGGATAATTCCAAGCACTAATCACAAGAACAACACCAAGCGGATCACTATAAATGTACAAACTATCAAAAAAGTTCATGAAAGTTTTCCTAACACTTTTCGGTTTAGCCCAATCATCGATGTTACTTAAAGCAATGTTTATTTCCGAAACTGTCAAATTAGTTTCATGCACGATAGTTTCCGCTTTAGGTTTCTTCAAATCTTCATAAGTCGCTCTGCAGAGCGCCTCTTCTTCTTTAAGCAAAAACTCCCTCAAATTCTTCAGCTGTTTTTTTCTGAAAGCTATCGGTAGTGTTTTTCCGGACCGGAAGACCTCTCTAGTGCGAGCCACCAGTTCTTTAGCAGCTTTCGGTACATAAAACTCATTATCGACACCGACTATCGTAATGCCCTGTATATTCTTCGAGTCGAAACTCATCTTCGTTGTTTACTAAATGTGATACACTAGCGGAATGAAGTCCGAATCAAAAACACAACACTATCGCTTTTCGTAACCTTGTGGCAACATTTATGCAAGTTCAAGTTTTGCCTGTATGTGCCTCAGGTGCAATTTTTCTACCTGTTTTTTTTTTTCAAATCAAATCGGTTATTCAGCAAGCCGGTTTTAAGTGAACTATGAACGGTTTTTATCGGTAATTTGCCAAATTATAAACTTGATGAAATAGCACGGTATTTATAACTAATTTTGATAATTGGTAAGGTACTACTGTATTAAATCTCATATCAGATATCAAGGTTGAACGCATTTAAACAAACCAATTGAGATACTGGAATGATAACATTTTTCATATGTGGTCATTTTAATTTGTTAATTATATAACGAACAAACATGTGTTTTGTTGTGTTATTGTTAGACACGAAAAAAAAAATTAAAATACAAATAATTACTTTTCTATAAATAGACAACCGATACGAATTCAAATTAAAGTAGGTAAATTGTTGTCTTCTAAACGTTGTTTGTGGCATATTCTTGATTATTTTTATGTTTTTTGTGCAATAACACCACAGTAGAAATAAAACGACGTATATTGCAGGAATACCAAACGTTTCAAAGTCTATTCTGACTTCGTTGTCAATGGCTTTATATTTATTTTGCAATCTACATCAATAAATATAAAGCCATTGACAACGACGTCAGAATAGACTTTGAAACGTTTGGTATTCCTGCAATATACGTCGTTTTATTTCTATTGTGGTGTTATTGCCCAAAAAACATAAAAATAATCAGGTAAATTGTGTCCCCACGTTTGTGGCAATATAATATGAGATCAATTCTACTTCTTCATGTTTCTATATTTTTCATATCTTTGGTTGAACAAAAAACATTAATATGAGTTTATATTTAACAATTCATATCATACCCTGTTTCCACTTCACTTCTTGAACTTGCTATATAATGCTTTCAGTTTGCTCTACCTTTGATAAACTTGATAAAGGCGCTTTTTTGTGGTGTGATGACTTCTGACGAATGTTAGGTCCAACAACCACATCAGAATTGCCAATGGTCAAGAGACAACTTGTTTCGAGCCAGTAGAGACCATCATCAATTGCGAAGAAGAGTACCAGACGTCGGTGAAGGAGACAGGGCCCAGGAAAGAGTTCCTACAACAGTTTGCTGACCATTTGATACACCTGACACCAGAGAACCAGAAGAAAGCCAAGCAATTTATCACAAAGCACTGGCAAATTTTTAACAGTCAAGATGGAACCACCGGTCGCACCAACATCATCCAGCATCGAATAAATACCGGAAAGGCTCAACCCATCAGAATACCACCTAGACGACTACCATTGGGGCAACAACAGGCAGTCGAGGAAAACATCGAGTCCATGTTATAAAATGGAGTTATTGAGCCATCCATCAGCCCATGGTCTACTCTCGTCGTGCTAGTTAAAAAGAAGGGTGGAACCACCCGATTTTGTGTGGATTACAGAAAGCTGAATGACGTCGTCTACCGGATCCGTCGAAACCCCAATTCTAAATTGAAGGCGGTTCATTTAGATCGACTCGCTGCCTACCATGGAGAGGATGTTTCTGATCGGTACGATCAGAATTAAAGGGGTGAAGATTTTACTGGAGAATTCGACGCTGGTTTTATAAAGGAAGCAGGTCACGATCGCGAGTTCAGTTGATGGAGCGAAGAGCTTATATGAAAAATTGTTATTGTGATATTTGAATCAGCTGTTGTATATTCGATGTAAATAAAAGTTTCTAGAAAGGTGATAGTGAATATTAGTTTTATAATTTTAAATTAAACCCAAGGACTTTACAACAATATATTACTTTTTGAACTAGTAAACAATAACTCCAATAACACATGCTGTTTTAAACTTAAAAAAATAATTTTGTCAAGGGATAAATATGAGTTCCATAGGATGACTGAAAGTCACTATTGCATAGCTGGTATTATTTTTTTTAGGGAGTTATTAATTAAGTGGAAATTGTAATTTCTAACATTAAATATTTGTTAAAAATTATTATTATTATTCTTAAAACACTATCTTACTCGCTACGCTATTACAATTAAGTTGAGTTTATTCCATTAATTACCTCCGAATATTAGATATACTGAAACAAAAGTAATTAAGCCGCGTCTAAACTATTGCCCAAACATATAATTGAAGTTAATGACAGTATTGCTTTTGAGTAGTTAGTCCGCACCTTATTACGAATTTTTTGACATTAAATCCTTTCACTATTTCGATATTCAGTCTATATTTTTGAGAGAATTTTTCCATAATAAATAACAGTTGGCTGCTTCGTTCGTGGAAAATAACCATCAATCGGTCTCCAATATTCGTCTAGACCTTCACACAATCGCGGTCTGAAAAGGACGCCAACACGTTTTTGTTGGCTTATACAACATTATCGCATTTGTATTCGATATTATATTAAGTTACGAGAATTATGTTAATCTTATGTTATTAAATATATTATACTACAAACTGAAAATATTTGCGTTATTTAAATGTTTCCTTTATTTGTCGACTTCGTAGGTAGTCAATTGCTTCCAGTTTTTTTGATTCCCTTGACGCAAACGTTCCCACAATGTGAAGACTACTGAAACTGGTAACTGAATTTTCGTGAATGCCAACAAGTTTTATAATGTTATCAGCTTCCTTACTCCGTCTTTATTTATAAATTCATCAAGGTGATGATGTTATTTTGCCGTAAAACCTACGTAAATATTTCTATCAAACTATAAAATATAAATATCAATTGCAGTTATATGAATATCGTTTTCAATGTTGGCTAACGTTTATTATCTACAATTTTAATCGTATTTCCATTTTATAGCTTCAATATTCATGTCCGTTTGTTATAATGCGTCCTATCACATTGTTGGATGTGGTCAAGGATAGAGTCCAACGTATCCAAAGTTCAATGAGTTTCATTAATAATTTATTTTAAAAAAAGAACCGATACAAATAAATAATAATTAGGTCAAGTATAAGTGCAACTCTTATACCAAGGCTGCCGTACAACCTTTGAGATTTGCTATAATCTAGGTAAATTATAACTTTTTTTTTCTGTATGAAACGTTGACTAAATAGTTTCGAAGGTAAGTAGGGAATGAGTCGATTACCGAAAAAATGATATTTTCCTTAATATGCCGTTTTAAAATTATAAAAAACACACTTTTATTTCCCACAACGAACCTTTTCAATTGATCTGCTCTTTTATTTCAATAACATACCGTAGAATGGGGTAACTTTGTTCAGTTTCAAAATGAAAACAATTTTTTTTCTTAAAATATGCGAGAAAAAAATATATAAAAATAAATGTAAATATCAGTTTTGTCTATCAATTTTAAACTGTGATCAGGGTTACTTTGATACCGCTCAGTTTTCTTACACAATTTGAAAGTAATCCCAACCAGGAACAAAACACAAATAATAGTTTTGTAAATGCATCCATGGGTCTAGGACTTTTATTACTTATATGTATTTGGGGTAGCTTTGACTAAGAAAAACAAAGGAATTTTACGAAATAATCAATTTTATTATGAAGAGATATATTTTTGTCTTAAAATAACTTATAAACATTTAGAAAATTTTATTAAATCTTAGCTTGTAACAGTTATACAAATCAGTTCCTTGCATATACCAAATCTGCACTTTTCGCTGCCTCTTCATTTTCGGAGAAAACTGATTGTGCAACTTGGTCTTGCTACAAATTTTCAGTGGTGCTTGTTATATATTGTTCCATAGGGAATATTATACTTTGCAGATGCTCCATATAACATCAATCGGTTTTCAATGACTTCCCTAATAGCCTTATTCAGAGTCTCTTCGTAATTCCGGTATTTTCGGGAGCCTAAACGCTTTTTATAGGTCCTAGGCATGATGTTAGAACAATAAAAAACATCACTGTTAATAAAAAGACAACTCATTAATCAATCTAAGTAACTCAAACTAATAACCTCATGGGGTAACATTGATGATTGACCAAAGTAAACACGCATAGGTGATCAATGACAACCCGTACAAAATATGCCACCAAAAAAACAGTGAACTTCGACGTTATGGCTTGCAATAAAGGTCCTTATTATAGCTGAATAAAATTGTGTTCTGGTGAATTGTAAAGATTTGATGTGTTACTCATACTAAAAGTTGTAGTTTAGTTATTCAAGTGTCAATATTACAAAAAACTAGTACTTATCTATTTTAAACATTTTTTCACAGACCGGCACAAATCCATCTACTGCGACTCATGAATGAGTCAGTGCTGCCAACCGTAAAAAAAAAATAAAAAGATGCGTTCAGAAATCGCTCAATTTTAGTTTAAAAACTGAACGAAGTTTTTATCAAAGTCACCCCTGAATTCAAAGTAACCCCATTCCACAGTATCTATTTACATTTCTATTTTGCCGTCCAAAATTAAGATTAGGATATTCGGTTTATTTTGCCGATATACTCTGAGAAAGTTCGTATATTATCTTTTTTGTAAGTTTCAAGAGATTAGGAGATTCAGAAAGAATTGGATCAAAATTTAAATATTTTCCTGAAAATCTTATTAAAAAAATGCAAGTAAAAGATATTTGTATTTTTCATGATGAGCTTTCATTTGATATATTACGTGATGCGCTTGAAGAAATAAAGGTCTTGGTTTTCATTTAATTTGATAGTCCCGCCCCCGAACCAGGAAATTTGCTTTTTCCTCTTTATTTTTCCCTTATACGATGATTCAAGCCCTATATTTAATATTTAACCGCGAAATAAGTTGCAACATCTAAGAGTTTGGAGAAAAACTAGCTCACTGTGTCTCGACATCGGGAATCGTACTGTGTGTAAGGCCAGTGATTCCTATGATAGAAATAACAAGAAAAAGTTCCTAGGTTAATTAAACCATATCAAAGGAATTACGATATTAACTTTTCGAAATTTTTTACTCGAGAACCTTCATCAGTTGCGCTCCCCTCAATCGACTGAAATTTTAAATAATTATTTATGTATATAGTACATAATAATTATTTAATAATATAATGCTTTAAATATCGGTTCGATATTTTCGATTCTTAGAAGTATATTTTTATTTTTTTTTAAATCAAGGGTTTTTAAATATTGGCTCATATAGACACTCGAATATATCAAAGCTTATTCGTATAAATACAAGTAAACATTATAATTACCTACAGGGTATTTTGGGATTTGTGTAGTGTTTAATGAAGAAGAAACTTCATGTATTTTTGTAGTGTATAATGGAGAAGAAATTTTGTGGATCATACCGTGGCCACTACAACAAAGACACTCGTTTACTACTACTAGTGATACGCGCTTCAAATTGACCCTTCAATCTGAAGCTGGCGGGACTTTGATCCAACAAAGCAATGTGTTAGAAAAAGAAAACAAAAATACTCAGGTCATGTTATTTACAATATATTCTAATTTACTGACCTAATTTTTTATTTTATTAATACAATCGTTACAATATTTTCACTTAAGTGAAAGTGTAATGTTTACATAAACTAATGTTAAGTATGGAAAAAGCTGTGGAACTTATTTTTAAACACAATCAAAACAAATTTCGATATACTCTTTTTCCCTTGAAATTTTGAATTTATAAGGTTATCGTTTAAGAATTACAGAATCTGCATCCATCTGTATTAGGTAATCTGTAAGAAATCCCCGCTTACCCAAATAATTGCTGAATTGCTTATCTAGTCATATCAAAAATAATTCTTTTTGTTTAGTTCCAGGGTGATAAGGAAGAGGCTTACGTTCGCATTACGCTCTATCAGCATTACAGAGCTGTCAAAGAGAAGCGCACCGATATCGTCAAATTAAGAGACAACTCAGTGACGTTTACAGAGGGCTTCAACTTCAAAGTGACACCGACTCAAGTGGATCTCAGCAGTTTGGCGTTCCATGTATTCGAATCGACATCTGGTTACGGTAGGGGTACGTGTGACGTTTGTAGATAGAAATGAAAACCCTCTGTGTATTCTAAACAATCCGGTGTAACCTAACATTTCTTTGTGGGGTGACATTTATAGAAAACATTCACTTAATAGTCCAGATTTGGACAATTGTTGAGGATATCAAATATATTGAATATATTTCACTAACATTTTTTTGGTAGCACCCAAACTCGCCTCTGACATTTTCAAAGGTTAATTCTGAAGTAGAATCTGCAATCTAGAAACTATATTTGTATATTATTCTTCATGGTCCATAACAGCGGGGACAGATTCTAGTTTTTTCAAATTATTTCATAATATTTCAGTTTGAGTTGAGCGATCCAAAATAGGGGGGACCTTTGTGTACTAATTTTTAACCTTTTATCTAATGTTGTGTAACTACGAGTTCTTGTCTTTCAATAGGTTTGCAGCCTAAGAGCATAATTATTTAGATCCAGGATCTCTATTGGTAAATCCTTCAACAAATATGAGTTTACGATGCATTATTTTCACTGCACTGCACTACTTTACTGCAAGTACATTTATAGTATATTGACTGAGTAATATTTCTCACCTAAAATCTAATCATCAGCATAGAAATGATCCGTCTTGTTCGGCTTTCTTTTGGTTTAGATTGTGTATGAACTTCTTCCAGTCTGTTTCAGAGTTACGAAGCTTTTATTTTAAATTAAATTAAAAGTTCAGTTAAATACACCCCTTGATATTATTTATCTTCAAAATATCTGTGAGTTACTAGATCTTTATAAGGTCAAGCGAAAAGTAATTCGGGTCCAGGCTCCATAATGGATAACGCCTGTATGCAGGCAACAGTTTCTGTGAAATCTATACTCAGGGTATTCCCTCTACACTGCGTTATTGCTCAAATATTACATCATGATAGTCACAATGACCTGTCAGACATGTTGTGAACTCATAAAAGCAGCAGCCTCGGCTAGAGAGGTCTCCACAAGGATATTCAATTGCTCTAGTCACTGCAGCATGCTGTATCGGGTGATGTACTGTCAACTCGGTGACTGTAATCAGTTATATCGACCAGTTGTTTCGTGTAGGAGATCGGCCACGGCGTCTACCACTCGAGGCATAGCTCTGAATAACTAGTTTTTCAATATTGTCGTTCCTATGAAGCATCCGAAGAATGAAAGATTGCATTTGACACAGTCGTCTAAGATTCCTTAGAGACCTTAATTATGTAAACGATATATGAAACTCCAACAAGATTACATTGCAAAAGCCTCTACCCGGCTAGGATCTACATTTTTGACTGTCCAAATTGCAGAATCAAATAAGGAAATGGGGAAGATAGCACTGAACCAGAGCCATCTTAGTGAACTTTGTAATATTGTCATCACACCAGAGTGTAGTTTGTCATTAAACAAATTTTCCTATCTAGTTAGGGAACGACGATTTTAGATGTGACATTATTTCCAAAATTTACATATAAGCTGGTATTTCATATATTTACAGTAATTTATACATACAATAGATTTTCTTGCATTTTATACATAGGGTTTTCTTAGAATTTCATGTTTAGCATAGTATATAGTTTAGATCAGATATTAAGGCTAGAATTTAATGAAATATTCTTGCTGGCATGTTCCAAACAAAACCACTGTTTGATTAGTAGAATTTTTATTTATGTATAAAGTCTGTTACACACCCTATTAGAATTAGAGTCTTCCGTTCAAGATGGCGGGGCAGCCACACGTGTACATATTTGGTTAATTTTTTTTTATATTATAAATTAAAATTGTTAAAGAGATTTGGAATCTAGTAACACATTGGCCCTTTTACCGAGTTAGTATATTGAAATTCGGTGTTTGGTCGCTCAGGAACTAATGCACGCTCTAGAAATGATAACTATTAGAATACTTAACACGGAAGTCCATTTTTTAGTTGCTATGCTCTCTCTCACACACACACACATAGACTCTCACTAGTAATATCCTCTTTCGTATTCGAAGTATTTACTTACACATCGTTGCCATCTTTTATGTTGCCCAAAACACCTTTAACAAATGCTTACATAATGGTCGTTAACAATTTACAATTGCTTCATTCAATTTAGAAACCTTAGCTTTCTTTGAAGGATTGACTTTTGCCCAAACCTTCTTCATAAGAATTATAACAGAAAAAAATCATTTGTAATTATTTTCTTTACTCTCTTTACTATCCAATAACAATAATTCATGAAATTTTTCTACACACCTAAGAAGTGCAGCGTTCCCAATTAAGATTTGATTGCCTCTAAAAACGTAGCCGAAGGAAATATTTTCTCTGCATGCAGTCCTTTTTAACTGCTTTTACTGCAGTCATTAGCAAACTGAAACTCTGGATTATGCTATACACCTGACTAAGTGTATAACATAACCAAAGTAGAAAAATGTACCCATTGATCTAAATGGAAAGTTTTAAATTGCAAACCAAAATGATTAGTTCCGATTTATTGAATACATTAAGCCAACTGTTATGTGGTTAAGAACAGTACCCTTTTATATATTAAGCCCAGTGGTGAACACTTTATACACTACCAGTTGGAGTATATGTGGAGATGTCGGATATAATATACACATTATGTATATGCCTGGTACAAGTATATTTGGCTGCGTATTTTAGCGGCTATCCTCATTGCTTTCTGCTTTGACATCTTTCATGTTCCATCAATTTTCCTTCAGTAGCTTCTTTATTTTACCGTTGATTATTTTTCAAAAATTCTGTCGTATTTGCATAAAATGTATTAATATTCACTGAAATTGAGAAGTTAACAAAATCGGATGAGCAACTTACTCATAGACCAAACACCACAATATAAACAGGTTATGAAGAAACAAATCACCATAGCAATTAACCGATCTCCAGTGATGGCCTTTGTGAATGGCCAGTGAAGTATGACTGATTTCAGTTATAAATACAATAGAATTTCTAATTCTACATTATGCTACCCCACCCAAAGCTATCAATACGTTTTGAGATCAACTAGATTTAGGAGGATGTAAATAGCTTTTTTTATAATAGGATATTGTCTTGAATATAAATACTTCATGTAGGTTTTCGCATTTTCAATAAAAATTACACAAATTGCTCATTTTACTTTTAAGGCCTTCGGGAATCTCCGATTTTTTGTTCTTAAGTAAGTTCTGTAGGAGAAGTTCTTCCAATATTACGTCTCTGATTTATCTAAAACAATAACACTTTTACACAAAGTATATTTTTAACATAATCTTCCTTTAACGTACTCCACTTGCCTTTGCGATGTTAGAGCATTTCATTTTCAGTTTAGGTAAAATTCTCTAATACCAAAGTCTGGAAGCATTCTTGATTATTTACAATCATTGCAAATCAAAGGTGTGTCTGTGAGCACACTTTTAGACAATTTTCCACGACGTTTTACTTTTAAAGCAGGTAAAAAAAACTTTTTGCTGTTTTGATACAACAATATATCTGATAAACATATTTTTTCATGTAAAAATGTGATCTATATAATATGATAGGTCAGGCTCCTCATGTATTAGTCAAACGCCGAAAAGTCGCTATCTAATACAAATCATATATCTTTTTAGTTTTGTTTTTTGTTAACCCGTCATTGTTGGACCTCAGACCTGAAGAGGCTAACATGCAAGCTCCCTATACTTGAATTTATGGCGCCAGCATATCACTATTTTTTGGATACAGAAAACTTGCCTAATGTTGATATTAAAATGGGAATGAATCTCAATGTACGCCGGGGCCCTTGGGCAAATATTTTGTAATAATAAGTCTTCACCAGACGATTTCCATTTTTATGAAAACGTATCACTAAACAAACATCAGAATACTAATATCACGACTTACAATCATAGAGGTAATGTTTAACATCGAGTCCGTGAGGAATGGACGGCTGTACTTACAAGTGGAATCTTGAAGCTGGATGAGTGAGAAGAGAAATCGAATGGACGGAGTTATTTCTCTCTGCAAGCAATGGCTATACGTCACTTGTGTGACACACTCAAGTACCAATTAGAAGCGAGCTAAAACAAAGATAAATACGTCCACTCAGTTTTCTTTCTCTCTCAGCGCGTGTTAGGGTTTTCACAGAACCTGTCGTACTCTATATTAGGTGCTAAAGTACTACACCCCCATGGTTACAAAACTACCACCACATACACATAACCTACATTGTCAGGGTCACAAACTGTTAAAAATATAAATCTTATCTACTCTAATAAGGTAGGGAGCGTAACAACCCTCTTTTAATATCATCGATCTGTTGTCATTTGTTGTTTTTTGTTTTTTTGTGTGGACTAGATTCTTATACATTACTTTTGTTTATTCGTTATAGTTAAGTTTTGTGTTTATTACTTGTTTACTCCCTTGTTGTTCTAGTAGCTTCTTCTGGAAAAGTATGGAGTTTCTTTTTAAACTGTTGTTGTTTATATTGCCAATCTGGTTCTTCTTTTAATTCTTTGACGAGCATATTACCATTGTTCGTTAAGATGGAATATGTGTAATGCGTTATATATTCCAATAAAGTCTATGGGTTCAAAATAAATTTAAGACTGATAGTCACTTTCACTTTCGATGTGTTTATTTCCACAAAAAATAAATCCACTTGTTTACAAACAATGAGTAATACTACAGCTGATTGACTTCTATCGATTCAATTCACACAGCAATGTAAAACTAAACTAAACTACTCAACTCTTCTATTTATAATCAGTGGAGAAAAGATTGGAATGCCAAGATTATTCCATTGTTGTCGGAGAGTTCTTCAAGAACCTTCCCGAGGTAACCGCTTTTTCCACCTATCGAAATTTTGGATAGTCCTTTTTTTATTATCTCAGCCGGTTGTATATTTACTTTTTTTTTCAACAGGATTACTTCAGAAAGTTTCTTAATTTTTTTTTCTCTCTCAAGTAAAATCAATTTTATAACAATATTGATGCAATGGGGCCTCTCACGTCAGCTATGATCTTTTCGATGGCACATTACATATAATATCCAAAAAAATGTATGAATTAGATGTTGCGGTTTTAGTTTAATGCTGGTTCAACGCAAGTAGGTAATTGACGAAGGACCTTTAGCGGAACAATCGATAAAAAATGTACCGTTGCGTAAATGAAATCACCAAGTAAAAGTTATTCACTGACCTTTTAAGTCGAAGCCCTGCAGGTGGTGTTTTCTTGGTTCTTCTTTGTTCAGAGGCTAGCCCCGCAGCAGCAGGAACTGTTTCAGAGCTTCCTCTGTTTTTAAAGTAATCTGCACAACACCTTACACAAAACATAGCGACGTAATGTTCATTGATAGAGCAAACAAAAAATTCGGGTTTAACAAATACATGATGCACTTTGTAAACACCAAAGAAACAAATGAAAGCGGTTTAGCGGTTGTTACGACCGGAACTAATAACTCGCGAAATCGTAACACAATAACAACAAAAAGCGGCCGTCTTAAGACGGATTCAAAAGCAGCATCCGAACTCGTCGGTGATCACAACACGAGTCTCTTAGTTCTCTCTGTTTTAGAGACAAAAATGTACAAATATAAATTAGCGTTGGCGCGACGGAGAGTTTTCGAAAAGGGTGCAAAAGTTTAAAAATCAAATTTAAAAACTAAGAATAAACAAGGCGGGGACTAAACAACTATCCTTATCAGTTTTTGGTAATTGTACAATATTAAATATTATTTTTCTCCTCAGGTTTTGTTATTTTCCAGTTGATTTTGTTACCCACAGGTTTTGAACATTTTAAAACGGTCCCTGTATTTGCATCAGAAGTTGTAGAAACTAGAATATTTTTTATAAGTACACAAATTAAATGCATGTGCGTATTAATAATGAAATATATTAAGCCATTCTTTTTTATCATTTAGCAATGTTAAAACAATCATTTTTAAACTTCTTTCAGATAAATTAATAGGAAAAGTTGTCCTGGGATCTTACATGTTTGCAAGAGGAAAAGCCTTGATTCAGTGGAACACAGCTATAGCAAATCCTATGGAACAGTCCCAGCAGTGGCATACTCTATGTGAATAAACTATTTAGTTTTCTCAGCAATCGAATTTGATCAACTAGAGACATCAAATTTCTACAAATTAATTACTGCTTTTAATGGCAGATTTCTTAATGGCTAATTCACTGTAATTTCTTCGCATTAATTTACTAAGCAAAGTTTGTTTTAATTGTTGTATTTCAATAAATTACAAATTTTTTTAATTGTAATAATCTGTAATGAGTTGGATAGTGTATGGACCTATTTTATCTGGTTCGTTTTTTAAAAGCACTCTATGATATTTAGAGACACATTTCAAGCAAAAGAAGATAAATGTAGACCAAGGAGAACCATAAAAATAAAAAAATTAAAAATGCTCAATTCCTATTCGATTGACTGAAGACATAGCTGTTTTATTATTTTTAAAATTGACAAGTTACCAAAACATATATTTAAAAATTTTATTTAGTGACACATAAATTTTAGCAACATTTTCTTTGAACTGTAAGATTACATGGTATAATAAAATATTAAAGTATTTACGTATACCCATATTTAGTGTTAACAAAGGGGAAAATATATATTGAAATGTTTAGAATAATATTGTCTATGTAATAAATGTTCCTAAATAAATTTTATCTCAAACAAATACCCTTTTTATTATTCAGGAAGACACCATAAAATGAAATACTCTATAACGTCTGAAATAATTCTGTTGAAAGATAAACGACAATGCACGTTGTATTTTGAATTATAATTTCCCGTTTAAACAAAGAATGTACCATGATAGTATATTATTAAAAACACAATTTTATGGAGCATTAAACACTATTAAACAGTATGAATATTTCTAGTTTGGCCTCGACAATAATTTTTCGTTGGCAGAATAAAATTCACGTAATCCAAAGTGCGACACATTGTATAGAGAAACATTAATAATTAGATGCAAGGTTGTAATAGATCAAAAGGCAATGATTAAAAAGTCGATAAGTTTTTTAACCGACTTCAAAAATGATGCCTTTCCAAGATTATAGGTTTCATATATTAATCATAGCATTTTGAGTAATATTCGCCATTTTCAGTAATGTATTTTAAGGTAGAATCAAAAATATCATAGAGAACACATAAAATTATTGTCAAATTGAAGTTAAGATAATAGAATTTAGTGTTTTTTATGGCCAACTTTACCTCTAAATCTTAGAAAAACTCCGCAGCAATCAAGGACTGAGGTTTATAAGGTAAGTATTAGAGACACATACAGCTTGTATCGTTTGAAAGGTAATGTGAAATTTGATATTATTTCACATGCGAAATTAAACTCCATTGTCTTATATGATCAAAAATACTTTATGAATCATCAGAAAACACACAAATACCATATATCATTTTAATTTCTTAAGAAACGTCAGAAGTAAATACACAGAACCTTATATCAGGCGAAAGAAATAACTAAATGGCGTCAAATATGATGAAACGCATATGGGGTTTCATTTGAAAAAATTAAAAAGCCCATATCTGGCATATTTTCATCATTTGTTATTTTGGCCCTTGTTAGTATGGAGAGTGAAAAGCAGATTCTCCCACTTACATCCTCCTATCATACCGGACACGTCTCATATTCAATTGTTTCTTCTTTTGTCAAAAAATTATAAACTCATACTAAATTAACTGGGGAAGTCAGCCCAAGTCTGATTAATTTAAATGAACTATGACATTTTTAGTAGATTCGCCATATGGTTTATCAACTTTGTAAACAAATACTTGTAATATTTATCAATTTTGATATTGTTATCTTAAAAAAGTAAAACGTTTATTTACTGTTAAATATTAATAAATCTAGCGTTTTTATATGTCATCTACTATTAATCTATCAAACAATGTACTGTTTTGTTCAAAAATCATCTGGCAACACTGGACAGTAGCTTATATGAGTGGATTCACCAAGGTCGGCTGCATTCTTCGTTGCTTTATTTTTTTTGGGTTTCGAGTAGCAAGTCAAAGAAAAAAATTCCCAGTAGAAGGGCTTCGGAACAAAATACAAAATGGCTGGAGTTATATTAGGGATTTGAGTATAGCGCTTTTTGACATAAAATCCCTGGTTCATATCGCTATTTTTCCCTTTTTACCTGTACAACATTGTTAGCTTGACGTATTTTAACCGCTTTAAATACAGTATGAACTATGATCAGGGTGCGAGTACAATAAGGCTGTAAGCAGCTGGGTTAAGGGAGGGGAGGGGTTCAAACCTCCTCACCTACACTGTAGGCTATAGGTGTCCACTATCAGCTCAGCAACTCGCGTTGTATAACTCGTCCGTTAGCTAAGTACATAGTGTTATCAGGTGTACCGACTTAAGTGAAAGGCAATGATTCATAATCAGTTAATTAATATTCCATATTGACTAGTTTTTATAATATTGGAGACATCAGAATAAAAAAACTGTTCAAAAATTTATCAAAATACCAAAACATTAGCCAGTTTTAAATAATAAGCATTTCTGCTTTGTTTATTAAAGCAAGTTATAACGTTTAGTAACCAATGTCGTATAAATATAATTTCAAAGTCGGTAACACTTTATCATCGTATTTAACAACATAAATAGCCTTCAAACAACTTCCTCTGGTTTAGATGGGAACATCACATAGTCAAGGTGTTAATTACCTCAAATTACATATTCAAACACGACTTCCTTGAAACAAACATTTATTAGCAAAAAAACAGTTGTAAACAAAACAATTAAATCTGTTCTATTGTAGTCCACATTTAGTTAACATAAGTTTAGGTAACATTTTGTTTGAATTTCGAGTGAAATGCCGAATTTGCACCAGAAAGTAATCACAGAAGTTTTGAACAGCCGAACATCAAAGTAGCTTAATCTCCAGTCATCATTTCCATGAATTCTGTGAAAAGCAGAATTTAGATTAAACTTTTTAATTTAAAACCAATTTAAATGTATTATTATAAACATATAATTAACAGTAAATACTGATACGGTAGAACTACTATCCCTTTCCTAAGCGTATGGCTTGTTTAATACCTTATATAAATTTTACAATTTTGGATAGGTACGTAAATAATGGGAGGGTATTTAAAACTTTTGTCAAATTCATTCATACAATAAAAGCTTAACAATAACTTAACAATTTGCAGAACAAAAACAATTTCTATTTAATTAGATGTTATTTATTTATATCATTTCGCATAATGGGTATGTTTTAGACAAAAACCAACAGTATATGTGAAACACTTCTGAGAAATATTTGCAGACGTGTTACAATTCAATGGTGGATCCAGGGGGGACTAAGAGGCTCAAGGCCCCCCAAAATCATCTGAGTTGTATAGTTTTTTAGTGTTTATTTTGCTAAAACCTACCCATCAGCGGTGTCAAGTCCTTCCCCCTAACGAGGCGAAGCCTACCCAAATGAAAATCCTAGATCCGCCACTGTTAAAATTAACATTTTATTATTAGTCCACAGTACCAAAAATTTCTTGAGCAGCTTCTTTTCGAAAAGATAAATTTTTTATTACTAACGGTTATTTTTTTGTTGAATGTAGGGATAATATGATAATTAACACAAAAGAATATCTTTCTTTCTAAACTAATAATGGTAAGCGAGGATGCTCCGGCCAATGGCGGATCCAAGAAGGGGGCGATGGGGGCGATTGCCACCTCCGAGAGCTTCAAAGGTAATACATTTAATATTATAACGAAGTATTCTTAACCCCAAGAGCCTAGAAGAAGGTCACTTCTATGTGTTTAAACCTCAGAACAACTATTTTTATGTAATACTCCAAGAAATCTTAGTTTAAAATTATATTTAGGTATATTAAATACAGGATCGCTCTCCTGAAGCATGAAATGAAAAATTTATTCCTAACACCACGATTTTTCTTTTATCGCTTAAGAATTGCATTTAAAATTAAACGAGGCGATTGTCGTATAAATTGTGCAGTAAGTTTCTTCAGTACAAGGCGCGGCAATTTTCGTATAGTAATGGATAGAAAATTTGAATATGTTGAAGATATACTTTTAATGCTTTTTTATTTATTGCTTATTAGTTTATAATCTTATTGCTTAATTTAATGGTGTAAATCATGAATATGATAGTTGACAAGATAAGGAAGAATAGATTGATACCTTCAGCTACGATAGATAGAAATTAATATCTACAAATATTTTTTTAACATTGTCCGTTTATCATGTAAATTGTGATATTTTTAAATTGAACTAACAAATCAAAATTAAAACTAATATTAAATTAATTAAAATAGAAAAAATTCCATGTTACAGTTTATATCGCATAGATAAATTCATATTTATAGTTTTAACCCAAAAAATCAAAAATGTATTGCCTCTTGAACTTTTGTGCATTTTAATTAAACTGCGCAGATCATTCCAAAACAAGAGAATTACTATGCTGAGTATAGGAGTAAATGAGTTATTTTGCTCCATGACTTAGTTAAAAGATTTATGTATAGACCCAAATACCCTTGTCTTGCATGCGAGTATTATGTTTACTTACCATCGAAATCTACGGTTCCCGATCCATCAGTGTCAATCTCAGCGATGATACCGTCAAGATCTCTGCTTGAGAGTTTGTCATCCAATGCTTTTAAAATTTCCTTTAATGTGGACGTTGTTATGTATCCGTTACCTTCCTTGTCATACAATCTGCAAAAAATATTCAATTGTTAAAACTTTCTTAGTATGGTTTTTCGGTCTACGAAAAACATAAATAATCATTTCGCTGAAATAATGATTCTCATGGTAAACGCAACAAATATTTTGTGACTGAATTCTATTTTAAATAAAGCTGTAATTATAATAATGTTAGCTAATAGGCTGAGAACAAAAATTTGTTCCCAAATTTAGTAGTCATATCAATTTAATGCATATTTGTATGATGGTGCATACACAAGGACAATTGTCAGTTACAGTTTATTCTTTATGGATCAATGTGGCTCAATAAAAATAAATGAATTCAAAATTATCTTTTCAAAAACATTTTTTCCACTATTGACAATATGACAATGTAAACTCAATTATATATTTATTTTTGTATTGCTTATTTTAGCGTATTCTTCTCTCTCTCTCTCTCTCTCTCTCTCTCTCTCTCTCTCTCTCTCTCTCTCTCTCTCTCTCTCCACATGTTTTTTAATTTTTTTATTTGTATTACTATTTGGACCACTTTCTATAAGCGTAACTCTCATGCACCCTATACTGCAACACCCTGTATATGTTTCTGTGTATTGGTCACCCAATATAAATTGTTATGTAACTGTTTCTAACATCTTTTGAACTCTACGACCTATAACTCAATTGTCCTTAACGTTTTTTGATCCACTCTGTATAACTGTAGTTTTACTCTTATTATATATAAATATAGTTTTATTTAACTCTTATTTCAAGCACCTTATATAGGCAACTACATATGTACCACCCAATACAACGTTTTTTGAACCACCCTAATTTCAACCATCCTATATATGGAATTGCATATTTACCATCCAATATCACATTTAATTGTAAGATCTTTTGAACCCACCTAACTGTCTAACTATAATTTTACTTCGCCCTATATTTTTACTGCGCACATTGGTTGCGGCTTAAATTTCGATGCATATAAACACACTCATACACCTACCACGGTATAGCGTATAGAAAAGATCGCTCACATAGCAATTTTTCTTTTCGATCTACTAATGGAATATTTTGTGACATTTCACTCGATTGTAAGCCCCGTAAAATGAAAAGCGTTACAAACACCCTGTACGATATACTTTTATGGCATATCATTTAAGATAGATATTTATGATGAAAATTTAACATTTACATTGATGTTTACCTTTTTTTAGACACTTTTTTCCAATTTTCAGAAAAACTGTGTGTTTTACGTTATAGAAAATCATACGAAATCAAGCTGGAAGGTCTCTTTGCAGAATACAATTTAAAATGTTGAAATTGATTTAACCGTTTTCGAGAAAACAGTGTAGATTAATTGAAATTCACTGAAGTGTAGTCCCTTAATTAGTGTTTTTCCTGATTTTCTGGAAAAGCGTATAAAAACTTATATGGTACCTTTCTGTAATATTCCTCAATACAATGCCGTTTAAATCATCAAAATATCCCAAGTCTTTGTTGAATAATCACTGAACATACATAAAAAAAAGATGCCGACCAATTGATAAACTCATCCTTTTTGGAAGTCGGTTAAAAATAAAATGACATAAACCAGAAAACAACAGTACAAATAATTTCGATACAATTGGAGAGTCTTGATGTTAATCTAATTGAAAAATGAAATTGAATCAAAAATAAATTGATTAGTTGTTCCAAAATAGTTTAAGTGAAAATCCGATTCTGTCAGAATTTGGAGAGTTGAAACGTCTCCAAAAAAGATAGGTACCTCACGAAGTACCTACAAAACAGTTATTATACAGAAGTCGTTAATCATATTTCTCTCAAAATATCTGAAAGGGCAAATTTCTGTAGAGAAAACAGAAAACTGAGCAAATACGCCTTTAGACGCAAAATAATCAAAGATCTCATAAGCAATCACTCAGAAATTACTCAAAAATATCATTCTATATTTATACGAAACGATAAATAAATAGATAATTTATCCAAAGGTTGTACAGACAGGTTCGCAACAGTGTAACGTATTCTTGTTAATTGAACAAAACTATGTGAAATGGTGTAAACATATTTTAATAGGTGTTTTCTGAATGGTACTTGTGGCATATTTTTCAATGTCTAAGTGCCTCTTGGGAAATAACACCACAGTTTAAAGAAAATTGCTGTATATTCCAAACGTTTCGGGGTCTAGATCAGACCCCGTTGTCAATGGTTAAGAAACTATGGATTAAAAAGGCACAATTCTAAGATGTAAATTAAAATATTTGACAATGTGTATTATTTGATTTTTGACTTAACTAAGAGAATATATAATCATAAAGTTCCTTTCAAATTGGAAGAATTTGAAAGTTAGATCTTCAGAATTTTATGTGGCGCTCCTAGGTGCGACTTTGTTATAAGATAGTGCATTCGCCAAAAATGCGACCAAAGAACTTTGTTGATTCAGTGATCCCATTAAAATCTTAAGGGAATACCTAGGAAAAACCTTATGAACTGTCCAGATATTGGGTTGTTCACAAGGACATGACCATTAGCAATTTCTTCATTAATCATCGGCAACCAGGAAGGACTGAATTCTACGGAGGTAGTAGCGATACAATCGTTTTCATTTAACAAAATTAAAGCAGACTCTTTTAGTTTTCTTTTGGTATTGTATTCTTCTTTGTGTAATATAACTGAATTTTGAAACTGTATTTTATGACCAAGGTCCCAAGCATGTTCACAAATTTTGGATGTTTCAAATTGTCGTTTTTTATGTAATTTTTGTATTCGTTTATTCGAACATTCAGAGGTCTAGAGGTTTCTCAAATATAGAATTTATTACGTTCACACGGGATTTTATAAATGTAATTTTTTGCATTTTGAGTTGTGTTATTTGGTTTGGTTTTTGATATAATTGATTTTAGTGTATTTCTTGTATTAAATGATGTTTTGATATTATATCTGCTTCCCATTCTTTTTAGTCTTTCTGATAGACTTGTATTAATGTGATTATTTTGGGAGTCAGTGTTGCTTGGTGAAGTTTGATGTTGGTTGTTAGGGATTGTTTGGTATTCCATTTTGTTTAACTCGTTATTAATAAATTTATTTGGGTAAAGACTGGCAGAAAGTACATTTTTTATAAACGTTTTTTCTTCATTGAATTTATTGATATTAGAACAGTTGGTTTTTGCTCTGTCAAATAGAGATTTATAAAAAATGTACTTTCTGTCAATCATTACCCAAATAAATTTATTAATAACGAGTTAAACAAAATGGAATACCAAACGATCCCTAACAACCAACATCAAATCACCAAGCCACACTGACTCCCAAAATAATCACATTAATACAATAACTATACCATACATACAGAGTCTATCAGAAAGACTAAAAAGAGTGGGAAGCAGATATAATATCAAAACATCATTTAAAACAAGAAATACACTAAAATCAATTATATCAAAAACCAAACCAAATAACACAACTCAAAATACAAAAAATTGCATTTATAAAATCCCATGTGAATGTAATAAATTCTATATTTGAGAAACCTCTAGACCTCTGAATGTTCGAATAAACGAACACAAAAATTACATAAAAAACGACAATTTGAAACATCCAAAATTTGTGAACATGCTTGGGACCTTGGTCATAAAATACAGTTTCAAAATTCAGTTATATTACACAAAGAAGAATACAATACCAAAAGAAAACTAAAAAAGTCTGCTTTAATTTTGTTAAATGAAAACGATTGTATAGCTACTACCTAGGTTTTCCCTTATGATTTTAATGGGATCACTGAATCAACAAAGTTCTTTGGTCGCATTTTTGGCGAATGCACTATCTTATAACAAAGTCGCACCTAGGAGCGCCACATAAAATTCTGAAGATCTCCCTTTCAAATTCTTCCAATTTCAAAGGAACTTTATGATTATATGATCTTTAGAAATTTCTGTGCTACCCTGTATATTACAAATACAATTCTCTTAGTTACGTCAAAAATCAAATAATACACATTGTCAAATATTTTAATTTACATCTTAGAATTGTGCCTTTTTAATCCGTAGTTTCTTAACCATTGACAACGGGGTCTGATCTAGACCCCGAAACGTTTGGAATATACAGCAATTTTCTTTAAACTGTGGTGTTATTTCCCAAGAAGCACTTAGACATATTTTAATGGTCTAATTAATGGGCAGAAACACTGAGGCCACTCTTCCAGCTTGCGAACATAATGGTGAACTAGATGAATCCTCTAGATTATTCTTAAGCGCTTTATCGTACAAATTCCATTTTGGCAGCTGGCAGATTTATAAATATAATATAAATTAGTATTGTAAATGGGAGCATACCTGAAAGCTTCCTTGAGTTCTTGTTGGGTGGATTCATCGTCATCTTCTTCCAAAAAGTGTATAGCAATATCACAGAAACCATCGAAATTTACTTGACCTGTTCTGTCGGGATCGTTCTTGGTAATTAAACTGTTCAATTCGGTTTCGTCGAATAACTGGCCCATGGAATTCAAAATAGTAGCTATTTTGATGGTTTCGATGTAACCGGATTTTTTAGTATCAAACACTTGGAATGCTTTCCGCAGAATGGCCATTTTCTGCTCATCTTCATTCTGTAAAACAAATCGAAGAAACACTTCTCAGGCAAAAAGTACAATTTAAATGAATCGTCGAAAGAAAATTAAGCATTTGTTAAATGAATGAAAAGCAAGTATTTGAGTCCCGGACAACTTGAATGGTATATTGCAGGTACAAACGATCTTTGCCTATAGACCTTTCTGAAAATTTTTGTTCATTACTTTCATACCTAAGCACTGTGTTGATAGTCCTCACTCTGGTGAAATAAGGACCAGATATATTTAAAACAATTTAAACAAATACAAATTTTTATCATTTGCTGAGCCCGAGGAATAGTTTCGGCTATTTTTTAAATCAAGTATTTAAACAAGCTAACCAGCTATTGGCCATTTTATCAAAAAATTTGGTAAAACCCCAGTGATTGTTCTCTTTATTCAGCTCCATGGTATTCACTTGATATCAAATTTTATAAATCAATTTAATTTGACACAAATGTCAAATAGATAATAATAAATTAAATTATCAGTCTATATTTCTAGGATCGTATTGTCACCAACATTCAGACTATTTTAGTAAATAATTTATCTTGTTAATGGAAAATGTCCCTATCCAAAAAGAAAAATTCCAACAGGATGGGCCTCCATCACAAAATATTTAACTTGTTAGAAATTACTTGAATAGGATTCATATTTATAACTCTATTGTAAACAACTGCAAGTAAATGGCCGGCCAGCTTACCAGTTCTTACAGATCTTGATTTCATTGTTAAAGACTAAGAAGTAGGGACTCCAAAGAGACTTCACGACGGTTAGCAGTAAATCCCAAATAGTTTTGAAAATATTCGATACATTAAACATGTCATTTACTTTTCTTCATATGATTGTTTTAAATATAAACTTGGCAGAACTGACATTATTAATATTTTTTAATGTACAAAGTAAGTGTGAACATTTCTTACGTAAGTGTATTGTCATAAAAACTAGTATTACAAATCGTAAAAATATTTATTCTATTTAAAATACAAAAGTTGGCACCTGTCACATTTACTTACATCATGATGTCTATGATAGAAGGTGTGAGTTTAATATTTTAATACATTATTCTAAAAATTAACTTATTATAATGTTTTATCATAAAACACAAAGTTATAGGGCTGCTATACTTGATTTATTTTCTTATTTTTATATTACTTATTAAGTATATATATATATATATATATATATATATATATATATATATATATATGTTTTTAGTCCCTTACATTTATTATTTGAATTTGGTATTTTGATAAGGGTTAAAACACAAAATCACACATATCACGAGAAAACTACTTTACTCTCCAAGGCTGGAAAAGAATGAATATATGGAAGTGCAAAGACATAGATAACACGATTTGTAACAAAAGATATAAAGAACCCTGGAAAAAAATGTAAAAGTAGGAGAAGTAGGAGAGTAACAACATTATACCAATTACACTAGGTGAAGAGATAGACCATTACCCAATGTTATTACAAGAAAATAAACCGGTATTTGACGTAAAAAAGATGGCAACAAGAACGACTATGGAAGCCACAGAAGATATAAACAAGACAAAATTCATCAAAGCTCCCTGGGAACTGTTGAAGTATGAAAGAGAAAGGGTGGCTCTTTCATTCGAATGCTGTTCAACAAAATAAAAATAGGAAAAGAATTTCCTATAGAATGAAATTTATAACGCATGTCTTCCATATTTCAATAAACAACTATAGAGGAATTAGTATCATGCCTTCAGTTATAAAAATTTGTTCCTCAGTAATAAAAGAAAAGCAGGAATAATTTCAGGGACGATCAGTCGGGCTTTAGGATCATGTTTCAACAATATATTTATCATCAAAACAACTGTAGGAAGCAATGAGAATGATAAAGGTGGTACAAAATATGATTAGGATATTTTTGTACAACAGAGAGAGATACGAAGTACTTGGTAAGAATGCTAAAAGAATAATACGAATTGTGTAAGACTTTCTTATGTATCGGATTGAAGTTTTCAAAATTAAAGAGGGGGCTAAACCAGCCCATCAGGTTGATAACAGTGCACGAGACAGAATGGAAAATGTAAGGCAAAAGAAAACTACCAATCAATAAAGTGTCACTATAAACAACAAATAAGGATCTTTCAAAGTTTACCATCACCTTATACAGAGCGGAAGTATTGCCAGTGACAATAGTAATACGAAATAAAATAAGAAAAGGCTAATTAGACTTTGCGAGGATGTCACTAGAATGAACAAAATAAGTATTGAGAAAATAAGCAGCAGAGGGAGTAAAATTTTCAATACCATGGACATGTTAAAACCTTTATTTTAAACACTAGTCCTTGATGATGACAACTTAGAGTTGTTAAAACGGCGTTGAGTGTTTAAAATAAAAAAAGGTTTGGTGTTAGGGCGAAAAACTGTGTTTTTACATTTGTGACACACTAAATGTTCCACAGCATTTCCATTATGTTGTGTTTACAATCTAACAATCTAACCATGATAAAATCGATTAATGAAATCTTTTAGCTGGTGTACATTGCGTTCAAATCCATCAATTTAGGTAAATAACCCCAGATTTCCTACCATTCTCAAAAATTTATTGTAAATAGTGAGAATAATTTGGCAATAAAACAGGTATTTAATTTGATTTTCATCAATTTCAGTAGCTGTAAATTTATTAATTTATTTGGAAGTTATAACTTATTATATTTTGAGACATATGGTATTTGTGGTATAGATATGTCATGAAATTTAACTTAAATTTTACAAATTCATGGTAAAAATTTACCCAGTCATTTAAAATAACAAAGTTGTCCAACAGTTTAAAAGGTTTTAACTAGAAGGAATTGTGGGAAACTCCCCAATCCAAATTTACAATACTCTAACAAGTTTAGTTACCCTAAAACGCCTAATGTACCTCTTCGTTTCAAGACCCCTGTACAATATGGAAGACCCACCTCTATATCTAATCAGTTATTTCATTCGAAAGCATTTATAGACCAGGGTCAATAATTTAAAAAAAAATGAAAGGAAAAATAATGTACGGGCGATCTGAGGTCGGGAAAGTGGAGAGAGTGGGGTTTTAAGGGTAAAAAACAGTTTATCTCGATGTCCGACAAAACTACAAGTCCTTTGGAAAAACGTTAAATGGCAAAGTTGTAGGTAATAAAAATATCTACAACCTTGTGTTTACATTTTTTTTACAAAACCTCAAAATTTATGTGAAAAATTCAAAAAACAAATTTTTTGTTTTTTATTTTTATCTTTTACAAAAAAATCACCAGACTTGATGGAAACTTACCTTTCTATGTTCCAAACACACTGTATTTTTTTTATTTAAAATATCTATTTTTTCACCTTAGTTTGACCTAATATCGAAAATGTTCCCTAATTGTCAGATGAAAGTTCTCACGTCAAAATATCTGCTTTTTAAAAAAAGTCAGTGGGTTTTTTACTCGTTGAAATCTCTACTTTCTGATGGTGTGAAAAGATACATACATTACTATGGTAAATGTTCTTAGAAAATGCAAAAAAACCAAAGAAACTTGAATCCGAAAATTAAGTAGTAGGCTAAGGCCCAAACCCTTGTAGCCCCGTCCTCACTTCTCTATGGGATACCTTTTGATGGGCTAAAATTTTCCGTAGGTCTCTCAGGTATATAAATACAATCTTAAAATAGCAATAAATAGGCATCTACCCATATAATTTAAAGATGATTCTTTAACTTTCTCAAAATTAACTTTAATATTAAATATTAACTTTATTAATTTTCTGAGAACATTTACCATAGTAATGTATATATTTTTTGTACCATCAGAAAGTAGAGATTTCAACGAGATTTTTTGACATAAGAATTTTTGTTGAAAATTCGGGTCCTTTTTCGATATTAAGTCAAAATAAAGTGAATACAAAATATTTTAAAATAACAAATTACAGTGTCTTTGGGATACAATTTTTCACCAAATTCAGTGAGAAACTTGTTTTTTTTTTTAATTTGTCACATAAAGTTTGAGGTTGTGTGAAAAATGTAAGCATAAAATATTTTTATTACCTACAACTTTACCATTATCATTTTTCCATATAACTTGCAGTTTTGCCAAAAATCGAGATAAATCATTTTTTGCCTTAAAACCCACATCCTCTTTTCGAACTAAGATCACCCGTACATTATTTTTCCTTTCATTTTTGTTGTATTTTCTTCCTTTTCCAATGGGTTTCATCCTTTTTTTTCACTTTTTATCATTTACAAAAAGGCTTCAGCCCTGGTCTATAAGGTTAATAACAATATTTAAAACGATTATTATAAATAGTGTCAGAGATGTTGTTATTATTTTTTAAATATTTATTTATTCAAAATCCAAAAATATTTATATTAAAGTGGCTCTTTTGTCAAACATGAAGATAAAATATCTTGAAAATTGCATAAATAAGTTATTTAATTTATAATTTTTGAAAAGTTTTATCTAACATAATATGTAATAGTTTATATAAACAATTTTGAAGCACAATTTTTTTATAAATTGCTTTCCCCACATGAAAAAAAAACAGTAAATATTCTTCTCAGAACAAAAAAAAGAACCAAAATATATCAATTAAGTCTAAAATAATGACCAAATTTCTTCTTTGTAGCAGCCCTATAAACAGATACTCTTATGTACCTGCATGTGTTACGTAATGCTTTAATTTTGTTTTTAAAATTGAATCTACTTGTACTGGTTTCAGAAAAAATGAAATGTTAAATGATTGTAATAAGCTAAAGAAACGTTATCTTTTGGTGTCCCATATTTGGTCTATGAACTTGATGAATTATAACCGAACACAATTCAATAACTGGTTTCATCAAAATAATTATCTAATATCTAATACCTATTGCTGATTTAGAGATATGATCCCCATTTAGAAGGCATGAATATTATTAGGTTAATGACAATCAAATATCACGATTACATTCCATTTAAATTCTAGGCAATAAAATAGAAAACTAAAAATTGTTTAAAATTTAAAAACAGTATTTTTTATATAATTTATTATTACATAATCTCACAATTTTAAATATAAATTTAAAAGCCGACTTTAATTTTTCTTTAATAGAAAATATTTTAGTTCCAAAAATAGACAAAAATATCAAACCACTGAAATAGCAAAAGTTCCTAAATTAAAACTCCACCTACACTAATCAAAAACAATTAAAGACAAATGAACCACCCACCATTTTGAAGATTTAGATCGACCACAACAGTCACGAGTCAATTTAAAAACTGAACTGACGGATTTGCGGGATTTTGGCTAATTATTGGAAATCCTTATACTTGTTTTCCAAGTCGGTGTGCTCCATAATACCGAAGCTAAATTTATGATTCGGAGACACATAAACGACTACAAAATTGTGAAAAGAGAGTAATTACGAGGTGAGAGAGGAACGCCGTGACATATGCATAAGGAAAACCAACGTAATTAGGTAGAGTCTTATATCAACATTCGACATGACATATTTCATGTCAAAACAAAACGCTGTTTACTTGTGTGACAGACGTTATGAGGTCACACGGGATGATTTTTGACCAAACGAATTTGGACGCCAGTTATTTGCGAAATGACTAATATTCCTGCAATTACTCGGGTAACAAGAGATCACTTGCCCTACATAATATATATTTTAAGTAGATGTGTACAACGTATTTTCTTTACGATAATCCTTTGATGCTAACGGCTATCTGGATTCTGGTACTATTTAAATTCCTTAATTTTTTATTCTTAACAGCATAACAGTTATTTTCATTTTAGTGGTATCCCAACAACTGTTTATGATGGCCTACCGAAATAGTCCAGCAAGGTTTGCGGCTTTGTAAGCGAAAATTAAAAAAAAAAAAACATTCGAATATATATACTTTTGTTTTCAGGGGTCATATTTTTGTCTGTTAGTTCGATCGTTGTTATTATGAGGGTTAGACACAAGTCCTTACTTTTTACTATTTGTCGAACATCTATAACCCAGTCAAAAGAGATATCTACTGATCTAATTGTAACAGCAAACCCATAGAAGCAAAATATTTAAACAATAAGAAATTGTTTGCTTGTATTATGAAAAGTGATGAAGGGATCATAACGCTGTTAATGGAAAAGTTGTAGAGAACCCCAGAATTCATAACGCGACTCAGAACAGCTACTACATTTTGTCACCAATTCTAAAATATACTCACTGACAAAGAAATCGCAACATACAGACGAAGATGTTTAAATTGATTATTGTTTCGGTAAAACAGATGCTATAGTAAGGAGTAAATGATTAAACTTTGAATAAAATTTTATTACTAAGTTTGTTAATATTGTGTTTGTTCATGGTGGTTATCTATACACTCCCCAGCACGTCTTGGCATTGATTCAATAACGTGATCTATTTCTTCTTTAGGAATAATATCCCAAGCTACCTGCATTTCAATGTCTTAGAACACCTCCAAAGTACGTGGGAGCTGAGGTAAATTTCCCAGCCTTCTACCCATCATATCACAACATATTTTATGGTCAAAAGATCGGAGGATCTGGGCGGCCATGGCAACAGCTACACATGGGTCTCTTCAAAAAACTTAAAAATAACTCGAGCAAATATGGAATCCATGAACCAGTTAAGGTAAGAGTATACGTACTTCTTCACTACTTCCTGAAAATAGCCTTGCGCTGTCATGTTGCCTCGAACAAAGACTAAAGGTCACTTACATCCATGTGCGATAGCACCCTATACCATAAAGCATACTATTCGATGTACATGCAAAGAGGTTAATACTGTAGAGCACGTGAAGTAGCGGAATTCATGTAATATCAATAGAAAAAGAGAGAGAATACGCGTGTCGTTCCTGATTGGTCAGTGTCAGTGGTGACTCCTACTATTGGTAGGGTAGAGACATAGCAAGCGCTCCCTGATATTGTCTTTCTCTTTCTACTGTTATTACACTGCCACTTACAATAACGCCCATACCTAATTCACTCTACGTATATAATAGCTCTATGTGTACATGTCGCTCATCATCCAATTGAGTTTGACGTGTTTCTCCCGTAGGTTTATTTTGTTTAATAACTTATTACGTAATTTAAATGATTTACTGACCCATTTTTACAAACGGCAACACTACAGTTTGTTTCAGTCATTTTAAAAAACATTTTAGCATTCAGAACTAAAAAATAATGAATCATTTCAAACTTCTGAGTATTTGTTCAATATTGATTTCTATTCATTTTAAAATGGAAGTATTAAAAAAATAAATACTTTACAAATCGTTATTATGGAATACAAAATAGAACCAACAAATTATTAGAACGAAATTAACACAATGTTTATTACAGCAATAAGAATAATCTAATGTAGACAACCATTAATAAATAAAGAAATTTAAGACACTTGTGACGTAAGCAAATACGACGGAATAGGGAACCGTATAGAGAACCGCACTGACGGAATGCACCACGCACTGAATCGGCAATCAGCACATTCGGTGTTTTCTTTTAGCACTTTTAACGGTGAGGCCATTTCTTGTTTATTTGCGATTTACCCCAAATAGATACTGTTTTACCGCATGTTGCGTATTTGCCTCATTATTGCTTGCAATAATAGAACCTTAGCTTGTACTGCATTGCACAATTTCCTAAGGAATGATTCTTGTGCTTGACAACCAGGTGAGCTTGAATCTACCGAGGTACCAGTAGGTCCTAATAATCTGGTTTGTACTGGTGGTAATTTTCAACGTGAGGCTTTTCATACCAGGAAATAACTTAACCAATATTTTGTGTCAAACCAAGGAAGTGTGGGCTGACTGCGAGAAAAAAAATCAATGCAGGAAGATATTTAAATAAAGTTTAATTTATACCATAAGTTTAAAAAAGTTGGTACTAACTTGACATACCCATCAAATACATTCTTACTTATTACTTGACCCTACATGTATTGATTATTTATTAGAAAAACATAACTCTAAACTTGGACATAATTTTTAGTTACAATCAACCTTTTGACATGTCATCTTGTACTGTGTTTCACTTTGGAAGCACTACTTAAGTTAAATCAATATTTTTAATTGTTCCTGTATTCTATTAGTTCTTGATTTTTTGGCAACCACAATCCAAGCATATTGTCATGATTGTACCTGTCTTGAGGATCATATAAAACAATATATACCCGTACATTTTCAATTAATATTTCATCACTCATCGTTGAAATTTTATGAAATACTATTACTAAATAGCTGAAAACCGTCGGACCGTTCGGCAGTTTTTGCCTCTTCTATCATTCACTGCCGATGCCGATCCGATCCGACCGATCCGAGTCGACCGAACCGAATCAGTACGCGGGGTACCATTTAATTTCATGTATAGCAAAACATGCCGATTGTGCCGATCCGAGTCGATTCAGTGCGCGTGGTCCTTTACGCTTCTTCGGCCATCATGTACAACTAAGGAGAATCGAGATTCAGCAATGTTGTAGTTCTCTGAACCACTATAGCCGTTGACGTCGAATAATAGGGGGTAGCACAAGATTGGGTCTATAATGTTGCACTCCAAACGATCTTGAACGGCGATAAACCGTTCGGACACTTACATTGGCATTGTTCTCCAAACCACTCGCCAAATTTCTAGTTGTCGAAAATCGGTCTCTAAAGGCCATAAGTCTTAGATGTCGAACTTGAACTTCATTTGTGCCCCTTCAACGTCCTCTAGCTACTCTTCTCCTATTTTGGGTATTATGAAATTACGCTTGACAACATCTCATAATAGTGTTGGATTTCTGTTCGTGCAGTCAGCGATTTCTCGAAATGACAAACCCCCCCCCACCCCCCGTAAACCAATAATTCGACCTTTTTCAACTTGGAGATACATTCGGCGTACAAGTATTCTGGGCATTTTAACATTACTGAAAATTGATTTTGCATCCCATAAAACAGTTGTTTTTTTTTTGGAAATTTTAAAAAAATGCAAAAAACGACTACAATATAAATAAAAAAAGTTTTCATGAAAAAACATTCACCAAACTTTACCAAATTTTAATCATTTACTCCTTGCTATAGCATCTATGTTTTACCAAAACAATATTAAATTTAAATATCTCCCTCTGGGTGTTGTGATTTCTTTGTTAGCAAGTATCTAATTATGACTACTTATTGGTTGTCATTGCTATTATTACACAAATTTGCAGGTGTCTAATTCATTTCTGAAGATTATTTGTCACGTCTTCTAGTTTTTACATTAAAACATTCTTCAACAAAGAAATTACCAGAATTGAACACAAAGCAACTACATTTCAGTAACAACTATACCATAAATACAAGGTCTCTCAGAAAAACGGGAGAGTTTAGGCAACAGATTTCATGTCAAAACGGCAATCAAAACAAGAAATACCTACACAGTAAAATAAATTATACTCGTATAGAAAACAATATCAACAGCACAACTCAAAAGTCAAAAAATTGCATTTATCTACCTGTTTTTGATAATTAAATATAAAATTCATAATGGTCATCGCCTTTTGAAAAACACTATATCGGGATAGTTCATAAGTTTATGACGTTAATGGAGTCATTGGAAAAACATAAATATCTAGCGAATGTACTACTGCCTGAACGTCGCCCCTAGGAGCACCACATATAAATTCTGAAGACAACTTATTCAAGTTCTTCCACCTACCTTGAATATCTAAAAAATAATCGAAATTCTTAGTTGTGTCCATAAAATTATCAAAACGATCAAGCTTTCAATTTAAAATTTACATTTTACTCATACAGGTTTTAAGGCCATTGAAAACTAAATCGAATTACGACACAAACGTTTAGATTTTTTGAAATGTACAACCATTTTTTCTCAAGAGTAGCGTTGCCGGTGGCAAAAAACAGACTTAGCTTAATTTACGTGTTTAACTTAAAGTTATTTCCACATTCTTACTCCATCTTCGATTGCGTGAATTTTTCGTAGATAGTTCTTAGTCCGTTACATTGCGAAATACAATCTTAATATGAGACTAATGTGGTCTGTAAAATCTGAATCCACACATGAGTACTTTTCTCAAAATAGAAAAGAATTATCAAAGAAATAGAAAAAATGATAAGTTTAGGTATCCAGAGTAAATTTTGAGCAACCAGATGTTAAGGCTGGCATTTTAGATGGAACTTCGCTACAGCAATCTCAAACATGGAGCCTCATTAGGTATACATTTAGGAGAAAGGAGGAATCGAGAATTAACACCTCAAACGCAATATAAGGTTAATTTGATCGGCCTCTGAGCACTTAGCAAAAGGACCTGGTCCTGACAAATGAAGACTACAACGACCGAGAAGGAGCACCATAAGTGACAACCGATCTTGTCTGGCTCAAAATAACCCAGGATATCAGTTGTGTCGTCAAAATTTAATATGTGTAAAACTCTTCAGGTAAATTAAAAAAGGCGCAGAATGAAAAATAAATGATAAGACCTCTACTATAGCTTGCCCTGTCGAGTATTGGATGAAGTTTTGCAGTTGTAATAAATTTAAAATTAAACTTCTCACTCTTACTTACAACTTTTATTTAGATGAAGTAAACTTTAAGCAATTTTCACAAAACGAAAGATAAACTTTTTTATTATGAGTATTTTTAAATGATGTATTGGTAATGTTATCTATCTAAGGTGATTGAAACAACGGTGAAGAAGAATTATAATTTAAAGAGAGACAAATAACGCAAGGAACTTCGGAATCCTCAGACCACATATTTTTTTCCATATTATGGATCGACAACAAATGTTTTTCTCGTTTTGTACCATATAACTGAAATAAATTCCTAAAGCTTATAAATGAGTTTGTATTTCAGTTTTCAAATCGTTGTCAATTTTTTGTTTACATTTGCTTAGTATAGCTGAGAAAAGATAAAAGTAGTTGATTCCATAGTTGAAGCTTTAAGACAAAAACCCTGAATATGATCACAGTTACTTATCAAAGTGCTGTTGTTTCCTTGAATCTTCAAGTTTAGCAGTTTCAAGCCCTCCAACATATTAATGAAATAAGATAACTGTTCATTACTGAACATTTGCAAAAGATCATGCTTCCCTGAAAGTCCATAACAAAGATGACCTCTTTCAATTCATAAAGGCGAGCCAACATGTTATCCTTTGTAACAAACACAATTATGTGTAAAAAATGACAACTCGGTTAGTAATAACTTTAAGTTTTTCAAAATAAGTCCAAACTTACACCTATCTGTTCAAATTCCAATGAGCCTATTTCAGTTCAAGCCATTTTTTTCGATGAAGTCAGATGTTGAATTAAATATATCTTCGGATTCTGTACACGATTAACTATGTCTGTCACTCTGATTCTTCTAACATTATCTGGTGTCTTTTAAGACACATGGTTTGAACAATTCCTGGCCAATAGTCTGAGGTTATTTTGTTTTGCTGTCAAAAACTTATCCAATTTCATGCGCTTCAGAAAAAAAACTTCTCGTCTCCTTAATGAGAGAATGATGTTACATAAATTTCTCATTCATATGACACACCGAGATAATTTTATGTCGTCTTTTTCAAAAAAGTTAAATCCAAACTTGATTCAGAAAACTTTCTTCTTAATTATTAATTCAATAAAATAAATAAAAACATGCCTTAAATTATATATTATATAAACTTACCTCTTAATAACCTATTATTATATAGTTTAAAAACAAAACTTCTATAGTTTTGGCACTTGTGTAGAGGATACGAATAACGGGTGGAACAACAAGCGCCCTACACGTCTGGGAAGTCCTGATCTAGAGAAAGGGCCAGTCGTTTTCAGGACTCATCATTGTCTTTCAATTTTATAAGATATTTTCTCTCTAGTAGAGGACCGGATAATAAAATTTTTTAGGACCCCAAAACATATTCATCCATCCTTGACCTTAATGCAATTTCATAATCTTGACATTTTTGGCTCTGTCAATGATAAACAAAGAGAGCAATTTGATGGCTGATTAATCTTGAATTATAATGCGTGAGACCTCGGATGAATTCCCGCAAACTGACTAACAGGGGGTAAAAGATGTAATGCAATCGAATTTTTTCGACATCAATCCTATTTTGAAAAACTTCACATACATTTGAAGTGTAATAGTCTAGCCTACAAGTTCAGAATGGTGATAATTCAACATTCTATGACTAAAAATATGTGAATTGGCCCAGCTATCCAGAATGATGTTTAGTTCATTGAGACAAAAAATTAAATTAGCCCATAAAAAATTCCAAAAGTTATAAACAATTAAAGATCCTAAAAACTGGTGTTTGGTTTTTCGCTTTAGTTCGTAAATTTTTCATATTCTTGAATTATTAAAAAATATCATTAAAGAGGAGGAAATGTACTAAAAAAAGTTCCAACTCCCCAACTCTATCTCCATTATTTATAATTTTAATTTAAAGTTGATTATCGCCTCCCCCAGGGCCTTGTTGTAAATACGTCCGTAATTTTTTTTAGGTACTTAAAGTCAATTGAAAAATCTAAAAAAATTATGGTATAACTCAAACACTTTAAAGAACTAAGTCCCGTTGCATTTTTTTATTAAAGTTAATTTTCCAATAAATTAGACGATTGTTAATTAACAAAATTTTCTCAAACTTCCTTTATCATTGTTAACTAAAAATAATTTGATCAAGTGCGAATTGGACTCGCATACTAAGGGTTCCGTACCACCTCCAAGATTCGCAGTATTTAGTTTTCTAATTTGGCCCCCAAAAATTAACATTAGAGTTTTATTTTACTAATAAACTTTCAGGGAAGCCTTTTATAATCTACTGTCTGAATTTTGAGGCTCTGTAGATTGGAAGATAAAGGGCAAAATAGGTCAAGTTTTAAATTATAAATTATTAAATCTGTTATTCAAATTATTTAAAAATACAAATAAAATATATTTTTCAATATTTAAATAATGTAGTTTCTAAAGTAGGAATTAAGTCAATGTTTAATATCTTTGCTAATATCTTTTAAACAAATGATTTAACAATATGATATATTTGTAATTCACATAATGAGCCTTTTATTCGATATATTACATACATGATGCGTTTGAAAATTGAATTTTTATTTTCCATTTAATCGTATAATTTTTCCCTAAAATTACTATGGAGGTTTTCTAATAATTATTCTTATAAATTTCAAGTGAGCCCCAGTACACCTAATTATTTTCAAAATTTTAGGTAGTATGGTTTCGGAAATAAAGCGAGAAATGAGAATTTTTTATAT
Source organism: Octodonta nipae (assembly GCA_034190945.1). Lineage (NCBI taxonomy): Eukaryota > Metazoa > Arthropoda > Insecta > Coleoptera > Chrysomelidae > Octodonta > Octodonta nipae. The sequence continues at coordinate 118,467,394 of CM067220.1, forward strand.
CTTTATGTTAATATCTTGTAAACAATTAATTTTAAAAATATGAAAAATATATATTTGTATTCCTCATAATGAGCCCCTTCATTTGATATATTGCATGACACGTTAAAAAAATATTTTTTATTTTCATTTTATTTCTATGATTTGGCCCCCAATATTAATATTAAATATTTCTAGGTATTTTTCCTGTAAATAAAAAAATTAGGTCCTATAGTTTGGGGAATAAAGGGGAGAATGGGTAATTTTTGAATATATTTTTTTTAATATATTTTAAAATATTTATTTAAAAAAATAAAAAAAAATATATTTGTATTAGTCATAATGAGCCCTGTGATTTGATATATTACATGATACGTTAAAAACAAGTTTAATTTTTATTAGGGGTTTCTACTTATTGTAAAGTCCAGGTGAGGCGCTATACCTCTATTTCTTTCAAAATTTCACAGCTTATGGTTTTGGAGATGGGTAAAAAATTTTATATTTTTGTTAATATCTTTTAATTAATTTAATTTAAAAATATGAAAAAAAATATGAAAAAAATATATTTGTTTTCGTCATTTCATTTGATATATATTTATATTTTCGTTATTTCATTTGATATATAACATGATGTGTTAGAAACAATTTTAATTTTATATTTTCCATTTAATTCTGTAATTTGCCCCCCAAAATTAAAAGTAGAGGTTTCCCCTTATTTTTCCAGTAAACTTGAGGTCAGGCTCTATACCTCTATTTTTTTCAAAATTTACGTTTTATAGTTTCGGAGATAAGGGGGGGGATGGGTAAATTTTGGAATATTTTCGTTAATATCTTTTAAATTAATTTTTTTTTTTAATATGAAAAAAATATATTTGTGTTCCTCAGAATGAGACCTTTAATTTGATGTATTACATGATGCGTGTTAAAAAATTTTAATTTTTAAATTTTCATTTAATTCTATAATTTGCCCCCCAAAATTTATATTAACGGTTTCTCCTTATTTTTCCTGTAAAGTTCGGGCAACGTTCTATATTTCTAATTTTTTCAAAATTTTAGGTTCAGTAGTTCAGGGGGGAACGGTCGATTTTTTTAGTTTTTCCACCCAGAAGTACCCCTAAAATCTAAATTTATTTTTTTGCGATATGTACTCCTGATCAGATCACCAAACTATACCTTCATACCAAATTTCAACCTCTTCCGTCCAGTAGTTTAGGAGAAAATTGCTGTGATGTGACAGAGGCAGAAATCCGGAGTGATATTATAAGGGTATCCCTATATTGTATATACGGAACCCTAAAAATGTTTAAACAATTGCCTGAAATTTTTTGCTCTTCGTGGAGCCCTTGTTATATACATAGAAAACAAAATTACATTATAAAAGTTTTAAAAATTTTAATACTTTGTTTATAATAATTTTTTAAGTTAACGAAAAAATACAATAATGTAAAAAAAATGTTGTTTTTTATTGATTATTATATCATCATTGTTATGTCAATTATAGACATTTATTAAGTAAAAATTTTTTTTTAAGTTTTTTAATTTTTTACGGAACTGTGAAATATGATTTTAAAAAAGTTTTCTAAATAATAATTTTTAATTGTTTATACTCGTTTTATATATATGGTTTAAATTATTAGTTAAGAAATTTTCTTTTTTTTTTTAATCATAACTGACTTTTCTCTACAAAATTACTAAGCATATTTTTCTATTAACAAATTCAATGTTTATTAAGTTAACAATTTGTTATAAACAAATTCTCAATTTTGCTTTATTTTTTCCTGAAAGTATTAAAAATTACAAAAACGACTTCGTGCAGGAAACTACCGAAAAAAAAATTATCAAATTTTTTATAATTTTTTGAAAATATACGTGCTACAAAAGTTACTGCAGCTGATCCATTTGTTAACTTGAAAACTTATATAACTTTTAAATTACTAGAGTTACGACAATAAACACTCCAGGCCAGTTTTGTAGATAATTAAATGATCTTTCAAATGCCCTCGTTCATATTTTGTTACCTATTGTTAATTTGTTGTTTCGCTTATAAAATTTGAAAATTTTTTGGGGTTTTCCGAAGTTTTACGGCTTCTAGCTCAGTAAATAATGCGAATTCGGTTATTGAACTTCAACGCAATTTTGTTAAGCTGTAAATTATGTTACAGTTGTAGTTGTTTATTGATTTTTTATTTGATTTTTTTATCAGCTATTACTATTTATCTATTACTAAAACTTGTTCACTGCAGCTGCACAATGTCTGGCTGCACCAAAAGTTGCAGATGGTGGAAAGCTGGAATAAAATGAAGGCTAGCATGCAAAAGATGAAACTAACGACTGAGATGATGATGTAGATGGTAATTTCAATGAACAAAATGCAAAGAAGCCAGCTTATAGAAAAATTATCGGGTCAGATTCAGACTCCTAATCTGATGGAGAGACTGAGCCAGATGAGAGTTATATTAGCTTTAAAGAAATGGATCAGCCGTTGCAACATTTGCAGCACGTATATTTTGAAAAAATTCATAAAAAATCGAATACATTTTTTGGGTATTAAACTGCGCGAGGTCGTTTTTTTAATTTTTAATACTTACAGCAAAAAAATAAAGTTGAGAATTCGTTTATAACAAATTGTTAACTTAATAAACAATCAACTTGTTAATAAAACTTTTTTTTTCGTAATTTTGTAGAGAAAAGTCAATTATGATTAAAAAGAATTTCTTAACTAATAATTCAAACGATAGATATATAAAAACTGATTATAAACAATTTAAAATATTATTAAGAAAAAATTTTGTTTGAAGAAACATAATTCATAGTTTCTGAAGTTTCTCGGTGAAAAATGATCCAATCAGGATGTATAAACGCTCATTAAGAAGGATTTCTGATTCTCTACAACTTTTCTGTAGGCGGCATTACGATACCTTCATTACTTTGTATTATATAAGCAAAAGAAGTTGGTCCTGTTGGGGTTTTTATTATTTAAATAGTTAACTTCTACGAGTTTGCAGTTTAAACATTAGCAATTATTCTGTATAAACTGTTACTGGCGTGATAGTCTAAGCAAAATTGCTCTTGAATTTATGTTCGAAAATGAGTTAAATTTTGCTCTATAAACTGGTGTATATTATAACACCTTTTGACATTTTCGTATGAAATTAAACAACAACAATTTACCTGCATATATTTATGTAGTGAAGGTCGACGATCCATTATCTGGGACAAAATTTACCACCCCGAAGTGATTGTTTACGAATTTAAACTAAGACTAGACAAAACTGTATGAAATGCACATTTAATATAAAAGCTTCATATCAATCTGAATTAATTTATATTTCCCACATTATCAGAACGTCCTCCAGACCAAAAATGTTGATCATAATATTGTCAACAAAGCCAAACAATTATCAACGGGAAATGAAATTGTGCTTTAAACTAATGAAATATGCAATCCAGCGTAATGGTAAATTATAAAGACGCATAATTTTAATAACTTGGCAGAACTTTAAACAAACTCTTCACGGCGAAAAAGTTAATTAACGTTGCAGCAAAATGAGTTGTAATTTGGAAATGAAAAATGCCCGATATTCGTCATTTGGACCAAGGCCAAAGTTATTTTGTGTTGGCACTCCTGATGAATAGCTACTGGCTGATTTGTTGCCATAATTCATTTTCCTCAAATAGATTTGTCATCCGTTCAAGCTGCTAGCCAGTTAATTTTCAATAATTAATCATTTGATGAGTCAGTCGAAACATTGTCGACAAAAAGTATGGAAACAGTGTTCGATTTTGAGCTGTAATCCGGTTTTGAAAGGCGCCGTAAGTCACACGAATTTTTTTGCGAACGTACTTGCGTACATAGCAATCACGTGCACCAAATGCTGTGACGGATTTATAACCAACTTGTTTTTGTCTCAAATTCACAGAACAATAGTAGCTTCGACGAAAAAACTAATCGGTACACCAAATAATTTGATGTCCTGATACTACAACTTTAAATTGTTAGGACGAGCTTTAATGCTAATATCAACATTTTGCATTTCTACTTTGTTGATTAATACCAGGGGAGGATCGAGGGTCAGTAAGATTAGAACTGGTGGAAGTAACTTCTTTCATGGACTGTATCGAATGTGCTCAGGAGATACAGTGTGTCCAAAACATTAATAAAGCTCAGCTGCGCATCATTGGCATCTATCTCTCCCCTCCCAAAAGCTCTTGTACGATTTATCCCGGATTGGTATTCAGTATTTTAACATTTTCCATAGTTACATTTTTATTGGTTATAATAATAATAATACCCCGTGTCCGGGTTAGAATAGCACCATGGTATCTACCGCCTGCCGTAAGAGGCGACTAAAGGGGCGGCTGTCCGATGACCTACTACCTAGCCTTCCTCGCTTCCCCTAAACCCGCACGGGAAGATCTGGTTTAAATCATTTCATCTGGGAAGTGACAACCACACGGTTCCGAGTTACCCGGGTCACAAGGGTCAATTGGTGACAGCACCCATGAAAATGGAGCTACGGAGTAGAGAGATGCCTCGGAAAAGAGCCGCTGCCTGGGGATCGCCAGGGCATCTCTGGAGCCGGCGCTCGACATGACAGCATGCGGGACGTCGGTGGCAGGGTACTGAGGAGGCGGGCCCCTATCCAAAGAGCTACAGCTCAAGAACCACAACAACATTCACCAATACGGTCACAGAATCAACGTAACCATCACCAACGGAGTCAAACGAGAACAAGAACTCCACCCGCCGAAAGTGTTGCGCAGGATCAACAGCCAGCGCTTACTCAAGCGGGATTGAAAAGACAACGCAAGAAATGACTAGCGCCATGAATGAATTTACAATGCGCACGTTTTACAGATTTACGAATCTAGGCCAGGACAAGACTGGATATCGTCAAATACTACATCAAGAGTTCGATCGTGGGTACCCAGAGCTTCAAGTTACCGAACTGAGAGTCGCAGATCAATATCGGGTCATCTTGAGAAATGGCCCTATTTCGCCTGCACAACTGGACACAATAAAGAACGAAGTCGAGCGCGAACTATTTGGTCGAAATACAATCGATCCAGAGCCTGAAATACCTTTGGCACAAAGAGATGACGAAACTCAAGAACTACAACAAGAACATCCAACCAACGCTGACCTGCTTGAGAATATTCAATCACAAATGGAAGAAGCTCTTATAGGGCATAGTGAAACAGATCCCCTGACTAGACCAGGTCTTCCCAAACTAAGATCGTCTAAGAAACTGGGTATCGTCTTGTAGGCTATGAACAAATTCATCTTGCCAAACTATGTTTTAGGTGCTAATACGTTAGAGTCGCTACACACAATCATCTACTGTGCTGCAACTTCCATCTGCAGAACTATTGGGGTCGCAATAAGACCATAGCAAGACCCTCCACAATTTAGACAAACACCTCGAATACCACCTTGGCAAAGAAAGCTTGAAGGGAAGAAAGGCTTGGAAGATTGACCGAGTACCAAAGAGAGGTCAGGAACAACAGAATAGAAAGACTGCTAAAACTATCATGGACAATAACCGAATACACTCCCAGTGGGATGGAGAAAACATCACATCTCAGCAGTGTCTACGACAAAAGCTCTCCGTCTACACAAGTCGATTGAGAAGGTACAAAACCAGTAACCAACGGAAACTAGACAACACACTTTTCCGACAATAAGAAAAAGGGTTTTATAGAAAACTTAACAACATCAATAATAATGAAGCCCCTAGTTACCCCAGTAAAACAGACATCGAGGAATTCTGGAAAACACAGCTTTCCACAGCTGGAGCCAGCTGGATTAATGAGGGGGAGGCTGCATTTCAGAACTGTGGTGGCAGGCAACACCTACCATTTACAACACCAACATAATGAAGCACCTGCATAACTGGAAAGCACCAGGACCAGATGGTGTGCAAAATTACTGGATCAAGAAATTGTACGCAACCCACGAAACACTAACAGCCCTTATAAATGACGTAATTACACACCCACACAAGATGCCTAGTTTCCTTACTCATGGTGCTACATACCTCTTGCCAAATGACAACCTATGTACACAGGACCCAGCAAAGTACCGACCAATCACTTGCCTTCCAACCTTATACAAACTCATAACATCTTGCATTAATGATCGCATTTCCAAACAATGTGAGCTGAACAACATACTTACTCAACAACAAAAGGGATGCGCGAAAAATTCGATGGGCGGCAAAGAACAACTGATAATTGATTCTCTTGTCTGCAATCAAGCCCACGCCAAACAACGAAATCTCTACATGGCATATGTGGACTGCAAAAAGGCATTTAATTCAGTTCCACATGATTGGTCCATTAAGGCACTGAAACTCTATAAAGTGAATTATTGTATTATTAACTTTTTAGGGTGTCATGTCCACCTGGCAAACCAAAATCTCACTGAATGAAGCCAACTGTTCGACAATACAAACCAGAATCTGTTTTAGAAAATAACAACTACAAGCTGTATTGGGACCGCACGATACTGACTAATCGGACTGTTGCTCACAATAGACCAGATATAGTTTTGGTAGATAAAGTCTCTCGGAAAACAACTTTAATTGACATAGCAATTCCTAACAACAATAATATATATATCAAGCAGGCTGAGAAAATAGTGACATCCATATACAATTGGGTCTAGACAAATGTCGAATTATTAATATAGTTAAAGACAAATTACTGCAGGGACACTACTCAATTAAATCTATGGGGGAAGGTCATACTTATAAATACCTTGAAATAAAGCAGGCTCAGCGTATTGATCCCTTGAGCTAGCAGCAGAGTTTTATAGAAGGGCAAGACGACTGTTGAAAACCAAACAATAAAAATCTGTTTCAGGCTATTAACACTTGCGTGTTCAGTGCTCAGTTACTCTTTGGGTATAGTTAATTGGTGCAAGACTGACATTGAACAATACAACTAAAAGTTCGAGTTTTACTAACAAAAGCTCAAAATTATCATCCAAAGAACTCGGTCGAACGTACAACTTTGCCACGGTATGAAGGAGGAAGAGGATTGGCAGATATAAGCAAACTATTAGAAACAAATTTCAATTTTGCGTAGTCATTTCCAGAAACTAGCAGAATTTTCTGATCTACACAGAGTCATATGCCAGGTTGATGATACAAAACCACTGCGACTGACAGAACAACACGTCAAATTACACCACCAGAGCACTGATCAGAAACTTCCCTTCATGAAAAATATATAAATGATGTCAACCAAGTTCGACAGTGCAGCGTCGAGCTACTGGTTGAGCTCTGGTCATATGTTTGCTGAAACGGAAAGCTTTTTATTGGCAATCCAAGATCAAGTAATTCCAACTAAAATCTAAAGTATATCGTTGAAGACCCTTCTATTAACAACGACAGACGCAGGTTGCCAAACATCTGAATCTATCCAACATATCACAGAAGGTTGTCAAGCGTTCGCTGCAACTGAATACAAGGAACGACACGTTGCTGTGGCAAACATACTGCACCAGGAACTAAGCACTGAAACTTGAACTACCACAGTCCATACTATACTATAAATACAAACCAGAATCTCCTTTATAAAATAACAACTACAAGCTGTACTGGGACCGCACGATACTGACTGATCGGACTGTTGCTCACAATAGACTAGATATAGTTTTGGTGGATAAAGTCTCTCAGAGAACAACTTTAATTGGAATAGCAATTTCTAACAACAATAATATAAATATCAAGCAGGCTTAGAAAATAACCAACGACACGAGTAGTCCCAAAATATTTATTAAACAATTTAAAATACATCGGTCTGAACGAACATCTTTACCAACAAATGCAGAAAGCCGTCCTGTCAGGAAATTCATGGGAAACTGCCACCACGACTCCAACCACGGGTCTGAAAACCTGGCAAGGGCTTCCACAGAGCTAAACCCTTTTGATATCTAGGATATCTGAGGTTTAGTGAATTATCCTCTAGAGGGATTGTGCTACCATACATTGTATGGTCAACTCGGGGAATAATAAATTCATGGGAAACTGCCACGATGCCAACCACGGGCCTGATTACCTGACAAGGGCTCCCACAGAGCTAAACCCTTCATATATCTAGGATATCTGTAGTTTGGTGAATTTTTCCCTTAAGGCACGCATAGGGAGTGTGCTACCATACATTGTATTGTCAAGGAGGGGTATAATAAGCTTTATTACCCAACAGGAAAATCCCAATTACAAGCTAAATATTGAATATGATTATTTACAATTATACAAACTTATATTTATAGGAATTAAGTTAGGTAAATATATAGTTACTATTGTAAATAGTTACTATTTATGATTAATATATTTACTACTGTTAAAATTTATATTTAATGAGGTACATTGGTACAAATAGAAAACATTTATTTAAATATAGCAATAATTAGGTAAACATGCTCATTTTAATAATGTAGACAAAAACATCATCAGATTTGGAAAGTATATATGAGAGATTGTTATAGTGGATATCACAGCTTGAGCTAATCCTATTAAAATTTCGGCACATATTATGAATAGGTGAATTCAAGAAAAGATTTGTCCTGGATTGATTTACATAGAAAACGTGACCTCTGCGAGAGTTATGATTTGAGAAAAACCTAACGCCTAAGCTCATAAGTAGATATTTTTGATCAATACCCTATTGTGGATAGGTACCACTATACCTGAATGACAGAAATTTCAAAAACTTTCTTTGCACTCTTTCCAATGTGTTCTTGTGATTGTTATAAAAGAGGCTGCAGACTAAAGACGCATATTCTAGTTTGGTACGAATGAGACGACAGTAAAGGGTTTTTATTGCTTCTAAGTTTATGAAGACTCCACAGTTTATGATTATGCAACCCAAGATTTTCATGGATGAGGAATTTACGACAGAAAAATGATTATAAAAATCCAATTTGCTGCTATATAGGACACCAAGGTCTTTGACGTCATCATCTAAGTAGTGGAGTATCATTTAGTTGTTAAACAAAGTGAATGGGTTCAATCTTACGAGTATTTGAGCAGCATAGTTTGCATTTTGATATATATTATTAATTTAAAATCTTTTGGTGTTTCAGATGGTGGTTTCATCCGTGAGCTTCTTAAGGCTTTACGATCTTTTCAACCCATATTGGATCCACATGTTTTCAATTTACCTAACAAATCTACAAAACGATTGCTGGCAACTAATGTTATAAGATGTTGTCAAGCGTCGTTTAATAATACCCAAAATCAGAAAAGAGTAGGCACCAGACGTCGAAGGGGGACAAAAGAAGTTCAAGATAGGCATCTGAGGGTTATGGCCATTACAGACAGATTTTCGACAACTCGAAATTTAGTTAATGAATGGTTAGGAGAACAAGTGTCCGAACGATTTACCGCCGTATAAGGTCTTCTGGACTGCAGCATTATCGACCCGATTTTGTTCTACCTCCGCATTGACGGCAGAGAACGACAACACTGGAATGTTATATGGCATCAAGTCGTCTTCTTTGATGAATCTGGATTCTACTTTGGTAGACATGAATGCTGAAGAAGGGTTAGACAACATCGAGGAGGAAAACGTCAACCTCAATTTGATGTTTAGCGATATAGGGTGCAGTTGCACCTTTAGTCTATGTTCAGGGCAACATAACAGCGCAACGTTATCTTCAGCAAGTAGTGGAGCCGCATGTATTCCTTTACCTCAATCGACTCATGGATGCCGTATTTCAACAAGTTAATGTTCAGCCTCATGCTGCTCGATTAAGTTTAAACTTTTTGTAAGAGACCCATGTGAATATGTTGCCATGGCCTCCCAGATACCCCGATCTTTCGCCCATAGAACATGTTTGGGATATGCCCCCACGGACTTTCGGGGTTATAAGACATGAAATAGTTAGCTTGAGATAGCATTCATCAATGCTAATAGAAGTGTTGGGGAGTGTATAGATGGACAAACTTTATAATAAAAAAAATTTAAACTCCTTGGTATTTTTATTCAAATTTTAAACATATATTCCTACCTATAGCATCTATGTTTTACCAAAATAATATTATATTTAAAAATTTCCTTCTGGGTGTTGTGATTTCTTTGAAAGTAAAGGTGCCTTGACATGGCTTGTGAAGCACAAACGTGAGCCCTACATGTGCGGACGACGGATCTATTCATGAAATACAGAGCGTTTGTTTGTTTCACGAACGTCAAAAATCACGTTCGAGGAAATATGAAGTGCGTTGCGTCTCAACTTCAACACGAACGTAACGCACGTTCCTGCTTCAAAAAGTATGTCAACGCACCTTAACTTACAGCAAATGTGACAAATCATTAATATGTCAAGAATCTCTACAAAGTGTCACATAACTATTATTTACAAACATCTATATTTAAACTTAGGTAACAGTAACAGATTATTTGACTTCCTGTACCTAGTTTTGACATTTTTTTTAAGTTCAGTAATTCAGCACTTTCGAATTTATTCTTTGACGTATCGAGATTTGCCTGACGTCAAAGAATAAATTCCAAAGTGCTGAATTAGTGAACTGTAAAAAATGTCAAAACTTGCAATGCGTATCGATTTAGGCACTACATATTCTTGTATCGGTGTCTGGCAACACGGAAAGATGGAAATCATCGCGAACGATCAAGGAAATCGTACTACGCCTAGCTATGCGGCTTTCACCGACAATGAGCGATTAATTGAAGATGCAGCAAACAATCAGGTGCCTCTAAACCCATGCTAAACCTATTTCCTTGAAAACAGCTCCAACCGAAGTGAAATAGCCTCTTGCCCTTTCTATTACCTTCTTTCTTTTTAGTCATACCACGATATTTATTCATTGCAAGCTACCTCCATATAATACTCTAAGTATTTAAACTTCAATTTATGTTAATGCGTGTTGGCAGTTGATATTAGTAAGAGCATGTTTACATGGTGTTTGTCAAACTTAACCACTACGTATCATAGAGGTAATACGCAATAATCTAATTGTGTCTAAGCTCGCTTCTGAATGGTGTTGAATTGCGTCAGGCAAGGGACATTTAGCCATTAGGTGCAGACTAGAGAGACACAGATCTGGATTTCCATTCTGTCTCATCCAGCGTTACAATTCCACTTGTATAGAGAAGCCCCTAACTCACGCTATTTTGTTACGAATTATCTCTATGGAAGAAACGCACTGCCAATACGCATATTGATTCCAGAACGAGAAGCGTCACCAAAATTTTTACTACTTTTGAAGCCTAACATGCGACAATATATGCCAAGAGGTGTTTTTCTATGGTTCGCTATTAATAAAATGATTACAATAAACTGGAGTTTATGTGATTAATAAAAACAACAAATTGACATGTTGGCCTCAAAACCTTTATTTTTTCTTTCCCGTGCACATTCAGTTTTTCTTTCAGATCGTAAAGGAAGAATTAAAATGCAAACAAAAAAACTCAAATAACATTTATTTCAGTGTATACGGTAAAAAAATATCAATAATTTTATAATTAAGGAAAGTTCTTTTTGTTATGTCTTTTTCTGATAGTTCTTATACCATTATTTGATGTTGATATCCGGACGTTTAGTCACCAGTCATCATTTCCATGAATTCTGTAAAAAAACAATTAATTAATTTCCTTATTAGCTAACAAAACTGCTATAGAATATCCAATCACCCATAAATATAAATAGAGGGTGTTTGAAGAAAATACGTAGATCTAAAAGTGCTTAGTTTTCAAAATAATAAAAATGGACAAATACCAATTTTATGAATATTTATTTTTTGAAACCTTTAATAAATAATAAACATCTAGCCTAGAATATACAACATACTTTGTGTATTCCTGGCATATTAGTTCTTCTCTGGTATGACAGGCATTTTATAAATAATTTCTGTCAATCGCCCCTTGGAATTAAATTCCAAAGGATTTGAATCAGGTGAACGAGTTGGCGCATTAACATAACCATCACGTCCAGTCCAAAGTGCTTAAGTGTTGAAAATATGAAAATTCATTATACTTTTTCTGGTAAATAATATTTCACACTATTGAAATTCGTAAAGGATTTCTATCGTGCCTTAGCAGAGATGACTGTCTAAGATCGAATAATCAGAGAATCGATTTTCTCACTCAAGAAAATCGATTTTTATGATCAATATGAAGCAATACATCGATCCAGTGAATAGATCTTAGACACTCGAAAACCGAGGATCGACTTTTTAATTCCCTAAAGGCTTGAGTAACAAGTACACTTTGGAAGTATAATATATTTTTTTATAAAATAGTCACAAGATAAAATAATAAATTATTAATTGATATTCTTACATTCAAATAAATATAAATTTCATGTGCGTAATAAATCGTATAGTTTTTTCCACTTTGCAAGTTAAAAACATTAAAAGTTGGATTATTTTACATTAGTCTCCTTTTTTCCCCTATAGAACTATAATAAGAAATCTTCTTCTTCCCCGTTTTGTCCCCTATGAAACAGTCCCCAGTAACAAATAAAATATATCGGGCCTAAAAAATTCTTATATGATAATTATATGTACATACGGGGCAGCTTTTTTATTAGAACTTCAACAATTTCACTAACCAAAATCATGCTTATGACTACTTGATTACCAAAGCGAGCGTCTTTAAGGGGAAACATACCTAATAAAAAACGATCTTCAACCAGTTAAGGAGTATTTAGACTTTTATTAACACTATTCACTGCCAGTGAGTCATTTTAAAATTAAATTTAAACCTATAAATCTACTAATGTCTTAAATAATTTCTATCATTAGCTAAAAATACATAAATGGTTGCCCCCTATTTTAACCAGAAATAATAAATATCAAATCAAATATCGATTTCTCAAGATCTCTTTTAGAATCGCTATGCCTCAGTTTCCTATTTTGAAAAGTCCTTCGCAGGAACGGATATTCTCAACTAATTTTTAGCAGTTCTTGTATTTAAATTGGGTCATTTTAAACACTCTTCAATACACGTTTAGCAGCTTCTTTCTTTTGCATCCAGAATAAAATTTTCAAATACGGTCTTTGAGAAAATTTTCGACTACAAATTCTAATGGCTTCCTGTGTGAAATTTTTCGCTGTCAATTCTTGCCAAGAATAATTGGAAAAAGTTTTTTTTTCAAGTGTATGAAAAATAGATAAGAATCTGTCAATTTCTAACCTACATTTTTAGTGTGCATAAATCTGCGTTTTCGGAATTTTAATGCAATAAGTTGGTTTTATTTTTCTCCCGGTAATGCAGTCCAATACAATGCAACAATATTTCAAAATGCCAAAATTTTTTTTTAGTAACTTAATAAAAAATATTTATAAATAACAAAAGACTCCGTGGCGCACATTATTGTTTACTTTTTTCTTGGATGACGAATCTTCACTAGCGTTGACGCATGTTTCTTGAAACACCCTGTATACTAAAATCTCCGCAGTCGAAGTGAATATTCTAATATATTAAATCTGATACATACCATCGAAATCTACAGTTCCTGAACCATCAGTATCGATTTCTGCGATGATCCCGTCTAAGTCTCTGCTGGTTAGGTTGTCATCAAGAGCGGCCAAAATTTCTTTCAAGGTACCGGTGGTGATATATCCGTTTCCTTCTCTGTCGTATAATCTGTAAGAAAATAGAATTCATTTACTTCAATATAAAACATGCTTTATATGTCTGGGAATTTGAGTTAAAGTATTTTTTGTTCATCTCTTCTGGCGGCAGATATTTAACATATATATCAGTATAACCACAATCTTCCGTCCACGTACTTATTGGCCCATCCTGTATACAGGTAGGTAAATAAGATTTAATTCAAATTTCACAGCAACCAGCATACTATTGGGCCACCCTACGTTATGCAAAAATAGCAAAACAATATAAATTGAATAACAAATCTCCAATTTATAATCAAAAAACCTTCAAAATGAAAAAATCCGTCACAAGAAGTATGACGTCTATCACGTTTTTGTTTTTGATTGAAAACAAATTTACCAAACTGTATAAGTAAATAAAAAATATGCTATAGTATACATATAAAAATAGTATAAAGTTGTAAAAATTATATAACAATGTAAAGAATCTATGCCGGTTGATTATCAAATATTTATTCATTCACACTTGTTAATATAAAAATAAAGTACTTAAGTTTCTTGAGATTTGCCTACTGTTCTACTAGAAAATGTTCATATTCAATATTCGTAACCTATACGAAAATAGATGATTGTAAAACAACAAAATATGCAGTTAGGTTATTTTCGATAGTAGAAAAACATATTTTTCTAATTGGACAGGTGAAGGACGACAGACTTTGAAGCTGTCTTACGTTAGTTCAACAATTAACAGTATTATTAGCCGGACTCCTTTAAAATGAAGTTTAGTTGGCACAGCATTTTTTCTTGAGTCGCGTTAATTTATATTCGCAATATTCAAGCAAGTCTATCTTAATTACTACTATACTCCATTTTTAATATCATCTTAAAATTTGAAATTTCATATCCTGTTTATTTGATTGATTTTCAAATATGGGTTAAAAACACAACCAACTTTACATTCTCAGAGGACTCAAATTAAAAAACGGCAATAATGAAAACTGTTTAAATAAATTTAATGATAGTCTATCTTAATATTTTTCTAAATAAACAATTTGTAAACTAAAAAGTAATTTATTCATCGCTCTTTAAAAAATTAAATAAAACTAAGTGACAATAAAACTTACAAAAGGATAATTCGTCACCAGAACAACAAAGAGAGGTTGGATCTGGAAGATATTCCCCCAAAAATTACAATTAAAACAATATGCTACTGAAAATGATTTGATAGTCAAATCAAAAGATTTCACTAAATAGCAAATTTAGAACAACTTAAAGTAGACAAATACATACATGACATTAATAAAAAAACGTTCAATGATGATATAGATTTACACACAGGAAGAATTTTTAGAAACATCTCCGAATATACAGATATAAAGTTGAGAATGAATAAAAAGACGAATAACTACAAATACAGAATAACTTGAGAAACGGCTAATTTAAAAGTTAGATGAATTTCATTCAGTAAACTGGTATCCTAACACAAATCATTTACTTTTGACACTCAACTAAGCAGGCTGTTTGTTGTTTTGTATCTTTACTATCTAAAAAAATTCTCTGATTTGACAATTTTTAGGGTTCCGTATATACAATATACGGATACCCTTATAATATCACTCAGGATTTCTGCCACTGTCACATCACAGCCATTTTCTCCTCAACTACTGGACGGAAGAGGTTGAAATTTGGTATCAATGTATAGTTTGGTGACACGATCAGGAGTACATATCGTAAAAGAAAAAAAATTTGATTTTAGGGGTACTTCTGGGGGGGAAAACTAAAAAAATCGACCGTTCCCCCCTGATCTCCGAAACTACTGAGCCTAAAATTTTGAAAAAAATGAGAAATATAGAGCGTTGCCCGAACTTTACAGGAAAATTAAGGAGAAACCATTAATATTAATTTTGGGGGGCAAATTATAGAATTAAATAAAAATTTAAAAATAACAATTTTTTCAAACGCATCATGTAATATATCAAATGAAAGGTCTCATTCTGAGGAACACAAATATATTTTTTTCATATGGAAAAATAAGGAGAAACCTCTACTTTTAATTTTGGGAGGCCAATTACAGAATTAAATGGAAAATATAAAATTACAATTGTTTCTAACCCATCATGTTATATATCAAATGAAAGGGCTCATTACGACGAAAACAAATATATTTTTTTCATATTTTTAAAATAAATTAATTAAAAGATATAAAAAAATATAAAAAAATTTACCCATTCCCCCTCCTTATCTCCGAAATCATAAGCTGGAAAATTTTGAAAAAAAAATGGAGGTATAGCCCCTCACCTGAACTTTACTGGAAAAATAAGGAGAAACCTCTAATATTAATTTTGGGGGGCAAATTATAGAATTAAATGTAAAATTAAAATGAAAATTGTTTCTAACCCATCATGTTATATATCAAATGAAAGGGCTCTTTATGACGAAAACAAATATATTTTTTTCATATTTTTAAAGTAAATTAATTAAAATTAAATAAATTAATTATTAAATTATTAAATAATTAAATATTCATTTTGGGGGGCAAATTATAGAATTAAATGGAAAATAAAAAATTTTAATCGTTTCTAACGGGTCATGTAATATATCAAATCCCAGGGCTCATTATGACGAATACAAATATATTTTTTTAACATGAATATTTTAAAATATTTTAAAAAAATTACCCATTCTCCCCGTTATTCCCCAAACTCTAAGACCTCATTTTTTTAGTAAGAAAAACCCTAATTCTATTATTTGGCCTCCAAATAATAGAATTAAACAGAAAATAAATTATTAGAAAACCCCCTTTCTAATAAATAGTAATTTTAGGGACAAATTATACAATTAAATGGAAAATAAAGATTCAATTTTTAAACGCCTCATGTAATATATCAGTTAAAAGGCTCATTATGTGAATTACAAATATATCATATTTTTAAATCATTTGTATAAAAGATATTAACAGAAATATTAAACATCGACTTAATTCCCACTTTAGAAACTACACTCTTTAAAATTTGAAAAATATATTTTATTTATATTTTTAAATAATTTGAATAACAGATTTAATAATTTATAATTTAAACTCTGACCTATTTTGCCGTTTTTCTTCCATTCTACAGAACCTCAAAACTCAGACAGTAGATTATAAAAGGCATCTCTGAAAGTTTATTAGTAAAATAAAACTCTAATGTTACTTTTTGGGGGCCAAATTAGAAAATTAAATACATATGTATTGTGATAAAAATCAAGCGAATCCTAAACCAGATAAAATAAAAAGTCTATATGTGGAAAATCAAAGTGTATATTTTTTATAAATTTAAAACGCTTTCTTTAAAAGATATAAGGCTAAATATAAGAAAGTGCACTCATTCCCTGCTTGTCTGAAACTGGAATATTGGAATATTCAAGGTGGTACGGAACCCTTAGTATGCGAGTCCAACTCGCACTTGACCAAATTATTATTTTATTATGTAGATAAACATCTTATTTACACGTAAAACAGTCACAAAGAATATAATTTGGTTGGACTCGCATACTAAAGGTTCCGTATCATTTTTGACATTTGATGCAATGTAAGGTAATAAAAGTATATATTTTTTATAATATTTGTTTCAGATAAAGAGGGAATGAGTGGATTTTATTATATTTTGCTTAATATATTTTCAACTAAGCGTTTTAATTTTATGAAAACTATTCACTTTTATTTCTCAAACAAAACTTTTTTATTTTACCTGCATAATGGCTTTATTTTTATAGAAATAGTTACCTAATTTACTAATTTGGCTTTCACTACCATATGTAATTTTCTGTCTGTATTTTAGGCTCAGTAGTTTGGAAGTTAAAGGGTAAAATTTTAAATAATAAATTATTAAATCTTTTAAACAAATTATTTAAAAATATATTTGTATTTTTATGATGATTCTTTGCATTTAATACATTAGGTTGAAAATGTTCTTTAAAACACAAAACAATATTTTCCATTTAAGTTCATAAATTATTGTTAGAATTTGTGATTTACTTTTCTTAATTGGTCGAATTTTACATATTTTTTACTAACTTTTAACAAATTATATTAAAAATATGAAAAAATATAGTAGTAGTTCCCTTTCTTCGATTTGATATATTAAATGATGAATTTTTTTTATTTTTCATTTAATTTTGTATTTTGGACCCCAAACTTTACATCAGAGTTTTCATCTTATGTTTCCTGTAAAGTTCAAATGACAACTTAGATTTCCAATTTTTCTGAGATAAAGGGGGAATATGTCCATGTTTGATATTTTTTTGTTCATACTTTTGATTTAATAAAATATAAAAAATATATATTTGTATTTCATTTGACATATTACATAATATATTTTAACAATTTTCATTTTATATTTTTCATTTAATTCTGTAATTTTGCCCCCCAAAGTAAACTTTAGGGGTTTCTCCGTATTTTTCCGGTAAAATTCAGGTGAGATCCTATAGCTCTAATTTTTTTCAAAAATTTACGTCTTATAGTTTCGGAGATAACGGGAGAATGGGTTAAATTGTTGTATATTTTTGTTAATATCTTTTAAACTAATTATTTTTAAAATATGAAAAATATATATTTGCGTTCCTCAGATAGTTATTTAAATTGGTGTTTGCTGCGTTAAAAAAAATTAATTTTTTATTTAATTCTATAATTTGCCCCCTAAAATTAAAATGAGGGGTTTCTCCTTATATTTCGGTAAACTTTGAACAACGTTCTATGTTTCTTATTTTTTTCAAAATTATAGGCCTAATAGTTTCCCCCCAGGAATACCCCTAAAATCAAACTTTCTTCATTTGATTTCTCTTGAGCCGGTCACCAAACTATACTCTGTGACCAAATTTCAACCTTTTCCGCCGAGCAGTTTCGGAGAAAATTGCTGTGATGTGAAAGACGGAGAATTGCAGGTTGATATTATAAGGGTATCATTATATTGTATATAGGGAACCCTAAAAATCGAGGCGCATTTTCGTATTGAAATTCGATTAAAATGTTGCAGGAGCTGATTACTAAACATCTGATACTCAATAATAGATTTGAAATGAATAAGCAAATGTGTTTTAATAAAGAAAGATCACAATATATCCTCAGATAACAGCAATACTGTGTAAGTAAAACCAAATAAATTCTCCAGAATTTGTGGAACAATAAAACAAGAAAACGCAAATTCTGTAAGACAATTACTGTGGGAGAGAAACAGAAGATCCGAGTATATGAACACAACTTGGGGAACTTCTAAGAGCCAAACGAATAAGAAATTAATATATTGCAGATACGTGGTATCGGGTTTAAAGTAAAGAATTAAGTAGAAAAGAACGGAAGAAAACATCTTTAGACAGAATAGATGAAAACTGACCACTAATTAAAATATACAGACGGCAAAATATCTAATAATTGAAAGAAAGAAGATGAGAAAAAGTCTGCTTGCTGCTTGCTCAAATGAAAACCTCTTTTAGAAAAATGGGAAAAAAAGTCTGAATGAACAAACCGTATAATTAATTTTCTCCAGAAATGATGTGAAAAATATTTATTAAAGAATTTATGATCTTTTTGTCCAGATGTCGATCATGAAACGTTACGGAAATTTGCCACTTTTATGAACTATAGTATTAATTTTGTCAAAAGGCTTGACATATCTATTACTCACCTAAAAGCCTCTTTCAGTTCTTGTTGCGTAGATTCGTCATCAGCATCCTCTTCTAAGAAGTGACTCGCGATGGCACAAAATCCTTCGAAGCTCACCTTACCGCTTCTATCCGGATCTTCTTTGGTGATGAGGTTGTTCAGTTCGACTTCATCGAAAATTTGGCCCATGGTGTTGAGGATGGTTGCGATTTTGATGGTTTCGATGAAGCCGCTTTTGCTGGTGTCGAACATTTGGAATGCTTTACGGATCACGGCCATTTTCTGTTCTTCGTCACTCTGTAAAACAAAGATGCAAAATTGGTTTTAGTGATTTTAGATCTAAGGGAGCAAAAGTTACTTCAGACGTCTATTATAATTAGTACTATTTGGTTAGTAGGGAAAATGTGCCTTAGAAGGCATATTTGATGAGTTGTCATAGTTATGGTTTTCCCAAGATCAGTTTTGAATTACCTGCTTATTTGTGACGTAATTTATGGTCAAGCTAATAAACAACAACTCCAGGATACGTAACACTCACGTTTCAGCTGTTTATGTGAGTGAATCTGAATAGTTAAGGTCTAAAATATTGTTGTTGCTTTAGCGGAATTATTTGGTAGGAGAAATCAAAGCCTTTTAAAGGTGCTATTATTAAACTTTCCTATTCCAAAGTAGGATTATTTCCTACTGTTTTTTTTTTAATTTCTTTCCTAAGACATTATGCCATGTTTATAGGGTAGATTATCCACGAAGACTGATTTGATTCTTTACCAATAAATGGTATCAATTTAAAGGCAAAATTCTTGTAAATTGAGTATACAAACGTGTTTCTCTCTTTAAATCATCTACAGACAACGTTGTACAGCTAAGCCTTTGCGAATAAATAATTCTGCAACTAAAATTTTCAAGAATTTGTTGTCATACTTTTAGGATACATTTGTTTTTATGTGTGTGACTTGATTAGTTCATTCAGGTGCGTTTAGTAATTAAAGCTTATTACTAAGCTTTTGAAGTGACTAGTTATATACAAAGACTGGTTATTTAAAGGAATAGAGTTAGTTTCTGAGGAAAGCCCTAACCATCTAGGCTTTCAGGTTCACCAAAATGAAGAAGATAAAGAAGCTTAAACATTTTGCCTCTGTAGCTGACGAATCCCGATATAAACCATATCCCTATGAGTCCACTTTTATTTGCTGTTTTCTGTTTATAGCAAATTCATAGACTTTCATCTATAATCATAGTATGTACTCTATTTTTACAAGTGTTGAGTTGCTGTTGAAAACTCCATATTTTTTTATAATTCCAGGCTTTGCTAAAACAGTGAGTTTATTTGATCTGTTAGTTACTATTTATTTATTTATATTAATGTAATTCTTACATACTCCTTGCAGAATTGGTCTTCTAAACCGACTTGAAAAGATGTCATGTCAAAGCTTTGCAAAGTTTTCTAGTAGTACTTTTAGTAATTTAGTAGAATAAACTATTAGAACATTTAATGTAGAAAATATTTAGCTCTATGCAACTTGCTTTTACCCCGAAATTATTCAAAATAGCTTTTGGTTTTCTGTAATATAGACTCTATTGATGAAAACATTTTTGGTCAAGGTGTGTTCTTTATCGCATGTATCACAGATATGTCATAGATCTGGGAAGAATATTCGCCTATCGAGACTATGTCTATTGGACAAACAAAATATAGCTTTACTCGTACCAAGCTCGTCGTTACTTTCTGCAATTAGAGATCAGACACCCAAAAACAGAACTATTGGCATTGGAGAGAAGAAGAAAATCTCTCAGTAATAAAAATAAATTTATTAAAAATGAGGTTATGAAACACAATATAACTAGTAATGGAACGAGCCTTGATGTTCTTGGAGATTAAAGGCTCCTGTAAAGATTTACGTGATTTAGCTCAATATCCAGAGTAAATTGGAATGTAAAAAGAAAATTACCCCAATATATAGGGACTTCCTCTAATATCCTTATTAAAAAACAACAACGTAAATAAAAATGAAGCAAAATTAAAACATTAAGTATTAAACTGGGTGGATTTAATTTGTATAAATTTCCAGAAGATGTCACTTTAGTGATCAAAACAGCGTTGATTGTGAATATAAGCACTGTTAGGGTAAAACAACACTGTTTTCGTGGATAATTTTTTCTTATTACAAAAATCACAGGCTAAACATGCAAAGCAGTATCAAATAACATTCTATAAAAATTGAAAAGAAAATAGCTAAAATTACCCGAATATATTTGAAAAACACACTGACAATTTTAAACATGTTTAGAAATGTACTTTAGAAAGTTTTAAACGCTATAAACAAAACAACTTTTGAAGTCATAAATTTTAAAAATCGAAGGAATTTAAATGAAAGTTTACATAATCAACCCAAAATAAATGCCATTTAAGTAAGCTACGTGAAGACAATTTAACACTAGAAGTGAAAGAAAAATACCTATAAAACAACAGGGAAAACAAACTAATGAATTACACAAAATTCGCAATAAAAAACAGAAAATAAGTTAGTGTCAAAAAGTAAACAGTAGCAATAATTGCCGGCAGAGATAAATTAAAACATAGTCGTAAGATTCTAAAGTTTTAATCTTAAATCACTGTCATTTCCTTTTCTTTTCAATAGTATCACATTATTGAGGGCTCCTTTTGAATAATAAATTAATAATTAATTTCCAAAAAGTATTGATCCCGTTAATCCAGTGCTATCATATAAACTGATAAGAAATACATTTATATAAATCCTGAGTTTTATCAAAAGTTCTTGTATAAACTTGAAGTTCTTGTTGATTTGTTTACATGCAATTAAAGCACAGTCTTTTCCTAGAAACTCACCATTTTGATTGATTTTTCCGACCCACTCACAAAAAAACTAGAACAACACTCACTAAACTATGTTAAAAAGTAAGTAAGCTATATATATTTCCCCCCACTTTTAAAAATGCGCTAGTTGAGAAAAGTTTGCGGAGTATTTTTGTAATTTTCCTGTTAATCTACTACAAAAGTTATAAATCGGGTACGTGTCGGTAACAATTGCCTTGTCGGATAATTAAGCTTTATGTAAGTCAGGAATTTTAGATGTTTATTTTTGTGCCGATATTTCGGCGGTTATGTTAGTCGTTTATAAAATGTTAGTGTTTTGACAACTTAATATTCTTTAATATATCGACGGCAATTTGTTGCACCTACTGAGCATGGAAATTATCCTGAACTGAGTTAGATCTACTGCTCTTTTTTAAGTTGTCTCTGTCTCTGTAACAATCCTTAACACGCTCTTTTTAATTTTCGTGTTTACAGAAAGAAAATACAAGAAATAGTTATTTATTATCAAAATTCAACAAGTTAGGGTGGAAGATTAATTATTTATTTATTTATTTATATGAACATGATCAGTAGTACAGGGTGGGTACTATGCTATCTAAAAATTTAAGCAATTTCAAAACTAGAGTAAACAAAGCACCCACATCTTTGGGTTGTGGTAAATTTGATTTTGTAGTTTTGTCCATGGAAAGAACGAATTTTCTAATAATTTACAGCTTGTATATTTTTGAAAGTTGTTTGGAAATGCTGAACATTTACGTGTGTCTTCTAGTACTTTATCAGCAGTTCTTTCTTTATATACAGTGTGGAACAGCCAAATTCGATAACGAATAAAGAAGGGCGTGTTGGGAAAAACGGTTAAGCACGTCGATTTGTATACTCAAATTTGTATTTTTTCAACAAATAAAATATATAGGGTGTGTCATGTGACAGTGGCCAATACCAACTTCTTTATTTTAAATCCAAGCCCCTGAATATTTTTTATTTTTTGGATTCTCCAGAAAATTCTAGACATAATCCATGTTCAATGTCCTACACCTATCTTCAAGAGTTTCGGAAATATTTAGTGTTTTCAGATTTATTACAAAAATTAACATTAAAAAAAGAAAATTTATTTATTTCACAAATTCGCTACATTACACTAAAAAACCTAATAAGTAATACTGATTATTTCTTAACAATATACAAAAAAAAACAACAAAAAACATTAATGCCAATGTAGGAAATATTCAAAATGCTAGCAGCGAACGTCTTGGCAACATGCTAATCTGGTATATAAATGTCTTCTAACGTTACTCAACATCTCCGGCGTGACTTATCTAATCGCAAGCGTGTTTCGTTTTTTTTAGGTCATCTATGTTGAGGGGTTTAGTTTTGTATACAGTACTTTTGACATATCCCTACAAAAAGTAATCCAATGGAATCAAATCAGGAGATCGTGCTTATCTCTCAATCCACCGATTTGGAAAAATTTGATTCAAGTACTGCAGGAGATTGATTTCGTAATGGGACGGTGCTCCATCTTGCTGAAAACATATTGTATTGGCAGGAACTTGTGGGTTTACTGGGACACGATAAAATTTTGTCCAAGTTGGCACGACATTATTTGGGAGCATTTCTAAATATTTATCTCCCTTCAAGTTGCTATCAATGAAACAGGGACCTACGATATGATTTCCAACAATTCCTGCCCAAACATTAACTTTTTCGGGATATTGCGTATGTTTCTCTGTCATACAGGGAGGATTCTCATTAGACAATTAACATGACCGTGAAGTGTAAATGTGCTCTCATTAGAAAACAAAACCTCTTCTAATTGGATCACATTGTTATCTAACCTTACTATCATTTGGTCACAGAAATAGGTTCTCCTATGGAAACGTCATGCATGAGCTCCTAATTCGGAATAATTTTGTAGGGATGCATTTTATTTTTCTTTAATACTCGAAAAACTGATGTGAGGCTAACGTTGAACAGTGGGGATGCTTTTCAACCAGAATGATGTGGGTTTCGTATTATCACTTACAGCATTGGCAGCTACTTTTTTTATCTGTCTTTCATGACCAAGCTCGCGAAACTGCTATTCTATTTTACTGATTGTTCCTTGGGATACATTTTCTTGAAATAAGATTTGTAGAATTATTATTTTGTGCATTTCTGTTAAATGAACCATTTTTCTGATATCATTACGTACAGTGAACGAAATTAACTGATTACCAGGCTATGAGTTTTGACGAAAATAAAGAAAACTGTTTTTTTTTCTTATCAGCAAAAAGAAATTCGGAAATTATTTTTGCTAACTATCTCAATATCAAGAGCTAAATGGGAATTAAGTATTGAATGTAATGTAGCAAATTTGTGATATAAAATAATTTTCTTTTTTTAATGTTCATTTTTGTAATAAATCTGAAAACAGTTGAAGATAGGTGTAGGACACTGTACTTTTAAAATAAGAAAGTTGGTATTGGCCACTGTCACATGACACACCCTATATATATATATATGTATATATGTATATATATATATATATATATATATATATATATATATATATATTTGTTTTTAAGTTTTCGCGGGCACTACATGTTTTAGGTGGTTTCCGGGAATTCATCCGCGTAGTTGATAACTGATCCCTGCCGGGATCGATGGTAAAATGACGACGTTTCGGCAGAGTCACATCTGCCCTCTTCAGGTCGGTTCGCATAATTCTCGTAGCCTTCTGCTTTACTCGAGTAACTAGAAGCGAAAGCAGAAGGCTACGAGAATTATGCGAACCGACCTGAAGAGGGCAGATGTGACTCTGCCGAAACGTCGTCATTTTACCATCGATCCCGACAGGGATCAGTTATCAACTACGCGGATGAATTCCCGGAAACCACCTAAAACATATATATATATATATATATATATATATATATATATATATATATTAAATGCCAATTTTAAAATACAAGTCGACATGTCCAAGCGTTTTTTCTTACAACCCGTCCTTTATTCGTTATCGAATTTATTCCATTTGGCTGTTCCACATTGTATAACATGAAGGTAATTTTTGCAAATTGCTTCATGTAAATGACGCTTTGTAGCATCGTTGCGGCTTATCTCAATTCTCGACTTTCCACCTCCATGTGTATTTTAGATACCCACATCTTCCGTGGCCTTCCTCCTTTGTTTCTTTATGGAGGAGTCCAGTTACACATACGTTATACTTTTCTTACTCAAGAGGTGTATGTAGCTATCCCATTTTGGTTGTTTTTCGTTAACTGTGTCTACAATGGTTTCTGTAAGCAGCAATCTTTGTCTAATGTTCACATTTCTAACATAGTCAACCAAATTGAAGCTACAGCATCTTCTCTCATTTATCTCACCTGAAAGTATGCCCTTATCATATTTTTTTACTCAATGTATTTTTTCGATTATGACTTTCTCGCAAGAAAAAACAGTGGAAAGAAAACACCATTGTAGATGGAAAATAAACAAACTCCTTCTCAACAATCTTTTGAAAATTTGTCGATACATGTAAAAAATCATATCCCTACAACAAGTGGTATTATCAAGTCTACAATATATATTATCTATAATTATTATTAAATAAAAAGATTTCTCTGAAAATGTGTAAATAATATATTTTTAACAGCTTGAGAAAAGTGTATTTACAAAAAAATAGCGGCAGTCATTTGAACAATGGAAGCGAAATATGTACTATACTTCCCGTCTCTGGTTATCTTCTTGTCCCTGTTTCTCTTTCCTTGTATCATTCTTAGTACTGGATAAAATAATTGTCAGTTATCAAGTAAATATTGTAGATAATTAGAAAGGAACAACAAAAGGCTAAGAATAAATGAAATGTCAACTTTTCGAAACGAGAAACAAGAACACAAGTTTATTTCTGTACCATATAATCATACTAAGGCATTGTTAGAATTTTTAGAGAACTTGGTATAACGGTAGTAGAAGTAGAACAATGAATACTTTACATAAACTATTAGGCAATCCTAAAGACAAATTGGATAATTTCGAAAAGTCGGGAATATACCAGATCAAATTTAATGACTGTGATCTGAAATATTATGGCAAACACATAGAGCTATTAGAACCCGGTTTAAGGAACCTTTTGTACACATAAAATACTGAAAATCTGATAAATCTATTGTAGCACATCGGGTTTGGAACATAGTCACTCTAGAGATTTAAATTACTTAGGATTACTTAGACAAGTCAATAATTGTAAGGAATTGGACTCGTACGAAAGTATAATGTTATATAAGAATAATAATCTTATGAATTCGGACAATGTCCCCAATCCCACACAACCCATTGTATAATTTATTAAGTAAAAATCTCTAGAAATTTATATATTAAGTATTTAATAACACAATTGCCGTTTTAAGTTGAAATGTTAGGTACTTAGGGATTTGTGTATTACCATAATAGTTTCCCCACTATTTTATGGATTTTAAGTATTGTATAATAATGGAAATGCAGGGGAACCTTTGGTGTGTCACATATGTAAAAACACAGTTTCGCACCCTAACACCAAACCTTTATTTTAAACACTCAACACCGTTTCAATTATATAATAAGGTACAAGTGTAACCATTATATTATATTAATAATGAACGTTTAGTGTCAGGGTACAAAACTTTGTATTTATACCTCTGAATACACCAGAATTTCCACAGTTTTCAGAATAGTACGTGATATTTTTTTGTAGTTATTTTTTGCAACAAAAATGAGCTTGCATATGAAAACAATGACTTATTGAATACATAATTAATTTACGGCGAGTACCAACAAAATGTAGGCGGAAAGTTTGCCTTTACGAAATCATACCGGAAGACCTCGGCGAAATGGTGGAAATCAAGGAAGAAATTTTAGAAATTGTTGGAAACGAAACAACAACAAGCGCTGGCTCCATAACAGTTCAATTAGAACTTGCTCATAAAAAAATTTTTGAGAAACAATACGTCAAGAATAAGTTTATTCTTACCAATAACAGAGTGGTCTACGCTTATACACTGTACAAGCGTAACACCAGAAAGATTTTCCTAGAAGACTCGAATTGTGTCCAAATTTATTTTGGTTGCCAAAAACCGAAAATTCCACGTAATTAAATAATTTCTACAGTCATATATGGGCATTAGAAATTTGCAGACTTCGCTAAATTGACTAAGAGGTGATAAAGAAAGATATCTTACAACGATGATCAAACACGCAACACTTACTTTGTTTTCTATCACTTGAATAGATACGTATAAACGTGACTATAGATTCGAGACAGACTTTGTGTCATATCAAACGACGAAACATAAGTTAATGAAAGACCGACAAGATTCAACACAAAGTTAAACTAATTTAGGGGTTCATATAAATAAATTAAGGAAATTATGGGATTAAATGAATGTTAAGTAGCACCTAGGGTATTAACAAATCAAACAAAATACGTCTATTACAATTAAATTGCTCATGTAGGATGGTATTCTTGGAAGGGGTTAAGCCTCGTTGAATTTCTACCTGTTCTAATATTGACAATGCAAATTTTTGTATCTTCTAGTTTTGGAAAAGAATGTCCTGCATCAAGTATATGGTTTGAAAATGTGGAATCTGTTTTTGATATTTAAATGAGCGGAAATGTTCACTATAACTTCCACATTCCACATTTTCAAACCCTATAGGGACATTCTTTTCAAAAACTAGAAATTCAACGAGGTTTAACCTTCTCCAAGAATACCATACTAAATGATCAATTAAATTGTAATAGAAGTATTTTGTTCGATTTGTTAATACCGTAGTTGCTACTTAATTAGCGTTTATTTAATGCCATAATTTCTTTAATTTATTCATATGAACCCCTAAATTAGTTTACCTTTGTCTTAAATCTTGTCGGTCTTTCATTAAGTTATATTTCGTCCTTTGATAATGACACAAAGTCTGTGTTGAAACTATAGTTACGTTTATATACGTATCTAATCAAGTTAGTGATAGAAAACAAAGTAAGTTTTCCGTGTTAGATCATCATGATTAACTGTCACAAAGTAACGGCTACCACCTTCGAATTTTTCAAAACGTTCATTAAATATGTTTTTTAAATGTGACACATAATATATGGAGCTCCGTTATATTGCAGTCAAGAAATTCACGAAGATATGGGTAGGGCGGAATAGACTTATTTCTTGGCCTCCAAGTTCCCCGGATCTAACATCCTGCAGCTTTCTCTGTTGAGTTATTTCAAACAATTAGTTTATCACCATGGAGAAGTAAACATTGTAGCAGAATCGTGAAGACATTCCTGGGTACACCGAGCAAGGATTTGAATTAATCGAACAAATTATGACAATTTGGGACAATTTTTGTAAACATTTATATTAAATCCACTTCTCTTTACGATTTCTACTAGCTCTTAAAATCCATAAATAAACTTTGAGAACACCCTGTACATAATTTTTTAAAGTAAACAATAAAACATTATTGTCACTAACGCTAAATTTCAAAAATTTATTTAGATTCACCCGAAGTACTCGATTAAACTGGTTTTTATGTTTGGCTAAGTGGGAATTAGTAGTTTTGATTGAAAGTAATTTCCATCATCCCCTAAAGAAGTAAATTTGGTTACTTCTTTTTCAATTCAGAAAGTTATTACAGAATTCTACAATTCATCAATATAAAATTATATACGAAACGACATAATTGTGTACACTTCCGACAAAATAAATCATAACTGAAATTTTCACAACTTAAGCCAAATAAATAACTTAAAATACAATTCAACTTGATGAACAGCAGTGACAAAATGGATTTATAAGTTTCGGACAGATATATGGCATGAGGTATGCTGCCATAAAATCTGATTTATAACTACAAACACAATAATTTGTTTTTTAACAGTTATAGGTTTCATTTTTTCCAGTGAAATGGTTTCTAGATGTCCTGAATGCATTTTCAAACGAATTTATAGTAGACTAAAGAGCATTTTAGTCCGTTTTTGCAAAAAAGTTTACAGTTGTTCTTGATTTTCTATTAGAAGTTACATCGCATAATAAATAAAAATGTTCTTAATTATAATTGTGATCTTTAAAGTTACAAAAATCGTAATTTTGACAGGTTTTCTTATTTTTCAGCAATAGAATAATTTTTTGGATCCCATTATTCTATATTTCATAGCCATTACTTAATAAGATAAAACTAGAAACTTGACAAAAACATTCATTTTCATGATTTACGTGTTGAATATTTTATTGCTTTTTTGTATTTAGGGTCTAGGGTTTTTTATCAAGCTTCAAATATTCAAACCATATACTTGAGGCAGGACATTCTTTTCCAAAACTAGAAGATAGAAATTTTGCATTGTCAAAGCCTGTGCCATAAAATTTCAATATTAAAACAGGTAGAAATTCCGGGAGGCTTAACTTTTTCCAAGAATACCATGGAAATCCTATGAAACCTTTAGTGTGTCACAAATGTAAAAACACAGTTTTGCACCCTAACAGAAAACCTTTATTTTAAACACTCAATGCCGTTTCAACAACTCCAAGTTGTCATCACCAAGGAGTAAGCTAGAAACTTGACAAAAACTTTTTTATGATTTTATTGCTTTTTGCATTAGTGTGTAGGATTTTTTATCAAGCTTCCATACATTTGATGAACGGAAACCCTTACAAAATCCACTTGTCAATCCGTCTGTGGAAAATAAAATTTGGTATGAGTAAATGAAATTGATAAAATCAGTTGTTTAAAAGCTATGAACAAAAATATAAACAAAATTACCTACTTTACATCCGAAAATACTCAGCATAAAATTTTGAAAAAAGTGGGAATATAGAGCCATACTCACAATTTACAGAATATTATACTACTATGTCTAAAATAAAATTTTAATGTCATATATCTAATGACGGGGTTGGTTATGAGGAATAGAAATATATTTTTTAATTTATTTAAAATATATTAACAACTGCTCCCCTTTATCTTTTTAGTAGGTCACTAAAATTTTCAACAATTGCTATGTAGGGCATTCTTCAAAAAGTGAAAATTCTCGTACGAATTGTGGAGGGCAAATTAAAAAATTACATAAAAAATTAATTTAACGCTCATCTTGTGAATATCGAATAAAAGAATATTTTTATATTTTCAAAATAATTTGTTTAAAAGATACTAAGATAAATATAGAATATTCAACCGATTTCCTCGTTTTAATTCCTAAACTAGGTACTACTTATTATTAATAATAAAAAAGTTATGTTTCATAAAAAGATCTGAATACATGATCTAAAAGTACATAAAAATAGCTTTATTTTTAACAATTTCTGAAGTTGAATAGGTGCTATATTACAGAATTTCTAAAGTTCGTAATTTTAGAGACATAGGGAACGAGAAATTATTAAAAGAATTTACAACCCTAGCATAAACAATCAGTGCCCAAGCGACGAACTGTATAAATTTACACATATATTAAGTATTAGAAATAATTATTACAAAAACTCAGTGACATAATTAAGATAAAAAACATTTTAAAAAACATATTCCACCACAATACACCACTAAATTTCAGATGAATGGCAACATAAAACTCTCCAAAATGTCGAAAATAATGGGACAAAGATCTTGGGTCTAATCTGTATAATTTGTTACCATATGATTTAGAAAGTAAAACTCAGTTTAGGATATCAAAATGGCTACTACAGAACTTACTGAAGTTACTGTAAAATGTTCTTGTCTTGGTCGATATTTCCTACTCATTTTTTGATTTTTGAATTTGAATTTTATTCAAATTTTCGTTTTTGTTAAACAAATATTTAAAATTACAAAAAAAAAACAACTTTATACTTCATGGGGAGCAATTTATTTAATATAATGCTTGAAGATTTTTTTTTAATTTTCCAATTACTATTATAATTTTCCCTTCATTTTCGGCAAAGTAATCTCAGACTTTTCCGCGTGGTATGGGTCGATTTTTGTATACTTTCGTTACCTTCGATATCTTGAAGATTATTATTTTTCAATTTATTTTATATGTACCCCCAAAGGTAATGTTAGGATTTTCTTTTTATGTTTTCTATAAACTTTGGCTCAGGCCCTATATTCCCTATTTATCAAAATTTGACAGATTCACTAGTTTTGAAGATAAGGGTGGGAGGGAGTTTACGGAACCCTAAAAACGCATGTTTACATGTTTCTGATAAATAATATATTTACTAATTAAACAATGGAATTCATTAACTTCTCCTCTTGTATGTTTTAAAAATAGTATTGTTTATTCAGTTCCCTCAAAAACTGTCAAAATTCTAAACCTCCCATATATTTTTAGAGTTCCTTATATACATAATATCACTCCGGATTTCTGCCTCTGTCACATCACAGAAATTTTCTCCTAAACTACTGGACGGAAGAGGTTGAAATTTATTTAGTATAACGCTTGAAGGTGACCCGATCAGGAGTACATATCCTAAAAGAAGATTTTAGAGGTACTTCTGGGGGGGGGGTAACTAAAAAATCGACCTTCCCCCCCTGATCTACGAAACTACTGAGCCTAAAATTTGGAAAAAATAGGAAATATAGAACGTTGCCCGAACTTTACAGGATAACTAGGGAGAAACCATTAATATTAATTTTTGGAGGCAAATTAAAGAATTGAATGAAAATTTAAAAATATTTTTTTTCAAACGCGTCATGTAATACATCAAATGAAAGGTCCCATTCTGAGGAACACAAATATATTTTACTCATATTTAAAAAAAATAGTTAAAAAGATATTAACGAAAATATCCCAAAATTTACCCATTCCCCCCCTGATCTCTGAAACTATAAATCGGAAAGTTTTGCAAGAAATTGGAGGTATAGGGTCCGACCTGAAGTTTACTGGAAAAATAAGGAGAAACCTCTACTTTTAATTTTGGGGGCAAATTACGGAATTAAATGGAAAATATAAAATCAAAAGTGTTTCTAACGCATCATGTTATATATCAAATGAAACGACTCATTATGGCGAAAAAAATAGAGGTATAGCGCCTCACCTGAACTTTACTGGAAAAATAAGGAGAACCCCTTAATATTTATTTTGGGGGGCAAATTATAGAATTACATGGAAAATAAAAAAGTATAATTGTTTCTAACGGATCAAGAGTATAATTGTTTCTAACGGATCAAGTAATATATCAAATCATAGGGCTCATTATGACGAATACAAATACATTATTTTAATTTTTTTTAAATGAATATTTTAAAATATATTTAAAAAAATATTTAAAAAAATTACCCATTCCAACTATAAGACCTAAATTTTTTGTTTACAGGAAAAATACGAAGAAATCCCTAATATTAATATTGGGGGGTAAATTATGGAATTAAACGGATAATAAAAAAATATTTTTTAACACATCATGCTACATCAAATGAAGGGGCTCATTATGAGGAATACAAATATATATTTTTCATATTTTTAAAATTAATTCTTTACAAGATATTAACATAAAGACATAAAAAATTCTCATTTCTCGCTTTATTTCCGAAACCATACTACCCAAAATTTGGAAAATAATTAGGGGTACTGGGTCTCACTTGAAATTTATAAGAAAAATTATTAGAAAACCCCATAGTAATTTTAGGGACAAATTATATAATTAAATGGAAAATAAAAATTTAATTTTCAAACTTATCATGTAATATATCAGATAAAATGCGTATTATGTGAGTTACAAATATATAACATTTTTAAATCATTTGTTTAAAAGATAGTAACAAAAATATTAAACATCGACTTAATTCCCACTTTAGAAACTACTATTTAAATTTTGAAAAATATATTTTATCTGTATTTTTAAATAAATTGAATAATAAATTTAATAATTTATAATTTAAAACTTGACCTATTTTGCCCTTTATCTTCCAATCTACAGAGTCTCAAAATTCAGAGAGTAGATTATAAAAGGCTTCCCTGAAAGTTTATTAGTAAACTAAAACTCTAACGTTAATTTTTGGGGGCCAAATTAGAAAATAAATACATATGTATTCTTATAAAAATCAAGCGAATCCTGAAGCAGATAAAATAAAAAGTCTTTTTGTGAAAAATGAAAGTGTATATTCTTTATAAATTTAAAACGCTTCCTTTAAAAGATATTAGGGTAAATATAAGAAATTGCAGTCATTCCCTGCTTGTCTGAAACTGGAATATTGACCAAATTATTTTTTCTGTTGTTCAATGTACCTTCTCCAAGAAAAACCTATCAAATACCTATGG
The DNA here is from genome assembly GCA_034190945.1 of Octodonta nipae. NCBI lineage: Eukaryota > Metazoa > Arthropoda > Insecta > Coleoptera > Chrysomelidae > Octodonta > Octodonta nipae. Next base: position 118,500,657 of record CM067220.1, read on the forward strand.
AATTTATTAGAAATTGAAAATGCTGATTTCCCTAAAGTATACCCAATCTTTGTCGAAGTAGACAAGTGGATTTTCTGACGATGCACTTCATAATTATTAATATACTTCAAGTTCAAAACTATCGGATGTATTCGTGAGGCTTCCAAGATTAATTGCAAGTCTGAGATCACTGGATCACATGGGTTCAAATGACGTAAAGAAATTTTTCTATGTTCAAAACACGCCTCTGTATTTGTATATTGTTCTGCAAAGCGGATCTGAAAATAATATAACTCATCGGCTGCCGGTGGCTATTTTCAGGAACTAATGGTATGCAGCTGGTTGGTCTCCTGTTTAATTTCATATATTTTTAGGTAATGAACTATCGGCCATTAATTTATGAGGAATGTTCAGCTTTATAAATATCACCGAAGGTGCAAATCTTATTTTGAATAAACATTTTGGATTTTTGTATTTTTTTTATTTAGTATAATTGTTTCGACAATAATAGTCAAATACAACCTATTATATTCCAGCCTATAGAGCAAAACGTAAAATTCAAGAATAATTAGCTTATATATACCATCTGTTTTTTTAATATTTTAACAACAAATTCGTAGAAGTAAATTATTCAAGTAATAAAATTCCTCAAAAACACTTATTTTCACCCAGGCAAGTCAAAATAACCAGTACAAAATGGATTTTTTCAAAAAATTCATTGCGTTCTTGTAATTAAAACTTAAACATTAATCTTCGTCAAAATGATGGTTTATGATGTTAAATTGATATGGTCTCAATATAGCAACTGTAGAATTGTAGTTTAAATAATTTAGAGAGATATTTTGCAAGGCGCATCGTATTAATTAGGCTACACCAATTGGGATTTACTATAAATATTTTGAAAGCTCATATAAAGCATTTCAATTTGACTATCTTGGATTTTCGTTAAATTTAATGCCGCGAAATTGGTTTAAGATGGTAGTAAATATTGAGGAGTACTAACAATAGATATCAAGGCAAATGGGTTTTCGTAAGGTGCGGGTACAAGATGTAAACTGTAAATCATGTATTATTATGTGTTTTTCACCACAAATTATGTTTTTATTTACTTGTCTATTATATATGCCTAGAGAGGCGGATCCAGACATGTGCTTCCGGGGGGAGCGATTTCATGCTTCAGGGGGGGATCCTGTAATATATTTTCCAAAATTTAATTTCAAACCCATATTTAGTGACGTCAAGCCCCCCAAAAAGACAATGCTGAATCCGCCCCTGTTTAAACCCATAGAAGTGACCTTCTTCTAGGATCTTGGAGTTAAGATTACCTCGTTTTAATATTAAATTTACTAACTTTTTTAACTTTTTTTTAACTATTAATTAAAATATGTCTTTCCACTGGCAGTAGCGTATTCAGCCAGGGGGCGCGGAGGTCCAAATAATAGCCCTTGCTAACGCGTCTTATTATCACGATATCAAGCCCCTCAAAAGACAATCCTGGATCTGCCCCTGTTGGTGATATACATTATTTTCCTTTATATGTCAATTTGGTATTAAAAAACTCAATCTTTCCTGATTTGTGGAAAGTTGCTAAAGTCTGCCCTATTTATAAAACCGTCAATCGCTCAGAAATTGCTAACTACAGACCAATATCAATTTTAAATAATTTCGCAAAGGTCTGGGAAACTATTTTGTGTAACAGAATTTATTCGTCTACTAAAAACTAATATCTGTGCACCAACATGGATTTATTGAATCCAGGTCAACAGTTAGTAACCTTGCAATTTATAGTCAATATCTATGTGAAAAACTGGAAAACAAAGGACAAGTTGATGAGGTGTATACGGACATTTCCAGGGCCTCTGATAAAATTAATCTCCAAATACTTGTTCATAAAATGATCTGCATGGGTTTTAATATGTATGTTCAGCTCATAAATTCGTATTTACTGAATCGCAAACAATATGTTTACTACGATGGATTTACCTCCAATTTTTATAATTCAACAAGTGGGGACCAACTTATGAGCTTTATTACTTTTAATTTTCATAAATGATTTGAATGAAAAATTAGATGATAATGTATTAATGTTTGCTGATGATTTGAAGTTATACAAGAATATATGCAACTTGGGCGATTGCCTCACTTTGCAAAAACAGATGTTATATAATTGGTGCATCAAAAATTGTCAGAAACTAAATATAAACAAATGCAAAATTTTTAGTTGTTATCGTATCCGTTACAATATCCATACGCAATAAACAATGTTGTTTTAGAGAGAACTAAGATTATTAAAGATTTGGATGTATATTTTGACAATCAATTAACTTTAAATTTTCATATTAATGCCATTGTTAATTCCGCATATCGTTTATCTGGATTTATAATTAGAAATTGTAAAAAGTTTAACAATATTGCAGCATTATGTACATTATTTTATAGTTTAGTTAGATCCAAATTATGCGCCTTTAGTCTATTTACTCTCAATATATATTATCAATTGAACAGGTACAAAAAAACGTTTAGTTTTTCCAATTTATGCGCCTTTAGTCTATTTACTCTCAATATATATTATCAATTGAACAGGTACAAAAAAACGTTTAGTTTGTAAGTTTTAAGTTAATGGGGCTATATCCGCCAAGAGGCAAATTGATGCAGTAGTTCCAAGGGTATCAGCTAGACAAATTAACACATTTTGGTACAAAAGAGCTCAGACCAATATCTTCTTGAACTCTCCAATTAATAACATGTGTGGAAATGCCAATAAGTTGTCAAATGTTTGTGATTTGTTCTGTTGTAGTGTATCCGAAGTAAAAAATAAATGTCAGGATTACTTTACAAAGTTGAAATTGTATTTTAATTGTATTTTACTTTTTAACTATATTTTGTTTGGTTATACTGTCATAGTCTTATTTTATATATTACACTGTTAATGGTTGGCAATAAACGCTAATAAATAAATTTTTTATTCAGACTTTAATACCACCGATGAAGGGGCCCGATTATTGAAAAAATTCGACTGCCCACTTTCGATGTAAAATTGACATAAATTAAAACCCGTTTATTAAAATTCATTAGTGTCGGTATTCATACCCTTTCTAGGTCCCGATTCTTGAAATCATGCGAACGCGTCGGTCGAATGAGTTAACATAAATCCGTATTTTCGAAAATCGTGTACTACCGAACCAATTTGTCCTTCAATGGAACAAACTTAGTGGACGACCGCAAGGCCGTATACGAACGTTTTCGTCGCACAGCATGATTTCAAGAATTTTTATTGACAGATACAAACCGCCTGAGAACCAGCTCTGCCGTAGCGAAGGAGAAGAGGACGAAGAAGCCCAGAGATAAAAGACAGGTAAGTAAAAAATGAAGGATCTAATATTCTATTTTTCAGGAGACAACAAAGGGGCCCCGGGGGGAAACCAACCGACCAAGCAAAGAAGAGACAGAAGAACACACACCCACAAAAACAAACGATGACAACGTACACGTCCACAGGTATATATTATAGCAAAGAATGAGCCACGAAACACAAATAAGACAGTTGCTGTAGCACCAAAAGGGTAAATCCACGGAACCAAACCAAAGCCAAGCTGTCCCAACAAGAGGACAGCGATTATGCAGAAGGAAAACTGCGTTAGCGTGAGGACCTGAGTTAAGTCTCGGGGGGTGGATGGCAAGGGGGCTGGAACTGTTCATCAGTGAATTTCCTGAAGGACAAAATTAGTTGCTGGGCTCGCGCATGGGTGGTGTGTGTGTCAAGAATTAGGGTCCTGGCATCACGACTACCGATTAAGGCATAATTGTGAAAAAAATAGTAAATGTAGTAGAATAGTGGTCTATTTCGTGTAATTTGAGCAAATAGTACCTTTTGACTACTTTTAAGGGAAGCGCACACCGAAACTTGACTGGATGTGCCCGGAGCACCGCATCGGACTTGACTGGTAGTTCATACCGGCTGATAATATGGAGGGTTGAGTCAAAGGAGGACACACTCTGTATAAGAAAGAGTGTCCACAAAATGGTTTCAATTTGGGGGAGCCACTAGTACCGACCGGGTAATTAGTGCGTAGAAATCAGTTTTCTACGAACAAATCTACGTGAATAAAATTAGGTTACTGTGAAGAATTCACATCCAAAAAATGCAAATTTAACCGTCACAGTTCAACAAACAGATTTATATGTAACATTAATAAAGTGATGAGTCAATGAAATACCTTGTACATAGATAAAAATGATTACAAGCAAAATTTTATTTGCACATTTTTTTTAGGATTCAAGATAAATATCCTACATAAATTAAACTCTGGAGAACCCATTATTACATAATTACTAAGCTGATTATGGCATTGTCCACCAACTCGAGAACTCCAACAAACTTCTGAAGATATTTTCCCAGGGGCATTCACCAGGCGTACCTTTGGAAATATTTAAAATACAACTACAGTAGAAAGATGCCAAAAATAATATTTAATAGTAGCTAATGGAGCTTTTCGTCCAACTAGACAAGAAATAATATATGGAGAACCAGTGTGTGAAAATGTTGAATCCTTGAAAAAGAAACTATCCTAGATTAAAATGCAAGTGAAATTTGTTCCATAATGATAACAGAAGAGATAATTTAATTATAGCAGTTTGTTCAGTGATGAAAAGAATTGTTAATTACCTTTTATCCAAAGAGAGGTGAACAAGGAAGTAGAAACACCAACTTTGCAGAGGGACACTTTTCAAAATAAATATGTAATAAGAACACAAGAATGTAAAAATAAATAATTTTTATTTACATCTATTCACCAACATCTATTTGTTAACAAGTATAAAAATGTTATATACAATTTTTTTCCATTCAACTATTTCAAAAAGTATTATAACAAAATAACTATAAAATCAATGAGTTTCATAAGAAGTTAAAACTGGGGCACACACTTATTAATTTATATCACAATTGACACACTATAAACTCATCTCACTTGCAAAGATTATAAAAAAACTGAGACAACCATTTACAAAGAGAAGTTCACATAACAGATTTTCTACGTTATATTTATGATTTTTAAGAATAATTACATCATTCTCACTTTTACAGCCACTTCACTTCATTTCACTTCACTAAATGTACGATTTGTCCATTTCAATCCGTTGACAATTCCTAACATACCCTGTCGCCACACTTGCGCCATTCTGGCCAATTCTTGAACTTCTTATTTGAAAACGTCCGCTGGACACTTTTTCAGTTTTATTCCCATATAAGTTTGTCCTCCTTCATTCAACCATCCATAACTGATAAGTAAATTGTGAACTGTTTTGGAATGATTAGAGTTATTTTTTGTATACATGATATTATTTGCAAAAATATAGAGCCACCAATATCTGGAGGACCATTGGTACACTTAAAAAATTGAATGTATTCTTGAGATAGGTAAAGAAAACATATTTTAATAAAAACATCTCAAACATTTATATTCAATTTTTACTTATTTAAGATGTATTCACAATTGGCACTGCGTAAAATACCCGTAATGGGCGCGGAAAACGAATGGAGATGGGACACCTGAATTTAGTTGCGATCCAACCAAACGGATCACCACAGGAGTCAGGAAAGAAGTTCCAAGTTCAGTCGTCCACTCAAGTTTCGGTGTGCTTTTCTTTTATCCATCAATAGTGCCCCTCTATTAAATATATCAACTAAAACACAAAAAGTCATATTTATCAAGGATGGATAAAATAAACATGTATAGAAAAGATTTTATTTAATTTAAACATTCGATATTTATAAATTAAACTTCTTAATTATAAGTCATATATCTTGGCGTGGCCGAGAACTTGGCATATGACTTGATAACCTTATTAACAGCCTCTAAGAAGTCTTTTTCGGTGGCCACCTTCCTTCTTGCCCTGATAGCGAACATACCAGCTTCAGTACAGACGCTCCTAATTTCAGCACCAGTAGAATTGGGGCACAACCTAGCCAACAGTTCGAAACGAATGTCTCGCTCGACGGACATAGATCTAGCGTGGATTTTGAAAATGTGACTGCGACCTTCTAAGTCCGGAAGGCCGAATTCTACTTTACGATCTAGACGGCCGGGTCTCATGAGGGCAGGGTCGAGAGTGTCAGGTCTGTTGGTGGCCATGAGCACTTTGATGTTACCTCTCGGGTCGAATCCGTCAAGCTGATTGATCAGTTCTAACATGGTACGTTGCACCTGAAAAAAATAGGTATATGTTTTACAATTGTCAGCCTAAGTTTCTTATTCATTATCTGCAAAGTGGGGCTGATGATGACATTCACCACTATTTAACAGTATTTCATAAACTAGGTAAAATAAAAATCATAACATCAAGTTAATAATTAGTTTATTATGTAAGTGCATTAATGTCCGACTTTCGGTTTCAGCAAGTTTCAGTGCTAAATTAGAGGTTCGGTTTCGGGAAAAACCTGCGAACTCTATGACCGAAACTGAAATGTTGTACGTGAGGTTTCGAGCAACCTTAGGGACTAATCGGTATAGTGAAGTGTCGGGACCAATAGACTTCGCTCATGCGTCTCTCCGCACATTTGCTAGTTAGTTAGTTAGACATACCTTTATTGGCAGAGTTAAATTATTTTTATAAATTTCTTACTCCTAGTTCATATTTTTGATATTTCTTTCCCTAATTTGTTTTCTATGTTACATTCAATTTTTCCTTGAGTTGTTACAATAATTTTCCCTTCGCTATTCCTTAAGATAGTTCATTCGCTAAGATATTTATTTTATGTCCTCTTTTGTCTGCAGTAGCCCCATCCTGGCTCTCTTAGTCCCGTGTTTCTTGTTTTCGTCGTAGTTTGTAGCCCCTCGTAGTAGTGGCGTTTTCCACTCTAGCTATCGCCTTCTTCTTCGTTCTTATTAATTCTCCTTTTATGGTGCATATCCTTAGGTCTCTTCTTGGCTAATCGTTTCTCATGTACCATGGTGCGTCCATCATTCTTCTCAGGGCGTTGTGTAACACATTTGCTAACTGTCATGGGCTGTTTATTGTAGTAAACAATTTAGATATGTAGACGCGAAATGTGAGGATTGCCGTTTAGGCTTTTCGACAAGACATTCTGATGTGAAAGCGCAACTGATTAAGGTTCCCGACAGAAACAATATAGCTTATATATTGTCTTGTGTAGAAAAGACTGACACCTCAAAAAGAGTAAGTAATTTAGAAGTTAGTATTTCCAATCAGATAATGCTCCTTTCATATTTTTTAATTCTGAGATTGTCCCATGCCAAAAAATATAACTGTTGGCACCAAGACTTAAAATGTTTTGTTTGCTAATGATTTTAGGACCGTGTGAGGTTGCTAATGATGATTTCATCTGGCTGGGATACTGCGGTATGGAGAGCCAAGAGAAACTATCACACTACTATTTCTCAAAAAAATAAACATGGAATAACAAATGAAACAAACGGCTCCTGATCAAGAAAATTGTGAATATAACTTTAAATTTACAAGCAAGATAGAAAAAGTCTCATACCATTAAAAACAATAAAAAAGCCGCCTAAATGTACAAGGTGCATTTATTACATAAAGAGAGTATAAAAAATCTGTATCAATATAGACTAACACAGCTGATTAACCAAACTCCAAGAAGTGATAATATAAAAGAGGAATGGACCAATATTAAAAACTGTATACATAAATAAATAATGAAGTGCTGGGCCCAAGAACAAAGAACAGAAGGAAAAGAGGAATGACGATATGAAACGGTGAGAACAAAGCATATAGGAGATAATAAAAATCTGAAGAAGCAAAAGATTCATATCATGATGTTAGAAATGGAACAGAATCAATAGTGAGACAAGTACATATGACATACTTTCATAAGTCGTGTGGAGAAAGATGTTTATGGACGACACGAATTTGGGTACAAAATACTGAAAAACCTAAATAAAACAGAAAGAGATATAGTGCAACTAAATATCATATGACAGGAAAAGTGACGAACATTATCGTGAACTATGGTACAATGAAACAGAACAAGACGTATTTGAAAAAATTGACACCTTTGGTATAGATCCAATAGTTATGACACTCATGCAAAATGCATTAAGAAAAATAAAGAACACAAATGCGACTGGTCCAGATGGTATTAACTATGAACTTATAAACTATGGTGGCATTTTCCTACACCTATGATTGCTAGACTTATTTAATACATGCTGGATAAATCTTGATGTCCCAGGTAAATGAAGACTCGCCATCATGATTTCTTTGTTCAAAAAGGCCAACAAAATAAAACAGAATTATAAAGGAATTATTCTTCCAAATGCTGCTTATAAACTGTAAATTAAAATTGTTAATTGCAGGCTTCAAACTAACTCAGATATTATGCTCTTGAAAAACAGGCCGACTTCAGTAAAGGAAGGTCCTGTATTGACGATGTCTTTAGTCTAAAGCAAATAATTCATAATTGCAGACATTTCAATAAAGAGACATTCCTAGCCTTCTTTTTATCTTTGCATGCCGTGGAGACCACATTTCTAAATGCGTCTGTCCTTTGTCACGTGGAACAGTTCTTCAACGTTCAGATCTGTCCATTCCCTTATGTTTCAGAGCCAGGATTTTTTCTTCCTGACGATACCCTTCTCCCCCTTCGCCCTTCCCTGCATTATAGTTTGTAACAGTAGGTACTTGTCGCTGCTATGTACGATTGATTTCTTAACTTGGTGATTGCCAACAGTTTTCTTTTGCGACCGATGCGTCTTAGTACTGCGTCGTTTGTGATTTTGCCAGTCCAGTGTATTTTCAGGATGCACCTGTAGAGCCACATCTCGAATGATTCGAATTTTTTGATCATTTTAGCTTTCAAGGTTCAAGTCTCCATTCCATCTAGCAAAATTAACCACACATATCATTCTATAGCCTTATTCTGAGGTTCAGCCTGGGATTTAGCCTTCATAGGATACAAAAGAGGCTTATATCCAATCCACTGAGATATACTTTGGGCATACAATCGAGAAACGAGTGTATCCTATTCAGTTAATAAGCATAATATGAAATCGGTATTAAAATGATTGACACTGAGTTAAGGCATCTTTACTTAATGTTTATGCTCTTATTGGGAATAACACCACCATATTTGAAAATGCTGTATATGCCTATAAATTCCCCCCAAAAATGTATGGAATATTTTGATATACTTTCATCAATTTCCTGCTGATAGATATTTCTAAATATCTATAATCCTGAGTTATTTTAAGACAAGTACAATTAAATTACATAGTCCCAATATTTTATGAATTCTTGCTCCAAAATAATAATTGAAGAGCTTACAAAAATTAAAACTGGTTAACAGTTGACCAATTTACCTCATTGTCTCCTCCAGCTCCATCGTCAAATCTCGCACCACCGATGGCATCGATTTCATCAAAGAAAATCAGGCATGCTTTCTTTGATCTCGCCATCTCGAATAGTTCTCGAACCATTCGTGCACCTTCACCGACATATTTCTGCACCAACTCGGAACCGATGACTCTGATGAAACAAGCATCTGTGCGATTCGCAACAGCTCTGGCGCACAACGTCTTTCCGGTTCCAGGAGGTCCGAACAAAAGAACACCTTTGGGTGGTTCAATGCCTAGTTTGACGAATTTTTCAGGCTGCAAAACATCAAATACTGTAGAAAATATAACACACAAATGGTAAAGGTAATTTTTTTATGTGCAATGAACTTACATGGAGTAATGGTGTTTCGACTACTTCTCGTAACTTCTCGATTTGTTCTTTGCAACCACCAACATCACTGTAAGTTACATCTGGCTTTTCTTCAACCTGCATCATGGTAACCGTAGGATCAATTTTCGGCGGGAGAGGAATATGAATTTGGTATTTGTTGCGATCAACACTGAAACATAAAATAATCAAATTGTTTATTTTAATGTTTTAATTGAAATATCATGTGAACCCACACAGCAAACTTTTATTTTTTTTTTTATTTTTTAAACATTTGTTTGAATTTTCATCATCATATTTCATTTCTTTTCATGTACTTCTGTTGTAATATTTTTGGGACTTGGTTAATATCTGTTATTTTCACGGATTATATTTGCATGTTTCCTGACCATATTTCAAAGATTTTACTCTACAAAAATGTCTATCACCTGGGACTAATTTCTGATACAGTCTATTCTTGTTTGGTTCCTCTTTGCTGTTCTTGTTTTTTTAAGGTTGATCACGTTAGTCTTTTTCGAGGCAATATGAAGGCGCAACGTTATTCTCAGGAAGTAGTGGAGCATCCCATATTTGAACAAGATAATGCTCGGCCTCATGTTGCTTGAGTTAGTGTAAACATTTTTGAAGAGACCCATGTGAATCCCCGATCTTTCGCCCACAGAACATGTTTGGGATATGATGGGCAGACATTTACCCCAGCCCCCACAGACTTTGAAGGTTCTAAGATATGAAATACAGATACAGATAGCTTGAGTATTTCTCAAGAAGAAATAGACCACCTTTTTGAATCAATGCCAAAACATGTAGGGGAGAGTATAGATACCTGTGGTGAACAAACACATTATTATGAAACTTCTAAGAAATTTAACTCTGGTATTTTTTATTCAAATTGTAATCATTTACTCTTTACTATAGCATTAGTATAGCATCTTTGTTTCACCAAAACAATATTAAATTTAAAAGTCTCCTTCTGCGTGTTGTGATTTCTTTGTGGGTGAGTATATATTCTTCTACTCACATTCTTTCCAGGCTTGTATCATTTTCAATCATTTTGTATCATTTTCATTCGTTGTGATTTTCTTATCCATTATATTTATTTCACTTGATATCTATTTTTAGCTCTATATCATTGCTTACTCTGCCAAGTTTAACTATTTGTTACTGCAGTTCCTGTAAAAGTCTGGCAGTTAAGGTAATATAATCAACAAATTCAATATTGTTGATACGTTCTGCATCTATACAAAGTCCTTTGTAGTCCCAGTCTACCTTGTGAAAGATTATTTGCCTGATTCTTCTATTAGTGAGAACTTCCAGGCTGCTTTCTCATGTTTTGCTTTTATTGCACTGTAAACAGCTGTTTCTATGCATAATATGGATGGTAAATGTTGAATTTTTTTAAGGTAGTTGGCGGTAGATTGGCGGCCAAAACAAATAGTATTTAATATTCTAAGTTCAACTAACAACTTCCCTTAGAATTTAAATTAAATCAATTATGCTGAAACCAGTGTGGAATACACAGGCGGATCCAGCCATTTTTTCGGAGAATTCATAAATATTATATGATTCTGTTAACTTATAAATCAATTTTTTGTTCATGTTTAACACCCTAATTCTTGCTATAATGTTCCGGACTCTATTAAATTACTAAAGTCAAGCATTTGAACAAAATGGGATTCAAGGTAAAGTCAGCACCAAATCTACTGTTGTACATACCGAAAGTTCATGAAAAAAAAATGATACTATACTACAAAAATCCTTATTTTCATAATAACTCTAAAACTACAATAAATAGTTTTTCAGTTAAATTATAATTATTATAAGATTAATTCAAATAATTCTTTCAAAATCAATAAAGGAATTTTTATTAACACATAATTGTATAATATTATTTATATCATCATCCTGAAGTTTACAAATAATGGGAAAAAATAATTATTGTCAATAAACACTAGACAGGTAACCTAAGACTTTCAGTGAAGATAGCGGGACAGCCACATGTGTAAATAACTAGTTAGTTTTAATAATTAGATTAAAGAATTAAAGTTTAATATGAAATAGTATAAGAAATTGGTAATTGTTCATTAAGTGTTAGTTGTCCCCATGAAAACTGATTTTATTAAATAGTACAAATAAGCTGAGTATGATAGACACCTTTAGAAGTGAGAGACACTCAAGAAGTGTAAATAATGAATCAGTTATATATAGACATTAGATAAGAGAAGGGAGGAATAAAAAGGAAGAAGAGTTTAGTTTAGCTGGAAGTTCAGGAGTGGCTGTCCCAGAAGAATAAGTTTTTGTTTTATTAGATTTATTAAAATTGCAAATATAGATATAATTATGATTCTCTTCTAACCAGAGGCTGGCTAAATGGTTATTGGTGAAGGCTATGAACCAACCAACTAACAGGTAACCTAATACAATTAAAATAATTTACGTTTTCTTAATGTTGTTTATTGTTATTGTCTTGCACGGTTTCATATATTCTACATGTTGCATATCTATTGTCCTCTTCAATTTTGTTTGTTTCAAAGCATAATTGTCAGTATGGTTTTGTTCCATGTTATTATATTGTCACTCTAGCATTTCTTCTAGTTGTGTCTAACATTCTTTAAACTGTTATTGTCACTACTGTTAGTGGAAATCTCTCTTTTCTTCTTGTTTTGTGATATATTTCAGTCCAGAATTTAGTATTGTTACAACTTTGCTAGTATTAATGGTGCTTGTTAAGGCACACTCCATAAAATTCTTCATTGATCCATTTAGAATTTGAGTAATCCACTTTACAAGGCCATACCCAGTGGGGGTTTCAACCCCCCCCCCCCTGAAATTTTGGAATTTTGTGTTTCAAGAGTCAACTTTAACCAATTAATTCTTTTTCGCAATAATAAATTTTATATTTATACAATTTTATATATTGTGCACATACATGAACCAAAATATACATTTTGCAGTCCTAATATGCCCATCAGTAATTAAAAATAAATTTCAATCCACCCTGTAAAAATTTTCTGCTGCCACTGAATTTTTTAGAGAAGGCGTTTGATATGTAAATATTTATCATTAAAGTTACTATAAATTATGTATTTGCAATGACTGTTATTGCCTCTACAATTTTATTGTATAGGTATTTGACTTATACAATCAAATTTTTTTAAATTCCATTGGTTTTATTGGTTCATTGCTTGTAAATAAGTAGTCCTAGTTGGTGTTCCTTTATGGTAGAGGTGGTTGCTTAATTCAAATGTTATTAATTTCTTCAGTCTGTACCTAATTATGCCAGAGACATTCCTCATGTGTTTAGCTACAACTTGATTCAGTTCTCAATTGTACCCAAGTTTGACAGTGCATATCTGCTGTTTGAAAACAGATATATCTTCTTTCTTAAAGAAACTAGCATGTTTGTATAATGTGATGTGAAATTCAGCTTTGAAAATAATCAATGAAGGTCAAGCCCCAGGAACTGCCCATCATGAAAGAAGCATTATTGGGACTTCCTGATTATGAAAAATCTGAGTTGCTGCCATTGTCTGAGAAATTTGTGGGGACAGAAAAGAACAGTGGAGATGGCCACAACAACTCTGAAAAGTTTACTTTTACCTATCTAGAAAGGACAATAGTCCCTTTTTTGTTATATATTGCATATTGTTGAACTGCATAATTTCTTCAGAAAATAAATGAGTGATGTAAAGTGTATACACTCCTCAACCTCTGAAAATTAAAGTCATGTCTACCGAGTTGAACCCAATAATTTAACACCAAACTGTAGTGTATTTAATAGCATATCAAAAATTGTAGACTAAGAACTGTGGTCAGAAAGCACTGAAAATTTATATCTAGTAAAAATCACCAAAATTGCTTGGCAAATTGGGCAATATAGATATATTAATTGTATTGTAATTTCACAAAGGTTTTAATTCCTCATTCTCAATGGAAGTTCTTAACTTTACAAATTATAACCTCCTCAAAATGAGTTTCTTGATGAGCATTCTGTATACCTCTTGTATATATTGCTGAGCATCATTTTCCAGTGAAATAGGAATACCTACACAACTATTTTCTGTGGTAGCTAATGGCTATTGCAATTTCATTTAATACATTTATAGACCAACCAATAAAGCAACTACTGCTTGTTTTTTTAAGCTTTTTTGTCATCTAATTTCTTTTTATGGTTTGAACAGGACATAACACACTTATTTTCTGAACTGTGGTGTTATTTCCCAACTAAGCCATAAAAAAGCAAATACTCATCTGAAGCTAAATTGAGTGGTAGATAGCTGGTAGTTCAGATATGAAATAGACTAACATATCTCTACAAATTTACACACAAATTTGAGATGGCACTGACAAAATAATATGCTATTTTATACTAATAATGTGACACATTTCAAAATATATTTTTGCTTAATCTTAAGTTGCTAAAATATGGATTTACTTTTCTTATTGAATGATTGGAATTTTTATACTCTACAAGATAAGTTGAAAATAATGAGATCTACTCAAGAAAGTATTGTTTAAAAAAATCATGAGTTACAATTAGTAAATGTTTATGTTTTAATTGACAATCATGATTATAGGCAGTTTTATATTAAATATTTTGTACAAAAAAATCTCTATTAACTGTGTCATTAAATAAACATGTTTGTTATGAGAAACTTACCCCACTCTCATTCCCTCTTCAATATCTGTAGGTGCTACAGAGTCAGCTAAGTCAACAACAAACTTTGCAAATTGTTTAACATTAATTATATACTTAGGATCGTCAGTATCTGCATTGATAATTTTAGTGCAACGAGCAACCTGCAGAGGTTGTTCATTTTGAAGAGTTTGTTTATCAGCTGCTAAGTCCCACAAAGCTGGTGGTGCTAAACCAGTATCAGACTCCTTAATTCCAGTTAATTCATTAACTCTTTTTATGATAGTCTGGATATCTTCTTCACATGATTTGATAGTTTTTGTGTATTGTCCCTGGCCCTGATAAAATAAGGGTCAATAATAGAAATTCAATTAATATGTTAAATACTTACGTATGTTTTAAGCAAAGCTATATCTCCCTCATCCAGAGCTGCAAATCAAAAACAAAGATCCACCACTAAGTAAAAATTGTTACAAATAAATAAATACTTACACTTTATTTCTTTTTCAGGTTCTTCTTTACTGTCTTTCACCTTTCTCATATCATCTCCTAAATGATCCGGCATTTTGTCTAAATAATTATAAACTCAAGTTTTAATTTCTTTGTGGACAATTACAAGCAAATTTCTTTAAAATTTGAGGTTGACAATATTGACAACTTACTGCGAAAAATGTGTCAACTGCTTCAAAAAGTGGTACAAATCCAAGGATAGTATATAAAGGATTGCTTGATAGATATATATTTTTCAGAAAGTAAACGTCATAAAGTGGCTGCTAATATTTGCACCGTAACTTCTTTTAATTATGTTCTTACCAATATCACATTAAATAGATGAAACAAAACCAGAAAAACTCTTCAACTGTCAACAGACAAAGCGCCACAACCACTAGAGAGCGGGCCCAACACACGGTGCTACGTCAAAAGGTGGGTTTTAATCCAAATTTTTTAACAGATCAAACAATCCTTTCTAAATTATACTTAGTACAAATCAACAGAAATAAACATGATCTTGTGCTTCTGAATTTATTTTTGGCTGGACAATACAAAATAATTAGATGTTTAATGGTTAAATGTCAATTCACTAAACATAAGCCGATTTGCAGCGATCTACCGGTTATAACTTTGGTTCTACCCCTGGTTCTACCCTTGGTTGGCAGTGGTTGTACTTTGATATTTCTTTTTTCAACACTGAAGTAGAACCAAAACTCTCGCTAGAATGCAATTTGGTTCAACCAGAAAACGGCGAAATAAATTTCTTATTTATGTGGTTCTTTAGTGGTAGTGAATTTTGCACAACTGATCAAAATTTGTTGTTAAATGGACCCGTAAACATGTAAAATAGTAAATATCTAACCACAAATGTCATTTAAGAAAGAGACAGACAGTCAAAAACAACTATTGCTTTGGGTTATTAACGGTTGAAGATATTTCAAAAAATGATGTAGCAAAGTAGCAAAGGGCTGATTTGTGACGGCATTGGTATTAACCAAAACCGCTAGTTCAAACCATTTAGGAACAACTATAACCGGTAGACTTAGATCGTTTACCAAATAAATGCTCTAAGCCGGTAGATCGCTGCATGTAGAGCATGTACCTTCAAGCTCTAAGGTAATTTGTTATTATCATTGAGTAAATATATATGGAGAGAGCAAAGAATGCCTTATGATTTAAATAGTCACAAAATTAGTAATTCATTTTTTTCAGATCATCAAATGACTTTATGTATGACGGTGGAATTTGCATAGAGTTATTATACGTAGAATGAATTAGGTATGGACGTTACTGAAAGTGGCAATGTAATATCAATAGAAAAAGAAAGAAAATATTAGGGTCCGCTTGCTATGCCTTTACCCTATCAATAGTAGGCGTCACCACTGACACTGACCAATCAAGAACGAGTCGCTTATTATCTCTCTTACTCTTACTATTGCTCTACGTATAATACCTCTATGGGAATTTGTCGATCAATAATTCGACTGAAATAGATCATTGCCAGATTTTAAAAAATCTCATGAAACCAGTGATGGGACAGCAATTAGATTTGCAATAGTTTTACATTATTACATTATTTTAATATTTAATTTAAATGTATTGCAATATGAATTTCATTTTTTAAATAATTTGATCAAGTGCGAGTTGGACTCGCATACTGAGGTTTCCCCGTACCAGATTTAATACTATGTAGGTGAATCAAAGCATATATTTTTCTAATATTCCAATTTCAGGCAAGCAGGGAATCAGTGGATTTCCTTAGATTTACCTTAAAACCTTTTAAACTAAGCACTTTAAATTTGTTAAAAAATCCACTTCTATTTCTCGAACAGGTCTTTTTTATTTTATCTGCTACATCATTCGCTTGATTTTTATAAAAATGTTTATTTAAGTTTCTAATTGGACAACAAAATTAAGATCCGGATTCTCACTTTATTTTACCAATACACTTCTGTCTGACTCTAGGCTCAGTAGATTAGAAGATCAAAGGGAGAATGGGTCAAATTTTAAATAATAAATTATTAAATCTTTAACAAATTATTTTGAAAATAAACATAGAATATATTTGTATTTTTATGATGATTGTCATCATTTGATACATAACGTTACAGGTGCACTTAAAAAATATATTTTCCATTTAAGTTTATAAATTACTGTTAGAATTTGTGTTTTAGTATTCCTAATGGGTGGAATTTTGTATATATTTTTAATAAATTTAACACATTTTTTTATTAATATGAAATAGATACTTATATTCCCCATTCTTCCACTTGATAGATTACATGATGCATTTGCAAGTAAAATTAATTTTTATTTTTCATTTAATTCTGGTATTTGGACCCCCAAAGTTAATATAAGTATTTTTCACTTATTTTTCCTGTAGAGTTAAAGTGAGGTCTTATATTTCTAAATTTTCTCAAAATTTTAGGTCTTGTAGTTCTGAAATAAAGGGGGAATATTCCGATATTTTATATAATTCTTAATATATTTTAAACAAACGATTTATAAAAATAGATAAAAATGTATATGATCAAACACAAAAAACTTGCTTTATTTTCTATCACTCAACCGACAAGACACAAGAAAAAGGTAAACTTGTTTAGGAGTTTATAAGAATAAATTAAAGAAATTACGGGATTAACTGAACATTAAGTAGCAACTACGGTATTAACAAATCCAACAAAATACTTCTATTACAATTTAATTGATCATTTATGATAGTATTCTTGGAAAAAGTTAAGCCTGTTTATGGTACAGGCTTTGACAATGCAATTTGTTTGTTCTCTAGTTTTGGAAAAGAGTGTCAATCAACTATATGGTTTGAAAATGCGGAATCTGTTTTTGGATATTTAAATGAGCGGAAATGTTCACTATAACGGGTAATAAAAATTCTTTTAGTCATTCCTACATAAATTGCTCTGTAGACTTTACAAAGGGATAAATGCCTTGATACACTAGTTGTTGCTCTTTGCGAAAAATTAATTTCACTAGTTTGAAAACCGTTACTTGCGGCTATAGAACGGATAATATTTATTTCATTAATTAGATTAGTTTTTGACAAGGAAACTGAAAATGCTCGCTAAATCATTATTCTATATACAGATAGTTTATGGTTTAATGGACAGTCGATGAGCAATGAATAGTAGAATCTGTAAAAGTAGATTTCCTGTATATATTGAAAGAAATAGAATTGTGGTGCTGGGTATTCTGGGTAAGCGTGAGGTCTAAAAAGTTAAGTTTGTTGTTCATTTCTCTTTCAACAATAAATTCGATATTGGGTTGTAAACTATTGGTAAAATTTAAGAACAAATGCAATTGTCTATTTGTGCCCGTAAAATAAGCTAAATCATCATCGACATATCTATACCAAAAAGGAATATTTTTTTAGCTAACATGGTCGTATTTTCCAGATCTGACATGAAAATATCGGCGAGCAAGGGGCTCAAAGGAGAACCTTTATCTTGTACATAAAACTTATTATTGAATTGGCAGCTTGTTCAATACCTTGTTGTGTAGATGTCAGATGACAGCTATTTAATATATGTGATATCATTGGGATCAAGCTCCTGTCGTTATATTTGGGAACATGTATGTTACATGAACAGATACCAGGAAACCTTTCTGTTGAATTGTTAGTTTGTTAATTGATTTAGTTAATTCTATGTGATTCAGGACACTCTTTTCCAAAACTAGTGGATACTACAATTTTGCATTGTCAAACCCTGTACCATAAAATTTCAATATTTGAACAGGTAGAAATTCAATGAGACTTAACTTCCAAGAATACCATCATAAATGGCCAATTAAATTGTAAAAGAAAGATTTTGTTGGATTTCTTAATACTGTAGTTTCTACTAAAGGTTAATTTAATTCCATAATTTCTTTAATTCATTCATGAACCCCTAAATTAGTTTACCTTTTTCTTGTATCTTGACGTGTTTTCATTAACTTGTGTTTTGTCGTTTGATAACCACACAAAGTCTGTAACTAAACTGTAGTTACGTTTATACCTATCTAATCAAGTGAGTGAGAGAAAACAAAGTAAGTTTTTTTATAATTCATTATTTTCCATTTAATTCTATAATTTGCTTCCCAAAATTAATATTAGGGTTTTCTACTTATTTATCCTATAAAGTTCAAGTGATGATATAATTTTCAAAATTTTAAGCCTTATGATTTCGGAAATAAAGACGAATGGGTATTTTTAAAGATATTTGTTAATATCTTATTTTTAAAAAATGAAAAAATAATTTTGCATTCCTCTTAACGAGGTCTTTCATTTGATATAGCCTATGGGGCGTTTTAAAAAAGTTTATTTTCTTATTTTCCATTTAATTCTATAATTTGTCACCCAAAATTAATATTAGTGATTCCTCTTTATCTTTCCTGTAAAGTTCTGTTGGAGCCTTATATTTATATTTTTTCCAAAATTTTACGACTTATTTATTTACATTTTGAAGATAAGGGGGGAGGGTAATTTTTTATATTTTTGTTAATATCTTTTAAATAATTCATTTCATAAATATGAAAAAATAGGTTTTCCTATAACTTATTCTACAGATTTTTCTGTTCATCACATTGTTTTTAGAAGGGTTCGTATTATGTAAACAATTGTCGGTGGATCCACAATAGTGAAGATATTAAAGATTTAAATTTTCATAAAATTGATGGTCGTCTATATTTTAATATTTAAAGTTTAAGGTTAATATAGTGAAGTTTGAAGGTTATTCACAGTTATTGTAAATTATTTGAGAAAATGTTAATTGAATATTTACACTAGAATATTGTGAAAACGAAATCCCATTACGTGAGTAATCTCAAGATTTTACCATGACTACTTTTGTTTTAGTTTATAATTTGGTAATTTAAAATGTTTTTAATAGTATTAAGTTTCAACATTCATCTAAACATATAATTGCCAAACATTATGTGTTAGCTAAATTATAAAATTGTGTGGTATTGAATAACTAAGTATAACAAATCTTGCAAGGACATATATTCTTTTAACTTAAAATGGTACAAATAAATTATTGTATAATTGAAAATGATTAGTATGCATAATTAATCAATAACGTTGTCTGAATCAAGATTTACAGCTTTGATTAATCTTAAGAACTCATAAAATGTAAACTTGCGACCTGGCAACTATGGAAAATATATCGTATAAATCTGGAGGAAGGTCGTTCGGTGCCAAAAGCCCATTGGGCGAACAAAGACCACGCCCACATTTTCGATTTCGCCTCAACTTTTAATGACAAGTCTCCATCTATGGGTGCGTTCAGCAGATACAAACTGTTGTCAACCCCTGTTTTCCAATTAGCGCACAATTGAGCACAGTGCGGCACAGTGCTAGCACTGAGTGTTCCAATTACAGCACTGGCTCGCACAATTGAGCACAAGAAATAACTGTGCCTTTGGGATGTTTTATGTAGGTTTACTCAGTAAACATAAAACTTTATCATAAAACATGAAGTATGTTCCAAATAACATCCGGAAATTACGGTACAGGGCGACAGAAAAAC
This sequence comes from Octodonta nipae, assembly GCA_034190945.1. Lineage (NCBI taxonomy): Eukaryota > Metazoa > Arthropoda > Insecta > Coleoptera > Chrysomelidae > Octodonta > Octodonta nipae. The sequence continues at coordinate 118,520,985 of CM067220.1, forward strand.
ACTTTGTGCTCTAGTAATTGAAAAACAACCATTATTGAATTATTCTGGAAATAATTTACGTACACATAAACGTCAATTGATAACTTATGAGTAATACACTTTTAACCTCATGGTGATCAGTGTACTCTACCGGTTGGTTTTAAAACAACCATGTTCCAATTAACGTGCTAAAAATTGCCGCACTGTGCGGCTCAAAATCACTTGTGCTCTGCTAACTGGAAAACAGCCAACGTTTGCTAAGGTTTATGTTTTGTGCTGCACAAAACATGAAACGTGCAGCACAAAACATAAAACGTTAGCAAACGTTCACAACAGTTTGTATCTGCTGAACTCACCCTATATGTATTTTTACCAAAGAGATTAATACTGTAGAGCACGCGAAGTAGCGGAATTCATGTAATATCAATAGAAAGAGAGGGAGAATACGCGTATCGTTCCTGATTGGTTAGTGTCAGTGGTGACGACTACTATTGGTAGGGTAGAGACATAGCGAGCGCTCCCTGATATTGTGTTTCTCTTTCTACTGTTATTAGCAAGCGCTCCCTGATAATGTCTTTCTCTTTCTACTGTTATTACACAGCCACTTACAATAACGCCCATAACTAATTCACTCTACGTATAAACCTCTTTGATTTTTACTCAGTTTACTCTGTGGTTTACTAACTGGTTGTCAGTCTTTATTGTATGATCTGTGGTTGTCAGTTGTCAGCTTAGAGCATTTACTTTCTAGAGATAGCCTGCAGTGCAAAAATGTCGTGGTAAGAGTAAGGAGAGAGAGGGCAATAGAGAGGGCAAGAGGCTATTTCACTCTGTTGGGAGCTGCTTCCAATAAAGCATGTTGTTCATTGGCTGCGTCCACCGACCATCCACCCACTAAGTGAAATAGCCTCTTACTGTCTCTATTGCTCTCTCTTTCTAGCGTTGCCATGATTTTATGCTTGACAGGCTAAATCTAGATGGTAAATGATCTAAGGTTGTCAGTGTTTACTTAAAAGAACTCACGTAGGTGTATGTGTGGGTGTATGTTTTGTGGTTTTTGTGCTGTTTATGATGTGGTATAATTAATAATATTCTAAACTTATATTGCATTTTATAGAATTAAATCTAAATAATTTCACAAGGTAATTTACTATTAAGTATAGGATTCTAATATAATACAAAATATTTTACATTTCAGCATATTATTAAAATGGGTTGTGATGGTGGAACTATTCCCAGACGCGATGAGTTGGTTAGAGTAAAGAAGAAGCCAGAGGCCAAGGATAAAGAAGCAGACCTTGCTTTTAAATGGAAGTGTTGTGCAATTACTCAGGAGACACTGCAAGAACCCATAGTAACTTGTCACTTGGGTAAATTATACAGTAAAATGTCGTTGATTGAAGCCCTACTTGACAGAAGTACTTTACCACTGTCGTGTAAATATATTAAAAGTTTAAAGGATGTAAAACAACTAAATCTGACTAAGAACCCAGGGTTTAATAAAGATGCGAGTAAAAAGGATGGTACCCCTGATGAAAAAGGTTCACCTTACATCTGCCCCATATTAAGTCTCGAAATGAGTGGCAAAATCAGATTTGTTGCATTGTGGACATGTGGCTGCGTATTTTCAGAGCGGGTATTGAAGGAAATTGATGCAAAAATTTGTCAAAATTGCACGAAACCATTTGATGATGACGATGTTGTGATACTTAATGGAAATGATGAAGACCTGGAACTGATGAGAGCAAAGATGGAAATCAGGCAGCTGAAACAGAAAAAGAATAAAGAGAAACAGGTGAAAGTTAAAACTGAACCATCTGAAACCAGTGATGGACCAAATGGCAGTTCTCAAAAAAGGCCATTGCCTGTGAAATCAGAAGATAATTGTAAAAAACTAAAAACTTCAAACCCCTCTACATCTACCTCATTGTCAAAAATTGGAAATGTTATATCAAGTGGTAAAGTGACGAAAGCAGAAGAAATTAAAAAAATGAAAGCTGATTATAGTGTGGCAAAAGACAAGAATGTATCTGATGTGTACAAATCATTGTTTACTAGTCATAAATCTGAAAAGGAACAAACAAGAGCTCATTGGGTTACATATAATCCATTTTACAATTAAGTCTATATTTGTATTAAGTAAAGAGAACAATTTTATGTAATTTATATCCTAGTTTTTAAATATAATATAAAACTGTATTTTACATTTTGTTTCATTTAAATTCATCTAAATTTTTAATTTCAACTCTTGAGCAATATGTGGCACCTGGAGGTGGTTAGTTCAGGTATTAATTTTTTTCTGCCAGCTGTTCTGTAAGAATTTATGTGTTATAATATATTTGAAATAACTGTTTAATTATGGTTATTTTTTAGAATAACTCCACATAATCTTGAAAGTCTGTATATTTCAGAAGTCATAAGGGAAACCTAGGAAAAACATGAACTATCCCAACATAGGGTAGTTCGAAAGAACATAACCATTATTAATTTCATCCTTGATTATTGGTAACCAGGAATGACTAAATTCTAAAGAAGTATTAGCTATACAATTGCTTTCATTTAATAAAATTAAAGCAGACTCAGTTTTCGTTTTGTGTTGTGTTCTTCTTTTTGTAATATGGTTGAATTATGAAATTGTATGTTATGACCAAGGTTCCAGGCATGTTCACAATTTTTTTACTTTTTGAATTGTCATTTCTTTATATAATTTTGGTGAGAGAAAATAGAATATTTAGAAATGTAATTTGTCATACATTACTTTAGTTGCTGAAAACTTAATAGCATTACTACTGAAATATTCATTTATTAATTATTATAACTATACATTGTTGAAAAAATTTTATGAGATAACTTGCATTATAATCCAATATTCGAAATTTGAATGTAGCTGTTAAGTTGGTTGCCTAAACTTAGAAACTGCTAATATTTTCATTTAAAAATCTTCATTTGCTTGTTAATATCTTTAAATATAGAAATAATTCAAAAGGTCTTATAAATTTGGAAAAACTACATTTTCCAAATCGTAATTTTTAATAGATCAATAATTATAAAACGCAGATTGAAGCTGCAATATTGGTTGCCGGTAGTCAGTTCAATAATAAACTTGTTCCCAAGAACAAGAGCAAAGAAAAATAGTTTCGAAGTCAAAGACAACAATAACAAAGGTTTCCTCTTTATAAAAGTATATAGTAGAATTAGTTATGTACTTTTTGGAGATTAGAGAATTATATATGTGTTTGTTATCTATTAGATCTTACAATATTAATGAACACAATGAAGATTTGTTAATGTCTACAACTAAGTATCAAAACAATTATTTACTGTTAATGATTAGTGATTGAATAAAAATAAGACTCGATTGTTCCATAGTTTTCTTAGATAAGGTTTTTGATAAAGCAATATTTTATACCCTTTCCCATTTAATGGAAATGCTGTGGAACCTTTGGTGTGTCACAAAAGTAAAAACACAGTTTTGCACCCTAACACCAAACTGGTTTAGTCCTTGATGATGACAACTGAGAGTTATTGAAACGGCGCTGAGCGTTTAAAATAAATGTTTGGTGTTAAGGTGCAAAACTGTTCAAAGAATATATACAGTAAATGACATACGATTATGAAGGTGCAGGTCCTATTAAAATGTTTATACAAAGATACTGAAGATATTATTCATAAAGAAGTTCAGGGGGGAAACGGTCGATTTTTTTAGTTTTCCCCCAGAAGTACCCCTAAAATCAAAATTTCTTCTTTTACGGTATGTACTCCTGATCGGGTGACCAAACTATACATTGATACCAAATTTCAATCTCTTCCGTCCAGTAGTTTAGGAGAAAATTGCTGTGATGTGACAGAGGCAGAAATCCGGAGTGATATTCTAAGGGTATCCGTATATTTTATATACGGAACCCTAAAAACATTTCTTTAAATTAGACATATGTTTAGCCAAGTCTGCCTTCATCAGAAATTGGAAATATAATAAACCCTAAATTTATATTTCTTACAAAGAAACTACAGGGAAGGTAATAAAATAATTAAAAGGTCTTAATTCTGGGGAATTTCGGAGGAAGTGGGCAGGATGTAGGTCAGCTAAATTATACATTTATGAAACATTGTTGACAGGTTTATAATATACTATTATTTAGAAATGGAATTTGAGATTAAGTAAGGGAGATGAATCTATTAAACGACCAAACTGATACCGAAAACCAATTCATCTCCCTTACTTAATCCCAAAATCCATTTCTAAATGACCTACACCCTGCCCACTTCCTGGGAAATTCCCCAGAATTTACACCTTTAATTACTTTATTATAGCTTACCTGTAGTTTCTTTGTAAAAAATATAAATTTAGAATTTATAGTATTATAGTATTGTTACTGTCACACAGTGATAGTTGTGAGTGACTTCTCGCGAATTTTCACCAATATGGCGGTTTATTCAAACGCAGAAATGACTGACATGGATTTCGTCTACCTCCCCTTTAATGGTAAATCCTTAGAAGCATCCAGAAGAAAAGCTCAATCTGTAGCCCCTCATAACACTTTGTTGTTCAACGACTAAGAGAAACAGGTAGCTTCAAACCTAGAAAATATGATTGTGGTCACCGCGGGGATATTAGAAAACCGGAATTATTAGAATTTCTACTTAATTTAATTGACGAGCTACCAGCACCAAGAAAATTGCTTTACAGCTACATGTTGATCATATGACGATATTTGCCATGTTAAAGGAACAGCTGTTATATCAATATCAAGTACAACGAGTCCAGGTACTGTTAACTCGTGATTTTCCTAACCGTATCGCTTTTTCGTTTTGAATGCTAGATATGATTAGACAATACTCAGAATTTCTTGAGCATATTTTGTTCACGGACGAAGCAAGTTTTTCAAGCGATCCCAGTCAGCCAGCAAGCTCGTTTACTTGATTTAAATCCGATAGACTTTTCAACTTGGGGAGATTTAAAAACATTAGTTTATAGTGACACTCATGTCCAAGACATAGAAGACTTAAGAAACCCCATTATTGTTTTTTGTAGAGTTATTCAAGTTTCTCCTGGGATTTTCAATCGAATACAAGGATTGTTTGTTTTCACAGTACACAGAAATTGATTTTTTTACACAAAAATAGTGGTAGATATGAAAAAAACACAACAAATAAAAAATATTGTAAATTCATACGAGATTCATTTACAATTTTTGTAGGAGCAGAAAGAACACGTGACCCCTAAAAAGTACCAGCCTGTAGATTTTCACTAGTTCATAGAGGCATTAATACTCCAAAACTGAACTAAATTTCTCGAAAACTTTAGTAGTCAGAAAATAAAAACTTAAAAAATCTGAAGATTTCAACACCTTGTACATCGATAATGACGCGTTTGCGGACATTTGTTCATAGGAAGTTTTCGTCATAAAATGACTCGAGAAATTCATTCTCACCCTTTATATAATTATTATATACTAGCTGTTACCCGCGGTTTCACCCGCGTACGGAATGTTCAAGCCTTCGCAGAAAGAAATAACTTATGAAACATATAGTTATTATATATAAAAAAGTTTCTAAATTGTTTCAACCACCCTACTTAACTATAAATCCACCAATCCCGAATATATTTCCCCAAATTGCAAGTACTTATGGGCCACCCTATATACCAATTTTATTCGACATTTTTTTGAATACCTTGAATAACTGTAAAACTCTACGTCTACCTATATTGCAAGCATCCTGTATATGCTGCTGTTTATTTTTCACCCAATATAAGTTTTTGAACCTAACCTAACCTGACTATAACTCTTCTCTACCCTATATTTCAGCTATGCAACTTTATTCGACATTTTTTTGATCACCTTGAATAACTGTAAAACTCTACGTCTACCTATATTGCAAGCATCCTGTATATGCTGCTGTTTATTTTTCACCCAATATAAGTTTTTGAACCTAACCTAACCTGACTATAACTCTTCTCTACCCTATATTTCAGCTATGCAACTTATGGTCTACGTTGTATAAGAATTATTACTGATATTTTTTGAAACCACCTTTTAAAGTAATATTTCTCTTTACTCTATATTTTAATCAACCTTTATATGCAGCTTTTTCTAACACAGTGTTAAACAAACTGTAAAACTATTATCTTGATCTCCCCATATTTCAGATATTCCATATAGTAGAATGCAACTGTTTATGGTCTACCCTATATAACAATTTTTTTAATATATTTTTTAAACCATCCTAATGGACATGCCTGTGGAACCCTTGGTGTGTCACAAATATAAAAACACAGTGTTGCACCCTAACACCAAACTTTTATTTAAACCCTCACCCAAACTGCAACTGCTTATTGGCCACCCTATATAACACTTTTATTCTACATTTTTTTAACCGCTTTGTATAACTAAATCTACTTTCATCTACATTAAAACCTTCCTGTATACACCGCTGCCAATTTGTCAAACATTACAACTTATTTTTGAATCACCCTGTATAATCATAATTTTACTCTACAAAATATTTCAACCACCCTGTATGTGCATCTGCTTAGGGGCCTCCAAATATACAATTTTTAAACACTTAACTATAACTCTAGTCTACTCACTATCTTATATATGCAATTGCTTATGAACTACGCTATATAACCATTTTTGAACTACCCTTGAAACTATAATTTGCCTCCACCTTATATTTCAATCACACCTTATATGCAGCTTTTTCTAACATTGTTTGTTCATTGTTTAATCACACTGTATGAACTACAATTTTACTTCGATCCATGTTTCCTCTATTGCATATATGCAACAGCTCATGTTCTTTCCTCCAAAAAAAGATAATCCAACCTGTTTAACTATAAATCTACTCCACCCACTATTTCAACCATTTTGTATTTGCAACTACTTATCGGCCACCCAGTATAACATTTTTCTTACCACCCTGTATAACCATAAATCCACCAATACCAAATATATTTCACCAAAACCACAACTGCTTATTGGGCATCGAATATAACAATTTTGATCAACATGTTCTTGAATCATCTTGTATGTATTACAACTACCGTGTATAGGCTACTGCTTATTGGTCAGCCAATATAACATTTTTTAAATAGTTATCATAAGATTTCTTCACCCTAAACTTTAACTATCCTATCTTTGCAACTTATTATGAACTACGCTATTTAACAATTTTTCCTTATATTTTTTCAAGAACTATTAAAGTATAATTTCTCTCCACACTTCATTTAAACCACCTTTTATTTGCAACTTTTTCTAACCTTGTTTGAATGACACTGTGTAACTATAACTTTACTGCGCACCATACTTCAGGTACTCTATATATGCAAGTGCTATATAACAAAATGTTTCGAGCATTTTTTACCCACCCTTTATAATTCTAAGTGTAAGCCACCCAACATTTCAACAACCTTTTATATACAAATACTTATTTGCCACTAAATATAACATTTTCGTACGACCCTGTATCCTTAGAATCCCACCCCACCCTATATTTCAAACATCCGGTAACTGGAACAGCTTGTAGATAATAGCATTATTTTATAATAGTAATTATACTCCGCTACATATTTCAACATATTTTCAAGACATTTTATAACTATAGTATCTTATGAACATACTTGAAAGATCCTAACTGCTTACCTAACAGATTTTTTTAAGAGTTTTTATTCAATGTATAAATATTCTACCCTTTTTCAACCACTTGGTATATGGAACTGTTTATGGCCCACTCAATATAACTTTTTTGGACTACCCCGTATAACTAATTCCAGTCCTCCTTATTTCCACCACTTTGTATATATCCAGCTGTTTATAGTACACAAAATGTAACTTTGTTTAGATTTTACAAATCCATGTAATTCTACTCCGCTCTAAGTTCCCTATATACAGAACACCCTGTAAAATTACGCTTGTTATATGAGTTGATTTTTGTTAAATCGAAACATGTTACATTTGGACATTCCGAATTTTGAATAAAAGTTAAGCTGGTGCCAGTATCTAATATTTTGTGCGTGCGGTGGAGCTAATTGAGTAATTGAATTACCCAACATGGTAGAAGTTTTTTCGCTATATCTACCGTTTCTGTCAATTTAGAGAGATAAAATGTCTACCAGATTTTAAGTCAAAGTATAGGCTTCGCAACAAAAAAAATTCAGCAAAATCAGTTAAGTAGTTCTTACGTGATGCCCGAACAAACGAACAAACAAACAAACAAACAAACAAACAAACAAACAAACTTACAATTTTATAATAGTATAGATATCGCTCAGGGTGTATGCAACCACATTTGCAACTGTGTATACTTTAATTTATTTGAAACAATAAATTATTACAATATTTATCCATTTCGACAATAATATAAATTAAAATTTAACATTATTTTATTAATATTTCAACTCTCTAATCGTAAATTTCTCTTTGACAATAGCTTTAGGCGTCTCATATTTTCAACACCTTGTCGAACTTGGGTTACGTGCAAGCCTTTTATGGTGTAACATCACAATATGCTGTAATATTTTAACATCAGCGATGTGTAAAATGTAAACATAACAACATAATAATAGACCCACCGACTCTTTATACGGTAATTTTACGGTAGAAGTTATTAGATCAACTATCCGTGACACCTCAAAACTTGCATTTTCCGCTTTAACTTCACGGGAAATTTATTCTCAATTGCAGAGATCACTAATGAAATTCGTATTCACACTTTGTGCCTTTTTATCCGGCAATCTTAATAACCACTTATTGTGCGAATTCCATGAAGGATTTTGATACAGGGTATTAAAGGGAAAAATGATTGATTTAGGATATGACCAGGACCGGTCGATGAAAACAGGATCTTACCTTGCACACTATTATATACACCCTAAAAATAAATTAACGAGTAAACACTTTGATTTAACTTTTTGATTAATTCGATTTCAAGACTATTTTTAGTCGATTTCCAAAAGGGAGATTATTTATTCGGGGTGTATTTTTTTGTATGTATTTTATCTGATTTTTTCTCCAGTTCTGAACCGATTTGAATATATTTTTTTGTTTAATAGAGAGTACATTCGAATTGGTGAAACTTCAAATTGGAGAAAAGGATGAAATTTGTGGTTTTGTGGATTTCTCAAAACACGTTACCGATTTGTATAGTTTTATAAATTGCATTCTATTAAGGGAGATCCGTGGTGATCAATATACTTTTCTATCATTTGAAACATGCAGTTTTTCAGAATATCGTTTTAAAATCTAATATGCACCAGTTAATAGCGATTTTTAGGTGACATAAAATTCAACAGCAAATCTCATAAGCCATCACGTAAATAATAGTTTATAAGTCATAACTGACGTAAGTTTTACAGCAAATTCGTAGAAGTAAATTATTTGAGCTTAAAAAAAACCCTAAAAATATGGGGTATTTTCGTTTTTTGCTTATAGTGTAAAAAATAATGATGTGTTCGTAATGCCCGTCAATAGAAAAATTGTAGAGACTCAAAAATCTTCAAAATGAATGTTTATAAATTTTGATCGCAGCATTTTTCATAAAGAAAAGCTTAAAAAACCGATGTAAAGTGAGTGATTTTAAAAAAATCATAACTTGGTTGTAATAAAAGCTGGAACCTTAATCTGCCCCCTAGTGATAGCTTATAACGTTTAGATTAATAACGTTGAAGATCGATATTGTACGTTAAATAGATCTTGCAGGATTGCAATTTAAATAAGTTGTAGAAATATCCAAAATCTATTTTGAAAGATTATAAAATGCACTTACCTTTGTATATCTTGAATTTTTGTCATAGTGTTGTATGTTTGACAGTGGCGGATCCAGTCAGTGGAAAAAAGCATTTAATTAATATCGGTAAACTGTATACAGGTAAGCATTAACTTAATAAACCAATCAAAAAATAGCACAATATGATCAGGCAATAGTTATGTAAATAAAAATGTAATAAACTCCTGAGAAAAAACATATTATAATACAATTCTTGTGTCTTGACAGCTATTGTTAGTGTATCGCTGCCTGGGGCTGCCTGTTACATAATCAACTTGTAACTTGTAAATTAGTTTCGTTTTCGTTTAGAAATTCAATAAGATTATTCTACAAGTTAAAAATCCAAAATGTTAGTATTCGAAATTTGCATTTCGTGCACATGTCGAATAGTAATAATTTGAATTTTACAAGTTGTAACTTTTAGAATAATTTTGTTGAATTCCGAAACGAAATTTTACAAGTTACAAAACTACAAGTTACAAGTTGATTATGAAACAGGCCCCTGGCTGTCGCATATTCGTATATTTAATGCGATAACTATTATTTTAAACCAACTTCTCGACAGTATAGCAAAAAAACAAGTGGAATTTATGAACTCTCAAAATATCTTTAGTATATCCCGATCGTACTAGTCTCGTTAATATGGTGGAATGTGCTAAATAACTCTCTAAATTATTTAAATTCGAATTGTTCAAAAACTACTTATTCAAAAATATCCATCGTAAGCCCATATAAATTTAATATCATACACTATAGTTTTGAGGATAACTAATATTAGTTAGTTACCACAAAGTTATACATTTTTGTAAAACATCCACTTTTGACCAGTTTTTCTGAGTTTTCTCAGTAAAAAATGATCAGGATGTGTTAACACTCATTAGCAAAGATTTCTTATTCTCTACAACTTTCCTGTAGACGACAATTCCTCCATTACTTTTCATTATATAACCAAAAAACAAAATAAATTCTTATTTTTGCGGGTTTTTATTATTTAAATCGTTTACTACTACAATTTTGCTACTAAAATTTTAGCAATAGTGATCATATATAAACTGTTACTGACGTGATGGTATAAGCGAATTGCTGTTGAATGTTATGTCCGAAAATAATTGAAATTTTGCTTTATAAACTGATGTAATATTCCTATTCCAACGTAATAGTGCAACAACTGTAGACTCTGAAAGTTTTAATACACACCCATGCGCGAGCCCAGGAACTAGATTTGCAATTCAGAAAATTTTACTGATGAGCACTTCCAGCCCCATTGCAATCCACCCCCTGAGACTTAACTCAGGTCCTCACGCTAACGCAGTTTTCCTTCTGTATAATCGCTGTCTTCTTGTTAGGATAGCTTGGCTTTGGTTTGGTTCCGTTGCTTTACCTTATTGGTACTACAGCAACTGTCTCATTTGTGTTACGTGGCTCATTCTTTGCTATGATATATAGCTAATTGTACCCTTCTGTGGGCGTGCACATTGTCGTAGTTTGTTTTGTGGGTGTGTGTTCTTCTCTCTTCTCTTTGTTTGGTAGAAAAAAATATTGTTATATACTTCATTTTTTTTACTTACCTGTCCTCTATCTCTGGGCTTCTTCGTCCTCTTCCTCTTCGCTAAGGCAGAGCTGGTTCTTAGGTCGTTTGTATCTGTCAATAAATCTGGGGTCATAGTCGATTAGTTGTCGTAGGTGAAGGTTTGGGTGCTGTTCCAGTTTGGCGTAAGCCTCTCTGGCCCTCCTCTTCATTTCTGCAAGAAAAATATAAAGCAGTTAAGTTGTTAATTGGTAAGTTATAATTTAGTATAGAGCGATCACCATAAATTAGTCCATCGTAACTGGAGAAACAAAACTGCACGGAATTTTCCAGGCTAATTTTCAGGAAAACTATCTTCACAGGCAGCCCGAAGTTAAAGTTTATATGAAACTTTAGTAGAGCAGAAAGAAAAATTAGAGGGATTTTTGGACAATCGTTTTTTTGTAGTTTCATTTTCAAATAGCTCCATTCGTATAATGTTTTTTGTTTCAATTCCGGATTTTTTGTTTTCTTTCAATGATAATACAAGGTTTTGGAATTGTCATAATTTTCTTCAATTTACAATTATGTTATAACACTAATTTATAAATAAATTGATGTATAGCAAATATTATGTCATGTATTACCTTCCAAAAACATCGATTTTTAAAAAATATTCAACCCCCTACAGGAACCAACAAAATCTCCCATATTACAATCGTAAAATGTGTAATAATCTTTTTAAATATGTAGTTAATCCTGAATTGTTCTGTAAAACCTTTCTGGTATCAAAAGAGTAAATTGTGTCGGCCCTACGTATTTATTGGTCTCATCAAATAAATTAAACTGACCAGAAAGACATTTTTCAACCATTTATCAAAGGATTTGATTTTTTACCCACCGTCAATTCCATTGTTCGAACCCAATTCCTTTCAGTAGTAGGTAATCTTAAAGCCTCGAAAAAATGTCGAAATAAAAATGGGGGAAAAATGCAGGTTGATGTTAGCAGATGGTTCGACGAATTATTAGACAGATGTAAGCACCTGCTCGAATATGGTTGTGTCAAAAAGTCCGTCCACCTGTGCGAGAACAGAGAAAAGAGGTCCCCGCGTATTATTATCAAAACTTCAAGCATGCAAACATAACCTGTTCGGTATCTTCATCCATTTACGATTAGCCATATTGTCAGTGGCGTAACGTGGTAGATGCGAAAGATGGAAATTTATTGCTTCCTGTATATAAATAAACTAGCTTTTGTTTCTATAGGGTAATTTCTGCTGTGGGTGTGTTGAAACTTGACTCAAAAATTGACTGTACCAATACAAATTTAAGCAATTTGTCTTCTACCAGGAAGTATCTCAACGATTTGTATCAATATTCGTTTTGTGAAGATCCCAGTTTCTTAGTAATTCTTTGTTCTTGCTATCGGAAGAGCTGAAGGGTGGGCCATATAAGATTTGTAATTTGAATGGGTTATTAAAAATGTATGCAGTCGGGGGACCCCCAGTCAGACACGAAGTTCCTTATGTTATTTTTTCAACTGTAAATGAGATTTAATGTGTACATTTTTATTGATATAATCTTAGTATAGTATTTTTATCATGTCAAAAAGCGCAGTACATCTCTCTCTCTCTCTCCCTCTATCTCTTTCTCTTTCTTCTTCTTTTCCGCACTGCTTATCTGGACCAATTTGTATAAGGATAATTTTTACCAATCCTATATTGCAACTAGTGATGTACCGGATATCCGTATCCGTATCAGCGAATATCTGAGGGAGAAGAAAAATCCATATCCGTTAGTTTTTGGCGGATTTTTTACCTTATTAATTTTTAATTCATAGATAAAATTTTATATATAGGAGCTTAGGTAACAATGAAAAACTGTTAAATTCCATTCAGCTTATTTTTTATTTTTTTAAATCATATTTGGCACCTTTATATTGCAAACATTTATCGTAGTGAAGTGAGTACCATACCAATAGTATATAACTCAAAGGTACTAAATCAACTATCTTTATAATGAGATCTATCACACCTCTTTGTAATAAGCTTATTAAAATGATTAGATATTGAAACATTTATTATAGGAAATTTATATAAAATATTATTTAAAATATCTTTATGAGATAAGTTGGGTTAAATCTTCCTATTAAGCTTAATAAAATAATAAAATATTGAAGCATTATAGATCACTACACTACAATGAGAAAAAATAACAAAACTTAAATCTTCGTAATATTTCAAATTCTAATTAAGGAAATTAATAAATACTTCGTGACACATAACACAGTGACAATTAGAGAAACTTTAAAAAAGTTAAAAGTCATAATTAAAATTAAGTAATGGTAAATTTCAAAAAGAGCTTCTTGGCAGCTTTGTGCCCCAAAAGGCTGTAAGGCTGTTACGATGTGGTTCATAAACAATTCCTGCTGCACTAAAAAATTGCTCACTTGGAACTCTTGTCGTCGATGATGATAAATTTGTGCGAGCGATCTGACCACAGATGTAATTGAGACATACATACTCGATACTTTTCTCCGATACCAAGCACTTTTAGTATCGATACTTTTCAATTAAGTATCGAGTAGGTATCGGTCAAAAGCAGTGAGTAACTATACGCACTGCTCAAAATACTTTACTCACTGGTCAAAAGTATTCATATACCCATGCGAATGTCACTATTTCATTTAAACATTGATAAAAAATTGCATTCTTAAATTCTTAGAGCATAGTACCTCCTGCAGTAAAGAAATGTCATGCCACGGATAGAAAGAGAGGGCAATAGAGACTCAAAGTATAGAGGCTATTTCACTCGATTGGTAGGTGGAGCCAATGAGCTTATTGGATGCAGTTCCCAATCGCGTGAAATAGCCTCTTACCCTATATATTGTCATCTCTTTCTAGCGTTGCCACGATTGTTTTCGTTCGGACGGTGTTAACACTGTTAACCTAAACACTACTGACATCAGTCGGTGTTTGTTTTATGTTTAAAGCATTTTAATTTTTTGACTGATTGAAAATGGGGCTTCCGAATTCTAATGTGTAACTGTGACTATATTTTACAAAAAACGATGACAAAATCGCAAACTGCAAAAAATTCTTTAAAACCGTGCGGTTTTGTGGAAATACTTCTAATTTGCATAAGCATTTAAAAAGTCACTCTGATTCGATACGAGTAAGTATCTATACTTTTAAATTGATACAGAGTAAGTATCGATACTTGACGACCGCTACGGTATCGAGTAAAAGTATCGATACCTTGGTGGTATCGTTTCATCCCTAACTGAGACCTCGGTGACTACTTGTCCAGTCTATAACAATCATACTTTAATGTCTTAGGTTATGAGAGTTAACATAGAGGTATTATACTGTAGAATGAATTAGGTATGGGCGTTACTATAAGTGGCAGTGTAATAACAATAGAAAGAGAAAGGCAATATCAGGGTGCGCTTGCTATGTCTCTCACCTCGCCCCTTTTTGGTCTTTGACGATGTCACCGAATAGTGACGGATGGAAATTATTTCCAATATTTTTGATATTCCTGCGTAATAAGTTTGTGCAACTAAAGTTCAAAAAAACTTATAAACAAAGTACACGGTACTCATAGAAATTAAAGAATTCAAACACTACAAGTTTTGAAATGTGTAAGTTAATTGACATTATTTTTTATGTGAAATTAATTATTAGTTCTTGTTTATAGGTTATGAATTAATACAGCTTCTCTACAAATGTAAGACAAATATTGTAATGCCTATCCCCCTCTTAGTTTACAAAATATAAGATAAATCAAAATAGCTTATATTTTAACCCCTTTGCTAAATTATTTGGTGTCCAAAAGTTGCTCATGTAGAACACTATATTCCAATGATGTTCAGTGCAGCACGTGTACTAATGAAATATAAGCTAACTATAAAGATCGGACCATCTTGAAAGAACAATTAAAAGATTTGTATTGCAATAGACTATTAGGTTTTTTATAATTAGAGACTTACTGTTTACCAAGCTGAATGACTAGAAGTGTAAGCAAATGGTTATGAGAGCAATGCAAAAAAAGTTCTGCATGTCCTAAAACCTAAAAGGCAAGTATCAGATACTAAATTTTTATACTCTCATATAAGGTATAAAATGTGAATTTTGCTCAAGAGTAAAGCCTTTACTTTTGACAAAACTCACCACTGACACTGACCAATCAGGAACGACCCCCTTATTCTCTTTCTCTTTCTATTGCTATTACATGAATTTCGCTACTTCACTTGCTCTACATTAAAATACCCCTATGGAGTTAACTCTTATAGTGGTCAATAACTGTTATCCATAACAGATTGTCTTTTTCCAAAGATTTATGTGCAATATTTACCGCCGCGTATTCTAAAAAAGTTAAGATCCATATCCGTCCGTATCCACGGATCTTGGGACCACATCACTAATTGTAACCACTGTTATACTGGTCACCCAATGCAATATATTTGTCTGTCGTGTTCTGAACCACTCTGTATAACTATAATTTCACTCCACCAGACGTTGCAACCAGGCTGATGTTTTCTAAACCACCCTGTATAATTATAGAGGGTTGTTCTCATCTCCAAATGGAACAAATTTTCTTATTGACATAACCTCCTCATCTTCTACCAAACTATTTAAAGGCCATGTAGTGGAAGGACTTCATTGCGGCACATTTTTGTATATTTTGTGTTTTTAACGGAATAGCTTTTGCCAAATGTCTGATGAAAATTTTGATATTAATTAATATTGATATGGGTGATAATCAAACGATTACCTTTAAGTTGGACTTTTTAACCAGATAGACCACCCCTCTATCAACACCTGGCAACCAATTTATCTTGCTAAACGTTTGTTACAAAATGCTCTTTATGCAAGCATTTTTAATTCAAATCTATAGAATATTATTATGTCCTCATCTCAGTTTTGAAATTTTCCTTAAACATTGTCTCATCCAAAAATTTTCACATATTTTCTAAATTTTACCATTACTCGAGATAATCTTTTTCCAAAATTGCATGTGTCAGTTTTGTAGAATATTTCATTCTAGATAACTTTAATTAAACTATTTTTCTACAAGCTGTAGAAACAACGAAATACTCACGGACAAAGAAATAGTCACACCCAGAAGGAGAAGTCTAAATATAATATTGTTTCTGTAAACATAGATGCTATACTAAAGAGTAATTGATTAAAATTTGGTAAAGTTTAGTGAATGGTTTTTCATGTAAACTTTTTTTTATCAATTAATATTGTGATCTTTTTGCATTTTTTTTGAATTTACCAAAAAAAAACAAACTGTTTGATGGGATTCAAAATCGATGTTTAGTAATGTTAAAATGCCTAGAGTATGTGTTCGCTGAATGTATCGCCAGCTAAGTGAATTTGAAAGAGGTTTGACTTATTGGTTTACGAGTGGTGGGTTTTTCATTCAAGAAATTGCTAACCGCACGAACAAAAATCCAACTACTGTTATGAGATGTTATCAAGCATGGTTTGGCAATGCCCAAAATTTAAGATGAGTGAGCACAAGACGTCGAAGCAGCACAAATGAAGTTCAAGATCGAAGTCTAATACTTATGAACTCTAGAGACCGATTTTCGACAACTCGAAATTTGGCTGATTAGTGCTTAGTAGAACAAGGTCATTTTGTAAATGTCCGAACGGTTTACCGCCATATAAGGTCTTTTGGACTACAGCTTTATCGACCTCATCTTGTGCTCCCTCTGACCGCTGAGTATCGACCGGCAACGACTACAATGATGCAGAGAACAACAATATTGGAATGTGGCATCAGATCGTCTTCTCTGATGAATCTCGATTCTGCTTGGATGGACATGATTACCGAAGAAGGGTTAGACGACGTCGAGGAGAAAGATGTCAACTTCAATTTGATGTTGAGCGACATGTACACCAAATAGTAGGCTTTATGGTATGGGGTGGTATTGCACATGGATATGTTTGTTCGAGGCAACATGACAGCGCAATGTTATCTTCAGAAAATGGTGGAGCGTGGAGCCGTATGTACTCCCCTATTTTAAATTCTTTATTTAATAAAATGTATACATTTTACAGACATATATAAAAGACATTTCAGCCATCCTGTTACCCGGCTGTAGGGTTTACAATTTTGTGAACAGCTAAGTTGTTCTTATGTGTCGTTAACCTGTCAAAACCTATCTAAACAAACATGAGAATCCTATAACACCTAATCAGTATAATTTTAATATTACAAAATAATCTATTTAAAATTATGTCAAAATGTAAATGATAACAGTAAGAATATAAATTAAAAAGACAGAAATATCAGTTTAAAAGACATAATATACAAGTTTTAACTAAAAATATCCTAACCTCGCTACACCGGAGAGACGAGAGATGAGTTTACCGACGATGCGAGCGAACGTTTGGAACCCGATTGCCTTATAGAATTTATATTGCGGATAACAAATGAACAGAAATAAAAATAACCGTGACAGAGTTGACAATTAAGAAATTTTAATAGGATAATTTATTTAAAAAGAAAGAAAATAGATGAAAATGGCATAGCACACAATGTAAATGAATAAAGGGAAAATTAAAGGGAAATATTGATGAAGATTCATCTCCATACGGCTTTGTTGAAGAAGTTATGACAAGATAACGAGCCTACGATGACGCTATGGATCAGTCTACGTTTAAAAGAAAGATTGTTGCAACTTAGAATAGTGAGAAGAGCATCGTTATTGCCACACCAAATACCCCTAGCTCCAATAATAATAGGGTAGACTTTAACGTCAGTGGAATTCTTGACTGCCATAATTTTGTTCGTGAAATCAGGTTCTTCATAATACTTCTTTTTCAGTCTATAACTTTCGGCGAGCGAAAGAGAACCTTCCCAGAAAACACCTACTTCAATAATAATGGTTGGTAGGCCTTTGTTGATAATAAGGTCGGGAATTCTTAGGGTCCCAGAGTCTGCTCTAATCCTCGGCTCGACTTCAGTTTCACACCCACTCTTTTTGGCGACATCTTGGATGATATTAACGATGTTGTTATGTCGTTTTATTCGAGTGCCGCGGGTAATGTAGCATCCCTGTAAAATATGGCAATTGTACTCGCGTTTTTTACATCCCCCGCGGCAGTTTCGTTGTTCTTTAGGTTTGTAAGGCAGGTCCATTGACGGTAATAGGTTACCGCGGAGGTGAATAGCTTTAACATAGCTATTTCCTGACCAAAGTGGGGGAGGGTTGCCTATCCAAGAACTCGAAGCACTCGAAGAGGCACATTGTTTGATGCCATTCCCAGACCAGGATTTGTCTAAGTTATTTATTAAACTATTGGTTATGGCGCTGGTTGTATATAGATTGGTTAAAGACTTGATTTTACCAATGTGGTGTTCGGTGAAGGATGGATCTGGCTATAGGTGGAATGTGGGAAATAATGTTTGACAATCTTCTGGCCATAATTTCTGGAATCTTTAACGCGAAAGGGAAAATGCCAAGACCTCCACCTCGTTTGGTTGCATATAAGAAAGGGTTAGTTGTGGAGGAGGGGAGATGAAGGACAGTCTTGACCAGACGACGGATTAGCCTGTCAGCTTCTTTAAGAAGTTTTTTTGTGGCATAGATATTTTGTAAGGAACTAATCCATCGCGGGACGAGATAGGAATTAAGGATAATGAATCTTTGGGAAGGTTTGAGAGGGGATCTACGAATACGGGAGATTTGGCTCTAAAGGAGATCAAGGTTAGGAAGTTCGGCACCCATCCGATTATAGCGAACCCCTAGATATTTTAGTGTCCATCCCCACTTGTGGAATGGGTTTCCCGTTGACAAAAAATAAGCTTTTGGTTATACTAGAAAGTTTCCTTTTCTTTGGCACAGCGCGAAGAGAAAGGGCAAAAGACTTGTCGATGTTAAGTGATATTCCGCCTTTGTTGAAGAACAAAAGACAGACAGACAATTACATTCGATATAATTGGCTGCAGGTGGATTTTCTTCTTGCTGATGGATCCCATTTTTCAACAAGATAATGCTCGGCCTAGGGGCGGATCCAGGATTTTCATTTGGGGGGAGCTTAATCTCGTTTGGGGGGGGGCTTGACGTCATTGAAGGTTGATTTTAGTACAATAAACACTAAAAAAGCATTCCACTCAGATGATTTGGGGGGGGCTTGAGCCCCTTAGCCCCTCCTCTGGATCCGCTAGTGGCTCGGCCTCATGTTGCTCGAGCTAATTGAAACTTTTTGTTGCCATGGCCGCCCAGATTCCCCGATTTTTCGCCCATAAAACATGTTTGGAATATGATGGGTAGAAGACTCGGAAATTTACCCCAGCCCGCACCGGCTTTGGAGATTCTAAGACATGAAATACAGGTAGCTTCGGATAGTATTCCTCAAGAAGAAATAGACCAACTTATTGAATCAATGCCAAAATGTGTTGGGGAAGGTATAAATGGACAAACACATTATTAACAAACTTAGTAATAAAAATAAAATTAAACTGTTAGGTACTTTTTATTCAAATGTTAAGCATTTAATCCTTATTATAGCATCTATGTTGTACCAATACACTACTAAATTTAAACATCTACTTCTGGGTGTGCGACGATTTCGTTTTCAGCGAGAATATTAAGAAATATCAGTGCAAAGGTCATTTTTCAATTTTTATTTGCTTATTAAAAAGATTCAATAACTTTGTGAGATGGCGTGCACATAGATACATTTTTTATAAATGTTGATTAGAACACATTTCTACAAAAACAGGTTTATTTCCCATTTTACATGAAATTTTGCTATTTCGTTGGGACGAGATCAGTTGTTTAGCGTCTCACAGTCTAGAAGAAATCTAATAAAACAAAACACTTTTTATCAGACATTTAACAATTTCACTAACTACGGTTGACTTATTTACTAAATATCTTAATTTAACTACAATCAAATACTTATTTATATGTAAGTAAGACCTTCCCGCTATCTCAACCGGAAGTTAAACTTCCACCTCTTCGGAAGTCGGTTAAACATACCATAACTGACAATTCGTTATATATTCTTCCAATATTTAAAATCACTTTGATCTATATAGAATACATCTAAACTACAGTTATTAATATTAAGTTAGTTCAATTCTATTTGTTTGTATCCAATGCATAATAGACTATATTAGATTACCAGTTAAATTAAATAAATATTTTACAGTGCACTAGATTAAAAAAAACATTGTTGTCACAAAAATACTGTTAGAATTCTACAGAGAAATAGAGATATCATAGTTAAAATACATCGCAAAAAATTCCAAGAAGTCCTAATGAAATAATACAAATGTCTTTCGAAATAGGGTATTTGTTATCTCATACAATCTAATCCGTTTCAGCACTTAAGCCGTGGGTAAGTTACCGCCAGGTAGATTCAAGCACCTGCCCTAAAATTGGTGAGACCATTTGAAAGTCAGCAGACCATCAGATAAGACAAAGATAGCACCTGTCTCAGAAGGAAATTGTCGAATTGCACCCAGTACTTCCGTGGTTTCCTTGAAGAAATCAACCACTACTTGACTTTGTTCGTTATAAAAAAAAATAAAGAAACATGTGTTAGGTATAAACCAGGCACAAAGAACACACAGGTGTATTCTTAAACTGCCAAACACCCGGTCTTAAACAACTGCTCTACGAAAATTGCAGGAGGCCGCCATTTATCGCTTATGACGGTTAATAAGAATACAACCGAAATTTGTTTTAGTTTCTTTCGACATCATTATATTCAATAGTCGATTTAATAAAGAGTAAAGGTGTATGCGGGCGTCCAGGCCTATATTAATTCCAGATGTCTGCAATTGACATAAAATAGAACAGCTTTCATGACTTTATAACCTACATTTATAATACCCATAAGGCGTTTATTACAGCAGGAGTTTTTGTAAATTAATTCCACATTGGGAAGATCTCAATATTAAACAACGTCCCCAACGTCACAAGAGAAAAAAAATGGGATCACTGTACCTTAAAAATACAGTAAAATATTCTTCCATTAATTTTAATGTCAGTGGTTATCCAGTGTTGTTTCTTTTAACATCCGTGCTTTAAACAGTCTTCAATGCTTACGTCCTTTAATTATGATTCCTAGATTTTTAATGTTCTCTCCGGTTTCTTCCTGAATTTATCGATTAGTAATTTTTTCGACTCTCTTTTTCCTAATTTTACTTTGGACATTGACATATTGCAGCTTTCTGACGTCGATTTTTGTGTTACTTTTCTTATAAACCTTCTTTAGGACTGGTTATGATAGACTTACAACTGTTCCTAAATGTAACGACATTACGGCATGTTTTTCAATAAAAATATGAAAATGCTGCGGTTGATTACAGAAATAGAGTATAGTAAATAACATAACATAACAATAAATGTTATCATTTTTCTTTTTTTGGTCCAGCTAATCCATTTTTGCGTCCCTGAATGATCATACATCCTCGTAATATGAACTACCGTTAAGATGACGGGTACCTTTTCTTAGTACAGGCAGCTAAGACTTGGTTTCTTTAGCAGCTTCACTTTCTCACGTTTTCTTTAGAATTCCATTCTGGATACTCTCTTCGAGGTGTCATTCCTTTGTACGCAAGACAATATATATTATATATAAATATAATATATATTGTTTCTGGTTAGGGAACCTTCATCAGTTGCGCTTCCCACAATTGAATATCCTCTCGAACACTTCTTTATGCATTTGATGCATTTCGTTAAATTTGAGGACGCGAGATGTAAGACCGACATCTAGGATTTTCGAGAGAATCAGTACACAGAGGTTCCGAATCTGGAGCCGTTCCGTGCAATTGCTGTTCTCCCTTAACTCCTAGGACAGAATGTCACGATAAAATTTTCAGGTTACTTCACCTGTCAGAAATATTGAATACTCTCTTCGAGGTGTCATTCCTTTGTGGGAAGCGCAACTGATGAAGGTTCCCTAACCAGAAACAATATATATTATATTTATATATAATATATATTGTCTTGCGTACAAAGGAATGACACCTCGAAGAGAGTATTCAATATCTCTGACAGGTGAAGTAACCTGAAAATTTTATCGTGACATTCTGTCCTAGGAGTTAAGGGAGAACAGCAATTGCACGGAACGGCTCCAGATTCGGAACCTCTGTGTACTGATTCTCTCGAAAATCCTAGATGTCGGTCTTACATCTCGCGTCCTCAAATTCCATTCTGGACTTCGACTTTGAGGCCACAATCATTTCAGGATGAATTCTAGGCTCGAAATTTCTTCTTTCCGTGCTTTTTGTACCACTACGTTCTTCTTTTTCCAAATTGTGAGGTGATGGTTCTTCTATCCGACCTACTTGGCAGTATTCTGTAGTAAAAACGTCTTTCACTGTAATTCAAATTTGTTCGATTAAAGTACCTTCTTGATAAGCATGTTTATTCACAATGGTAACAATCTTAACAACGGTCTTCTGAATAGTACTGTTGTACTTTCCCTGGTTGTTGTTTGTAATATGTCTTTTTTAACCGACTTCTAAAAGGGACTAGGTTAACAATTCGTCCTCACCCTTTTTTTATGTATGCTCAGTAATTATTCAAAAACGGCTTAGATAAATTTGATGATTTAAACGGCATTCTATTAAGAAATATTACAGAAAGGTACCATATAATTTTTTGTGACGTGAGATTTACGGTTTTCCAGAAAATCAGAAAAAACAGTAATTAAGGGACTACATTTCAGTGAATTTCAATAAACCTACACTGTTTTCTCTAACACGGCTCAACCAATTTTTAATATTTTAAATTGTACAAAAAGATGTTCCAGCTTATATTCCGTATAATTATCTATAACGTAAAACATACCGTTTTTCCGAAAATCGTAAAAATGTTTGCAAAAACATGGCAAACTTCAATATAAATGTCCGATTTTTGATCGTAAATATTTAGTTTAAAGAGGCGAGATGTAAGACCGACACCTAGGATTTTCGAGTCTTACAACTCGCCTCTTCAAATTTAACGAAATGTTTCAAATACATAAAGAAGTGTTCGAGAGGACATTCAAGTGTGGGAAGCGCAACTGATGAAGGTTCCCTGACCAGAAACAATGTATATTATATATAATATATATTGTCTTGCGTACAAAGGAATGAGCCCTCGAAGAGAGTATAAATATTTAGGTTAAATGGCATGCCATGAAAGTATGTCGTACAGGGTGTTTGTAAGGGTTTTCAATGCAGTCGAGTGAAATGTGTATCGAGTGTATCGAAAAGAAAATTTTTTAGATGAGCGATATGTATTCTACGTTACGGTAGTAGGTGTGTGCATGCATCGAAATTCAAGCAGCAAGGAAGTAAAATTACAGTTAGCCAGGTGGGTTCAAAAAATCCCAAATAAATGTGACATTGGCTGGGACATAAGCAGTTCCACATATAGGATGGTTGAAATATAAGATAAAATATAATTAAGGTTATACAGGGTGGTTCAAAAAATGCATATACCTACAAGGTGGTTGAAATAAGAGTTATACAGAGTGGATAAAAAATTAAAAAAATGAGATCGCAGTCGGATAGACGCTTTTGAAATCTGGTATTGGAAGAGAACCGAACTAGGCAATCCTAGACGACTATCCTCTAATGTGTCAAAATGCATTCTCACATTATTCGGATACATTCATAGGACCGACAATATGGAGAAACTTCTTGTTCGGAGTCATGCCCCAAGTGGACGAGCTAAATAGCTTAATTCACATTCTCTAGAGTATAATATACCTACATCGAAACTGTCAACAAGACTGAAGGTAGGCAATAGATTTTGATGTTGAAACAAATTAAAAAAAAGAAATACACTAAACTCAAAAAATTATATTCAAATAGTTCCGTGCAAATGCAATAAATTTTACATTGGAGAAAAGTGTAGACCTCTAAATGTCCGAATAAATGAACACAAAAATTACATAAAGGAACTACAATTCCAAAAGTCTAGGCATAGGCCAAAAAATGCAACGTTCAACAATACGTCACAAAAAAATACAACATTAGAATCACTAATTTTGAAAAGAAAACGAAAATTAAAAAAGTCTGCCTTGATTCTGTTAATAGAGGACGATTGTCTCGCTTCTACTTCCGTAGAATTTAATAGAATCTGATTGCCGATAATTAAGGGTGGAATTAATAACGGCGATCTCCTTTTGTACAACATTATATCGAGTTAATTTAAAAGGTTTTTTCTAGAATGCCGTTAAGTTGATTAATGAAAACAGAATTCATTGACAACATTTTTGGCGAATGTGATTACAACAAAGTCGACCTTTGAAGCGGTACATATGAATTCTGTCTAAATAATGAAACCATAAAAAGAATCTAGAAGCTGATACAAATAAGGTTCTGAAAACAGCGGTTTTTATTTGTTTAAATAATTATCAAAAATACATTCAACATAGTTTGTCATACTAAACATTATACAAAATTCATTCTGACAACAAAAACCCAAATTTTTTAATAGAACTAACCAATTTGAAGCACTTGGGTATAAAAGTGAGTATAATTATGTTATTACTCACTTCTACAAAATTAAAATAACCGTAAAAGCACGGTTTAATTCGTAAATTCAAACAGCATACACATTCTTTTTTTTTTCTGCATCGTAACCTTTCCGCATCTTATAAGCAAGAGGTATTTAAGATATTTAACGTTACCATATATGGTCCTGTCCGATCAGAGTGGTTTTATCGTCAATTTCGTCGTTTGCTCAAACGATGCATATCTGCAGGAACATTTGCAATTTACATTACGTTAAAAAAACGTATCCAAAGAAAGGAATTCAGCAAGTGGTATCCGGTTCATATGTATCCGGAACAGATGCTACAAAATTAAGTTAAATTAATTTAATATCTTCTTCAGGAAATACGCAATTGTTGAAGATGTTATTCACTTAAATGAAACTATATATGGGTTTGGATTTAATAATGTAAAATTGACCTCATCAGTATTGAATACTAGAAATTAATGGAATGTAAGAAATAATTGTGAGGTGTTTGAAAAGATTTTGCTTGATTTGACACTATAATTAAAAAATAACATTTAACTTCCAATGACGTATAAAGAACTACGTAGTTTCCACGGGTAACCAGTAATCCGGGCAATTTTACGAAATTACAACACTTTAACCATTACAACTTTCTAATACTTATATGATTCACGAAATAACTGAGAAGAGAAAATCCTAATGGTTCAAATAAACATACATAGTTGCAATTAGTACCCATTACTCCTTCTTTTCAAAGTTAGTGATTTTAGAGCAAGCAACAATACTCGATCTCATTGGAATTTTGAAGCATCTAATGGAGAGTTATTGTCATTAGCATTTTGCTCATCTACTTCTTCACTAGTTGCCTTAGCATTAGACAGAATTAGATTGTAATCGGAATTGTCATCATTAAGTAACATATTCAACTACCTAAAATGTTATCAATGCTAAGATATTTCCTGTACCTAGAAATATGATTCAAGCGACCATATAAAATGCTAAGCCCGAAAGCACGCACATTTTCCGCTCATTTTCCACCAATAAGAATCAACTTTAAAATCGAACACGAAACCTGTTAAACAACTCTTTCTTCTTCTTCTTTAAGGACTTCTCTGTAAAGAGTGGCAATGGGTAAAGACCCTTGGTGCCATATGCCAGTATTGAAATGAAAAGTTTATTTATATCACCAATGTCAAATGACTTTTTAAATCCGAGTAAAAACATCAAAAAAAAAACTGTCTCTTGAAATGAAATAAACTGATATTCTTTAGCATACCATAACACAGTTAGAGAGGGATTAGATAAACCACTTATTATAACTATCACTTGTAATAAAATAAATTTCTTTAACTGTCAATGAAATTAATGTAAATTGTAAGGTTATGTACAGACTATATACATGGCAAGGCAGCCTTGGACCACCAGCTAATTCAATAAGAACTGACACAA
This sequence comes from Octodonta nipae, assembly GCA_034190945.1. NCBI lineage: Eukaryota > Metazoa > Arthropoda > Insecta > Coleoptera > Chrysomelidae > Octodonta > Octodonta nipae. The sequence goes on from CM067220.1 coordinate 118,547,177, forward strand.
GTCATTTCTTGAGCGTCTTTAGGGGAATGTCGACACGAAAAATCTTATTCCTTATATTAATATTTTAAATTTCCTAACCCTAGGACACACACATGCGGCTGCCTCGCCATCTTTGTCTGAAATCCATGCAACCCGTTCAGATTGGTGTAGGTTATTATCCGTTAAGCAGGGTTACCAAATTGCTTGTATAGAAAACTCCTGAAAAATCAACATTTTTACGTATTCGGCTCAACGAATAATATCATCAATATATCTTTTCGAAATTACTTAATATATCTGCCATTGATATTAAAAGTTGATATTAAAATTCATTGTATTCAAAGTAAGAAAATGAGGTGATTATTAAATTCATGTAACTAACATTTTTATGGTTTGGAAATAAAATATTGATAATAGTTTTATTAACAAGTTTCTATTGTAAGTACGCTACAGCAACTCTCAAAACTTTGTAATAGCAGTTTGTCAACTAAAAATCAGGTTAATGCTGCAATCGACCTGTTGTCAAAATTTTATAATTTTGTATTTTTGCGGATTAATTATATTAAAATTTAACTAATTAGCAAATGCTGAAACATGCATGCTGCGACAAACGGTAAACATGTGTTCTTCCTTTCCTATATCAAACTGAAAATCAATGCAAAAAATGGCGGAACCAAGCAGCATTTAGACTATACTTTGACAACACTCTTTTTAATGCCACGCTTACCAACTTTTTTAGAACGCTTGAAGGCTGTTAACTGAAATTTTGAGTTCAAACCCAAAACTCTCCCTCTCAAATTCAGGGGCGGATCCAGACACATGCACTCGGGGGGCGATTTCATGCTTCAGGGGGGCGATCCCGTACTAAATTTACCTAAGTATAATTTTAAACCAAGATTTCTTAGACTGTTATATCAAAAATAGTCGTCCTGAGGTTAAACCCATAGAAGTGGCCGTCTTCTAGGCTCTTGGAGTTAAGATTACTTTGTTTAAATATTAAATGTACTAACTTTAAGGCTCTCGGAGGGTGCGATCGCCCCCATCGCCCCCCCTTCTTGGATCCGCCCAAAGCACATACAAACTGCTAACTAGATTAAAGGTTACTTGGACATGCACGTTTGCCAAGTAGGGATAAATTTAATGGCAGATTAGATGTCTAAAAGTAAAAGATTAAGAGAAAAATTATATTTTTTTTTCTGCAAGCTTGGTTAAATACGAAAAAGTATTTTCTGATGAAACCATAATTTCAGATGCAACCTATAAAACCTAAAACAAAAGTTTAGATAAAAAGTATAGGCGAAGTTAGATTTGCGTATGAGTGGAATATTTAAAACGAAAAAAAAAAAAAAAACGAAACAATTAAAGCTAATTTTAGATTTAGAGAATCAACATCCGAACGTTGGCCAAAACTATTTGACAGACAAAATTTTTAGATTTTGACACCGTTTCGGTTCATATTGTTACGAGAATTCATCCGACAGCTGGTGCAATCGGCCATCAACCAATTAGTGGAAGGGACATTATTCCGATACTTCTGGGAATCCGAAATGTTTCGTCTCTCAACAGTCCGATCGCTGCCGTTACTAGGAATTCCCTTAAAGCGTCCAGAACACATGAAAGAAGTTTCCCTATGGTTCGGGGACTTACCAGACAATTCGGAGAGAAATATATAAATATGGACAGCTGGCGATAGGATTCATTCAGTTTTCGACGGTCGTATACTTAAGTAGATATACGAGCTGTGGCTATTAAATAACGGGACTGACACTGCAGTGGAACGAGTGCGCATGCGCATGCGCCAATCAACATTGACTAATAGCTGTTTAGTTTGAGGCTTCTCCTTCAAAATGAACTTAGTCTCGTTTACGTTAGTGTTGTTATTTCATTTTGCCGGAAAAATGGTTAGCGTAATAATAGAGCAACGAATTGTTAATAAATTCCACTTTAAACTTGGGAAAAACCTCTACCGAAACCTATAATATACTAAAACAAGTGTATGGCAGTGAATGTTTATCGCGGACTCGTGTTTTTGAATGGTTTAAGCGTTTTCAAGATGGTCGACAAGACGTTGAAGATGATCCGCGGCCAGGTCGTCCTTCAACATCAAAAACGGATGGGCAATGTGGAAAAAGTTGCTAATTTGGTTCGGTCTCACCGTCGATTAAGTATTCGAGTAGTTGCTGAATCTGTAGGCATTGATAAAGAATGTGTACGGCAAATTGTACGTGACAATTTGAACATGCGAAAAGTGTGTGCAAAAATGGTACCAAAAATTCTCACGATCGAACAACAAGCAGCTCGAAAAAATGTTTGTACTGACACTTTGAATGCCATTGAAAATGACCCAAATTTATTGGAAAGGATAATAACATGTGATGAATCGTGGTTTTTTACTTATGATCCAGAAACGAAGCGCCAATCCATGCATTGGAAGATCCCAAATTCACCGAGAGTCAAAAAAGCAAGAATGAGCAAGTCAAAATTTAAAGCAATGATCATTGTTTTTTTCTATATTCATGGGATTGTGTACTCACTGGGTTCCTGAAGGTCAAACAATTAATCAAAATTACTACCTTGAGGTACTTGATAAACTACGTGAAAGAGTAAGAAAAAAACGACCCAAAATGTGGAAGGACAAATCGTGGGTTTTGCACCAAGACAATGCGCCAGCTCATTCCGCGTTATCTGTTAAGCGGTTCCTAGCCAAGTTTAGCATCCCAGTGTTAGAACATCCACCTTACCCACCAGACCTAGCAACATGTGACTTTTATCTTTTCCCTAAGGTGGAATCTGCATTGATAGGTACGAGATTTGAATCCGTAGAAGCTGTTCCAAAGAAAGCGGCAAGAGTCCTGAAAGAGTTGACAGAAGATGACTTCCAGCACTATTTCCAACAATGGAAAATTCACATGGAGCGTTGTAGGGATAGAGAAGGGGTGTATATTGAAGGCGATAATAAGTAATTATGTATAAAATAATTTTTTTTTACAATATCAGTCCCTTTATTTAATAGCCATACCTCGTAAATTGTAAATAGTTGTATTAAAGTAGTGGAAATAAATTAGATTGAGTTGGACTGTGTTTTTAAGTAAATCCAAGAATTGAACCCGTGTGTGAAAATAAAAACGTTACAATATCTTGAATTCTTGAACTATCCAGCTCTACGTGCAGAAGGAGCATGTGTTATAGGCTTATCTCTCTTCTGGATACAGTCCGAAAGCTGTAGTTGTAGGAACAACTTATTAAAGATACAAACCGAGATTTTGAAGGGTGTTTGGAAAGGGGCAGGCGTTTCAATGGGAAGCATTAATCGTAAGTCTTGAACACCTCTAGGCAAGTCAGCATAATTAGGAGAGTGAAAGAAATTATAATAAGCAGGGTAATGGTGAGAGTGTTATCGGTTGGAAAGCGTAATGGTTATGGGGAAGGAAGACGCAACCCGGTTCTAGGACAGGTACTGTGTAACCAGTTACAGAATGGAGTACTGACTCTGGAACTGTCAGATGAATATATAACGGTGACTTGCGCTAATGACTTGTTCCTAATTGTAGAGGCATACGATAGCTATGGGCAGTGAGGCACTATGAGAGTACTTTAAGGAAAATAACATCAAGTTTAACGTGAGAAAGACAGAGTGTGGTATTCAATAGAGTCGTAGTGGGAACGATTACAGGTTTCTTTTAAGTCAGCAGACGGGGCAGTGTGACACTCCAAAAGTTTAGTAGTATTTTATAGATGATAAAGAAATCTATGATGGGCACACTAGGAAGACTAAGAAGAAGGTTGCCAGGTTGGTCGCATTCCTCGCAGGGATTTAACTGGATGTAAAAGGGACAATAGAAGCCTAAAACAAATTGTGGACTGTGGTGAGGGGTATTTTGTTTTACATTTTGTTTTTGTATGAAAAATGGGAGGCAAATGTTGCTCAGTGTGCTTACAAGATAGTGTCATATGTAGGGTTGTGCATCATCACTGGTAATTTTCTTATAGAGATGCAGTTATGTGGTAAAGGGGGTGCGATATGAATACCGAAGAGGAGTGTGAACATCAACACTGGTTCCAGATATCAGATACTGTACTGAATGTGCACAAAGCGAAAGGAAATAATACCAGACTCAGTTCCTGCCCGGTCATAGGTCATTCGCAAAGTATCTTTTGAAAATAATGTGTACTATGACTTGGTGGAAAACGCTTCTCGCAAAATTCTTCCTGTGAGAAGTGGAGCGAAGAGACTGGGAGGATGGACAGAAAGCTTGGAGGCACCATAAAAATAGGTAATGTCCTGAGTATGGTATTGAAACTTGAAAGGGCGAAAGAATATTTAATACCTCATTGAGGTGATGAGAGAGAAAGATAGAGTAGAAAGAGAATTTGTTAGGATTTGGGGTCATGACCATGAAATATAATACGACAGAATAATGTAGGGCACTTAGAGGCCCGGGGTAACCAAAGTAATATTGTAACGGATGGTTCTGGTAACTGAAGACGAAAACTAGATGAATGAGCAAAAATAGCTCTGCGTACAATAATTACAAATGCGAAGAGCTAAAAGTTAAACTAAAATTAAATCAAGGAAAATCAAAATTGAAGATAATAATGCTGGCGTTTTATCTCGTGCATATAAGAGGGGTGGATGATCTGATTCGTCAAACTGTTGATGGCGACTATATCAACGGGTTATTTAATTTACAACAGTAACCTCCTTTTCTACATACTACAGCCTAAAGAAGATCAGTGTGTAAGAAACATTGTTGGGAACAGATCAGACAGCTTTCAGCACCAGAAAAATTAATAAAAAACCGATATGTAGAAAAGTTTCGATAACTTGCTTTAAATCCCGCTTGATCCTTCAAGGATTACGCACAATAGCTAATTTATAGTATTATGATCTGCTAAAATATCTACAATAAACGAACACATCGTTCTATTGTTTATCGAACAACTTACAAAGCATATGTTCGCAAAACCGAAAAATATGTTACTTGTACAACCTGCTGAAAATGTTTATCTGCAAATTATAGCTAATCTAATTTTATACAAGTAGATAACTCATGACATGACCAGGTGTCGAACACACACACCAAACCAAACAGAAACTGCCCATACCAGCGTAGTCGACAGCAACAGCACAATATGCACAAGGTGCCTGCCTGCCCGCCTGCTTGCTCGCCTTCTGAACGACCTGCCGTTCGTGGATGTAGACCACACCAATTAACGAACAGGTGTGTAAACTTTACCAGCTTTTAGCGCAAACAGGCCGCATTTCGAACAGTGGGACCCAACTGCACTACAGGTGATTATGATTATTCAAATTATCGCGGGTTTAATTGCGAAGAGGCGACTATTAACATTCGTTTTCGGGGGAAATTAAGTGACATATGATCCGATTATAATTGGTTAATTGGTTTCAGAATAAAAATGAACTACGCTTAAAGAAATCGATAAATTAATTAGTGTTAATTTTAGTGTTGTTTTCTTTGTTTCGTAAAACAGAATAGGTATGTCCCTGAACAAATAAACCTGAAAATCAGGAGAGAACATAACAAACAAACAAATTTCTTGCTTACTAAAACGAGCGACATGGAATATTTCCCAAAACACTGATTATTTAGAAAATTGCAAGACGCATGAAAAGATTTACGAAGCGGACATATTTGACCATACTAACCGTTAATTATATTGCACCTCTTTTTATGTCCGCGAACTCTTCTATATGGTATAAGGTTGTAGGTGAGTGCGTGCGTGCATGTAATATTAGGTGGTAAATAAGCAGTTGTATACATAGGATGGTTGAAATATAAGTTGGAATTGAATTAATTATAAAGGGTGGTTCTAAGAATATTGTATTGGGTGGCACATAAGTAGTTGCGTATATACAGGGTGGTTGAAATAAGAGTGGAGCGAAACTATAGTTATACAGAGTGGATATTTGCGTTATAGAACCGATAATAATTACAGTTATACAAGAGGTTTAACAATTGTCAGAAAGCAGTTGAATATACAGGATGGTTGAAATATAAGGTGGAGTATAATTACAGTTATACAGGGCGGTTTCAAAAAGTTACATAGTTTGGAACATAACTAGTTGTTTAGACAAGGTGTTTGAAGTAAGGGTGAAGTAAAATTGTTGTTATTCAGGGTAAATCAAAAAATGTGTTATATAAGCATAAGCAGTTAGGATATTCGAATTATAAGACGTAGGACGGTAGACATGGTTTCAAAAAATTTTAGAAGCATTTGTATATACAGGGTGGTTGAAATATATTGTTGAGTAAAATTATAGTCATAAAATGTGGTTCAAAAAGGTGAGTTTTGTTATATAGGGTAGACCATCAGCAGTTGCATAAATCGAATACTAGACATATGGGGCGAAGTATAATCATTGGTATACAGGAATAATTTAAACAATAGAAAAATACAAAGAGTTAACAGTGTGGAGAAGATTTATACTTATACACGGTGGTTTTAAAGATATCAGGACCGTTGTAATATTATGTTGAGTTGAATTATAGTTGTACAGAGTGATTCAGAAAATAGACCAATAAGTTATATAGGGGTGACCAATACACAGAAGCATATACAGTGTGGATGCAATATAGAGGGAATTAGTTACATATATAGAAACTTTTCCAAATAATAAAACAAATAAAAAAGTTAAAATATATTTGGAAAATATAGACGAAGAATGAAAATTAGAGAGGAAGAAAGAGAGAGATAAGAATACGTTAAAATTTTCATTTGAATTGTACCTAAAATCAGATATATAAATAGAATATATGTCAGAAAATAGTTATTGATTGCACACGGTTTCTAAACGGTTTTTATTCTAAACCAGCTGAAGCCGGTTCTTTTTTAAATATAAATTATTTTATAACCATATCAAATTGTACATAAATGATTAAGAAATTAAAGTAACGTACATGTGTTTTATGTCGGTTTCTTCAAAAAAGCGTACTAATAATTCAAATATCTCTCTCAAATAACCACACAAAATTTTAATTTTTTCCAAGTGTATATAAAAACTGTTTAATTTATTCTTGCAAGCATAAACTCCTACTTTTTAGCATAGAGTCGAGTGGTGTTGAGAAAAAATGGGGTTGCCATTTGAAAAAAATGAGTTACACGATTTTCGAATTCAGGACCAATTTCTGAGCACTCCGTATACTTAATTTTTTGAACAGTGTCCAAAGATTTAGGAAGCTTCAAGTTTTATTCAGGCAAGTTCTGGCAATTTTTGACCTGGCCCTATTTGCTTCCAAATAATTGATTTTTTGTGAAGTGCTGGATCTGTCATAATGTTCAGAAAGTTGAAATAACTTTCAACTGGAGCCCTTCAGAAGTATAATGTTTCCAATAAACTTATATTGAAATTCATCGTAGATTTTAAAAATGGTATAATAATGGAGTGTTCCATTAAAAAAACAAATTTACGTTCACTTCCGGTAGAACCGGAAGTCGTATACAACTGAAAATATTTTAACTGAAACTTCTCGAAAAACCCCTGTATATTAATTTTCAGATTAATACTCCCAGTAGTTTCCGTTCAGTCTAAATTTTTTAATGGTGATGTTATTGGGTCAACTATCACGAAAAATAATGATGGACCTACGTTTCTGGATAGCACTGTAGAGACATGATCCTCCATTTCTCGTGTCCTAAATTGTGGAAATTTGATCTACGGTAGTTCTGGTATCAACAAGTCCGGGAGACATCTCACAAAGCACCTGCCACGATGCAAACTGACCTTCTGGTAACTACGATGTCATACCGCTCTGATTTCTTGACGCTGACGATTCACAGGTAGTTGACTACTTGAAGCAGAAAACTCGCGACCATATATCACCAAAATAACGCTGGCAACATTCTCATATTTAATTTCTTTTCTTGGGAATAAGACCCATAAACTTGAAAGTCTATATATTTCAAATAGTCCAAACGTTCCAATGTCTAAATCAGACCCTGTTTTTAATGGCATAACATAAAACAAATGGACAAGAAAAATTAAAAGGATCCGTAAATACTGAATTGATTCGGCCGGTACTTGTTGCAAATTCATTATAATAATTAACTGATACTACAATTGCTATACCAACACTTTACGTTTTTTAAAAACTGTCCGATGCGTTTCGGCTAATGTCTTTGTCAAGGAACTAGACTCCGTAAAGGCATATTTAGTAAATCACAGTTTGACATTAATATTTGACAATCAAACTAAGGGAATTTTCTGTAAATTTAATATATATATATATATATATATAGGGTATATAAATTCTAAAGATCATTTGAAATAACAAAGCTTGTTTCAAATTGAAGAATTTGAAAGAGTTATCTTCAGGTCAGGTCAGGTTATCTAGGTACGACTTTGTTATAAGGTAGTGCATTCGACAAACAAGAGGCCAAAGAAATTCTGATATTCCAGAGATCTCATTAAAGTCATAAAGAAAAACCTAGGAAAAGCCTTATGCACTATCCTGATAGTTGTTCAAAAGGGCATTACCATTATTAATTTCATCCTTGATTATTGGCAACCACTAACGGCTGAATTCTATAGAAGTATTAGCTATACAATCGCTTTCATTTAATATAATTAAAGCAGACTCTTTCAGTTATCGTTCTGTATTGTGTTCTTCTTTGTGTAACATGGTTGAATTTTGAAATTGTATTTTATGTTCAAGGTTACAGGTTTGTTCACAAATTTTTGACCACTCGAATTGTGGTTTCTTTATATAATTTTTGTGGAACGTCAGAATTTCCTTGGTCTCATTTGCACCTAGGAGCGCCACATGCAATTTTGAAGATAACTCTTTCAAATTCTTTCAATTGAAAGAAGCTTTGTTATTTCAAATGATCTTTAGAATTCTTAGTGCTACCCTGTATATATCAAATTTGTAGTAAATTCCCTTAGTTACATCATTTTGATTGTCAAACGGTAATGTTAAATTGTGATTTACTAAATTTGTGAATGAACACATGCGTGCATAGAAATCGACCAATATCCCTAATATTGTAGTCGATTTTTCGATAACTCCTTATGGATGTGTATAGTTTTTTTAACGTTTAATCTATTAAGGAAGATCCTTAGGTGATATCATATACTTTTCTGCAACGTGCAACTTGGAGTTTTGCAGAAAATCGCCGAAAATTCCAAAATTCTTATCAAAAATTTCATCGAAATGACATAACGGACATTTCCTCATAAATATTTTAATTCCAACGTAATATGCGGGAATTTTAAGCACTGGAAGTTTTAATTGCGAATTTGAAAGTTTTCTAAGTACATCTCAAGCATATAGGTAGTAAAGTATATTATTTTCGGCTCCTTAAATCAATGAGTACTAAGCTCGATTTGTTTGTATACCAGGCAAATACCTATTTAAATGCAAATTTTTCCATTTTGCGAAGCCGGTGCTTTTGGTTGTCACATTTTGCCGGCCTAATAGAAAATTCAGTGACAACACATGTCAAACTTTAAACTGCTATTTGGTATGTTTAGAGACAGGGTGTTTAGTTATAGCAAACAAAATCACAAAGTAAAGTGATAGAAGGAGTTGCATTTATATGAATATTGAAATATAGGACGGACTAGAATGATAGTGGTCTGTAGGCAGCCGTATATACAGGATGGTTGGAATATAGGGTGGACTGGACGTTTGGTGGTATAAAAATATTGAAAAAAATGTGAAATTAAAATTATATAGGGTGATTAAAAAACTGTTATATGATGTGGACATAAGCAAATCACATACAGGATGGTTGAAATATATGCTGCAGTTGAATTATATTTAAGAAGTGGCATAAAGTGTGGAGAGGAATTAATGTTACACAGGACGATAATATAAAATGTAAAAAATGAACTAATTTATGGGCTAGCCCACAAGGAGTTATTTACTATGGTTGAAATATAGGACGGATTTGACTATATGGGATGTATTCTACTCCGTCCTATAGAAGGCAGCGAACAAATGTATGCTTGTCCGTGGGCAGTCGTATGTACAGGATGGTTGGTACATAGGTTGGAGTGGAATTATCTATAGTTATATAGGGTTGTCAAAAAAAGTTGAAAAAAGGTTACATGGCGTAGTCCATAAGGCATAAATATATTTTGGGCATATTAAATCAACGAGTACTAGTACATTTTGTTCGTAAAGATTTACCTGTCAATTTAAATGAGAAAGTATCATTGTGTAATGTTGAGGCTTTCGATGTTACCTGGTTCTATCTATTAAGGTTATACAAACAAAGTAACAAATAAAGAATGAAAACTACCTGAGTTCAAAAATACTAAAAGGTTGAAAATAAAACACTTTTTGAAAAAATAATAACCGACTTCTACCTATAACTAAAAAGCTAAAAATAATTATAACAAAATACAACTCTAGCAAATAAATAACACATTCGATGTTGTTAGGTACCTACCCAGGAAGTAAAAAAACATTAAAAGGTGCTCATTCTGTACAAATTAATTACCTACCAATCTAGTATATTTTTGAAGTCGGTGCCAAGCAACAATCAAGTTTGATGAATTAGTAGATAAATACGCAATGAAATATTTTAGATTTGCTTGGCACCGGCTTCAAAATATAGTAGATTGGTAGGTAATTAATTTGTACAGAATGAGCACCTCTTAATGTTTACATTTCTTACTTCCTGGATAGGTACCTAACAACATTGAATGTGTTATTTATTTGCTAGAGTTGTATTTTGTTATAATTATTTTTAGCTTTTTAGTTATAGGTAGAAGTCGGTTATATATTTTTTAAAAATGTTTTATTCTTGTTCATTTGTGTTAATGAAAACGGGGACTGATTTAGACCTTGAAACATTTGGACTACTTGAAATATACAGACTTTCAAGTTTATGTGGTGTTTTTCTCAAAGGATCAGAGATGCCACAACTATTCTATAGAAAACCACCTCTCATTAGTCTTAAAATAATATGACATTAATACTAAGCATGTAGTTTATTAAAAGTTTAAAAATTTGCTATAAATTTTACATTATTGTGTCAACCCATAATTTTGATATTAGGTAAATATTTCGAGTAATTTCATTGTACAACATCGATTTTCTACATGAAAAAATAAGCAAATACGAGTATTAAACTAGGGTGATGTCCCATGAGAGTTCATCTTTTCCCCTTCGACAAACTTTAGAGGCTATAAAGACATTTTCTTGACACGTTGAGTGACAAGGATAAATGAAAGAAAAAAAAAGATTCCAGTAATCATTGAGTAATTTCTGTATTCAATAAATCAAGATCTTGTTGATGGGAGACAAAGAAGTTGAAGTAAATATTAACAAAGCTTTCATTATTATGTTATTGTTAAATTAATACGGATATCTAGGAGTATCAAGAAAAACGGTCTAATAAAGATTTCACATTGGAAGTCGTGAATCCTTTGTTAGAATTCACAGTACATAAATTGATAGTTTAGCTAATAAACTTATCATCCAGTGTTTTTAGATCTGTTCTGAAGTGGTTTCTTTTTCAATTTATTTTAATACGAATTTACCGACGAAGGAATGTAAGAAAACAAAATGGATATTTTATAATATTATGTATATTACTAGAGAGAATCAAAATTTGATTTTCGCCCGTATATTACACTGCCAACCTCTAACTGCTGTTTTTTTTTTATACGTGTGTTTCTTTAATGCTTCTGCAGCTTATATCAATTGATTGCCTGTCGCTGTTTTTCTATTTAAGTGTACTTCACTACTTATAATTCTGAATTCCATCACTGTCTCCAGGTGCAGTCTGCACCTTTTTCGTACTTTTATGCTTGGAAATTTCCATGTTAAACACTTTTGTCTATAAAAGCAATTGGCGCAATAATATTCATGTCCTTATTGTTTGCAAATACGTCTGCATCATACATAGAGTAGATTATGTTAATATGTCTATCTTCAATTCGGGCTTGCTATATTTTCTATCATTGAGTTGAATTAAGACGTCAAAAACGTGACTATAGTTTGGATTCAGATTGTGTCAATATTAAACAGAAGAATATTTGTTTGCTGCAGTAAGATTCTTTGTCAACAATCATCGTTACCACTAGATAATTCAGTATCTGTGAAGCTAATCAATAAATGACTCTTGCTGCATAAACGAGATTTTTGGTGATACTGTTTTCGTATTTGTCTTCCATTTTCATTGTTTTATGTGAGCAAAATGGTGGAATAAGTAGTTTTTCTCAAATATAGTATTTGAGTGGAATAAAACAATCTCCAAATCAATTAAATAAATGATTTTTTTGCAAGACTATTTTGCAGTGGATCGTAGAAATTTCTAAAGATCAATTCATCTATAACTTCTCTTTGTATGATCTGTGATCTATAACTGCGACAGACATCTTCAGCAGCACGGGTATAGATGATACTTTTTAGAATGGTAGAGTTGTCTGTGGGAAATTTGTTTTAATGATTTATTTATTATTTATAAATTCCCTCTGAAAATGGTCATGGGATGTGACTGACGGAAGACGTAGCAAAATTCAATTTGGAATAAAACTCTTGTACAATAATCAGTTTTTAATAAAACTCGAATTTAGGTTATTAAAAATATGGATCGATCTGGTGAAATCCTAGAAAATAATTATTATTTATAATCATTTTATGTAAATTTTCTTAAGAAATTCGAATTAATTTTGTGAAAAAGGCAATAGAAACCTAACTTTTTAAAAAGCAAAGTCAGGTGATCAAAAACGCGCTGAAATTCGTAGTGGCGTCAAGTTCTTAATTTGCATATTTGTGCATAGAAAATGACCTAAAGTATGTTCTGTGTGTTGTTCTATGTTCATGTATGGGTTCCCAACGTAGAACATATACTTCTGAATTGGATCATTTTATCTCACTTGGTGGATGGAAGCTGCCAATGATCTGTGGAAGCAGCTCCCAATAGCGTAAAGTAGCCTGTTAATGTCTCTATTACCCTCCCTTTTTAGTTTTGTCACGATATTTGTGCATATCAGGCTACCCCAGTAGTATATGCTCTAAGTCCTCCCCCTGGAGCAAGAAATTTTCTAAATTGTCTCTCTTACTTGGACAATTTTTTTCCGATTTACTCCCTTCTTAGACCAAAAGCTAGGTACGCCCATAAATTCGAAATGAACGCGCTAGTTACATCATAAGTCAAAAATGAATCGTTTACACGGTCTTTATATTTATTTGAATTGAGTTCCCATTTTTTTACAATTAAAAATGATTAAGAAATAAACATACTGTGAGCTTATTACAACATTATTAACATTTATGATGGTTTACAAAAAACAGTCAAATATCCACTTTTAAGTTTGTGAGCGTACCTAATAATCTAGGAAAATTAATAATTGATTATTTTAAAAAAATTAACACTAAGCAATATTCTGCTCTGTAAATGATCAGGTGGAGAAGCTCAACGATGCAGCCATTGCACCTATTCGCATACCTGGAAACACAAGTTTGGAGTCAATCCATACCTAAAGAAATTAACTCCCAAGTAAGAATTTTCGAAACGGCCAAAGTTATGATGCGATCTAACATTACCTTGGAGAAAGGTTGTATAGGAAATTATTTTTTTTTGTGGTTTTCTCCTCGACTTTTAGCATTAGACAAAATTAGATATAAATGGTAAAACTTCTAACAGATCATCTGCGAAAGAATTTTCTGCAGGACCTATAGTTTTCGAGACATTTACATATTACCATTTAAAATTACTTTTTTGAAATTATCACCTCAATTATGATTAAATGTAGAGCTCTAAATTGTCTATTATATTCAGTCCCGTTGGTATTAACATGATGGTATAGTTTAAATTGATCGACACAAATGCTTTTTGTTTTATTTTTAACAATTGAAGTAGCTCTCAGTTATCCATGGCACCCTTGCTTTAAGCCAAATGGATCGTTTTGTAAAAATTAACACACTAAAATTGAATCTGCGATGAACCTTAAATCTCAGATATAGCTAAAAAATATTCAAAATTCTGTGTCATTTTTTAGAAGTTATGACTGTATAATTTGGATTGCATTGTACATTTTTTCTTATACATATATTTATGTCAGAAACTATTCATCGTAGACTTTGTATGGTTGAAAACATTGCGTTAAATTTTTTAATTTAATATGAATTCATCCTAAAAAATACATATACCCTTCCATTTAAAATAAGAAAGTGACAGACCACTTCCGGTAGAACCAGAAGTGGTCTAAAATTGAAAATATTTTATCTAAAAAGGACCGCTATCTCATACCATAATCAAATCTCAAACAAGTCTAGTTTCCATAAAACGCCTAACATACCATCTTGTTTGAAGAACCTTATATTATACAGTTAAATTGAGAAAGATTTGCAGTTTTACTGGCCCAATTTAATGACAGTTTCGGATTTTTGTAAAGTCATGGCTTACTAGATATTTTGAAAAAAACGAAATTCTGTCAAATCTCTCTAGCTCCTTTGTTTTGATTTTATAAAAAAAGTGTAAATATCAAAATTGAAGGGAATTGTATCCTGAATATGATATTCATGTCCTCGTTTGCTTGACAGCTCTCGTTTTCGAAATATGACAGAAACTTTTTTTTTTTTTTTGAATGGAAACCATAGTTGGCTATGACCTCAAAAAATCGGACATTTTTAGAGCTTTTCAACGATATAATACTTGATATAGTTATTCATATAAATAAGGGAGTTATGGATGCTTTTCTCTCTTATTTTCACTTTAAACGTAGTTAGCCATGAAATAGGTTGATTTATTAATAACTATTCCAAAAAACATTGAACGTTTTTTTTATTAGGTATATCAGATATAACGAAAAAACTAAATAAGAAAGTAATTACTAAAAACTTAAGAAATTAAAGTACATAATAATGCTTACAATTTATGTTCGAAAAGTCCACCATTGTTATTTAGGCATAAATTGCATCTTTTTAAGATTGACATTACCTCTTTCCTCACAGACCGCCTATCAATTTCTTCAATGCTTCTCCCTTAGGTCACCAACTGTCTCATACTTTTTTTTGTATTGTTTTTTAGCGCACCCCATAAATAGAAGTCTATAACTGCCAAATCGGGAGACCGGGGTGGCCATTCGCGTGGGTCATTTCTTCCTATCCAAGAGTTTGGATAGATATTATCTAAGTGTTGTCTTACTAATAACGAGTTATGAGCAGGTGGTTTGTGTCATATCTCGAAAACGAGAGCTGTGACGCAAACGAGGAAATGACAATCATATTCGGGATAAAATTCCCTTCAATTTTGATATTTACACGTTTTTTATAAAATCAAAAACAAAGGAGCTAGAGGGATTTGACTAAATCGACAGGATTTCGTTTTTTCTAAATATCTAGTAAGCCATGACTTTTTACAAAAAATCATTAAATTGGACCAGTAAAACTTCAAATCTTTCCCAATTTAACCATTGCTCTATCTCCGCTAGTTTACGAGATCCCCATACTGATCATCAAAAAACTCACCCTACAAATATGGTTTCCAAAATAAAATTGTTTACGAAAACGAAAAATCGGACAAATATTCTTCTTATGTTAAAAATATTTTAAGGTAAAATATAGTTTAAAAAAATCAAAAACCAAACACTTTTTTGTTAGTAATTCCTTGAAAAGAACGGCATGCTGTTTGGATTTGTCGTTTTATTACTGAGAAAAGCCTGTTTTCAATTTCGTTTACAATCTTTTTTTAAACTTGCCTTTCATGAAGACTTGAATTATGTATATCAGTTTTGTATCAGTTCAAGTATGTTGTCCTAAACTATATTTCAAAATTCTTCAACCCAGATCTCACACAGGATATAAATCTGGTTTTATAAATGTCGAATTTGAATAGCGAACATTATAACGGCAAGCAGTAATTACTTCGCTACTACTTTAGAAGAAAATTAAATCAATAGATTATATATTTCAGAAAATAGTTTTGAATTTTTACTTATCAAGCTTACGTAAATAGTGATTAAAGCAAATAATCACATTAGAAGAGTTCCCATTTCTTTACAGTTAAATAATTGGAAATGTAAGCAACTTATAGAAGGTAAATCCAAAGTAATAATTATTGCAAATAGCTCAAGTGCGCATTTCATCATTAATAGTTTCATCACAGTTATGTTTAGTGAACTTTATAATAATGCAAAATTAGTTCACCAAATTGGAAACAGCTAGTTATGTGATAACTTTACAATAAATTATTATTGCTTAACTTTTTAAACGAGATATTAGCCAATAATTTCAAATTTTACTTTTATTAGGACAATTTCTTTGAGCTTTTTGCAATTGTATCTCGGGATTCCATACTATATTACTGTAAAATTTAATTCTGTAGTAAATGATGAACATATTTTCTTTTGTAACTTATCATATCATTTTTGGTCAAAGCGCTATATTCTATAATCAGTCTAAACCAAGATTTCTCCTCCATTCTAAATAATATTTATATAGGCCAGAGAATAAGAGATTTTTTGCGTAAATGTGTTAACTGAGATTAGACAAAAAAATCTCTCATGCTTACTTAGAAAAAACAAACATTGGCAACTAAATCTGACCTAGAAGATTTGGATTCTTTGAAGTACAAATATTTTTCTAAAAGTGTAGTGGGATTATTCCCAAGAAATGCATAATATTGAAGCAGATTCTTTTCCTTGGACTTCCATCGTCTTGACGTGGTTGATCTCATAATAGAATCTAATGGATTGGTTCAGGTACTCCAGGAATGCCTGTAGTTCTGTCTCTCCGTGTTGCCAAATAATGAAGGTGTCACCATACCATCGATAAACCAGCTTAGGCTGCTTCTTGACATGGAGTGTTCATCGCCAAAAATTGGCGAAATTAAGTTCATCCATGCACTTTGGCTGACTTAATCCACGTCGAAAGTTGTAAAAAAGCGGCCCTAATCGCACGAAAATGGCAGTTCACGATTCAAGTAATTACATTTTTTGTCCCGATCAGATGAATCCTTCAGTAAGTTACTGTAAACAACACATGTTGAGAGATTCGCTCGTATGTCAAAACGTTCTGAGTACGTATAACCTCAAAAGTGTCAAACTTTACGCTAGAGCTGTCAGTTGTCAGATTGCCACACTAGGGTTGTCCAATCCCGAAATATAAAAGGCAGCCCTCGTAATCATTACATTTGACGTTTTCAACTGTATACGATGTTTGTCAGCAAATATGAACTTCAGATAATATCTCAAATTGTTATGAAGAAGGAGTAATTAGAATTAAAAACTGCATCTGATTATGTCTTTGCTCTAAAAATTGTATAATAACTATTCATGGCACTTTTTCAACTGTATAATAGGTTCAAAAAAATTTTTTTGCTTAAAAGTGAAGTACCTTTATTTTGTATAATATCTCAAAATTGTTATCAAAGTTTAGTAGAATTGAAAACTGCATCCAATCATGTTATATTACTAAAAATTGTATAATGAAAAAGATTTTCAAGTTGTCTGCAGTACACCTAAGTTGGAATCATATGCAAAACTTTCTTAGTATTTGGACAAAAAATTCTACTCACCAGTAAATGAAATTGATCAAAGTAATTAATGTTACTAAAAATTGTAAAATAAATACATTTATAAAAAACTAAAACTCACCTAAAAAAGCAACTTAACTAAAAGGCAAAAAATACGATTTTTGTTGGTCCCTTCGGCAGCCACTGGTAATTAAATGTGCCTTTTTCTGAAGTCCGATTCGTCTGCCAAGTTGTCAAAGTGAAAATAATTTAAGAAGTTCATTAATGCATTGTACCTACAACTTTGATGTTCAACTTGACACCGACTTCTAAAAAATTAATTAAATGTTTGTTGCAGTAAAAAATATTTGTTGCTGTTTAGTTAAGTTCCTTTTTTTTGCTTTTTTTTAAATATATTTATTTGGATTCTAACTAAAAGATTGATCATTTATTGAGTATTCTTTTAAACGTTTTATTACTTTTTAAATAATATTAAAGAATTTTACATTATTTTTGTTTATTTATTTTTCTGTAAATAAAATAAATTCAGAATATACAAATATAAAGTTGGATAATGGTACAGGAAGGCTACGTGGATTACACTAACCATATAGCAAGCAAAACTGGCATATAAAACACTAATCCAATGTAGCAGTCTTAAAATATCTGCAATCCAGAAGCAAAGTAGAACGACTAAGATCACTTTTTTTATGATGATGCTATTGCTTATTGAGTAAATTCATTCAATGATATTGCTTTGTAATTCTGTACTCACTTAGACCTTTTCAGTATTTTATAAACTTATGGATTTCACCAGGATGTTGACGCATCTGTTTCGTATTTAACTCAAGTAGGTCCAGTGATTTATAAATTTATGGCACTTAAGGTCTGGCAGTATAATTTAGCAATTGTTTGTGTACTTCAATGAAACATGAGGCAATTTTTCACATTTTTAAAGATTTATTTCCCACTTGTACCACAGATGTTATACTTGTATGTTGTTGAAACAAGTTTTTCTTTTATTTATGCTTTCCAGGCTGTTGCTGGTAAATCTGGGGCCTTTAGCACTATCCAGTAAACAATGGTTAAAGCAAATGAATGGCAAAAGAATGTTAAAATACTAATACATAATCTTTTATAACGGGAACTATATTTACTGACTAGTGTTTATTCCCTGAATAAAATAAATATGTTAGGTTATGAAGCTATGACGGTTTGTACAGAGAAATATCTCAAATTATGTTTTTATTAGTTTCATAATTTGTTTTTTCATAGGTTAACATTAATCTAGTGACATCAATTCTTCAGGTATATAAATTTTCTTTTCAGCTTCAGAATAATTTGGTACTTCTAGTTGAATTTGATAATGGGGCAATACTTGAGTATTTAAGAATTAAGATTAATAGTGCAAATTGTTGGTCTGTTTTATTAAATTTAGTAAAAAAAATATACAAGGAAGAACTTCCAATAACTCAGACCGGCTAATAGTTTGACTAATAATGGCAGAACATAATAATTATATAATGTATAGTTAATTTTTTTAATGACATGCTTGTATTAAAAATTTGGTAGGGGTGCAGGTACTAGCTGCACCACCAATCAATGTAAAATCACAGTACTGCTTCGATTTAACATTTGTTAATCTCTTCACATAATCTTAATAAAATTGTGCGTGGTACACTATCTAGGTATGTTTATATAATATTATAGATGTGATAATTTGTTTGTTTGGATGTTTGTTACTTATTTACACGTGAACGACTCAACGACTTTGAATGAACAATTTGTAACCTGGATTAACACCTAGGATACTATTATACAGGTAAATGACATGGTTTCCAAGTATATATGGTACAATATAAAGAGTGTAAATATTCAATGGGTTCTGTAGCGGAATACCGGATAGATTTAATATTGTTAGTGTATTTTTATGAGAAGTTATCTAATGTTTAACTTTAGTTTAGGGCAGATATGTTTTCGTAATAAACCAATTCAGGGTGTTAATAAACTGAATGTAAGTGTAGGTGTAGGTGTTAGTAAATGGAGTAAAATAGAGTGTGCAAGTATACAGAATATCAGTTTGAAGGTATAAATATACAGTGGTAGTAAACGGACTGTTATTATGCAAGGAGTACATATACAGGGTGAAGTATCGGCAGCATATACACGGTGTGTAAAATGGAAAATTTAAAAAATCGCGGTAAATGTTCGGGAAAAGAGCCTCGAACAACGCCCTTTTGATATTTGTGAAAATAGGCATGCCCATCCTTTGCCGGCAGTACTTGGGAAGCAGTCAAATATACTCCAATATAACAGGGCCTTCGTTAACTGACTGTAATTATACTGCCTGTTAGTAAATCAAGTAAGGTATACTGTGTAAGTATACCGAGTATAAGTTTTCAGTCTGTAAATATACAGGGTGCTAGTATATAGCGTATGTGTATACAAGGTGTACATATACAGGGTGAGGTATACGCAGTAGTAAACGGGGTGTAAATGGCAGTGTTGGAATGGAAGCACAGATTAGTAAACTAAGTATAAGTATATTACTTGTTAGTAAATTGAGTGACATACAAGGTGTATTTATGCAGAGTGTTAGTTTACAAGGTGTAAATGCACAGGGTGGTAGTCTACAGGGTTATACTAGTGTAGGTATATAGAAGATATGCATTCAAGGTGAAGTATATGCAGTACTTAGTATACAGGATGTAATAATTGTATAGTGTACAATTAGAGGTTGTTAATATGTAAGAGCGTAAAACTGTTGTAGCAGTATAAGTACAGATAGTATAAAAATTATTAGTAAACAGGATTTAGGTATGCATGTACCGTAATTGTAATATATTAACTGACACTAATATAAGGTGAATTCCCATTCAAAGTATATCTATATAATAATACATTAAGCTGGTGATGCCGCAAATAATCAGCAGTCGTTCTATAAGAAAGCTTAGAAAAATGTTGAAATGAAAGGTAGGAATCTATATTGTATGTTGTTTTCTGAATGATATCTGTGGCATATTTTTCAATGTCTAAGTACTTCTTGGGAAATAACACCACAGTTAAGAAAATTGCTGTATATTCCAAACATTTCGGGGTCGAGGTCAGACCCCATTGTCAATGGTTAAGAAACTAAGGATAAAAAAGGCACAATTCTAAGATGTAAATTTAAAATATTTGACAATATGTATTATTTGATTTCAGAAATATCTCGAAAAGGGCTGAGTTTAAATATAGCCTTTTTTATCCTTAGTTTCTTAACCATTGACAATGGGGTCTGACCTAGACCCCGAAACGTTTGGAATATACAGCAATTTTCTTAACTGTGGTGTTATTTCGCAAGAGGTACTTAGTCACTATATTGTATGTATCCGTAAGAAAGTTTTTCTATATTGATGAATAGATTCGAAGTTTGCAAATGTTTCTACTGGTTAGTGCTGGAACATAATGGCCCATATTTTATATCCAAAAGATTGTAACCAAATGGTAACAAGTATTAAATTCTCCTGAAATCTATATCCATTACTTAGAATGACACAAAAAGCGAAACAGAGACAGGGAGAAAATAAGAGACGGGAAATGTATTTCTTAAGACTCAAATGACTGCCCATCTTTTGATTAAAAAACTAAAGAAGAATGTATTTAGTTTATTTCGAAAAAATGGGATTTCATAAAATTTTGTTTCTCATATATGATGATATAGAACCCTAAACAGACATGCGTGGACATAACACTGTTTATTTCGTGGTTATTCCCATTTTATTAATTTATCATTTTCACCTATTCCCTTGGAACGAATTGTTTACTTTAAGTACGTATACATATAGTGTGGAAAAACGAAATGGAATAAATTTTATAACGAATAAAGGAGGGCTTGTAGGGAAAAACGCTTGGACACGTCGATTTGTATTTTTAAATGCGCATTTTTTCAACAAAAAAATTATATAGGGTGTGCCATGTGACACTGGTCAATACCAACTTTCGTATTTTAAATGCAAGCCCCTGTACATTATTTATTTTTTGGATTCTCCAGAAATTTCAAAACATAATTCATGTCAATATCCTACACTTATCTTCAACTGTTTGGGAAATATTAAGTGTTTTCAGATTTATTACAAAAATTAACTTAAAAAAAAGAAAATTATTTTATTTCACAAATTCCCTACATTTCACTGAATACTTAATTCACATTTAGCTCTTGATATTGAGATAGTAAGCAAAAAACATTCCTGAGTTCCTTTTTACTGATTTGAAAAAAAAAGTTTATTTTCGGCAAAACTCATGTTGTTGACTGCCTACATGACAGTGGTGATCAGTGTCAGTGCTTTAGTCATATGAATTTCGTTAACTATACGTAATAATATCAGAAAAAATGGTTCATTCTACAAATGATTGGTTATGGAGATAACACACGGACACAAATGGAAGTTTCTCGCTTATTTCACGAAAATTTTCCAAATTTGCCGCCTGTCTCCCAAGGAACAATTAGCAAAATAGAACAGCAGTTTCGCGAGCTTTGTCATGTAAGAAGTGGTAATACGAAATTTGATATTATGCTTGAGTTTCAAGAAAATCTACATAATTCTGGTCGAAAAGCAGATCCACTGTTCAATGTTAGGCACACATCAATTTTTCAAGTATTAAAGAAAAGTAAAATGCATTCTTAAAAAATTATGTCGACTCAGGAGCTCATGGGAGACCATTTCGATAGGAAAACGTATTTCTGTGAACAAATGTTGGTAAGGTCAGATCACAATGTGATCCAATTAGAAGATGTTTTGTTTTCTGATGAGAGCACATTTACACTTCACGGTCATGTTGATCGTCAAAATTGACGCTAGTGGTCTAAGAAGAATCCCACTGGATGACAGAGAAACATATGCAATATCCTGAAAAAGTTTGAGCAGGAATTGTTGGAAATCATATCGTAGGTCCCTTTTTCATTGATGACAACTTGAATGGAGATAAATATTTAGAACTGTTCCAAAATAATGTCGTGTCAACTTTGACAAACTTAGATCCTGATCCAATAAACCTACAAGTTCCTGCCAATACAATATCGTTTCAGCAAGATGGAGCACGCCCTATTATTACATCATTGTCCGGCAGTACCTGAACAAAATTTTTCCAAATCGGTGGATTGGGAGACGCGAATAAATGGAATGGCCAGCACGATCTCCTGATTTGATGCCATTGGACTACTTTTTGTGGGGATATGTCAAAAGTACTGAATACAAAACTAAACCCCTCAACTTAGATGACCTAAAAAAACGAATCACGCTTGCGATGTGAAATAATATAATTTTCTTTCTTTAATGTTAATTTTTCTAATAAATCTGAAAACACTTAATATATCAAAACAGTTGAAGATAGATATAGGACATTGCATATGAATTTGTGTGTAAGAATTTTATGGAGAATCCAAAAAATAAACAATATACAGGGGCTTGCCTTTAAAATAAGAAAGTTAGTATTGGTCACTGTCACATGACAAAGCGTACATAATTTTTTTTAAATGAGGATTTTAACATACAAAAGTGTCCTAGCGTTTTCCTTTTATTCGTTATCGAATTTATTCCATTTGGCTGTTCCACACTGTATACATACATATAGATAAAGATAGTATATTAATAACTTATCAGTGACTGTGTCTAAAGCAGATTACTGCCAAGTTATAGCAATTAAAACACAGATTAACATAATTAATTTACAACTCAAATGAGTTCCCAAAACTGCCAAGTCGTCGCCGATCGGCAATCCCAGTATTAATTAATTTCAATTCTTTATCTCTCGTCTCTGCAATAGACAATAATGGCAAAGACAATTACAGTCGTCTTACATTGATATTACCAGCAATAGCCATAACATGAAAGTCGTTTTAGATGTACAAAAACGGCTTATTGTGCAATGAAAAGGCACTGTCACACACGCATATACGGTCGGTCCACACACAGAACGGCGACATCGTATCGACATCCAGAGAGACAGAAATTTCTTGGAATTTCATCTCCGGGCCCAACCAGTTAACAGATCGGCTCCATCTGCGATGTCGGCAGCACCATTGAAAGCGCCAAGCTGACGCCGGCCAGATTTTCCCGTCTCGAGTACAGTCGGGTTCCCATTAAGCCTCCTCGAGTATCAATGTGAGAAGAGCTAGAGTGCTAAAACAATTGAAGTTAATGTGCACTTAAGAGCTACTTTTTTAAATAACTGATCTCATTATTTCGAATACAAAAACTGTGATTTAAAGTAAATTATTGTACATTTTTGAGTATATTTTTTCATGATAATTAGTTGTCCAAGCTCTATTTGAACTCGTCAGTAATGACAGCAGTAAAGATGGCATTGAACTTATCAGACTCAGTTAGCCCTGATGTATTGGGTTTTGAAGAAAACTAATATGAACAACCTTCATGTGTAGAAATAGGTGTTTTACGTATACCTATCTGTTCACGGCCCGCTAATAATAAAATCGTCCTGGTGCACTAAGCGATTTTCAAAAACACGTGACCATAGGAGACGGCAAAAATCAATAGCCTGCTAATAAATAAATTATATTTCCATGTGCATTTTGACTGATTTTGGTTAATACAAGGACCTATTATATCACATTGAATCTAAAACTCGACCATGGCCATGGAATAAAAATAATTTGGTCAAGTGCGAGTTGGACTCGCATACTAAGGGTTCCGTATCACCTTTATGATTTGTAGGTGAATCAAAGTATATATTTTTCTATGATTCCAGTTTCAGACAAGCCGGGAATGAGTGCATTTTCTTATATTTAGCCTAATTTCTTTTAAACTAAGCCTTTTAAAGTACTTTTACTGAAGCCGTATATAATTTATTGCCTAAATTTTAGGCTTAATAGATTATAAGATAAAGGGGGGGAAAAGGGTCAAATATTAACTAATAAATAATTAAATCTATAAATATATTCAAATATTTAGATCTTGTAGTTTCTGAGATAAAGGGGGAAATAAGTCGATGTTTAATATTTTTGTTAATATCTTATAAACAAATAATTTTAAAAATTTGAAAAAGTATATTTGTATTTTTCATAATGAGTCCAGTCCTTTTATTCAGTATATTACATGATTATGATTATTTTCCATTTAATTCTATAATTTGCTAATTTTTCTTCTAACGTTCAAGTGAGGCCCTGAACTCATAATTAATTTCAACATTTTAGGTGGTATGGTTTCGGAAACAAAAGGGGAAATGAGATTTTTTTTATGTTTAGTTCTTGGCTTGCAAACAATTAATTTTAAAGATATGAATAAAATATATTTGTATTCCTTATAATGAGCCTTTCATTTGATGTATTGCATGATACGTTTTAGAAAAATGTTTTTTTTTATTTTTCGTTTAATTCAGTAATGTGCCCGCCAACATTTTTTCGTATTTTTCCTGTAAAGTTCAAGTTAGGCCATATACACCAAATTTTAAAAAATTTTAGTTCTTATAGTTTCGGAAATAAATGAGTATTTTTTTATATTTTTGTTAATATATTTTTATTAATTTATTTTAAAAATATGAAACAAAAATTGTATTTGTTAATTAATATTAGGAATTTGTCCTTATTTTTCCAGTAAAGTTCAGGTGAGGCACTATATCTCTAGTTTTTTTCAAATTTTTGTGTCTTATAGTTTTGGAGATGAGGGGAGAATGAGTAATTTTTTTATGTTTTTGTTAATATCTTTTAAATAATTAAAATAAAAAAAATATATGTTTATATTCGTCATAATATGCCCTTTAATTTGATATATTAGATGATGTGTTAGAAACAATTTTCATTTTATATTTTTTTCCCGTAAATTTGTTTTTCAAAATTTCACGGCATACGGTTTCGGAGATAAGGAGGGGTAATTTTTTTTATATTTCTGTTATCTTTTGAATAATTTATTTTACAAATATGAAAAAAAAAATGTATTTGTTTTCGTCATAAGGAGCGCTTTCATTTGGTATATTACATGATGCGTTAAAAAAATATATATTTTTCATTTAATTCTGTAATTTGCCCTCCCAAAATTAGTAGTATAGGTTTCTCCTTATTTTTCCGGTAAAATTCAAGTAAAACCCTATATCCAAAATTTTTTTTCAAAATTTTACGTCTCATAGTTTTGGAGATAAAAGGGGGTGGGAATGGGTAGATTTTTATACATTTTTGTTAAAATCTTTTAGACTAATTATATTTAAAATATGAAAAAAATATATTTGTGTTCCTCAGAATGAGCCCTTTCATTTGATGTATTACATCATGCGTTTGAAAAATTTTTGATTTTTAATTTTTCTTTTAATTGTAAAATTTGCCCCTCAAAATTCAAATAAAATGTTTCTCCTTATTTTTCCTGTAAACTTCAGGCAACATTCTATGTTCTCTATTTTTTTCAAAATTTTAGGCATAAGAGTTACTGAGATAAGGAGGGAAGAATAGTCATTATTTAGTCCCCCCCCCCCCAGTAATACCCTTAAAATCAACCCTAATTTACGATATGTACTCCTGATCGAGTCACCAAACTACACACTGATACCAAATTTCAACCTTTTCACCAGGAAGTTTCGGAGAAAATTGCTGTAATGTGAAAGACTGACAAATCAGGAGTGATATTATAAGGGTACCCTAAAAAATAATCAATTTAATTATCTAGGAGTCATAATAGCTTGTGCGAAAAGCACATAACTGAACATTAAGGAAAAGAAAAAAACTCACTTTTCATGACCTGTTAGAAGACGTCATTGAGGTAGAAGTGGAGTCCATAATATTAAAAAAAGTATAATTGGTCTGGGTTTCGAACCCGAGAACTTTGAATTCGTAGCCGTGCGCTTTAGACACTGGCCCACTTGTCTTTGGTAAAAGCTCCGGGTGTATATAATACATCAGACCCTCTATTGAGTAGTTTGTTTATTACGATAACAAAAAGCTGTAAAGAAGGATTTCGTTGATAATATGAAAGTTTAATGCCAAGTTGCCTTTTTGCGTGGTATTATTTTTAATTTCTGACGTATGAGACTTATAACAAAGAGAGAACTGTAATGTTTATTAGAACGAAAAAGCTAATTTTGTGCAGGTATTCTACATCACTTGGATTTTATAGTGGTTTATTTCCTATTTATTATTGATTTTCTATAAAATTATTATTCAGAAGTTTTAATGTAAAATGTTTACTTGATAATATGAAGCTAGTCAATACATAAATTTAATGGCAAGTTAAATAATGGTGTTTTCTCTGATGTCTGACGTATGTCAAGTCTCTAATTTAATGTATCGCAAAGAGAGAGTTGGAGTTTTTATTTGAACGAATAGCAAATTTTTTGCAGATATTGTAGATTAGTTTATTTTCTATGTATTATTGATTTTCTATGAAAGAAGAGACTCTTAATATAATCCCTGGTCCCTGTTTCTTAGACAGAGAACTGAATTAGAGGAGGATTTCAAGATTGAGCCTTTGTGTAGTGTCGGTCGAGTCGGGTCGGGTCGGGTCGAAATAAATTAAATTTAAAGTTTTCCATTTCATTTCCTTGATTATCTATTTTTATATGTGTAAGTGTGGGTCTCTGTTAAGAAGCTTTAGCTTCAAAAAGTCTTACATGACTTTTTTGAGAATGTTTAAGATTTGTGAGAAACAATTGTTCAATATTGTCAACTAAAGTAAGCACTTGAGTGCGTATTTACATATTTTTGCAAGAGTAACTATAAAAAAATTCTAACATTCCTATTAAACAAAAGGATGTTTAGGCCAAACGTATTCAAAAAATTTTAACAGAGTTAATGAAACAAAAGTATGGCAACATTTGTTAAACTGCTCTTGATTTCATGGGGGGATCCATGGGGGCGATGAGAGCGATTGTCCCCAAAGATCCTCAAAGTTAGTAAATTGAATATTAAAACGAGGTAATCTTGACTCCAAGAGCCTAAAAGAAGGTAACTAATTAAAAGTCCCAGAAATCTGGGTTTATGAAATTATGTTTATGTGAAGTAATTATTCACAAATCCGAAATACCAGAATATACGTTTGATGTATGTATTTAGATCGTCCGTTATATTAAGATTTTTCGTTTGAACATGTAAATTAGAATTTTATTCTTGCAATATGCTTGTTTTACAATACTTTTTTGTTCTCCATTTAGAAAAACTACACTTTTTACTGTAGTATTTTCGTACTTTACATGTACAATGTTGCCAGATGTATTGAAATTTCACAAAACTTAATCATAATTGTTAAGACTTTTTAGTTCATATTCAACACTACTATCACCTGCACTTCATTTTGTTACACCTTGAATAAACACGTAAGGAGCATCTCACTAAAACAGTCAACATCATCAATCAATTTATCACACCTCTCAAATTCGAGACTTTATCCTGAACAGAACTGTACTTTCCATACGAGTATCTCGGTATCTCTTCTATCTCACGTCTCTTTGTCTTTCTGCATACCGACCGCTTCACTCCTCTACACGGCCCGCCGTATACCCGACCAACTCCAATGCAATGATATGGTCATTAGCTGTGTTGAAACGCCTTCGCGTTATTCGGTATTTATTGGGAATTGGATTTTTTTTAATTCGCAACGCTATTCCGTATTATAAAGCAAAGAAGGCGACGCAGAACGACCTCTCGTAAAAATCGGTTCTATTAATTAGCTCATTATTTATGGATCGATCTTTAGTCGCTAGTTTATCACGATCTTATAAATTGATACAGGTTGCAAGAACAAATGGAAAATGTTGATTTGTGGGGAAAAAGAAACATGTCGATCCGATATTCTATTATAAGAGACGTGCCTTGCTATTTTTAGTTTTTAAAAAATTGTGTCGTTGCAGGAGTATTAATGTTTTCATCGCCTTGTTCACAATTACTTATATGGACATCCCACGCTTGTTGCATAGTTGCCAACGATGTCAGTTTACCACCGAAGACTTGAGTATTTAAAGCTATACAACGACTCATATTAATTAACCTTTGAGGCGAAAACATACATGCCATGATTAGATTATAATTAACTACAAATTTATAAGCCTTATATCACCAAAGTTACTATGATGATAGGCACTTATGCTGAATCCGACCACAATCCACTATATGCAAACATCGAAAAATGCCTTGTCATAAGTAAGAGAATAAGTTTAAATACCTGTGATCCAAGATTGCACAAAGACGAACAACCAAGAAATGTGTAAGAGTAAACAACTAGTAAGCACTGAAAACACACACAACACTGAAAAAGATTTAAAGATGCTAATGAAAATTTGCTCATAAATAATAGAGAAGCAGTGAAAAACTATTGAAATATTCCCAACGGATATAGACGCCTTTAAAGATAAATTCGTAATGATATAAGAACAGCTAATCACAAATGGATCAGAGAGAAGGAGATGGTTGGATGCTACTTTAATCCTTACAGAATGATCAAGAATATAACTGGATCATACCGTAATAAACCAAAAGTAAGCTTTATGGAGACAAAAGCATATATCGAGAACCTTCTTCAATAAGGCTGTATTAGAAAAACTCTCAGTTGAAATAACTATGTTATCCAGACCAAAAACAATCCAGGACTTGACGGTATGTAATCAGACACATTCCCCCTAATTAGTGACCAAACTGAAAAACAATATTGTGATTGTTCAATAACAACTGTGATTCTGGACATATACCTGAAGATTGACTAACTCAAATACCGCAACGGTGTACAAAATACCGTCTTATCAAACTAATGAGCCACTTTCTTAAGTCCTTCCTTCAAGTTCCGCACTCTACCTACTACAAAAAATGTGACAAAGTAAGTTGTTTGTCTGAACTTGGTAGACAATGTAACTCGTTTCTCGAAGTTTCCTTGGACTTCCATCGTCTTGAAGAGGTTGATCTCACAAAGGTGAATGATAGGAAATTCAGATTCTTCGTAGCATTTATATTATACCCTTAACCGGTCATGCGTCGCCGGTCATGGTCATTGCGTTTTATCTGGTCCAATCAGCGTCCTCGTAAATGGAGGTTGGTTGCCGGTGATGCGTAGCGGCAGAGGCCGAATAAGAACTCTCCAAATATTTTTAATTTGGACACTGGACTCGCTAATTATATTTTCGTTCGAGATTATATATGCTGTCTCTATAAATTTTCTTTTGTACCAGTGCTCTCCTTGTGAATTGCTCTGGCCTGGTCCCAGTTGATATTATGGTGTTCGGTCCATGCGTGATTAGCTAGCCCAGACTTCTTTACCTCCGCCCTTTGAGTAGCTGTGCGATGTTACCTAACCCTGGTGTCTAGCGGTCGCTTTGTCTCTCCAATGTAAAGATTGCCACATTCACACCGTATGCTGTATATACAGTTATTTGGTATTGCTGGTGCGTCGGGCCTCGTTCTTAGTATCATGCTCCTCAAGGTGTTGTTGCTTTTGAAGATCATTCTGATTCCATAGCTGTGTGCAATTCTTTCTCCGACAAGCCTTTAGTATACGGTAATATTAGAATTGCTACCGTGATGTCCTCTTCCTGCCTAGGTGGTTTGTCCAGCTCTTCAAACGCCTTGTTAATGATGGTTTCGGGATATCCATTCGACAAAAGGTCTTCCCTAAGTTTCATTTGTTCTTCTTTGAGGGCTTCTGGTGTGAGATCAAGTACTTCAAGACGATGGAATTCCAAGGAAACTTCGAGGAAAAAGTTGTGTTTAAGAACGGCCTTGGTTCCAAAAACTAATATAGAACTGCCAAGATACAGTACAAAATACATAACGCTGACAATTAATCTGTATTGTAGTCAAAATAACAGAAGTTTTTTAAGTAAAAAAAGCAGTGATAGCCTATACGTCAAAAGAACGTTTGCTGAATCCATCTCGGATGACCAATTGGTATTAAAGTAAATATTGTTCCCATTAACAGCATTCAGTAGGCAGATGACACCATGATATTGGTCATTCATGCACTATAATGATCTGCAGATACTACTAACTAAGATCAAAGAAGGAAGAAGAAACTGGGTTTCAAAATTAACAGCCGAATACGCATTAGGGGACTGGACATCTAAAAGATTACACTTTTTAAATACCTTTGATGATTGTTGAACAGACGATGAGATTCAAATCAGGACATGGTTTCTGTTTGTAACAACAAAAAACTAAATCAAAGCTTTCGAAATAGGCGATGGATTTTGAGAGTGTCCTGACTCGATTATGTAGACATTCTCTGCAGAGATTGCATACCCGAACTGTCATGGTTAACAAATAAACGTCACTGGCCATGAAGTAGCAACTTATATGACAAAAACGGATCTACCAGTAATTGGCATACTGAGAATATATTTGTAAAATGAAATCCCTATGCACTATACTGGTAAGAAAAGATATACTGCTCATACAGAATAATGTGCCAGTGCGGACTAAACAAACTATATTATTTCATTTGCAGTTTAATTTTTATGTAGGCATTGTCACTGACTATTTAATTTTTATAGAGAGACCTGATGTCCAAAACCATTCTTCAAATTAGTATACAAACGATTGAATTTGATAAACACTTCTCTCCCAACCGAAAGATGATACTATAATAAAATATTAGCTGTTGAAACACAAGAAAACCTCAAAAAACGAGATATAAACTGAAAACAAAACTGCGCCACTACTGGTATGTTCAAGCAGTGGCGGATTTACCACTAAGCTGAGTAGGTGCATTTTTAGGGTTCCGTTTATACAATATGCAGGTTGTCACAGTGCCTTATTTGCCAATGGGATTCTCTGATATGGGCTCAGTAAATGTTTATGGGAGACAGGATACGCCATTACTGTACTCTTACTCAAAATCTTTCGTTATTCCTGCGGTCTGTTCAAATTTCAGTTTGTAATACAGATCACTGATCAGCCTTATCCCTTTTTAATCAAGTCTAATTTCTGACGTTTGCTGCAAGGAAGTTATTATATAAAGCACTTGAAAATATCTATTCTCTGATCTTCGTAGTTCTGTATTAGTGTTTGGAACCTGATTATCGCCTATGGTTTCAAAACAATTCTTAAACACAAACTGACTCTCATTTTTTTAGAACCTTATATGTAGAACTTGAGAGTAGAGCTTACTTAAGGAAGTGACTCATTAGTCTGATAAGATGACATTATTCTGCTGTTCAAAAACGTTTTAGTGGTTTGATAATTTTGTATGAAATTGTTGATCAATTAAACACATAAAACAATTGGTGAAGTTAAGGTGAGAGATTTCTTTTAATTGTGGCCCACAGAGATAATGTCTTGATTTTCTTTATATATTGAAGATGTTAATAAATTATCATTCAAATTATTTTGAGTCAGTCAGTCAAACTCTCACGTCAAGTTAACTAAAAAAATAAAACAAAAAAAACGAATACAAGACATGCACAGAATTAGTACAAAATTGATTGACAACGGCTCTAAATTTGAACTCAAATAATTATGTGACGGAAATTCATCCGATAATTCCTGGAATCGGCTTTGATCCGATATTTCGGGGAATCCGAGATGTTGGTCTGTCGACCCAAGGCCGACGTCTGGCGCTAACACAAATTCCTTGAATTTCCTCGAATCTTCGAGAACACATTAAGGAAATATCCCGACGGCTCATGGACATTCTGGAGAATGCGGAGAAGAAATATATAAATACAGACAGCTGGCGATAGGATTCATTCAGTATTCGATTACCGTACACTAAAGATCAGGTGTTCAAAATAAATTGTAAATAGTTCTGTGAATATAAATTGTATTAAATTAGTGGATATAAATTAGAGTGTGTTACACTGTGTTTTTAAATAAATCACGAGTGTTATAATAAAAACATTACAATTTAATCACGCTGCACTTATGTATGTATGTATACGTTTAAATGCAGATACATATTTTTTGTCTCAAAACATCTTTGGAAGAATTTTCTGTAACAGACAACTTTTCCAGCAGTTTTTTGAAATTGGCTTTTCACTCTGAATCAAATGCAAAGTAAAATATTTAGTTTTCATTGAAAAGTCGTGAAGAAGGAAATCATCAATGAGCGAATCTTTAATAAAAATATTTTCTCAATAAGTTGATTTCAAAATACGTGTTTATCAATAATTATTTTTATTTCTATGGAAACTTATTTTCACACGAACAACTTTAGTTATCTTAACCACAGCAGGAACCATCTGTAAATACTGACATTTACATTTTAGGGAAAAAATATTTGTTCAGCCACTTCCTGGAATTTTATCAACATTTCCAAAAACCAAATCATTGTGTTCGTAGTTGTTTCTTAAAAAAACTTTATCCCCCACTGTGACAAAGTAGCGACTTCCTCTCGGTGTTTCGTTGTAAAACTCTCCGATATAATCATCATGCCATCAAGGGCGTATTTAATAACAGAACGGCAGATTAAACAAATACACTTGCTTCCTCACTTACTTTTAATCTTATTTCACCCTTCCGGTCCATGTGTCAATGTTAAAACTGTGAAATTATCCCAATTTGGATTACAGCTGGAAATATCTTAACGACCCACAGCGCAGTGCCGGCTTTAACTTGACAAAACTTGAAAAGAATAAATTGGCATGAATCAGACTACCTAACGAAGTAGTTTTTTAAGAATCATATTAGGAACTAAACATAAATTATGTGCTTTATCCAACCTGTCCACTCAAATTGCCGTTTCATGCAAGACAATTTATACAAGGCGAGCTGGAAAGATTGTTAAAAAAATCGATAAAAAATTAAAAACATTTGTCGACATCTTTTAAGCACAACTGCTTCACCTGTTTTCCGAACAGCTACTATTTCAAAATAGTGGCAGATGACAGGCATACTGTAATAGCTCAATTTGTCTATCATTTTCTGAATCATCCTGTACAACTATAATAATAACTGTATAAGTATTAATCCACTCCACCTTATTGACTGTATCTATGTTTCTATTGTTTAAATCACTCTATATATCTCTATTTTTAGTTCGCCCCATAATTGAATAACTTATTACCTATATTATTATAGAGGATGCTTTTACCAAGTTATAACTAAAAAAATTACAACGTAAATATTGTAGATAAGGTAATTAGAAAGAAACAACTTAGGCGAGGAATAAATAAAGTGTCAACTATTCGAAACGAGAAACAAGAATAAAAGTTTATCACTGTCTCAAGTAATCATTATACTAAGGGCTTTAAAAGGATTTTTAGGGAACTTAGTATAACGGTAGTATATAGAACAATGAGGACTTTACAAAAACTATAGGCCAATCCTAAAGATAAACTTTTCGAAAAGTCAGGAATATATGAGATCAAATGTAATGACTGTAATCTGAAATATTATGGGCAAACACGTAGAGCTAGTAAAACCCGAGTTAAAGAACATTTTGCACATATATAATTTATATTTAAAAAAGAACCGACTTCAGCTGATTTAAAATAAAAACCATTTAGAAACCGTGTGCAATAAATCACTATTTTGAGACATATCTACTTTTTTTAATCTGATTAAACCTACAATTCTATTGAAAATTTTAGCGTATTCTTATCTCTCTCTTTTTCTCCCTCTCTCTTTGTCCATCTCTAATTTTTATGCTTTGTCTATATATTTTAACTTTTTTATTTGATTTATTATTTGGACAACTTTCTATAAATGTAACTCTAATTCACTCTATATTATATTCACAATGTATATGCTTCTGTAAATTGGTTACCCCTATATATTACTTATTGGTCTATCATTTTCTGAATAACCCTGTACAACTATAATTCAACTCCACACAATATTACAACGGTCCTGGTATCTTTAAAACCACTCTGTATAAGTATAAATCTTCTGCTCACTATTGACCCTTTCTATTTTCTATTGTTTAAATTATTCCTGTATACCAATGATTTCAAGGTCTATCCTATATAACAAAGTTCACATTTTTGAACCACATGTTATGACTATAATTTTACTCTACCATTTATTTCAATGACCCGGTATATGCAACTGCTTCTAAATTTTTTTTATCACATATGTCTAGAATTATACCCCGTCCTCCGTCCTATAATTCAAATATCCTAACTGCTTATGCTTATATAACAAATTTTTTATACACCCTGAATAACAATAATTTTACCCTTCCCTTACTTCAAACACCTTGTATAAGCAACTACTTATGTTCCAAATTATATAACTTTATTAAACCGCCCTGTATAACTGTAATTCTACTTCAACTTATATCTCAACAATCGTGTATATTCAATGGCTTCTGACAATTTTTAAAGCCTCTATAACTCTAATTATTTTCCATTATATTACGCAAATATCCACTCTGTAAACTAGTTTTGCCCCACTCTTATTTCAACCACCTTGTATACGCAACTACTTACTTGCCACCTAATACAATATTTTTTAACCATTCTGTATAACTAATTCAATTCCAACTTATATTTCAACCATCATTCTTTGCAACTGCATATGTACCATCTAATATCACATGCACGCACGCACACACCTAGAACCGTATTCCATATAGAAGAGTTCGCCGACGTAAATTTTCATTTCGATAAACTAACGGAATATTTTCTGTGTCTGTGTGATAGTTTCCTCGAAAATCCTAGATGTCGGTCTTACATCTCGCTTCTACAAATAAGTAACGAAATTAAAGTTTTTTTTCAGATATAATTCATAGAACTTTATTTGTGTTCAAACTCGTAATTCTTAATTTAATATGACAACAATTCAACCGCTAATGGGCTACCCTACATATTTATTTTTTTCTAACCCCCCTGTATTTATTAAAATTCTCATTATAATAATTCCATCTCATTGTATATTTCCACCACCCTGTATATGCAACTGCTCATGGACCACGCATAATATTTTTTAACATTTTTGAAACACCTGGTAAACCATTGCCTATGACTCACCATATTGAATCTTTTTGTTTATGAAATTTTTAATTATCTTCTGTAACTATAATTCTACTCCGACCTATATTCCAATCATTATATATATATATATATATATATATATATATATATGTTCTGAGAGGCTTCCGCGGTCATTATTATGAACTAAGCTAGGTTCCGGGTGAGAACCGCGTCTGAATTTATTGAATACTCGACGTTTCAACTCCTGCTTTGGAGCCATTATCAAGAGACAAAAGTGAAAAAGAGTTTCAGAGTCTAGATCGAACTCGGGGCCTCAATCTGCCTACTCCCCAAGAGTCACTAGATAACTGAACTGAATTTGAATCTGCTCTGCTTCTTTTATTTATAGTTAGCGCTGGGTTAGAAGGGGATGTCACGTGATGAGGCTGTGTTGTGATTGGTTGGGTATTTGTGGGCGTGTCTGTTTTGTTTAATCTGGCAATTACGGAGGTCCAAGCTGTGGGAAGGCGAGTGCTGTCATCGCGTCTATTTAGACAGACAGGTCTTTTCTCTATTTCGATGGCTTCGCGAATAGTGGATGCCCTAAGAGAATTGAGAGATATGATAGTCCTACTGTCCTCGAAGTTGATAGAGTGCCCTGTTTGGATATGGTGATGCGCGAGAGCACAAGTCCGTGGGGCCCCAATGGGTTCACCTCTTTCTCCAGTGCTTGCTAACATTTTCATGGAACAAATCGAAACCCAGGCCCTAAACTCGTCTAATTTAAAACCTTCCTGTTGGCTTAGATATGTAGATGATACTTTTGTCATTTGGCCTCATGGCAGAGATTCATTAGACTTCTTCCTACAACACCTCAATGGTATACATTCTAATATACAATTTACAATGGAAATCGAGTCCGATTCTTCTCTCCCGTTTCTTGATGTCCTCATAACAAAAACCAACAATGACAGATTCTCACATACCGTCTATAGAAAACCAACCCATACCAATCGATACTTAAATGCCCAATCACACCACCACCCTGCCCAATTGAGTTCTGTAATGAAATCTTTGACTCTTAGATCTATTCGTTTAACAGATATTGACAATAGACAAAATGAACTTAATAATCTTCAACAAATCCTTCGACAAAACGGTTATCATCCGGACCACATTGCGCGTATAATTCATCAATCTCAACAACCCCCAATCACACCAATCCCGTCAGAAATAGAACAACAACATCAAAAAGCCGTACTTCCATACATTCGAGGAGTCACTGACAAAATAGCACGGATTTTACAAAGACATCAAATAAAGACTATCTTCAACACCACTCAAACTATAGGCAACTTAACCGGTAACCCCAAAGACAAAGTACCTAACGAGGATCGAGGAGTTTACGAAATCTCATGTCGCGATTGCCCACAAAGCTACATCGGTCGTACCAACAGGCGCGTTAACCATCGAGTATATGAACACTCTCTGTCAGTTCGTAAAAAAGATCCGACTTCAGCTCTCGCGCATCACCATATCCAAACAGGGCACTCTATCAACTTCGAGGACAGTAGGACTATCATATCTCTCAATTCTCTTAGGGCATCCACTGTTCGCGAAGCCATCGAAATAGAGAAAAGACCTGTCTGTCTAAATAGACGCGATGACAGCACTCGCCTTCCCACAGCTTGGACCTCCGTAATTGCCAGATTAAACAAAACAGACACGCCCACAAATACCCAACCAATCACAACACAGCCTCATCACGTGACATCCCCTTCTAACCCAGCGCTAACTATAAATAAAAGAAGCAGAGCAGATTCAAATTCAGTTCAGTTATCTAGTGACTCTTGGGGAGTAGGCAGATTGAGGCCCCGAGTTCGATCTAGACTCTGAAACTCTTTTTCACTTTTGTCTCTTGATAATGGCTCCAAAGCAGGAGTTGAAACGTCGAGTATTCAATAAATTCAGACGCGGTTCTCACCCGGAACCTAGCCTAGTTCATATATATATATATGTATATATATATGGAACTCTTCGTGGTCTACTCGATAAATCATTTCCTTTTCTTAAGATTTTTTATCACCATCCATATTTCATCTTAACTATATATACAACTGCTTATGGGTTACGAAATGTTGCATTTCCATTTCTGCCAACCTGTATATGCATCTATGTATAACATTTTTTGCACCACCCTGAATAAATGTAATTCTACTGCACCTTCTATTCCAAGAACCCTGTAAATTCAACCGCTAATGGGCTTCCCTATATCATTATTTTATTAGTTATAATTAAACTCTCCTCTATATTTTAAACACCCTATATATGCAACTGCTTATGTGCCACCCACGAAAAAATTATTTCTAACATATCTGGAATCGCCCTGTATAATTATAATATACAACGATTACTTTACCACTAAACAATAACAACGCTTGCATGCCACTTCCAGAAGTACATGCTCTAAGCATATAATGGTATTGGTCTGTCTATATATAATTACTCAATGTTTTGAGTCTGGCGGCGGCGGCACATTCAGTTGTTTGGCATTGACATTATTGACGTAAATAATGAATTTTTATTATATTTTATTTAATGAATGAACAAATATTATAAATTAAGATTATCATTCTGCACTGAAGGTCGTCAGTAGCTACTAAACAAAACAAAAATGAAGAAAATCGGTTGAGAAACAGAGGAGAAAATGGTACCCAATCGTTTTGTCTTTGCCTATTTATATATAGATAATGACAGACACAGGTCCAATCCCAAACAGCCCATTGTATAATTTAATAAATTAGAATCCCTAGAAATTTGTAACTTAAGAACTTAAGTATTTAATAACTCAATTACCCTGTTATGTTAGGGATTAGTGTATTAGCATGCTGGTTTTTCCCCACTCATTTACCCACAAATTTTACATTAAGGCATAATTGTAAATATTTTCAGTTTTGGTTTACTCCAGATGATGACATCTTAAATGTTGAAACGTGCGTAGATTAAAAAAATAAAAGTTTGGTGTAAGGGTACAAAACTGTCTGTTTATATATCTGTGACACACCAAAGATTCCAAAGTTTTTCCAGTACAAGTAAATTCAGAAACAATCATCTATTCCATTTATGTCCAAGACGTTCAAATATTTTCATTTGAAAAAAGTCTCATAATTGATATTGTTATTGACTTTAGATGTTGCAAGTAAACATTCATCTCATTCATTTAAAATTTTATAGTGTGGTTATGAAGATATCGGCAGACATTTAAAAAATTTACCAACATAGGGGTATTTATCCATTATCACTTAAAACAACATAACCCTAAATCATATCAACTCATTTAAAAACATTTTTCTTGTTTTTCTATGTCAATCCTCCCAAAGAATTTTGTGTGGCCGTCTATATAGCAATATGCCCTCCTAATTCCGCTCCTGTGTGGCAACACATTGTATGATTCTGTAAAGAAGAAGAGAACTAACAGTATACGGCAAGATATCAGCTCGTCTCCAGATGTTATACAGTAATCTAATAGCTAACCTAAACAGAAGAGTCAAGTGCACATCTGGAATTCTTTTAAAGTCTGTGCGGTGGGCGTTTACGACGCCACATCTGGTCGAGAATGTGTACGATTCCGTTTTGGTATTTTCGGTATTAACAATTGTTGTTCGGTTTTCGACTCTTGCGTTCACTGCTCTTGAAAAAGTTATTTTAAAAGCCGTTCGGTAATAATTCTACTCGAAACAGATTTCTAAAATCCTCAAACACCCAATTACCGTCTCTTTATTATTTGGTATTCGAATCACAGATGTTCGGTTGCTTAAGAGGGCTAATTGAGATTGGCATTTCGACAGATAATACAAAAATAAATGAAACTGAGTGTTATGTTAGAAAAAACAAATACTGGGAGAATGTTTTTGATATTACACAGTTTTCCAAGTATTTTCGTCTTGTTTGATCTAGATTAGGAACTGGATTGCTTTAACTATGTCTATCTCCTGGTCCATTAAAGTTACAAAACTCAAAATGTGAATTTTAATAAACATTTTGGTATATCTCGAAAAGGGTTGAAATTAAGTATAAGGTATTATACATGAATTAGTATTAAAATTACCCGTAGAATTCAAAATTGCAATAAGCAAGTTGGTATCAACTTCCACTATAACCGGAAGTGCTTCAAATATCTGAGCTGAACTGCTCCCAATCGAAGGGAGTAAATTTTCACTGAATTCGTAAATACCGTTTTTCCATTATCAATCGATGTTATTCCGGGTGGGCCACCTGTATAGGGCTTCACAGAAAGTTTATTAGTAAAATAAACCCCTATTAATTTTGGGGGCAAAGTAGACAATTAAATAAATATTTTTATAAAAATCAAGCGAATCATGTAGCCGATAAAATGAGAAACAAAAGTGTACATTTTTTATAAATTTAAAACTGTTAGTTTAAAAGATATTAGAGTAAATATACAAAAATGCAGTCATTCCCTGCTTGTCTGAAACTGGAATATTAGAAAAATATATACTTCGATTCACCTACATTGTATCAAAGGTGGTACGGAACGCTTACTATGCGAGTTCAACTCACACTTGACAAATTATTTTTATGAATTATGAATGCTCTGTGATTATTCAAAAACGATTTGGGCATTGTATTGAGGCATATTACAGAAAGGTACCATATGATTTTCTATAACAGAGATATTTAAGGTTCTCCAAGAAATCAGAAAAAACAGTAATTAAGGGAATATATTTCAGTGAATGTCAATAAATCTACACTGTTTTCTCTAAAACGTCTCAATTAATTGGAATATTTTAAGTTGTATTCTACAATAGTCTAGTAGGGAAGTGAGTTTGCTCCGAAAAATAGTTCTGATGATTTTAAAAATGTGGGGTTTGGTTTTTTGGATTCAGAATTAAATTCTGAGTAATGGGTATTTGTGAATTTTTTTGCCAAGAAAAATTGTAATTGTTATAAACAAAAAACGTATAGAGAAAATGAGGATCTCCGTTTTTTGGTTATAACTTGAAAAATATTAAAAATAGCTTTTTTTGAAAAAAGATTCTAATAGAGGAGAAAATTTCATAAGGACAAGTCCGACTCCCGAAACTGCAACTCCATTATTTATAATTTTAAATTGACATTGAAAATACCGCTCCGCGCGGCCGTTTAGCCGCTGCGAGGTCACCGTCAAGCCAACAGAGCATCACATTTTTTTTTTAATATTTGTTATCAATTTAAAAATTTTAAAAATTACAGTATCATCTAGAGACTTGAAGGAATATAGTCCAGTAGACAAAAAATTTTTCACTTCATTTTAGTTAAAGTTATTCAATTTTTAATTAACTAATTTTTCATGGACTTTAGATAACTTAAAATCAGTTCTAAAAGTTTTAATAAAGTACCTAAAAATATTTTGAACTCTGGGAGATTTTCTTATTGACTCAATGAACAAAATTCCGTTAAAAAAGTTTAAATTTTTTTTCATTTGTTTATTATGATTTGTTTAAGTTAACAAAAAATGAAAAATGCAGATTATATTATTAAAAAATTTTTTTGGATATATTTTATAATTTAGCTAGTTTTTTATTTATTTTTTGCATCTTATTTCATTACTAAAAATTTTTTTACGTTATTTGTATATAAATTTGTTATAAACAAATAGACTTGTATTATTTAAAAATTTTTTTTTGCCATTCTGTTGTATTGGTCAAATAATGATTTTTTTTAAATATTTTCTTAAAATTTTTAATTGTTTATAATCTTTTTTTTTATTTGTCACCCCTTTAAATTATTAATTAAGGAATCGTTTGTTTTTCTAAACTCATCATTTACTATCCTCATTAGAATTAAAAAAAAAAATTTGCAACTCAATTTCCATTGTTTATTTAATAAATATTTTGTTATAAACAAATTCTGAACCTATTTTTTTTTATTTCCGATACAAAAAAAAAATAAATACAGCCATGTGCATCAAAGTATTTAAAAAAATTTTGTTTTATTTTTTATTTCATTCATAAATATTTAATATACTCACTGTTGTACCCGGCACGTATCTTATCAACTTTTAAATTGCTATAACTTTTAAACTGTTGATGATACGGTCTTGGACATTCAAGATAATATTTTAGATAATTAATTATTCTATTTGATTTAAACAAACGATTCCTTAATTAATAATTTAAAGGGGTGACAAATAAAAAAAGATTATAAACAATTAAAAATTTTTTTAAGAAAAAAAATTTAAATTCATTATTTGACCAATACAACAGAATGGCAATTTTTTTTAAATAATAATATTTGTTTATAACAAATTTATAAACAAATAACGTTAAAAAATTTTTAGTAATGAAATAAGATGCAAAAAATAAATAAAAAACCAGCTAAAATATAAAATATATAAAAAAAAAATTTAATAACATAATCTGCATTTTTCATTTTTTGTTAACTTAAACAAATCATAATAAACAAATGAAAAAAAATATTAAACTTTTTTAACGGAATTTTGTTCATTGAGTCAATCAGAAAATCTCTCAGAGTTCAAAATATTTTTAGGTACTTTATTAAAACTTTTAGAACTGATTTTCAGTTATCTAAAGCCCATGAAAAATTAGTTAATTAAAAATTGAACAACTTTAACAAAAATGAAGTGAAAAATTTTTTGTCTACTGGACTATATTCCTTCAAGTCTCTAGATGATGCTTTAATTTATTAAAATTTTTAAATTGATAACAAATATTAAAAAATAAAATTGTGATGCTCTCTTGGCTTGACGGTGACCTCCCAGAGGCTAAACGGCCGCCCGGAGCGGTATTTTCAATGTCAATTTAAAATTATAAATAATGGAGTTACAGTTTCGGGAGTCGGGACTTGTCCTTATGAAATTTTCTCCTCTTTTAGAATCTTTTACAAAAAAAGCTATTTTTAATATTTTTCAAGTTATAACCAAAAAACGGAAACCCTCATTTTCTCTATACGTTTTTTGTTTATAACAATTACAACTTTTCTTGGCAAAAAAATTCAAAAATACCCATTACTCAGAATTTAATTCTGAATCCAAAAAACCAAACTCCGTATTTTTAAAATCATCAGAACTATTTTTCGCAGCAAACTCACTTCCCTACTAGACTACAAAGAGATGTTCCAGCTTGATTCCGGAATCCATATTATATTTATATATAACATAAAACATATAGTTTTTCCGAAAATCGTAAAAATATGTGCAAGAACACGGTAAACATGAATGTAAATGTCAAATATTCATCATAAATATCTAGCTTAAATATCAAGATATGCCATGAAACTATTTTACAGGGTGTTTCTAACGGTTTTCACTGCAGTTGAGTAAAATGGTATAAAATATTCCATTAGTGTATGGAAAAGAAATTTAAGTGAGCAATGTTTTCTATATGATATACGGTGGTAGGTTTGTGCGTGCATAGTCATTCAAGCAGCAAGCAATTTAGGCAGTTGAAATATTAAGGGAAGTAAAATTATATTTAGAAAGGTGGGTTCAAAAAAATAAGCAGTTCGATGTATAGGATGGTTGAAATATAAGGTGAAATAGAATTAAAAAATGTTGTATTGGGTGGCACATAAGTAGTTGCGTATACAAGGTGGTTGAAATAAGAGTGAAGTGAAACTATAGTTATACAGAGTGGATTAAAAACTATAAATATGGTTAAATAAGCATATGCAGTAAGGATATTCGATTTAAAGGGTGGAGAGTTAAAAAAATGTTAGAAGTAGGTGCATATACAGGAAGATTGCAATATAAAGTGGAGCGGAATTATAATTATATAGGTTGGTTAAAAAAATGTGGAAAAAAATGGTTGCTGATATTTGGCATATTGGGCGAAGTAAAATTATAGGTATACAGGGTGATTTAAATATAGAATAGAAACAGTCAATAGGACAATTGCAACATTGTGTAGAGTTGAATTATAGTTGTATAGACACATAATTTATATTGGGTAACCAATACACAGAAACATATGAAGGGGGAGTTTTTTAGAGGCATAGAACTTTAAGTTGGCAATACTCTTTTAACCGGTGGCCATCTTGTCAGCTGTTAAGTGATTTATGTTTAAGTTTGGTTTTCGTTATAGCAAAAGTCTTTAAAATTATAAGCAAATGATCTATTTTACTATTTCAGGATACTCGCTTACATTGGGACACCCTGTGTATAAATTAGTCACACAATTGAAAATATGGTATGTGTTATGTTTGTTTGGAGTATACTGTGAAAATCTTTATTTAAGTTTGTGCATAATTTCTTACTTGACTTACTTCAACTTGAATTAAAACAAAACTATTTATATGTAATGTAATTAAATTTATGTAATACTTGCAACTGCTGATTATAGTAACAATATAACAATTATTGATTTCTTGATTTACTGTTAAACGCCATCATCAATCATTCAGTAGTCAGAACGTAGCAGTAAAAACCATTTAAATATTCAATCATGTGTACAAAACATTAACTTCTCTTAGCGTTTTAGATATGAATTAGTTCAGTTTATCTTGAAGGTCGATTTTCTCTAAGGTATAATATTCATAAGCAATTATTGCATGTAGATTCAAAAATTTTTCAGCTATTGGACATAGAATAATTTATATTTAAATAGAACCGACTTAACTGGCTTAAAATAAAAACCGTTTAGAAACCGTCTGCAATAAATAACTATTTTATGACTTGTTTTTTCATCTGATTTAAGGTACAATTGATTATTTTAGCGTATTCTTTTTCTCTCTCTCTCTCTCTCTCCCTAATTTGTATTTTTTATATTATCCAGATATTTTTTTCTTTTTTATTATTTGGCCTGTGTGTTTTTTTAGAGGATCTTTGAAATGGAATAAAACAAGGATATATTTTTTAAAATTGACATGAAATTTACTTTATTCGAAAGATAATCTTCTAGCATTATAATTTGAATATGACTTCTGGCAT
This sequence comes from Octodonta nipae, assembly GCA_034190945.1. Lineage (NCBI taxonomy): Eukaryota > Metazoa > Arthropoda > Insecta > Coleoptera > Chrysomelidae > Octodonta > Octodonta nipae. Next base: position 118,591,347 of record CM067220.1, read on the forward strand.
ATGACCACCACGGCTCGGACTCGGACTCACTCTAATCTGGAGGTCCAATTTTCGATGACTTTTTCCAACATTTGTGGCCTTATATCGGCAATAATTCGTCGAATGTTGTCCTCCAAGTGTTCAATCGTTTCGGGCGTAGACTAGCGACTTCACGTATCCCCACAGAAAATAGTCAAGCGGCGTTAAATCGCAAGATCTTGGAGGCCAATTCACGGGTCCGAAACGTGAAACTATGCGGTTACCAAACGTTTCTTTCAATAAATCAATTGTGGCACGAGCTGTGTGACATGTTGCACCGTCTTGTTGAAACCACATCATGATTGTTTAATTGATAAACGAAAACGTTAGTAATCATGGCTGTATAGGGATCACCATTGAGTGTAACGGTCTGGGCAGCATCGTTTTCAAAATAGTACAGACCAATTATTCCATCAGCCCATAAAGCTCACCAAACAGTCAGTTTTCCTGGATGTAACGGTGTCTCAACATGAACTTGAGGATTATCATCATTACAAACACGGCAGTTTTGTTTATTGACGTATCCATTCAACTAAAAGTGAGCTTCATCGCTAAACGAAATTCGCTTATGAAAATCAGGATCAAAGGCAATCTAGTTTTGGGCCCATTCACCGAATGTTCGCTTTGCTAGGTGATTGTGTGGCTTCAATTCTTGCACGAGTTGAATTTTGTAAGCACGCAAACCAAGATCTTTCTGCAAAATCTTCCATAAAGTGGAAGGACACATATCCAATTCCTGTGCACGATAGCGGATAGACTGATTCGGGTTTTTCTCTACGCTACGCTCTACAACAACAATGGATTCTTCTGTACGAACTGTACGACATCTCTGTGGATGCGTATTATCATTTAGAGTAAACGTGGTGCGAAAACGTTGCATAGTTAATCGAATTAATTGCTCTGATGGACGATTATGTTGACCGTAAAATGGACGTAGTGCGTGATACGTATTTCGAACAGAACCATGATTTTCAAAATAAATTTGCACAATTTGGAAGCGTTGTTAAAGGGTCAGTCTATTCATGATGAAATAGGTATAAGGAAAATGAAACTAACAATGGATTTTAAATCATTTTATTATAAAAGATATTCTATGTGGTCTGTATTGGATAGCACGTTCTTTCCATATTCGCTTCAGTATAGTTGAGTCTTACTTCGTTATTATTATTATTCGACAAAATGGTTTACACACTACCGGAATAAATTGAAATTATTGTTCTTTATGTTCAAAGTAATTAATGTACTAAAAAAACTGCTCATAATTTCAATAAGAAGTATCCAAAAAGACTGATAAGGCATAAATACATTACTGAACTGTGAAGAAAACTCAAGGAAACAGGATCCGTGGTTAACAAGAAACGCGAGCCAACAAGAATCGATGACGTTGAAGTAGCAGTATTAGGACATGTTGTAATGCCACCGAAAAAATCCTTAAGACAAATTGCGTTAACATCAGGTGTTTCACAAAGTACTGTTCACAGAATTCTGAAACGTAATAAGTTCCGAAATACAAAAACGAAAATGCACTTCGATATTAACACTATATTTTGACACAACGACACGTGATAATTGTTAATTTCTAGGGATTCTAATAAATTAATTTTACTGGGATTAGTTTCTAACAGTATTTTTTTACATTCTCATTAAAGTTTGTGCTCTCGAATACGGGTATTAAAATTTCTAAAAATGTCCTACCGATATACAGCTAATCGCAATTGCAGCAATTAATTTTATAGACACAGGATTTTACAATTATTATATAGGGGAAGGTTGCTTAAGTCGTACCGCAGCCTAAGTCGTACCTTAGTTGTTTCGTTAACTAGAATACACTATAGGCAACTTAAAATACTGCATTCGCGTAGCAGAAGGTCATATTTAGTGCACATTCAATAGTCCGTTCCCGCCGAATATGTTTAGAGAGGTTATGGAAATAATTCGTTTCGTCCCTCGTTCCCATTAATTTTATTGTGTACTTTGGAAGCAACTAAAGTAAGTAAAAGTCAACTAAATATTTGTTTAATGTTAAATATATGTTATACATCTATCCAGTTATTGATTCACACATGGATTTTGTAAAATCTTTACTCTGATATATTTATTAAGGTTATTTGAAGTGGGCATCACATGTTTCTTAAGCCGTACTCACATGTACTTCTTAAGTCGTACCACCGGTACGACTTAAGTTTCCTTACATCTCACGATATCTGTGCAGAAGAAATGTATTTTGATTTTCTTATTTTTAATTACAGATCCAACAAAATGTCAAAAAGAGTAGATATATAATAACTGGAAACAAGAGGATATGGAGGAGGCATTGAATAAATTGCGAAATAATGAAATGGGATTTAATGAGGCACACAGGACCTATAACATCCCTAAACCAACTCTCCGCCGTCATTTGCGTGGATTAAATACTCATACAAGCTTTGGTAGACCAAAAGATCTACCAAAGGAAATGGAAAAAGAATTAACTGAACATGCTCTTAGGCTGGAACATTCTTTTTTCGGGTTAACGGTCAAGGATTTGAGAAAATTGGCATATCAGTTGGCCGAAAAATATAACTTAAAACATCGATTTAACTGCACAAACGGGATGGCAGGGAAGAAATGGTATTATAAATTCATGAAAGACAACCCATCCTTGTCTCTACGAGTTCCAGAAGCAACGTCTATGGCAAGAGCTACTGCCTTTAACAAAGAACGAGTTTATTTGTTCTTTGATAAATACGAGCAAATATTAGACAAATACAACTTTACTGCCAATCAAATATATAATATGGATGAAACCGGCTTATCAACAGTACACAAGCCTTCAAAAATTATTGCAGCAAAAGGAAAGCATCAAGTGGGTGCAGTAACAAGTGGAGAAAGAGGAATGACAACAACATGCATTTGCACCATGAATGCAGCAGGCGAATTTGTACCGCCAATGTTAATTTTCAAACGTGCACGTATGAATGATCACTTGAAATCAGGAGCGCCACCCGGAAGTGTATTTGCGTATTCAAAGAACGGATGGATAACTTCAGAACTTTTCCTGCAGTGGTTAAAACATTTTATTACCTATACACGGTTAGTGAAGAGTGAGCAAAGGCAGGTTCTTCTTCTATTAGACGGTCATTCTACCCACACAAAAAATATTGACGCCATCATACTTGCTCGTGAATATGGTATAATACTACTTTCGTTCCCTTCTCACACAACACACCGCCTTCAGCCATTGGATAGGTCCTTTTTTAAATCACTAAAAACTTATTATAACGAGGCATCATCAGTTTGGCTGAGATCACATCCTGGTGAAACAATTAAGCAATCCAACGTTTCGGAGTTATTGCGCACTGCTTATCCAAAATCAGCTCGCATGGAAATCGCAATGAATGGCTTTAGATGTACAGGATTATGGCCATGTAACAGATATGTCTTTAGAGACGAAGACATTTCTTTTAGTAAGGACAATGTTGTATTACCAAAACCTACTTCTTCAGTCCAAAATACGGAATGCGAAAAAATTGATTCTGCGGAAGAGACTGAGAAATCTCTTCCAACAACTTCATGGACGCCTTCTCAAGTGATCTCACAAATTGATATTAAAACTCTTCCAATTGAAAATTCTACCGATGATTCTATTATTACCTTGCGGCCTGACCCTGCTGATAATATAAAAGAAAACTTAAATGTGATTTCTCCAGTGCCATCCTTGACTGACACATCGCGTAAACGCGTTTTCACTATAGAATTAACGGCTTCTCCGTATAAAGATTACCTCCAAACATGTCTAGAACAGAAAAAGGCTTCTGTGAATCGCAAAATAGTTGCAGAAGAATTCAAAAAGAGAAAAAATAATGATAATAAGGACTGGTATTGTACCCTTTGCGAGGAGGATAGGAAGGAAGATATGATTCAATGCCTAAAATGCAAAATTTGGATGCATGACAAATGTGCTGGGGTGTCAAGACGAATTAAAAAATTCATTTGTATTAATTGCAAATAAATCAATTATTTTTTAACTACTATATAATCTCATTTTTATTTTATTTTAGCATAAGTACGACTTAAGGTATCGGAGGGTTTCCTAAGTCGTACCGATTACAATATTTTTGAAATTAGACGTTTAAAAGAAATTTAATCAAAATTGTACAATATTTTTATACAAATAAAGCCAGTATTTACTGATGTTCCCAATAAGTCTCATAACTGACAATTTTGTTAAAAAATTTCCAATTTAAAGTCAATTTTGTTTTAGGGGTACGACTTAAGCAACCTTCCCCTACTCTTAATTTGTTGTTCTTAATATATTTGGATATATTATTTGAAGTTTTTAACTAATATTTATGTCCTGTTTTTCTAGAAATGATTTAACTTTATTACTTGTTTCACCCAGGTACGTTACGCGTTACGTGTAGAAACAAATAGTGAAATTAATTATTTAGACTTGACAATTACGAGAATAAACAATAAACACACATTTTCAATTTTTCAAGATCCAACCTACAGAATCAGACCGGTTCAAGAATTAAGTGAAGACGACTTTGGCAGAAGAATAAAATTCTGTGAAACGTTGTCCGGTCACATAAACAACAATCCAATTTTTCATACAATACTTGCTTCTCTGTCGAAGCCTCCTTTTATATAAATGGTGAGATAGGTCGTTATAACTGCCGATACTGGGTTAACATCATTAAGAATAACTGAAAGTTTAGGGGCAGATGATCGTCTAGTAGAAGACATTATGTCTTGCCAGTTAGAGAGTTTTTGGATAATCGATTTTTACTGCAAATGTTCTTTCTAATGTGCGCAATGAATTTGAGGCACGATTATATCACTGCCTTGCAGTGGATGGAGAGCATTTGGAACATATGTTGTAATAAAATTATTTAAAATCCGTTGTCAGTTTCATTTTGCTTATCTTAATAACAATCTTTACAATTATGAATGAATTATATATTTTAATTATTATTCGTCAATAATATCAGAGTTCAGAAAAATATTCAGGAATCACGTTTCAATTCGCAAATTCCTTAAATGTTGATGGAATATCAAAAACGACAAATCCTCGAATTCGTTTCTAATCAGGCTTTAAAATGAAAATAAATTGAGTAGCTAGCGCTGGGGTGATGAGGATGCAATTTAATTTACGGTTAGTATGGCCAAATATGCACCTCAAAAGATTTACCAATCTTTTAACGTGTTTTTGCGATTTTGAAAATAATGAGTGGCTCGTTATCGTTGGGACACCTAATCTACCTACCTTGGACTTATACGTCACATGTCCCTTTGCAGTTATATTTAAAATAAAAAAAATTACACATTATGATTAATACTTGAATAGTTTCAAAATAGTAACAATTATTTTAATTTTCCTGAAATTTGTATCCATTACTAACAATGACACAAAGAAAAAGAAACAGAGACAGACAGGTAACGACAGGCAAATTCAATTTCGTAAGAACAGTTTGCTTCTATTGATCAGGCTCAAATGACTGCCGCTCTTTTTAGGGTTCCGTATATACAATATACAAATATACGAATACCCTTATAATATCACTCCGGATTTCTACCTCTGTCACATCACAGCAATTTTCTCGTAAACTACTGGACGGAAGAGGTTGAAATTTGGTATCAATGTATAGTTTGGTGACGCGATCAGGAGTACATATCGTAAAAGAAAAAATTTTGATTTTAGGGATACAACTGGGGGGAAAAACTAAAAAATCGACCGTTCCCCCCATGATCTCCGAAACTTTTGAGCCTAAAATTTTGAAAAAAAAAAGGAAATACAGAAGGTTGCCTGAACTTTACAGGAAAAATAAGGAGAAACCATTAATATTAATTTTGGGCGACAAATGATAGAATTAAATGAAAATTTAAAAATAGATTTTTTTTCAAACGCATCATGTAATACTACATCAAATGAAAGGTCCCCATTCTGAGGAACACACATATATTTTTTTCATATTTAAAAAAAAAAATGGTAAAAAGATATTAACGAAAATATACCAAAATTTACCCATTCCCCCCCCCTATCACCGAAACTATGAAACGTAAAGTTTTGAAAAAAATTGGAGGTATAGGGTCTGACCTGAAGTTTATTGGAAAAATAAGGAGAAACCTCTACTTTTAATTTTGGGGGGCAAATTACAGAATTAAATTGAATATTTTTCAAATAAATTAATTAAAAGATATTAACAAAAATATAAAAAATTTTGAATAAAATGGAGGTATAGCCTCTCACCTGAACTTTACTGGAAAAATAAGGAGAAGCCCCTAATATTGATTTTGGGGAGCAAATTATAGAATTAAATGGAAAATAAAAAATTATAATTGTTTCTAACGGATCAACTAATATATTAAATCAAAGGGCTCATTATGAAGAATGCAAATTATTTTTTTTAAATATTTTTAAAATAAATTATTTAAAATATATTAACAAAAATATTAAAAAACTTACCTATCCCCCCATATCTCCGAAACTATAAGACGCAAAAATTTGAAAAAATAGAGGTGTAGTCCCTCACATGAACTTTACAGAAAAATAAGGAGGAACCCGATAATATTGATTTGGGGGGGCAAATGACAGAATTAAATAAAAATAAAAAATTAAACTTGTTTCTAACGGATCATATAATATATCAAATCACAGGGCTCATTATGACGCATAAAAATATATTTTTTTAATTTCAAAATATATTAAAAAAATACCCCTTCCCCCCTTTATTCCCCAAACTATAAGACCTAAATTTTTTTGTTTACAGGAAAAATAGGAAGAAATCCCTAATATTAATATTGGGGGCCAAATTATAGAATTAAACGGAAAATAAAAAAATATTTTTTTAACGCATCATGCAATACATCAAATGAATGGGTTCATTATGAGGAATACAAATGTATATTTTTCATATTTTTAAAATTAATTACTTACAAAGTATAAACATAAAGGTATAAAAAATTCTCATTTCTCCCTTTATTTACGAAACAATACTACCTAAAATTTTGAAAATATTTAGGGGCACTGGGCTTCACTTGAAATATATAAGAAAAATTATTAGAAAACCCCCATAGTAATTTTAGGGACAAATTATACAATAAAATGGAATATAAAAATTCAATTTTCAAACGTATCATGTAATATATCAGATAAGATGCTCATTATGTGAATTACAAATACATCATTTGTTTAAAAGATATTAACAAAAATATTAAACATCAACTTAATTCCCACTTTAGAATCTACACTATTTAAATTTTGAAAAATATATTTTATTTGTATTTTTAAATAATTTGAATAACAGATTTAATAATTTATAATTTAAAACTCGACCTATTTTGCCCTTTATCTTCCAATCTACAGAGCCTCAAAATTCAGACAGTAGATTATATAAGGCTTCCCTGAAAGTTTGTTAGTAAAATAATCAATTAATTAATTTTTGGGGCCAAATTAGAAAATTAAATCTTTATGTATTTCTATAAAAATCAAGCGGATCATGAATCAGATAAAATAAAAAGTCTATGTGTGGAAAATGAAAGTGTATATTTTTTATAAATTTAAAACGCTTCCTTTAAAAGATATTAGGGTAAATATAAGAAAATGCACTCATTCCCTGCTTGTCTGAAACTGGAATATTAGAATCTTGAAGGTGGTACGGAACCCTTAGTAGGCGAGTCCAACTTCACTTGACCAAATTATTTTATATATTTTTTAAAATTAAGCGACCATCAAAACTAATAGCTTAATACCTAGTACAACTCCCCACGATAACGGTTTTTTGTAGACCTTGGTAATCACCAGATTTTATGTCCATGTTAAAATCACATTACACGAAACCATGACAAAATAGAAAAAAATATATATAATGTTTTCGGTTATTCCAAAGATGACTATTAATATTTTAACATCCGTGAGGATTAGAAAACTCTTGTACACATATAATTATCATCTCTTAATTACATTTTCCGCTGAGTCGCAGATGTTCAGTTGCTTAATGTCTATTTAATAACGAATGTAAATAATAAAACGAGGTATGCAGTTTAGTACAGCAGCAACAGATGCGAATACAAGATGTTACGGCGACATATCAAAAATATGTTCAGCTTCTAATATTATGCTATTCAATTCTGGGTAATAAATTGTGCGATTAGGATCATTGATCTCGTCGCTTGTTTTTCAATTCAGTTAGCATTAACTTTGATAATTCAACTGTGTATCTGTATCGATATGTTAAAAGTCTGTTGCTTCTTTAGACAACAAATGAGACAGCTGTGTATTGATATATTTTTAAATTTATGAACATCTTTTTCTGTTTTCAATTACCAACACCTCGAGGTTTTTGTTTAAGTGATCACTACGAATGTTTAGATACTCTTTTTAATAATATCAGAATGAATAAAATATAGATAACATTATTAGTAATAGTTTTACTATTAAAAATATTCAGAGCAGAGTAAAATATTTCAACAACATTGTTATCTTGGAAACTACAGAGGATGGGAAGTTTAAATAGGGGCAAAATTGCGTCATTTAGTGCTTTAAAGATATCAAAAGAAATAGGAAATTGGAGATTTTGTTTTTATTTTTTTTTGCATTATTTAATAAGGAAACGCAAAAACAAAAACACATTTTCATTGCTAGTTTTTTTGGTATTTCGGCTACCATCATTAACTTTTATAAAAATAAGCTACCAGAAAAAAGAAAACATTAAACACTATATATAACCGACTTCCACCTATAACTAAAAAGCTGAAAATAATTATAATAAAAAACAACTCTAGCAAAAAAATAACACATTCAATGTTGTTAGGTACCTACTCAGGAAGTAAAAAATCTAAACATTAAAAGGTGCTCATTCTGTACAAGTTAGTTACCTACCAATATAGTATATTTTTGAAGTCGGTGCCAACAAACTAAAATCCTGCATTGCCTACTTATCTACTACTTCATCAAACTTGATTTTGTTGCTTGGCACCGACTTCAAAAATATACTAGATTGGTAGGTAATTAATTTGTACTGGATGAGCACCTATTAATGTTTACATTTTTTACTTCCTGGGTAGGTACCTAAGAACATTGAATGTGTTATTTATTTGCTAGAGTTGTATTTTATTACAATTATTTTCAGCTTTTTAGTTATAGGTGGAAGTCGGTTATATTTTCTAAAAATGTTTTATGTTCAACTTTTTAGTTTTTTTGTTTTTTTTTTAGTTTTCATTCTTTATTTTTTATTTTTTATGTATAACCTTAATAGACAGGACCAGGTAACATCGAAAACCTCAATATTACACAATAATACATTTTCATTTAAATTGACAGGTAAATGTTTATGAACAAAATGGACGTGTAGGCGTTGACTTAATAAGCCCAAAATATTTTTATGCCTTATGGACCACGCCATGTAACCTTTTTTCTACTTTTTTTCACAACCTTGTATAACTATAAATTATTCCACTCTATGTACCAACTATCCTGTACATACGACTGCCCACGGACAAGCATAAATTTGTTAGCTGCCTTCTGTAAATTATAGGACGGAGTAGAATCCATTCCGTATTTACGGAGTCTACTCCGGCCCTATATTTCAACTATCGTATATAACTCCTTGTGGGCTACTCCATAAATTATTTAATTTATAACATTTTATATTATCGCCCTGTGTAACATTAATTCCTCTCTACACCTTATGCCACTTAAACTTAAACTTATGGGCTATAAAAACGCACCAAATAGCAGTTTAGAGTTTGACATGTGTTGTCACTGAATTTTCTATAGGTCGGGAGAATGTGACTACCAAAAGCATTTTCATTTAAATAACTATTTGCCTTGTATACAAACAAAACAAGTTTGGTATTCATTTATTTAAGGAGCCGAAAATACTATGCTTTACTACCTATATGCTTGAGATGTACATAGAAAATTTTCAAATTTGCAATTAAAACTTCCAGTGCCTACAATACCCGCACTATTATGTTGGAATTAAAATATTTATGAGGAAATGTCATTTCGATGAAATTTTTGATAAGAATTTTGGAATATTCATTCAAAACAGTTCACCAAAGGAGAAGAAATGAGGTAACATACATAAAAAAAATACGCCACGAATTGATAACCTCCTCCTTTTTGAAAGTCGATTAAAAAAGAGAAACAACTTCGATAAGAAATCCAACAAAGGTTACTGCAATCTTTTGATGAGAAAGGTAAAATTAAACTAGAAAATATTCTAACCTTAATAGATGAAAAGCAACAAAACCTTGTCACTAATATAGATGAAAAGCGGCAAAATCTTGGCCTGACAATGAAAAATTATCAGTAAAACCTTGTCTCTACCATGACGAGTAAACAATAAAATTTAATTGAAGGGTAATTTTCGAAATTTGAAGAAAAACAGGGACATTCTGAATTAAAAAGACCCCGATTGGACAAGGTATACGAAATACTGAAAGCAGGTAGAAACCTGAAATCAGTATCTACTGTTATCACTCATTTTGCACTTTCTTTTCCTGTAGCACTGAAAATGATATCGTGCTTTCTATGTTCGACTTGCTTATAACGAATTTTAAGAGTTTGCTCCAAGAATGAACATTATATCGATCCGTTTATCATTTCAATAAATTTAAATTAGAAAAAGATATATGATTTGTACAAAATTGCCTTGCTTATCATATACCAAAAAACGAATTTAATAATATTGAAAACAGTACTCTTATAAGAGAATTCAGATCATAAAAACCAATTTAATCATTTTCTTTTAAATAACAATATACGAAAATATAATGTACAAAGCAAATATTTTGATCTAAGAAAATTAATCTATCAACTAAAGTATTAAACATTTCAGAAATCTCAATTTTACAAAAAGGTTTTGCAATTGCTATGCAATTTCTCCAAATACCTATACATATCAAAATGTTTCTAAAAATGAAGTAGTTACAATTAAAGACAAGAATGACAGTACTCTAATGTTTTACCAACAGCTGAAGGCAATGCTGCAGTATTGTATATAAAAATGACTATAATTTCAAAATTTCAAAAGTCATACCATAATCATTAAAGCACAGTACACTATATATACGGCATACTATACAATCACAAACCTGAATGTTCTGGTCAAGAACGCAAAACTCTTACTCAACACCACATTTCTATGGGTTACCTAAAATTCGTAAACCGTTTAAGAACAATTATCAGTTTTATTAATTCCCTTTGCAGTAACTATCAAAATTTCTTCAATAAATTATTGCTCAACATACAAGAAATTCCAATTCTTCTCTTAAAAACAGTACACATTTCTTAGACAAATTATACATTAGCCTGTTGATAGATAGAAGATCCAAAACTATTGAAACGTTTTGAGATCTACCAGTTCAAGACGATGGAAGTCCAAGGAAACTTTTTGGAACCAGTTTCATTGTCTACCAGCTTCAGACTAACATATTAAATATTGTTAGGTTGCCTACATACATGTACATTCTGAAATACAATACAAAAATACTTTCACATAAGCAAGTTTTGACATTATAAAGCTACACAATAATATTCCTTTCGCCTAAACCCTTTCTCTAATATAAGAACTGTTAGAACAACCTACACAATTATCCATTGACACAATAATGGAATTATTGTCATTTTGTAATAAACAACACATTTTCAACTCAACGATGACCTACTAACAAGATGATTTTGCCATGGCCATGGGATCTTCTCTGTCCTCTGCCTTAAGCAACATTTTCAAGGAATAACAAATAAATCTTACAATTGAGAATAAACCTTTAGTTTGGTGGTGATGTTGACGTTATTTTTATTATTTGGGAACACTCTATTGAAAACTTACATGAATTATTAAACGACATGAATAATAACTAACTTTGAAGTAGAATTTGTGCAGAATAACACACTACTTTTCATAAAGACTTTAATAACGAAAACACAATCAGAAGTTATACAGAAGTCTACAGGTAGCTGACTCACACAAAGAGATATTAATTTTAACTGTAATCATCCAAATGCCGAAAAGGCATCATTAAATCTTTATATGATAGAGCAAAAATCACTGTTGATCAATAAAGAGTTAGATGATAGCAATCACTAACATTTAACACCATTGTGCTTCAAATAATATTAATACCCTTGATAATCACATTACTACAACAACCAGACGATACATACATGGTTTTAAAACATAATTCAAAACAATAATCATAATATAAAGTAAGAACTTAATAATTATAGAAAAAAATAGTGATTTTGTAAATATAAGTTGCTATTTGATTTCGACCTAAAATTTTAGGAGGAATACGACGACGTAATTATTTTTTTCATATTTGTTGTAGCAGTCCAAGAGATAGAGCCGGGTTTTGCTCGTCATCGAGAAAATGGACAGAATGTATCGTATTAAGTTCAATTCCTGAACTACATCACGTTTCTAGGCAGGCGCCAATGAAAGTGATAACCGAGGATAGTTATAGGGTGTGAAAATGGAATTTTTTTGGTCATGCTCATCATCGAGTAAACGTTCCAAAATTGGCTGAATGCAAGATCGTGATGCATTTAAGCAAATTCCCGAGAGGCGTCTGCCTAGAGCGTTACCATCAAGCTGGCGGACAGCGGTAAACTTGTCAAAAATAGGGGTGAACTTCGTGATTAAGTAAAAAGAAAGCCATTTGCACCATTTTTTTTGCTTACACAAAAGAAATCATAATCCAAAAGGACGTACAGCTAAATGACATAAATATATTTTTCATGACGTCATTAATGTGGTCTGGAGGACGTCATACACAATTTTTTTAAAAGTGAAGCCACATTTTTCATTACTGATTTGAAAACAGGGGAACATGACCTTGACTTGACCTTCAAGGTCATTCCAAGATCAAAGTTTGTTTGAAAATTCAACCTATTATTGCCAAATTAGGTGTACGACGTCGCTAATTTCGAATCTGAAATCAGGTTTTGTATGAAAAACTGGTCCGCCCTTTTGGATTGCGAAAATCTGATTTCAGATTCATAATCAGATTTTGAAAATTGGCAATTTGAAAAAAATCAAACAACCCACTCCCAATTTGGTATACGGGGGTTTTCGATGTCGATGATTACGAATAGGAAATCAGTTTTTGAAAATTTTCTAAACAAGCAGTGGTCAAGTTCAACGTCAAATTTGTTTTTAATTTGGAATACCCTCTTTGAATCAGTCATCTTTCGGATCAGGATTAAAAACATCGAATACCGTTAATTGGTTGTGCATCAACTTTTTTAAAAAAATTGGTCCGCCATCTTGAATTGTGAATTTTGAAAAACTGATTTCAGATTCGAAATCAGCGATGTCGATAACCTCCGTACACCTAATTTAGCTATAATTGGTTGATTTTTTTAAAAAAACTTTGATTTTGGAATCACCCGGAAGATCATGTTCAAGGTTGTGGTCAAAGTCATATTCGGACATTAAATTTTCCGCTTTTTCCGAATCCGAATTAAAAAAAAAGTGTATGACGTCAGACACACCACATTAATGACATCATGAAAAATAAATTTGTCATTTAGCTGTACGTACGTCCTTTTGGATTATGATTACTTTCGTGTAAGCAAAAAAATGGTACAAATGGCGCTCTTTTTACTTAATAACGAAGTTCGTCCGTATTTTTGACAAGTTTACCCCTGTCTGCCTGCTTGATGGTAACGCTCTAGGCAGACGCATCTCGGGAATTTGCTTAAATATATCACAATCTTGTATGCAGCTAATTTTGGAAGGTAAACTCGATGATGAGCAAGACAAAAAAATTACCATTTTCAGACCCTGTAACTATCCTCGGTTATCACTTTCACTAGCGCCTGCCTAGAAACGTCAGGAATTGAACTTAATACGATACATTCTGCCCATTTTCAGGATGGCGAGCAAAATCTAGCTCTATCTCTCCTAATATAGCTTTCGAGTAAAATGCCTGTTTTATGGGGATTTCATCCCTTACTATACGTTTGCGGCAAAAACTAAGTGCAGATTCATAATCAGCACAGTCAAAAATGTAAATGTTCTCTGTTAGTTTGCTGCCACCTCATTTTGCAGGTTCAGAAAAAGAATTCAATGTACAGATTTAGTGAAATCGACAACCACAAGATATAACCTGACAGGGGCGTATCTTAAACATTTTCATAGGGGGAGTAAGAAAAATAGAGGGCTGTGTAGGTGCACACGTTTTTACTGGGTACTTTCATTCCAAGTAAATTTTGAGGAGACAACTGCTCCCTATTCATATTCCGTATATGAGATATTCTTCCTAAGCCCGATTTTAGTCATGCTAGAAGTAGGTTTCAGCAATTGTTTCTACTCTATCAGTATTAACACGGATTTTATAACCCAAATTTATAAATCTACATATAAATTTAAATATAAAGAACGGAGGCACTTGGAAATAAACCAAGGAAGCAAATTTGAACTATTTTCAAATAACATATACACTGACATAAATTCGCCTCGTATTTTGTAGGTGTGCGTTGAATCGTATTCATATATGCCAAGAACAACGATTAGGAGTATCGTTTATTTATCAGAAGATTCATTACTCATATTTTTCGAAAACAAAACTACACGGTACAGAGAGAGGATGTGTTACGGTTGTACTCATAATGCGGCCGGGGATATCGAGAACGACGATAATTCAATGTCGCATTATCTGGTATCGCGGCGCGTAGGCGTTTTATTAGTGTGTGACTATGACTAGTCGCAATCGTCGGCGTTTCTATTATGGATGGAGAAATAAAACAGTGGACATGGTGCCAGGTGTGCCCCGCTTGGCCGGGGCAACGAGCAAATGTTGGCGCTTAAAGCACGGCTGTGACTGCAAGTAGCGTCGGTGGCGACATAAACGCGGCGCCACTAAAGAACTTTGCCTTGGCTTGTCTCTCTTGTCTTGGCATCTCTCGTACATATGCGATTGCGTTCCGTGACCCTCAACATACGCTCATACTCTCTTTGCTTTGTTACTAACGGATCAACTGCTCACGATATGGTGGGTAATTCCTGTAATCTTTTTATTAGGGAATCTTTCAAATTCAAGAATCTTTGCTTACCCCATTGACTACTCTATTGAGCCACTCTTTCCCTTCTGACTGGAAAACTCATTAGTTGTGCCATCTTTTAAAAAGAGGTACTGGTTATTAGTGAGTGACTATCGTCAAGTTAGATTAACTTGCCTGCCTAGCAAATGTTTAGAGATACTAATCGTCCGGGATTTAACTGATTATATCGTTACTAATGGGGTTTGAAGTGAGAGACAACACAGTTTTTACCCAAAACGCTCAATAATATCTAACATTAGTCTGAAACTTGTAGAACATGTAACTCGTTCTTCGAAGTTTGCTTAGACTTCCATCGTCTTGAAGTGGTTGATCTCTCCTGCTACTCAGGACAATCACATTACAGTTACAACTATACCATACATACAGGGTGTATCAGAAAGATTAAAAAGAGTGGGCAACAGATTGAATGTTAAAACAACATTCCAAACAAGAAATACACTGAAATCACTAATATCGAAAACAAAACCAACCAACAAAACTCAGAACTCAAAAAACTGCATATAAAAGATTCCTTGCGAATGCAATCAATTTTACATTGGAGAAACATCGAGACAATTAAACGTACGAATAAATGAACACAAGAATTACATAAAGAAACTACAATTTGAAAAATCGAAAATTTGTGAACATGCATGAGACCTAGGCCATAAAATATAATTTGACAATTCAACTATACTTCACAAAGAACAACATAACACAAAAAGAAAAATAAAAGAGTTTGCCTTAATTCTTTTGAATGAAAACGATTGTATTGCTTTTACTTCTGTAGAATTCAATCTTATCTGGTTACCGACAATTAAAGAAGAAATTATTAATGGTCATCTCCGTTTGAACATCCCAACTGAAACAGCAGAATTCTTTGATCGCATTTTTGGCGTATACGCCATCTTATAAAAAAGTCGTACCTAGGAACGCCACTTATAAATTCTAAAGACAACTCTTTCAAATTTTTCCAACTTGAAAGCTGTTTAACTTAATACATGATCTTTAGGAATTTTTTCTGCTATCTGTATATTTAAAAACAACAAATTTTTTTCTTATGTCAACTTAAATGTCATAAATCAAACTTTCAATTTGCAAATATTTTAAAGCTATTCACAAAGAAGTCGGAATCGACTTTGAAACGGTTGGTATTTTCTTTCAATATACAGCTTTTTATTTCAATTGTGGTGTTATTCCCAAGAAAACAAAAAAAAATAAAGAAAAACATTTCAATAGCTTTGAATCGTCATCAGTTGAACGATGGGAAATTCAGATTATCCTCTGTATTTATCCTCTTAACCTGTCATGCGTAGCTGTCAATCTCGTTCAGTCTCTCAATCTCATATCTGGTCCAATCACCGTCACCATATCTGGCGGTTGGTTTTGGGTGATGGTAAGCGACAGTGGCTGAACAAAAGGGTCTCCAAACGTTTTTAATTTGGAGGCTGGGCTCGCTAATTCTATTTTCCGTTGAAATTTTCTTTTATACCAGTACTTTTCCATGTGCATAAGCGTGACGTGTTCCCATTTGATATGGTGTTGTATCCGTGCGTCATTACCTAACACAGACTTCGTTAGCTCTGCCCTTTGAGTAAAAATGCAGTGCTTCAGTGGTTTCTTTGTCTCCCGAATGTCGAGATTGCCACTTTCAGAGGTTATGCTGTATATGCAGTTATGTGGAGTATTCGGCTTCGTTTTTTGTAACCATGCTCAGGGTGTTGGTGCTTTTGAAAATCGTCAAACGTGTTTGAAGAATTGGATAAAGCACCTAAGCAGGAAGAAGAAACCAAGATAGTAATTCTATTATTACCATACACTAAAGGCTTGTCGAAAAAACTTAGAAGTTTTGGACACAGATATGGAATGAAAATGATTTTCAAGCGCAGCAACACCTTGAGAAGCATTACTGCAAAACACAAAATTGGATACCCTTGCAATACCAAGCAACTGTGTATACAGAATATCCTACGAATGTGACACTCTACAATGGGGAGAGAAAGCGACCACTGGAGACCAGCCCCGCATAGCTACTCAAAGGGCAAGCTAAGTCTAAGTCTAGGTTAGCTCATCAGCTGTGAACCGAACACCACAACATCAACTGGAAACAAGGAAAAGCACTGAGATAAACGAAAATTCATAGAGACGGCATACGTAATCTCGAACGAGAATATCTGCTAGCGGTCGAGTGCATGGGGAAATTTTTGAATCGTACGAAGTAATAAGTTGTGTTCCTCAAAGGTCAGTGCTTGGTCCCTTACTGCTGAACGTGTTTGTCCCTGACCCAGCTTTGTAGTTTGATTTCGATGCAGTACTGTACGCTCCATCAAATTTGTAGAGAATTGTTTAAATTTTGACAAGTGTTCCGTATTGTACGACGCATAACTGGGATTTGGCATAATTCCAGTTGCTAATCAAAGTGACCTAGCATTAATTATTTATAATGACTTGCAATAATCGGCTCACATTGCAAAAATAACTACAAAAGCCAAATATAAGGCATACATAATTACTCTAGTTTTCGAAAAATATGTAATATATTTCCCTCCAATAATACCTTGTTTTTCGAAATATTAACTCTTAATATAATATTTTTGTCGGAGCATCAGAAAACACAAAAACAAGAAGTACGCCAACCTCCCAGATGACATCAGGGTGCTAATCCTAGAGAAAAACAGAACGAGAAGACGAGCACAAAGAGCAAGGCAACCGGACGACAAGCGTAGATCCAACACATTGAACTGGGCAGTGACTGAAGCTCTAAGAACTCATTACAATGACCGATGGAATGGTTCCATGGGGCGACTAGATCCACAGAAACCAGGCTTCTGGAATCTGCAAAAAATTCTGAGAACGGACAGGTGTCCAGTACCTCCACTTCATGGCGCGCAGGGTATAGTTTACTCCGAAATTTAAAAGGCAGAAGCGTTCGCTGACAACCTTGAGAGAGAGTGCAGACTGAATCAACACGACGATAATAACGACGACCACGAACTCCGAGTTAAAAACAAGCCAGAAGAATCAGGAATCAAGATAACATCCCACCGATCAGGAGCACGACCCCGGAAGAGGTACGGGACCAGATCAGACCACTCAAGCAACGAAAAGCACCTGGACATGACTGTCTACCCAACAGGATAGTCAAACGGTTCACCAGGAAGGCTGTCGTTTCCTTGACAAACATCATCAATGCAAGGCTAAGACTTAGAAACTACGGGAAGAGAAGGAAGCATGCCGAAATTAAATTGCTGCCAAAGGCCAATAAGGACGGTACTTTTCAACAAAACTATCACCCTATTAGTCCATTATAGCCATGAGTAAAGTAGCAGAAATGATCTTCTGGAATCAACTCCAAGAGACCATTGATGAACTGCATGTAACTCCAGACCAGCAATATGGGTTCAGACATCGCCACGCCACCGAGCACCAAGTTCTACGCCTTGTAGAATACGGCTCAATCGAAATCGAAGAACAGCGTTCATCTTCCTGGATGTAGCAAAAGCCTTCGACCGAGTATGGCATGACGGACTATTGCTCAAGATGGCAAAATTAAAATTTCCCATTAATATCATCCAGCTAGTGGGCTCCTTTTTGAGACATCGAAGAGTAAGAGTACGAGTAGGCCAGGAACACTCAGGATACCGAACTACCGAGGCAGGGGTTCCCCATGGAGCAGTCCTGTCCCCGATGCTATTTTCAATCTACACTGCAGACGTTCCAAGACCAGCCGAGGCTATAATTGCCCGGTTCGCAGACGACACCGCCGTAGGATTCCAATCTTTTAAATTCGAGCCAGCCTTGAGGCGGCTGCGGCAAGCCACTGACAATTTAGCGGAATGCTGCCTTCAGTTGAAGATAGCCATCAAGGAGAACAAAACTCAGGCTATGTTCGTCAACGGGAGAAGCCGTTCGATCGTTCTGATAGGAAACCTAACCGTCAGCAGCAGACAAATTCCATGGAAGAACGAAGTCAAATACCTTGGAGTCATCATCTACAGTATAAAATGAAGTACATAATATTCTATTTTTTAGGAGACAACAAGGGGACCCGGGGGGGACCAACCGTACCAAGCAAGGAGAAGACGAGTAAAACTCACACCCACCAAAAATCTAAGACAACGTGCACACCCACAGACGGGTAGAAAACGCTATATATCATAGCAAAGAATGAGCCCCGAATTGCTGTATTACCAAGCAACGGAAACAAACCAAAGCCAAGCTTTCCCAACAAGAAGACAGCGATTATGCAGAAGGAAAACTGCGTTAGCGTGAGAACCTGAGTTAACTCTCAGGGGGTGGATGGCAAGGGAACTGGAAATGTCGTCAGTAATTTTCAGAAATCCAAATCTTGGGCTCGTTCAAAGGGTGTGTGACGAATGGTTTTATTATGATCAAAATCCTGTATTCATTCCCTATTAGAAAAAGACTTTTGGAGTAGACAGCGATTTGCATCCAAAGCCCCGAAATACTGCACATAGTGCTTCTATAGAAGCTTGCACTTAAAACATTCATTAAACAAAGATCATCAACATTACTTTAAGAAACAAATCAGATATTTTTTGGCTAATCGGAAAATATTAAAATATAACGCATTCGTGCAGTTGAACCTCGCTATATGTGTGCACTCCCACACATATTTATAAAGAGAGTCTCTTGTTGTTCTCACACTCACTCACATCAACATAACAGAGTCCGGAATGGAACGTTCATTATTGTTAATAATAAAACATCGTGTTTTACAAATGCATACCGAAAATGTTATGGTGTAGCCATAAGTCCAGTCGCGCTCTCATATATTTTCTCTAACATTAAATTAATGTTCATCGCCCACAGGCTGTGCGATATATATGTGCTGTTATGCAATAATGGCGGCAATCCGATTAGACAAATAACATGGGCATTAACTATCATACATACATTCAATGCCGTGTTAAATTTACAAAACAGTTTCGTTTTTATGATACATTATGACATCTTTAATGGTCGTTCTATTTTTGAACACATATACGTGCAATTGTACTTTAGTTATGAGATCCGCTTAATCTGTTGTTTGAAGTAAAAACAATGTAAGCTTATAGTTGAAATTTATTATGTTTTCATTAATGTCTTTCTTATTCGAAATAAGGGAGATACAAAGAGCTCTCGAGAAGAAGTGATTTCAGGGAAATTTATTTTTATAAATATAATTCCAAAAGTACCGTACTGACATAAATGCTTGAACCAGTCAGGTTCAAAGTACCAAACATATAAAACATAAGTTGTCAGTTTAAAGACAATAAGCGGTTTATTATTTCTTTGACAGACAACAGTCCTGAAAGCTAATGCACCAGTTTATAGAGCAAAATTGAACCATTTTCGTACAGAAAATTCAACAGCAATTCGGTTATACCATCACGTCAGTAATAGTAATGAAGGAATCGTAATGCCGTCTACAGAAAAGTTGCAGAAAATCAGAAATCCTTCTTAATGAGCGTTTATACCTCCTGATTGGTCATTTTGTACCGAGTAAACTCGGAAAACTGATCAAACGTTGATTTTTTTTTTCAAAACGATAATTTATGTTGTTAAGTTTATATGGGTTCACGATAGATACTATTAAATAAGTAGTTTTTGAAGAATTGGAATTTAAATAATTTAGTGAGATATTTTGCACATCCCACCGCATTAACGAGACAAGTCCGACCGGGATATATCAATGGTATTTTGAAAGTTCATAAATACCACTTCAATTTGTCTATCTTGGATTTTCGCTATAATACCGAGAAATTGGTTTAAAATAATAGTAAATATTGCATTAAATGTACGAATATGCGACAGCCAGCCAGTGATGCAAGAAGACATCGTAAATTTTCGAGAAGTAAGGGTGATTTGTAATGTATTACGTTTTTATTTAAGTATTGGTATAGTAAGTTAATTGGTTACCGATATACAGTTTACTGATATTAATTAAATTACATTTTTTCACTGATAGCCACTAAGACATTAATATTTGTCATTTAAGCCAAATTTCACAAATAGTATTAATATATTTTACGGAACAATGACAAAAATCCAAGGTATATGATGTGAAGTGCATTTTATGAGCTTTCAAAATATATTTTGCATATCGCTATCGAAATATCGTGCTTAATACGATACGTCTACAAAATATTTCTACAAATTATTAAAATTTCAATTCTGCAAGATCTACTTAACGCACAATATCGATCTTCAGCGTTATTAATATCAACATTATAAGCTATCATTAGGAGGCAGATAATAAAGGTTCTAACTGCTATTACAACTAAATTATGAAATTTTCAAAATCACTCACTTTACATTGATTTTTCCAGCTTTTTATTTCGATTGTTGTGTTATTTCCCAAGAGAACATAGCAATAATCAAGAATATGCCACAAATAACATTTAGAAGACAACTAGAAACCAATTATGGGACTGTAGTGACTAAAGTGTTTAGAGATTTAGATGTCGAGGGATAAGGATGATTCATAAAGGTTTAAGATTTCGTCAACCCTACATCGGTGAAAGAATGGAGAGCATATTGGAGCGAGCTAGTTTCGCAGCCATTAGAGACAGGATAAATTTTCGGCGTAATAATAAATTTAAATTAGAACGTGATATTATGTATATATGTATAATACAGCTTCTTTTCATGTCTAATATCAGAGAATGATTTTAAGAGAATTAAAAACAGTGCTCTTAATAGCTACAATAAAGAATTATTTTCACAAAAACAAAGACATTTACATAAATTTAACCAACTTCTTTTAAATAGAAACATAACAAAAAATAATACACATGAAAAAAAATTTACTGTATCAAAAATAAATAATAAATCTTTCACATAAACAGCTAAATGCTACTGAAACTTCGGTATTACAAAAAGGACTTAACTTTGCATTTACTTTCAGTAAACAGCTTTTTATTTCGATTGTGGTGTTATTTTCCACGATAACATAAAAATAATTTATATAGGTAAATTTGTTAATCTAAAAAAATGCTCAGTTTGTGATATAACAATTCTTTCATTTGACTATTAAACCAACATCGATTTTAATCTAGAGCAGACTGATACTTCGTTTACATTTGACTAAAATATTGGGTGAAAATGAAAGTCAGATATGGTGAAGAAAATCCACATATTCCTATTGGAAGGTCATCAGCAAAGATTGAGTAAGTTGGTAGATATGTGAAGCATTTCAAGAAGTGGTGTTCCTGAAAACAGCCTTGTGAATCTGATTCAATCGATTGTTTGGTTAGGTTTCAAAGCAAGATCCCTTATGTCTGAGTTTAATAATAACAGAAAGATCAAACATGGGTCTTTCACTTCGGACCTCAAGCGAACAAACAATCGAAACAATGGAATTGTCGAACCCTGAGAAGGCGAAGATTGTTGTTTGATGTTACCATGACTATACAGCAGTTCCTGCGTCCGTAATTACCTGCGTCGTAGAGAGTTGTAGTAAATAGGATAACAAAATAGAACTCTACTAGGAGACAAATTTAAATAAGAATGAAACTTGAAAAAGTCTCCCTCTCTCTTTCTCTCTCTGCGAACTCACCTGTCTAACTGTAACACTTAGCACCGTATACTGTGCAGAAAAGATCGCTCACCTAACAATTGAATTGAATTGATAACCTCCTCTTTTTTTGAAGTCGGTTAATAATGTTAAGTTTTAGTCACCGGTTTGGTCTTTTTTCAACCAAGAATATGTAAACTATATATTTTTGAAGCTGAAAGCTTCTCAACGAATGTCCATACTTACACATATGAAAATAGATGAGTATAGTAACTAAATGTAAAACTTGAAACTGCATTTATTTCGACACTTCGTTGCTTGATCCTGAAATACTTATTCTAATTAGTTATCTTTGTAAGTTTGTTTATTAGGAGTCTCTTCGTTTATAGAAACTCAATAAGTTATAGTAAATAAACAAATATAACATCCAATTAATATATAATGCTAGCACAAAATTTGATTTTCCTTCAAATACACATTCCAATTTTCTGTTAACGGTTTTTAAATTAGAGACTTGACATACCTCAGAACAGCACAAAAAGACAAGACAGGGATGGCAAATTAAAACTTCACAAAAAAGATCAACTTCACCAAACTTATAGATCGTAGAGATAAGGACGAAAAATTTATTCAGGGATTAAACTGAAAAAGTGTCCATTAAATAACGAGTTCAAAAAGTGACCAGATTGGCGCTGGTGTAGAATGAGGATATATATTTATCGAAATTATTTGGAATTTACATTTTTAATGCCTATTTTAAAGTCATTGGCAACGAAGTCAGAATCCACTTTGAAACGTTTGGTTTTTCGTTCAATATACAGCTTCTTATTTCGATTGTAGTGTTATTTCCCAAGAAAACATAAAAATAATGAAGAATATGCCACAAATTACATTTAAAAGACAACAAGATGACGATTATTTTCACCAAAAGCATAAATAAAACGAACAACCACACATTAATAGTTGTTCAAAGGCCACCAATTACAAAACCTACAACATTGATCCATTTCCCAAAAAAATTAAGCTCGTTTTATAACGACTGCCGGCTTATTTGGACATTGCCGACGTTGCATTAATTTTCTCCATTAGGACAACGTTGCGTTTCACCTTTGATAATAATTTCTTGAACGTCATACCGATATGCAAAACAGTTCAATTTTAAGCCTACCCATGCATTACCTCGTTTTTAAATCACCTGGTGCCATTACCACGCTAAGAACTTTCTTGCAATTATCATAAACGAAATCAAATCGAGGCCAAAACTAATTTGAATATCGATTCGACAGTCATTAAAAAAATATGTGTGACAGGCACCAAAATTGCAGCTCGAAAAAGGAAACAAACATTTTTTTGGTGGTGCGTCAATAAAATGTCGAACATTTGCGTAGTTTCAAGTATGGGAAATTCCATTTGGGCGGTTTACGTAATTTTGTATTTCAATGCTTGTGGAAAGCATAATGGATACGATGGAGGTAGACACTAATACTCAATGAGACTGTGTTTATTATCAACTCATTTTCAAGTTATGAAGGGAAAAGAGTGAACGGAAATAAACCGACTGTGACGAACGTGAGACGGGCGTGACGCGGCAAACTACTAGTTTATAAGTGAACATCCATAAATCATGTAAGATATTTTAGGGTGGGTATGCTAATATCTTACGAAATCTTATATGGGGGTAGGTGGGTGTTCGAAAAGGATTTTAGGTAAGACTTAAATATTATTTTTTCAACGCATACTATGTGTTTATTTGAATAAATTAACTATTACCCATACCTATAGAAAAAATAAATTCTGACAGCAATTACACGAAACGGCTCCAGATTCGGAACGTCTGTGTGCTAATTCTCTCGAAAATCCTAGATGTCGGTCTTACATCTCGCGTCTTCAAATTTAACGAAATGTATCAAATACAGAAAGAAGTGTTCGAGAGGACATTCAATTGTGGGAAGCGCAACTGATGAAGGTTCCCTGAACAGAAACAATATATGTTATATAATATATAATATATATTGTCTTACGTACAAAGGAATGACACCTTCGAAGAGAGTATTAAATCAATTCTACATGAAAATCATTAACTGTTTTTAATTAATTATAAGGGTGTTTTGTAGAAGGCTCGCCAAACATGGAGGGCAGATACGTGGGATCATGTGCTATATTATGTAGTCCATATAACTCGCAGATAGTTTACGGTTTTTTTTTAAATTTAATTTTGTTTTCTTAATTCTCAGATTTTTACCTTAAAACTACTGTAACTTTTTTATTTTTCACAGTATCTTCACCAAATAAACTTAAATCGAATGTATGATGTTGGTTTGCTCATCTGTATTCGATATTTGACACAAATGATTGGTTGAAAAAATTATATGAGTCCACAAATGGCGAGGTTCCATAAAAAATTAAGTTAAACACTTTATCACGTTATAAAAGAAAATAAGAAGCACATCGAGTCCTTCGAATGCTTACAGAAACTTCTGTAATTCAACTCCTTTCCAACGATATATCACACGTATTGGAAAATAGTCATTATCATAATAACATTTGAGTTTATAGGGGTTTTCGCGGAAGTAGTTCTGAATCGATTCAGAATCGGTTCATTATTTTTAGTTCTATTTTTGTTCTGTCCCTAAATAGGATCACCGGAGTTCACATAGTGTTTTGTTTCATGTCATCTGTAAAAATCATTTTGTGGTTAATTTCTATGGGTTAAACGGTGCGCATCAACAATCTGTACATTTTTCAATCAGCATTATTATTCCGAATATTTAATTTATATTTATTTGTCTAAAAATTTAATACTAATGACTCCACAAAAGGGCATATAGACCATAATTATAGCTAAAAAATGCTTAAAAATTACTGACCCTATAAATATTACTACCCTGAAAGTAGCAGACAAACGACAAAAATCTGAGAATATTTTGGTATTAATATTTAGCAAGCTACATGGGCTGTAAAATTAAACTTTTTGCAAATGTAATGAAATACACATCTTTATTTTGATAAAATGTAAATGAGCATTTCTTTAAAATTGCAATTATTTCATTTCTTTCAAAAAATATTCTATTTCAAATTTTCAAATATCCGAGATTCAATCTTTAGCAAACTGAATGAGCTTTCAGACTTTACATTTTGAAAACATAACGAAATGCGCCTGTTTAATTTCATAAAGTCTAAATGCATTTATACATTTTTTATATCACAATATTACATATAAAATAGTCTATGCCAAATTCTAACATATCGGTCTTTGAATATTTGGCAAGCAACTATATCGGCTGTAAAATTCGACTTTGAAAACGAAACTAAATGGATCTCTTTATTTTCTTAAAGTAATAATTGCCCCTTTTTCAAATTTCACATTCACTTAAAAATATGCTATATTAAATTCTGATATATCAGCCTTCTGATGTTAAGGAAAATGCTTATCTGGGCTTAAGATTTAATTTACTTCAACTGAAAATTACCCCAAACTCTTTATTCTAATCTTTATGTGCATTTGTATATAATTATATGTGCATTTTTAAATTAGTTTGTAAACAGTTTTTTCTAATCAAAAAAGTTCTGAAAATGTAGTGGTATACAAAGCTAGGACCTGGTTATATCTATGTGTCTTTTTTAAATTGTAATATTAAAAAAAAGTAAATTTATAGCAAAGGATATTTTCACCCAAAGATCATGCTAAAGTATTTTAGAATAAAACATTTTTAAAAAAATGTAACCGACTTTCAAGTATTACTAAAAAGTTCAAAATAATTATAACGAAATATAACTCTAGACCGTAAATAACATATTCAAATTTTTTAGGTACCTACACACAAAGTAAAAAATTTAAACATTAAAAGGTTTTCAGAAAATTACGGTAATATTACCGCTGAACCGATTCAGAACTGCTTCCGCGAAAACCCCTTATAACTTAAGGATACAAATGCGATACCTTTTTCTGACGGCTACAGTGGTAGTCTCTAGTCGCATCTCATCCCATATTATTTCAAAAGCAGCATTTATTCTTGTTCTTAACTGCTCCTTTGTTTTTATTTCTCTCTCATAAACGAGTTGGCAGTCCCCATACAAAAAAGTCAAAGGTAGTCAGGTCTGGCGACCTCTGACAGGTCGCCTATAATGTGCTGGTCAGTCATCTTTTTTGAATGTTATTAGTCGGCCTCCAATGGGATTTCATCTTATAAGATCGATCATCCCACATTATTTAGAACGCAACATTGATTCTTTCCTTTAACTGCTCCTTGGTTTTATATTGCTTTCTCGTAAATGCCTTGAATTGTTAATGAATGATTTATCAATCTTATTAGATGAAGTCCTATTGGAAGACAGACCAAAAATATTCAGAAAGATGGCTGTACAGCACATTATAGGCGACTAGAGACTACCACTGTAGGAGTCAGTGAAAGGTGTCACAATTACATCCGGTAGAATCTGGTTTGAACAAAATGTATAACAATTTATTGCAATTTGGTGTATGATTTCTTTTTTGTAGTTCTCACCTTGTAAGTTACAAACTCAAATTTTATTATGATACTGATTAGGGGGCGTCCATAAATTACGTGAGATGTTTAAGGGGGGAGGGGGTCGAGTCAAATCTCATCTAATCTCGGCAAATATCACGAAATTTTTTTTCTAATTGAAACAAAAAAAATTATACTATTTTGGTCCATTTTATCCACGACGCATTTTTTTACAATAACAATCCAACGCGTTTACGTAAGAAACCCACATTTTGAAAAATCTCACGTGAGATTGGGGAATGGGGAAGGAGGTTGAATAAAATCTCACGACATCTCACCAGGGGGGGAGTGACAGAAAATTTAAAAAAACACCTCACATAATTTATGGACGCCCCCTTACTTTCCAATACGTGTGATATATCGTTGAAAAGGGGTTGAGTAGAGAAGTTTTTGTAAGCATTCGAAGTTCTCGATGTGCTTCTTATTTTCTTTTGTAACGCCATTTTAATTATATATAATTTTTTCAACCAATCATTTGTGTCAAATATCGAATGCAGATGAGCAAACAAACATCATTGATTCGATTTATGTTACAATAATTTTAAGGTAAATATCTGAAAATTTAGAAAAAAAATTATATTAAAAAAAAAACAGAAAGCGTAAACTATCTAGAAGTTATACGGGCTACATAATATAGCACATGAGCCCACCTATCTGCCCTCCATGTTTGGCGAACATTCTACAAAACACCCTGTATAATTATCAAACTCGTACTTTTTATATACATTTACTTACAATTACATAAAAACATTTCCAGGAATAATATCTTTAGAAATTTTAACATATATAAATATATTTTAGTTGTAACTTGTAACGCTCTCATCTAAGAAAACTATCGAAGTCAGTTTTCTTCGGAAACACTTCTCAAATTAAAAATATCGGTACATATGTTGGACTGGGTCAAAAAGATGGACTGTTTTATTTTTATTATACCAAAATTTGATCCTTAATTTTAAAATTAAGATTTATCACGAATTTCGATTTGTTATTTCATCCGCATATTTGATCAAAACTTCTAAACAATAGGTCTCAAAAATATAAACAGTACATATTTTTAAAGGTAAGATTTATTTTTATTCTAATTTGAACTTAGAATAACTTTTGAAACAATGAAAAATATAATGATACCTTTTTTGTAGCTCGTCAAATTTCATGCAAACATATGTATTGTTTGTATTTTTCAGATATATTCTTTACATGATTTGAGTGAAAGATGCTTGTGGTGTAAATAAAGGAAATTTGAGATGATCATTAGACCCTATTAATATTAAAATTAAGGGCTTGACAGGTTTTTCTGATCATCCTAAATAATATTTTCGATTTCCTATTCAAAAAATAATTGTCGTTTTTTTTAGCTCAAAATATTATATATATATTTATATTTTGTATGATTTTAACATGCTTTGATGATAAAAACATATTGATTAAAAAATAATAACATCTTACGTAAGAATTGAGGGGATGAAATTGTCTTACAGTTTCTTACATAGTGGTGGGTGGGGACAGAAAAATGTCAAAATTCATCTTACATAATTTATGGATGTTCCGTAAAATTACTTCTTCCGATGTGTACATTCATCAATTTTAAAAGTATAAGTATTCTGCATTTCAACTACAAATCATAGAATGTATTATTTATGCTATATTTTCTTAAATGATCGCTAAGGTGGACAATTTTTTAAGTTTACCAAACAAATCTGACACTGACTATGGAGTGAATCACATTGCCGAAATAATAGATTTTTTATTTCAACAAAAGAAGGAGTAGTTTCTTTAGATCATGGACCATGGGTGATATATATATATATATATATATATATATATATATATATATATATATATATATATATATAAAACATGCAAATTTATCAGATATGGAAGCAAGATATCAACATTACAAAATTTCTGTCTAGAACCGAAAATAACCTAA
This sequence comes from Octodonta nipae, assembly GCA_034190945.1. Lineage (NCBI taxonomy): Eukaryota > Metazoa > Arthropoda > Insecta > Coleoptera > Chrysomelidae > Octodonta > Octodonta nipae. The sequence continues at coordinate 118,620,374 of CM067220.1, forward strand.
TGCACCAGAAGAGATTTTACAAAACCCGAAATAGTGTTGCATGTGTCTTGATTACATGGAAAGACAAAATGAGTAGATTTCGAGTGCAAATGTATGTATATTGGGAATAGTCAAAAAAGTTTGTTCAGTTAGACCTCACCTGAACAACTTAATTGAACACTTTCGTTTTTACATCTTTGCAGATCAAGTATGTTATTGATAAATAATGCTTTTGAGTTTATCCCATATTATTGCATATACAAAAAAAAAAAAAACATTGAAAAGCTTAATAAAAATATAAAAAATGTTAAAAGGAGACTGGAAATCGATAAACAAGTCACACGTGAAATTTACTGTAACCGGTACAAATCTTCAAAAAAATTATCTTATCGAAAAATTGTCGAAAAATGTTCGTAATATAAATTTTGTTATTTCCTATATGATACACAGAATCGGGACACATTTAGTTGATCTGGATCTCGTCATTAATCACGATATTGTCCCAGACATTAAAAAATCTAGCATACAAAAAAAAATTGAATCTAAGCGTTAATTTAAGAATAAACTTCTAGCTAAAACACACAGCAATTGATCGTGTCTCATGGTTCGAAGTTAGAAAAACAAATAAGCATCGCACAATATATATTTATATACAAGAATAGTGGTGGACCGTATTCTAGACATCTCTTTCTCTCAGAATATCTCTGAGGAAGACTTTCTGTACAGACAACCAGAATAACTGGTACTTTGTCGAAATTGCTTTACTATACTTTGTTCTCCTTTTACAATTTTCAGATCTGCAGAAAGGGAACCCTAATCAACAGTCAAAATACTTATCTGAAAAATGACAAACAAATTAAATAGCTGGTTCTGCTTTTTCCAGATTTGAACGGCGTCATTTTTTCGAATTAATTCATTTATATACCTAAACCGGGATATAAACAAAGTTTTCCGACGTTTCGCCCACACTTATAAGGGGCTTTTTCAAGGATGAGACAAAAAACAAAACAAAATGTTACTTATCTTGCGGCGTCTCCATTCATTTCATCTTTTTCTCACGAACACTTCAAAATTTCACTTTTTATTCAACTTGTCACAATGATGCACAAATTCTAAATAAGTAATAGGGAGGTAGGTAGATTTCTTCGTACCTATTACTCATTTAGAATTTGTGCATCATTGTGACAAGTTGAATAAAAAGTTGTAACTGACAACATGGTCAAATAATAATAAACAAAAATGTAAAATGCATACAATTTGTACTACTAAGATGTTCAAGTAAAACACACTGTGTTTGTTAAGGAGTCCAGATTTGACATTTTGAATGTGTAACAAATTGCTATTTTGAAATACTGATATTTTAACATTTTGATATTTTTCGTATTTTTCACATAATTGACATTTAACAAGTAATGAATATCCACATTTAGGACTTTTAGCGAAAGACAGCAAACACGGACCCAAATCGGGAGTCGTCCTGTGTTTAACGCCGCTTCCCTGTGACAAACCCATTATTGGAAGGTGGTGCGGAAATGTGTTCAAATCATTTACCAACAAATAAAGCCGAGACAGTAAGAAGCAGCAATCGAACTACTAAAACAAAGTACACTATGACGTCGAATTTAATCATGACAATTGTTTAGAATCTTTCAATTAGATCTAAGGAACTATATAGACATTATTAAAAGGTGGTACAGAAATGTGTTCAAATCATTTACCAACAGATAAAGCCGAGGCAGTAAAAAGCATAAACTTATGTACCAAAACAAAATTCACTACGACGTCGTATTTGATCTTGGCAATTGTTTAGAATCTTTCCATTAGATCTAGGGAACCATATAGACATTATTGAAAGGTGGTGCGGCAATGTGTTCAAATCATTTACCAAGAAATAAAGCCGAGACAGTAAGAAGCAACAATCTAACTACTAAAACAAAGTACACTAGGACATCGAATTTGATCATGACAGTTGTTTAGAATCTCTCCATTAGATCTAAGGAACCATAATGACATTAATGAACTGTGGTGCGGAAATGTGTTCAAATCATTTACCAACAAATAAAGCCGAGACCGTAAAAAGCATCAATCTAAGTACCAAAACAAAGTACACTAGGACGTCGAATTTGATCATGACATTGTTTAGAATCTTTCCATTAGATCTAAGGAACCATATAGACATTATTGAAAGGTGGTGCGGAAATGTGTTCAAATCGGTTACCAACAAATAAAGCCGAGACAGTAAAAAGCATCAATCTAAGTACTAAACCAAGGTACACTAGGATGTCGAATTTGATAGTGACAGTTGTTTAGAATCTTTCCATTAGATCTAAGGAGCCAGTGTCAGATTTACAAAAAAATGTCAAAATGCATTGGCTAAAAATTCTCAAAATATAAATTTTGATACTGCATTTCATTCACTTTCAGTCCATGAGGGACAGAATTTTCAAATAATAAAAAGTATGGATACTAAACGACCGCCAACAACTTTAGATTCTATGAGTTGTGTTTGATTGAAAAAAGCTTCATATATTTCAGTGAGTAGATTATGAATCCTATAAACAAACGAACCAACAAACAGACAAAAATTGTAAAAAAAATTCATTCTATATTTGTTCCCGCCTCTCCCAATTTTTTTTTTAAATGTATAGATTAAGAATATATTCTAGAATTTAATTATGCTTAAAAGCAGTACTGTACAGTATTTAAAAGAATGTCAGTTTTTTAATACTAACTCCTTTCTCGAAAAGTACCTACGATGATTCAACACCTTTATGCCAAAAGAAAAATGATACAAAGGATTTGTAACACCCATTATTTGCCTAACTACTTAGCATAAACCACTCGAAGTTTGTATGACAAGTTTCAAGTTCTAAAAACAAATTACATCAAACCCATAAAAGAAGAAAGAAGACTAATGAAAAATTCAAAAGAGGCGTCGAGAGGGTCATAAATAACGAAATATAATAACACCTGAACCCCAATGAGTGTGTCATACAAGGCACGTCGTAAAAGAGAGCCGAGATTCTGGGCATCAAGTGCACTGATGGTACCTGTAGCGAGGTGTGGTACCACGCCGTGCTTACAAATTTCAGAATAGATCGCTTGTCTAACGCTGGCGCCAGCTTTAATAACCACCGTCCAACTTTTGAATACGATTTCTTTTCTTTTGGCTCGGATGGGCATTCTTCGACCGTATCTGCCTGTCTGAGCCGCCAGTATTGGGATTGGATCCGTCACACTTTGAGCCCTCTTATATCTTATCGGTTACGTATTTAACACCAAACCGTTTAATTTTGGATTTTTCAGAGTAAGGGCGTTGACGATGAAATTGGATATAAACGTTCTTTTTTACGGTTTTGTTCTTTTTGGATTCTTGTTCGACTTCATCAGCGATGTGCGATTAACATCGTTAGTTGTCGATAAAGAACTCATTTTAATCCCATATATTTGATACGCCAAAAAATGTAGAAAACCAAAAACCAATTATGTTAACAGTTGTTTAAGAGTATATTAGTTTAATGTTTATTTACAATACTTAAGATTATAAAATTGAACCACTATTATTCGTTTTTGTTAACCGACTTCCAAAAAGGAGGAGGTTATCAATCGTCGCGTATTTTTTTTTATGTATGTTACCAGATTTCTTCTCCTGTGGTGAACCGTTTTGAATGAATATGGTCTTGTTTTATAGAGTATATACCCGGATTGGTGAAACTTTAAATTTTGGAAAAGAATTCTATTGGTAAAGTGATGAAATTTGTGAATGAACACATGCGTGCATGGAGATCGATCAATATTCCTACCATATTGGTTGATTTTTCGAAAACTCCTTATGGATGTGTATAGTGTATATGTAGTAGTAGTGTATATGTAGTTCAATCTATTAAGAAGATCCCTAGGTGATCTCATATACTTTTCTGCAACGTGCAACTTGGAGTTTTGCAGAAAATCGCCGAAAATTCCAAAATTTTTATCAAAAATTTCATCGAAATGACATTTAATTAATGAATTTTAAGCACTGGAAGTTTTACTTGCGAAAGCTTTCTATGTACATCTCAAGCATATAAGCATAGTATTTTCGGGTCCTTAAATCAATTTTGCGAAGACGGTGCTTTTGGTTGTCACATTCTCTCGGCCTAATAGAAAATTTAGTGACAACACATGTCAAACTCTAAACTGCTATTTGGTGCGTTTATACATAGGGTGTTTAGTTACAGCAAACAAAATCACAAAGTGCAGTGATAGAAGGAGTTGCATTTATATGATGATTGAAATATAGGACGAGGTAGAATGATAGTGGTCCATAGGCAGTCGTATATACAGGATGGTTGGAATATAGGGTAGAGTGACGTTTGGTGCTATAAAAATGTTGGAAAAAATGTGAAATTAAAATTATATAGGGTGACTAAAAAACTGTTATATGATGTGGATGTAAACAAATCATATACAGAATGGTTGAAATAAATGCTGGAGTTGAATTATATTTATACAGTGTGATAAAAAAATATTTATTTTATAGCCCATATGAAGTTGCATAAAGTGTGGAGAGGAATTAATGTTACACAGGGCGATAATATAAAATGTTAAAAATGAAAAAATGTATGGGGTACCACACAAGGAGTTATACGCTGGTTGAAGTATAGGACGGATTTGACTCCGTAAATATGGAATGAGTTCTTCTCCGTCCTATAATTTACAGAAGGCAGCTAACAAATTTATGCTTGTCCGTGGGCAGTCGTATGTACAGGACGGTTGGTACATAGGGTGGACTGGAATAATCTATAGTTGAACAGGTTGTCAAAAGTAGTTGGAAAAAGGTTACATGGCGTGGTCCATAAGGCATAAATATATTTTGGGCTTATTAAGTCAACGCGTACTAGTACATTTTGTTCATAAACATTAACCTGGCAATTTAAATGAAAATATATCATTGTCTAATGTTGAGGCTTTCGATGTTACCTGGTCTTGTCTATTAAGGTTATACATACAAAATAACAAATAAAGAATGAAAATTACCTGAGTTCAAAAAAACTAAAAAGTAGAAAGTAAAATATTTAAAAAATATATATAACCGATTTCCACCTATAACTAAAAAGCTGAAAATAATTATAACAAAATACAACTCTAGCAAATAATAACACATTCAATGTTGTTAGGTACCTATCCAGGAAGTAAAAAATGTAAATATTAAAAGGTGCTTATTCTGTAGAAATTAATTACCTACCAATCTAGTATATTTGTGAAGAAAATCTATATGTATATACAGAACCGCGACTAAATTTGGGAAATACTCGACGTTTCGGCTCCTGCAGTGGATGGTACCTTTATGCAATGTACCTTAGTATAACGCAGTTTAAATCATCAAAATTGCCCAAGCCGTTTTTGAATAATCGCTTGTCATACATAAATAAAAGTTGCCGACGAATTGATAACCTCGTCCTTTTTAGAAGTCGGTTAAAAACAACACTAAACGGAAAGTTATATGTTGGGCATCACTTTGATGGATTGGATAAGAAATGAAGAAGTGCATATCTAGACTCCTGAAGTGGAGTCCAAGAGCAAGTCAATAAATACCTCCTGCAAGATGGATTGATGTTATAAATAAATACTGACAAATTGGGTAGCAACTGCTGAGAATAGAAAGCACAGGATACATTTCGAGGAAGCCTATGTCCAGCAGTGGTCAAGATAAGACTGAATGATGGTATTGAAAATTAAGTAGATATATAAAACATATTTTTAATTGTCTTCTATCTTTCTTTAATTAGCCAGTTTGGCTATTCCGACTTCACCATCTTGCTCTCAGTCTGCCGATTCTTCTACGTCCTGCAGGATAATAACTAAGCATGTTTCGGAGTATCCGTTACGGAGTCATCCTCATTACATGTTCGTTCCATCTATTGTTGTAGTTTCTTGTTAATTCAGTTATTGATTGCACCATTAGATCTTCTCTGATGTCTTCATTTCTTATACAGTCTAAAGAGGTACAACCCTTTAAATTTTGAATGTCTTATTTCTGATGGCTCCACTTACCTGTAGTCTTGTTTTCTGAGCGTCGAAGTTTCCAGTCAGTATAATAGTCAGTGTCGGATTACCCTATAAGCAAATTAATCAAAAGCTTAAGACATCACGTCTTGGGGGCATCAAAAGTAAATTACTTATGAATAGGAGTGCTTTCAGGCGTGGGTTGCTTAGGGCATCACGCAGTCTTGATCCGGCGCTGATAATAGCGTGGGTATTGCCATAATTTAGTTTTATCTGTGTTTCTTTTAATATATTTCCTTTGAGTGTTCTGGTAGTTCCAAAATTCTTTGAAAATTATTTATTTATTTTAAGATATTTTTGTCTTATTCGTATATGATGTCGCATCCTTAAATCTGACTCCTGCTCTAAAGTGTGATTATCTAGAATCTAGAACAATTCTTGTTCTAATCAGATTTTTTCCAAGAAACCTTTTCTCTATAGAGATTTTCAGATCATAATCCGAAGATAGCAAATTTAACTTGTATATTGCCAGTTATAATACTTTCCTGAAGGATATTTGTGGCATATTTTTCAATGTTTAAGCACTTTTTGCTGCTTAAATAGTTATAATTCGTCATCACTTGGGGGTCATCTCAATCTACCTACTCCCCAAGTTTGACAAGATAATTGAACTGAGTGTGAATCTTCTCTTCTTCCTTTATTTATAGTTGTCGGTCCATTAAATGGGAATGTGACGTGATGAGGGGACTGTCTGGTGATTGGTTGGGTGTTGGTAGGTGTGTTTGATTTGTTTAGTCTGTAGGAAGGCGGGTGCTATCATCGCGTCGATTAAGACGGACGGGTCGTTTTGTCTATCTCTATAGTTTCGCGAATAGTGGATGCCCTAAAGAAATTGAGGGATATAATAGTCATACTGGCTTACTGGCCTCAAAGTTGATAGAGTGCCCTGTTGGGACATGATGATGTGCGAAAGCTGAAATCGGATCTTTTTTACTGACAGAGAGTGTTCACATACTCTTAAGTTGATATGACTTTTGGTACAACCCATGTAACTTTGTGAGCAAATGCGACAAGGAATTAAGTAAACTCCTCGATCCTCGTTAGGTATTGTGTCTTTTGAGTCCCGGTTAGGTCGGCTATAGTTTGATTGGTATGGAAAACTGTCCTTATTTGATGTCAATTTAGAAACCGTCCATCGAATTGAAGGCGCAATGTGGTCCGGATGATAACCGTTTGTCTAAAAATTTGTTGAAGATTATTAAGTTTCTTATGTTTTTTTTTGGCAATTTTCTAAAAAAATACTATAGCAAATATATAATTATAAATCGGATAACGGTATCGGATAAACCGACTAATATATCTAAAACCATGCAGGTATGAAAATAAATTGCGACGAAATAAAAAAAAACTATATATAAAAAATTCAGGCCGAATTGAAATCCTCTTCCTTTTTGGAAATAGGTTTAAAAAATGAGAAGACTAGAGGTTTATTCTTAGACACCAGGTACCAATAAATCTGAACGTATGAAAAATTCTCAGTCAACCAGCGATATCGACAATTGGCTGTGTCAACACTCTATTCGCGCAGAATTTTTCAAACAGTTGGTATTCTTGGCAACTAATCTCTACGTATAATCATTATACAAACAGTCGCGAGAAAGATAGTTATCAGAAACAAAATCACTAACTGTAAAAAAAATTAAGCTTAATGATGCAAGCAGAAATCTAGTTACAAAGAGGAATGACTAAGCCCAATAGAAGAGGTTTACAGAATACTACGTAATAGTATTTTCAATCAAGAACCTGAAAACATACATCCCTTATATATCTCTTTTTGTCCGAAAAGAGGGAAGAGCCTTCTCTATGGTTTTGAACAAATAGTTATACTGTTATAATAAAAAATAGTCTGGGGTTTAAACCCATAGAATTTATTTTCGATCAGACTTTTGGAGTTAAGTCTACCTCATTTTAGTTTTAAAATTAGTAACTTTGGCGTTATTGAGGAGGGAGCTGATGGAGACCATAGCGTTGGATAGGTTCTGATGTCTTGATGATAAACAAGATATTTTCAATATATCTAAAAGGGGGATATTTGGAATAGCTCAATTACAATTTTACTTTACAAAGAGATATATCAAACCTCGAAAAATACAAACCATTTAGTCTTTCAAACCACCTGCACTAACAGGCGGGATTGTGTTTAGGCTACGAAACTGAAAATATTGACAGAAAAAAAAGAGCACAACAGATCCTTCGTCCTAATTTTTGTACATTTCCATCAAGTATTCGATGCTGTTGAACTGCCATTTATTTTAAAATCACTAGAAGAAGACCTCGTAGCTTAACGATATTCAAATATTATATCAAATATTTACAAAAATGCTACAACAACACCTAATCTACATGCTCCCACTGTAAAAAGTCGCCCAAAAAGGTGCTAAAATGTCGCTAAAAATACCGTGATAGAATAAAAGTATCAATATTGATAGGAAAAGTCTACACCACCTGAGGTTTGCAGAAGATATTGTCCTCATAACTTATATCATCTTAGGCGAGAAGAAATATTTATATGAGAATAAATTTTTACAAAATTAAGGCGACAACTAATTTCGGTCCTAGTCATTCAATAAATGTGAACAACAAAGACATTCAAATGGTGAAGAGTTATCTATACCTGGGACATGAAACAAAAATTGCTAGGGACAACCAAAGAACAGAATTGTCTCCAAGAACGACAAGAAGATGGGCTTCGTTTGGTAATTTGCGGGATATGTTCAAGGGAGACAGCCAAAACATTCAAAAGAGGAAAGCCTACAGTCAGTGCATCCTCCCACTTCTTTCTTATGGTGCGGATACTCTGACACGGGCAAAAAAATTCAACAAATGAAACAATGCTAAACAAAAAGTTATATGTTGGGCATGTTGAAAGAAGTGCTTAGAAGATCTGGAGGATATCTAATACTACATTTGAGGCTCATATAGTGCCAGGATGTAGGATAATCGATGGACCAAAATAATCCTGGAGTGGAGACCGAGAGAATAGAAAGAACAGGATATATTTCGAGGAAGCCTATGTCCAGCAGTGGACAAGATAAGACTGAATGATGGTATTGAAGAAGAAGTATATAAAATAATATTTTTAATTGTCTTCTTCTATCTTTCCATGATTATGTAGTTTGCCTGTTCCGTCTTCACCATCTTGTTCTCAGTCTGCCGATACTTCCTACGTCTTGCGGGATAATAATTAAACATTTTTTGGGGTTTCCGTTCTGGAGAAATCCTCATTACATGTTCTTTCTGATGGCTCCACTTGCCTGTAGTCTTGTTTTCTTAGCGTCGAAGTTTCCAGTCCGCATAATAGCCAGTGCCGGATTACCCTGTAAGCAAATTATGCAAAAGGTTAAGGCATCACGTCTTGGGGGCACCAGAAACAGCACCAAACGTAAATTACTATTGGATAGGGGTGCTTACAGGCGTGGATGCTTAGGGCATCACGTAGTCGTGATGCGGAACTGATAATAGCTTGGGCATTGCCATAACTTAGTTTTATCTGTTTCCTTTAACATATTTCCCTTGAGTGTTCTTCTGGTGGTTCTAAATATTCTTCGTATATGATGTTGCATTCTTAATAAATGTGACACCTGCTCTAAAGTGTGTTCATCTAGAATCTAGAACAATTCTTGTTCTAATCAGATTTTTTTCCCAGAAAATAGAGATTTACAGATTATAGTCAGAAGATAGCAAATTTAACTTATGTATTGCCAGTTATAATTCGTCATGAAAATTAAAAAATCAAGCTTTTCTAAAATTCATTAAAACAATTTATATGTGAATGTATTTTAAATATTTAGCATCATGAAGCCAATAAGCATTTCTTGGGTGACAAGACCTTCGGTTTCAAGATATGAAGAATTTCATTTAAAATTTAATTAGCTTTAGTAGATGAAACTATTTGTATAGATATTTAAGTGACGTGTAAATTAATTAGTAACAATATAATTAAATTAAATAATATTTAATACATTGTTATTTAATTGTTATTTTATAATGCTGTCTCATTTAGTTTTCTACTGTATAAATAGTTAATTAGTATTTCTGTCTTTATAATTTCCCACTGATTATTATTTAATCAGAATCCTAAATTGAAATTAAAATTTCATTAGGTGTGTCGATGAGCTTTTAGGTCAATCTTATCATCTCCTAGTGGTAATCGCTTTTCTCACCATTGATATGTAATTTTTTTAATGTCCCAACACTAATTAAATTGTGGAAAGTCCACAGCTATGGTTTTTAAGATAATATAAAAGCTCCTAATAGGTTCATTTGTAAGAGACCGAAACTGAATTATCATAATTTACGATTTGTCCGATGACACTAATTCACTTTAATCGGAAAAAAAAATTAATCTGCAACAGATGGTTAACTACACTTTTGTAATAAGTTTTTGAAAGGTTCCCGTTTTAGTTTGTTCAATAATTGTACGTTGATTTAACGATGTTTAACAAAACCATTTGAATTTTTGTAATAACTTTAACACTCCATTGTTAACGTTTTAACTGTTGTGAGCAGTGTGAAATTACGATACAGGTCTTTCTCAATCACAATTAATTTTATTGGGCAAAACATTCTGATGTGTTTGAAGGAAAGATAGAAATTAATAGTCCTAAACGAACCATAAAAGAGCGTTAAAACTATGTTATGCATTAAATAAAAATTGCTGGACTTCAAAAAAACTAAATAGGTAAAATAATTAATAAAAAATACACCTCACAATAAGAGATTACGTAGGTACTTAATAAATGTCTATACCTAATAGAACTGCAAGAAATAATAGGACATTAAAATTGTCAGGTACCTATACACAAAGTAAATAAATACAAACAAAAACAGGTGCTTACCTATTATATAAAAATGAATTACCTACTTGTCTAGTATTATTTTTTAGTCAGTACCTAAAATCGTGTCTTTTTTACATATATGTACTATTCCATCAAACTTACAATAGATTTCAAATTTCCAAACTCGTTTTTTAATTGTAGTTATCTTTTGTCTATATGTACTTAGCATATAACTACTTATTGTGTTCTGCTTTTATTTTTTATTTTATACTATACAGCAGGCTGCATGAGGCCCTTTGCAACTTTGTGTGCTGCCCGGCAAAGCACCCATATAATTTTAGGAAAAATCAACAAACTAAGAGCGTGACAAAAATGCGCGCTAACAGGAGCATAGTGGGAAACCTATTTTACTGGGCCAGTTTAATTCCCACTCCGCAGCGAATACGAAGAACTGTAAAAGTTTTGTTCTGATGATATTATTGTTATTATAGCATGTCAATAAATATTTTTTCTACATTTATTTTTAATAATAACTGATATAAAAGCACTATTTAAGTTACATTTGAATGTGCGGCCCGCATAAAAAAAATATTTTGAAAATGGGCCGCCGTCCGACAAAGGTTGCCGTCCCCTGCTATACAATGTGGAACAGCCAAATGGAATAAATTGAATAACGAACGAAAAAGCTGTATGCTTCCAATCGGAGATCCCGAAATTATTGGACTACTTTTTATCTCAATTCTTATCATGGCAATTTAAACACATTTTTGTTAACGAACAGCATGGATTTCTTTCGGGTAGATCTACTTTAACCAATTTGGCCGTCTACGAGTCATTTAAAGTAAAAACTTTGGAGAATAGACTACAAGTTGACTCTGTTTATACGGATTTAGCTAAAGCATTTGATAGAGTTAACCATAGAATACTTTTGGCCAAACTTCATGCTCTAGGATTTAATGGGCCACTTTTAGATTGGACAAAGAGTTATCTCTCAGACCGATACAATTACGTTAAATTGGGGGTATTATTTCCAGTATTATAGGTGTGTGTTTGGGAGTTCCACAGGGTTCTCACGCGGGACCATTTCTTTTTAATTCATTTATTAATGATATTGGCAAAATAATTAATCACTGTAATATCTTAATATATGCTGATGATTTCAAACTGTTTAAAGAAATTGCAACTTACAATGATGCTATGTTACTCCAATCCGATTTAAACTCTTTATTTGCCTGGTGTATTAGCAATGATCTTGACCTGAATGTCAATAAATGTTTTATTATTACTTTGGCAAAAATTTCACAACCTATAATCATTTCATGCGCTATTAATTCACAAACGATACAGCGAGTAAGTGAAATTCGTGACCTTGGTGTCGTTTTCGATAATTCTCTGACTTTTCGTAGACACATTGATCTAGTTGTTTCCAAGAGTTACAACGTTTTGGATTTTATCAATCGTTCATCTAAAACATTTTCCCATAATACGATTCGTTTACTATATTGTTCACTAGTACGATATATTCTGGTGTAGTGTTCTGTTATATGGAAACCCCACTATATCACACATATAGCTAATATTGAGAAAGTTCAAAATAAATTTCTTCGTATAGTAGCATTTAACATGGGTTTGAGTAGGGACAATTATTATATAGTGATATTTTATCACAAATGCATTTACAATCTTTATAATATTTAATGCTGCCTTTTGTTTTGTTTTGATGTGTTCTTTTCTTTTCTTGGCGACAACATGTATTTTAATTTTAATTAACTATGTTTTATTCTGTATTATATATTGTTCCTAAAATTTTAGTCCAATGTTAGTCATGTCAACTTTAGGTTTATGTTTTTATATTTAATGTTATTTATACTATTTTTTTGTTTTTTTTTTTGGTATTGTATGTAAATGGGGTTACTCCTAAGAATAAATAAATAAATAAAAACGCTTGGACACGTCAATTTGTATTTTTAAATGTGTAATTTTTCCACAACAAAAATAATGAGGGTGTTTCATGTGACAGTGGCCAATACCAACTTTCTTGTTTTAGGTATAAGCCCCTGTATATTATTTATTTTTTGGATTCTCCAGAAAATTACAATGTCATACACCTACATATCTTCAAATGATTCAGGGATATGAAGTGTTTTCAGATTTATTACAAAAATTCACATTAATAAAAGAAAATTATTTTATTTCACAAGTTCGCTACATTGCACTAAAAACCTAATAAGTTATACTGATTATTTCTTAATAATATAAAAAGAACAAAAAACCATTAATGTCAATGTAGGAAATATTCAAAATGCTCGCGCGAACGTCTTGGCAACATCTAGTATAGAAATGTCTTCTAACGTTACTGAACATCTCAGGCGTGACTGATCTAATCACAAGCGTGATTCGTGTTTTTACGTCATATATGTTGAGGGGTTTAGTTTTGTATACAGTACTTTTGATATATTCCCACAAAAAGTAGTCTAGTGGCGTCAAATCAGGAGATCGGGCTGGCCATCTATAGATCCGCGCCTCCCAATCCAGTGATTTGGAAAAATTTGGTTCAGGTACTGCCGGACATTGATTCCGTGTTTATGTGGGTTTACTGGATCAGGATATAAGTTTGTCAAAGTTGACACGACATTATTTTGGAGCAATTCTAAATATTTATCTCCATTCAAGTTGCCATCAATGATAAAGGTTACCTTTGATATGATTTCCAACAATTCCTGTCCAAACATTAACTTTTTCAGGATATTGCGTATGTTTCTCGGTCATTCAGTGAGCATTCTCATTAGACCAATAGCGGCAATTTTGACGATTAACATGACCGTGAAGTGTAAATGTGCCATCATCAGAAAACCAAAATCTTCTAATTGGATCACAGAAATACGTTGTCCTATCGAAATCGTCTTCCATGAGCTCCTGAGTCGACATTATTTTATAAAGTGCATTTTACTTTCCTTAATACTCGAAAAATTGATGTGTGGCTAACATTGAACAGTGAGCCATTTGACCAGAAGACGCGCCGCCATGTTGAGAAAAACATCGCAAACTCGTATTAAAATAAAACATGAAGAGAAGAAGAAAAATAAGTTTCAGGCATTTTAAGTAGGAATAGCATTTTCTTTTAGACATATATTTGAGTTAGCAAACGCTTATATCATCCTATAAATAGTATAAATTAGAAGCAATTAAAAACATGTTTTTATATAAAATCAAAAATAAGAAAACCAGACTTTTCAAAGTAATTTTATCTTCCTCGCAAAACTGCTGATAATTCTGGTGTAATCGATAATAATTACCGCAAAAATTTGCATGATTCGTTAATTATCATCCATCTGCTTTTCACACGGTGCTAGTACATGGCAAAATAAAATGCACATATAAATTAATCAATTAGCGCTTGAAGTTGGGCTTTGCTATCTTACAGAAAAGAGCCACTCCGTCCGAGCTGATGACTAAACAAGTAGACTTTGGCGTCCATATGGTACACACTGCGTAAGATAACAAATTAAAAACAAATCTGTAATATGTAAATATGATGGTATGCTGATGTAGAAGGGAAAACACACAGATGTGATGTTGTAAATCAGCATTATACCCGGACTTTCGTGTTGAGAGGGGAAAGAGGAACAGTGAGAAGTGTTTTTGGAATTGTGCCGTTTGCACCGATCGTATAGCTGTTCACACAAATTAGTTTAATAATTATCATTCAGGGTTCACGCTTTTGAAATTATTTCAAATTGGATAATATTAAATGTCGTTATGACTCTCTCTATTTATGTAAAAAATAATAATTTCAAAAATATTCCTGTGAGGGAAGATTGAGAGCCAAATATTTTCATGTCACAATTACTTTGAATTTCAATGAACAATCATTACTAGATGGAAGTCCATTAAATAACAACCAAAAATTCCGTTCCCATCTTATAATTTTAATCACATTTGGTTTCATTTTTCACTAAAACGACAAATTAACAACGAAGGTTCAAAGAGTAGCAGTTACTAGGACTGATCAATGGATGCGAATGCTTCTTACAAAATATATTCTCTCTCTCACAACCTCTCTCTCTCTCTCTCTCTCTCTCTCTCTCGTTCACAGTCTGACTCTTTCACTTTCACTGTCTCTATCTCTAACTTCCTCTCTCTCTCGTTCTCTAACTTTCTCGATCATTCTCTAACTTTTTCTCTCTCGTTCTTTGTAGCTTTCCCTCCCCTTCTCTGTTAGCAACCGATTCGAAAAAGGATGTTACTGAATAAATACACTTTGTAAATAGACAAGTCGCTATGGAAAACTTACCTGGAATATTTGAGTAACAAACACAATGCAGAAGAAACAAAAGCTATTCTTGTGAATTTCTGACTTTATAAATTAGTGAAATAATGAAAACACCCCCGAAAGGAAAACCGAATTGATGATAGAAGTCATGACCTACCCCCCAAAACTGTACAAGTCAAATTAAGAAATCTGTAACAATACGAGAATTACGAAAATTAACTCAAAAATAGGTATTCAAAATAATTTTCTTAAAATGCCTGTGTCCACCTCCACAAAAATATATATGGCAGTGACTGCTCCTGCTTGACAAAGATGACATCCCAAATGAACTTCAGAAGTAGGGAGGCGCAAAAATAATCTTAAAGCTCACCAAATTCCTCAGTGGAATCTTAAACTAAAGGAGAAGTTTCACAATACCAGATTCAGGCAAAAAAACATGTGAATTATATTGAGAGCAATAAATTGAATGAGCTCAAGCATGAAATTATTTACAAAATACTAATTTCGCTTATATGATAACGAATCAATATCTCAAATGACTAACACGATTTGAGCAAAAGTACATTCAGTTTGCAAATCCACCAATTAGTTTTTTTCATAATAAATTGTCAATAATGTTGAAATAAGTTCGCAGTACGTTTTTAATGTCATTTTCAATATTTTCTGAAGAAAATCTGGAATTAAGTTCAAATAATATAAAGCTTTATTGGGAGTTTGATATATGATATTTAAGTTGACAACTTAAATGTCATATATCAATACTTTCATTTTGCATTTTATATTCTCAATACATGTTTAAAGCCATTGAAAACGAGGTCAGAATAGACCTGGAAACGTTTGGTGCTTGAATATGCAGATTTTTGTTTCGATTGTGGTGTTATTTCCCAAGAACACATAAAAAAAATCAAGAATATGCCTCAAATAACATTTAGAATACAATTAAAATAATTAAGTTATATATCTACTTAATTAAATTAAATCCCAATTAATTGTTTATCACCACAAAGAGTTGATCACTCGAAGACACCAGAACCCAGTTCTTTACTCAATTGTATTAATTTTTATTGTCACTGAAAATGGGGTTTGATTTAGACCCTGAAACGTTTGGAGTATTTGAAATTTCTTGCAATTGAGGCCTAAGTTCCAAACAATTTAGAAAAATTTAAACTAGAGATGCCACAAATATGTCACAAATATATATTTGTTTTTGTCGAGACAATAGTTTATAGCTATGCTAAAGTCCGATAAGCTGTTCTGTACAGATTTTAGCGTTTATGTATCTTTTGAATGGTTTGTCATATTGAAGTAATATTTACACAACATATTTTATTTGGGCTGGGCGATGATGGTTCATAATTACTCCAGGATTCTATTGATGTCGCAGCATAAATTTTAGTGGCTGTATAACTCTTGAACAGATTGACCGACTGAAGTCACATTAGATTGAAAAAGTATCGGTAACTGATCTTTTCTCGTTATACCTTAAGAAATAAGAATTTACAGCTGCTAAAAGAGTAGGTAGCTTTTTAAAAGAAAAGCTCTCTTACAAATTTCTTTGAGTTGTGTTTAAAAAAACTCTATTTTTCATATAAAAACGAAAAAATGTTTTTACTGTATAAAATTAACTGTATTCGACTTTCACCTTATATTTAGATACACAGTAATTTTTATAACATTTTTCTATATGTGCAAGGGTTTAAAATTTTACCACCCTTAATTTTTGCCTTTCCAGTCATTTATTCGCTTTGGCATACCTTAGATTGTGTCCCATTTTTTATGTCGGAAATGAAAAGCGCGGAAAATTTCACGTCCAAATGTAGCCATGAGCATTTTTCTTCACATGACCTTGATGGTCAGTGAAGCTCAAATTGAAGTAAAGCATGATTAGGCTCGAAGCCACGAGGACTGTGGGGGAATACGGTGAAAAATTAGTTTTTGAGGTTGCTGATGACAAATCTGATGAGTTTTCAATAAATGACCTCAGATTTATCATCAGCAAAATCAAAAACAATTTTTTCACCATATTCCCCCATAGTCTTCGTGACTAGGAGCCTAATCATGATTTACCTCAATTAGACCTTCAGTGACAAAGTCATGCCAAGAAAATGGTCAAGGCCATATTTGGACGTAAAATTTTAAGCTCTTTTCATTTTCGACTTAAAAAACTGGGATTCCCATTTGAAAAAATTCACTTGACCTTGACATGACCTTCAAGGTCATAGTTAAGGTCAAAACGGACATGGTCATTGGGTAGCCGGGGAAAAATATTAAAAGTTATCCATTTAACTTTTTCACTAAAATGCTTTACCATTGAGTAAATCAGCCGTACTCTTTGAACACCGTGTATATTAGAATCAATTCCTAGCAATGGCTGGTACTTATTTTAGTTTTTCTCATCTATGTTGCTTTCTAGGAAATTAAAAGGTAGGAGGGGGTAAATTTTTTCAAAATATTCACAGCTAATCAAAACCAATCGTTATAGGAGCAATGTTTTTTGTAAGGATCTTGTCTAAGAGCATAGGCTGGAGGTTGCCAATTTTCCGCTGAACTAAGGCCAACAAAAACTTGTTAACTTGATGGAAGGGTAATTCTTGAAGGCTCAATAAAAATGGCTCGAATATATAAAGCAGCAGTTCAATGGGTAGCCGACACAGTTCTAAATGGGTTTAAGGTACATAGAAGAAATCATAAGATACGCCATAAGCATTTTTAATTATCCCCGAACTAGTAGTTCCACCTAGAGCAAATGTATTTTTTTATTCTGTTAAGGAAAATAGTAAAGCTGGGATATACTGGAATAGAATAGATCATCAAGCAAGGACAATTTATAGAGGGAAATATTTTAGCCTTTACAGAGGACCTCGTCGTCCTTACAGAATCAACTAAAGAAACTAACTAACTTTTTTTAATGTACTCAGACGGTGTCTTGACTTATTAGGCATAAAACTAAATAGTAAAAACTCAGTTGTTATGTCAGTGAGAGTGGTTAAAAAGAAAGGTATACCATCACCATCACCAAATCCCTGTTTTTTCATTACAATTGAACCTATACATATACACCAAGCTGGAACGGATTCTTTTGTATATCTTGACTTGATATGATATAAAAGATCAAAGCAAGAACTTCCTACTCTCAGAGCCCCATCATTTTTAAATTTCAATACGTGTGTTAGTTTTCAATAGCGCTACTAAGAAAATCGGTAAACACTCCATTAATCGCAAGATAACGATCACAGAACAAACAAAAAACCTTCTTTTAAGTTGAAAGTGGGTGGGTAACCTTACATTTCAACCGTGCGTACAATTACGTAGATTATTTTTGCAAATCATGCAACAAAACGACCGTTCATAACTACCTTGCAACTTGTTCGAAACAATATAAACACACACACACAGGGAAATATGATACCAGTAATAAACATGGTGCCTATGAGACGCCGTGTGAGTATTTGATATTGCGTAAAAGCTCATAACGTGATCGCTTAAAGGTTACGTGAATAAGTTCAGATCCGCAAAGCCAGCGAAAACGAATGCTCGGTGCAAACGGCACGCCAGAGCCATCGAGAGGCGACCATCTGGCCGGTGGCATTCTTCTGGTGTAGCACTACTTGTGCGGTATTATTTATGCGAGTCTATGGCGCCAGCTGGCCACGGTCACTGATCCAGCTTGGCACTGGCACACACTACGATACGAATGCGACTCCTTTACGTACACGATTCGGTCGCCGTTTGGATGCTTCGACGCTCATGCATATTACGACACAACGGACAAATATGCACTGCTAAATTCGAATGCTGAAAAGAAATTAATGCACTTTCCAATACCGTATTTTTGGCTCGTCTGAATTTCTTACAAAAAGAAATTTAGGCATAAACAGAATCATTACTGTTATTCACTGCGTATACATCTTTCTGCTATGCTTCTAGAAAACTGGAGATTTTTCCAGAAAGTCTCTTGAAAAATTCTTAATTCTACTATGTGTTCAAGATAAGAATGGGATAGGGTTGGAATCTTGGAAATCGTAGGAGTTATGATGGTTAAATTAGGGAAAAGTATCACAATTTATATATACTAGAATCGCTTGTGGTCGAAATTCAACCAATTGTGTCAATTTCCTAACAAAATTCAACTTGTTTTTATATATAATTAATAGGACTTTATTTGTGTACACATTCTTAATGCTTAGCTTAATGATATAAGGTATGGCCAAGATGCAATAAGTGGAAATTAAAGAATAACAATTTAGTTAAAATTAAATTTCTTAAAAATTAAATAATTCAGTTATTAATCAGTAGAATAATATAACAAATAAACATAAATAACAATTCCATTTGAATAGAAATTGCAAAATAATCTGTTTTTCAGTCAATTTATATACGCATATGTAACTGCTCAAGGCAACTTTTTACCCATCCAAAAATCGCCCAACCAGCACTTTTTACCATAAAATCTTAAAAGATTCAACTGTAAAAATGTTATGCTAGAAAAATATCAAGTAGTGATAAAACACACACACATAAATATGTATTGAAAGAATCTCAATAGCAGTTTCATTCTCAAGTAGGTCACCAAATTACCCTGTATGGAACGAAACAGCTGTCATAATTGTCAGAATCTCGTTTTTTCTCGGTAATACGATTTATCCCGATTTGTAGACCCTAAAACCCCGAAATGGAATTTCGACAAAATCATAGTGCCGTTTGGGAGAATTACATATAAATAAGATGTATTACAAATAATCAAACATTATATAAATAAGTAAAAATGTATTTGTAGCATATCAGACCTCGTTAAAAGAACATTAAACAATTTTCGACTGACTGCTAAAATTAATTTAAAAGATTGCCTTATACCAAATAAAACTGCAAAAAATGATTCGTCTTATTTTATTACTAATACTTATTCAAGTTTCATTAGCACATGGCATAAATATAAATAATTAAAAATATATTTGCATATGACATCTCGTGAGTGTTTTAGCACCCTTTGATATTGGATGCAAATAGTTTTCCAAAATATTAGCAAATTGTGATTAGATTTGTGAAAAATTCATGACTGAAAGAATTTACATACTCAGCTCATGAGGTTAGGAACTCAAATGTTTCAATCACTTCAATAGTTGCTGATGTCATCGTGTTTTGTAAAAAAGTAACGCCACAAATGAATAGAAAACAAGGTTTTTAGAGCATTCATCTTTCTGAGTAAAAATCGATTATTTTAGTAATATTTATACCTCCCTACCGGATTGTACCCAATTGGGTTTTAACTGTCGCGTCGGCTGCTGTTAAATTTCGAACATTTGATTAACGCTTAAGCTACTTGTTTATAGTGGAGGTCATCTTACTTGGATTTTATTAAAAATTTATGTTTAAATTACTTATTTTAAAAGACATAAATAAAGAATCTCTATATATTCTGCACTTCAGGTTGTCAATAGCTACTAAACAATACAAAAATAAAGAAAATCGGTTGAGGGGCAGGGGAGAACATGTTACCAAACCGTTTTGTCTTTGCCTATTTATATATAGATTAGAGAACAAAAAAGTCAACTCCTTTAACGAGATCTGGCTTTTAAATAACAAAACAGCGCGTACAGAAGGCGTTCTAGAGGGAAGGGAGGGAAAGAATGCAGCGTTGGCTAGCTGGAAGCAAGGATATTTTACAAAGCATTACTTGATAGATATAGAATTTTTTCGAAGGCACACGTCACTGTAGTAGCTCAGTGCCGGCGTAATAAACAGTTGCCAAGATTTGCGCCAATTTCCCCTTATTTTCCAAATTATGGCCATATAAACGTGCAAAAATTGAATAGTTAAACTTGCATATAATTTTCCCATTGTTTATGGAAAGTCTAATACTAATAATTAACTTTTTACATAATAGTTTGATTTTTCTTGAATATATTTTGAAATTATAGTTTAACACTTGCAATAATTTTTGAAATATCTGAAGTCTGGTTACACAAATACACAGTTGTTCAAATATAACAGAAGCAAATAAAACAAACAAAAAAAAACATATCAACTGTGAACGGTCAAGAGGTTGATAACAAAATAGGCGGGGCCATTATGTTACAATGTGGTTCGAAATGTTTTAACAATCCAATCATCAAGTAATGCTTTGTAAAATATGCTTGAACTCGAAATATCTTTCATTTCAGTACAAAAACATAATGTGTGACGAAAATCACGAGAAACGGATCAATATGAAATTTCTCGTTAAATTTAAAAAAGCTCCGGGATGACCAACGTCCAAGTCCACCTGTGTCTGTTTCAATTCAGCAAACAGTCATCAAAATCAATCAAATTATGGCGGAAATCGTATGAGCATTCAAATTGATTGCTGAGGTTGTAAACGCCTGTAAAAACGGTTCTACATCACGAAAAGACCATAGAGTCTGTGCGAAGTTGGTACCAAAAACTGATCTCCGACCAAAAGCTTGTCCGTCCCCAGATCTGCTCAGATTCTCTTGACAGGATAGATGTAGAGCCTGAATTGATCGAAAACATCATCACTTGTGACGAAACTTAGATATTCCAATATGATGTTGAAACTAAGCAGCATTCCATGGACTGAAAAACGCATACAGAATGAAAAAAGCAAGGATGTCGAAATCAAAATTTAAGCCAGGCTAATGGTTTTTTTTTGTCGACATGAACGGCATCGCGATGACTGAAGGGGTTCCAGACGGTTTTTTTATGAGCAGTCTCCTTATGTAATAGTCAGACCTCGTATATGAATATTTGAAGACCAAACTATTTCTTTTTACGTCTCCAAAGAAATATTTTTGATTTTTTTTTTGTATGCAGATCTTACCTTTTTCCACTTGCCTTTAATTTTATCGTTTAAAAAAAACAAATATAAATGAGATATCGTTTCGAGATTTTTTAATCCATTGAACACAAGACAATATATTGTAGGCGAGAACCTTGATCGGTTGCGCTCCACTTAACTGATTGAAAATCGAATATTTAGTTATGTGAATTTAATATTTTCTCGCTAAACAAATTTCGACATGAAAAACTATCTCACAGAGACTCTAAATCGGCGTTACGACTCCTTATTGACTTTTGATACACCACATTCATATTGTCAGAGATTTATGTGTTAATTAAGTTTTACTTTAATTAATATTGTAAATGGTTATGCTTGGCTATTCTTACTTTGATTTTGTGAAGAAGACAAATCAAAAGTTTTTGACATTAGTTCTTAACTTTGTCTTTTAAATTTTGAGCACCTTTTAAAATGCATTCTTTCTTTTATGTTGTTAAATTATAAATATCCTAATGTTTTTAAATTAATTTGTGATCCATTCAGTCAGTTTATTCTTGTTCATTATACTTGTATATTTTATCAATTTTAATTTAAATAAATCATTTGCATGTGCTAATGGCGCAAAATTTTTCTTTTGGTGTTACAGATAACCTGTGCAAGTTATGAAACGTTATAGTTAAATAAAAACATCTTTGTTTTTTGTTTTACTAATTTTGGATCAATTCCTAAGATTAACTATTTTATCAATTGACCAGCTGACCCGTCTCTCCTCGTAGGGGTCTTATTTATGATATATTAACACCTATAACGATTTTGAAATCTCAGAAATTTTTTCAGTTTATCTGCAATTTTCACCCTTTGGAAATTTTTAACATTTACGACATTTTTGACATTGTAAAATTTTAAATTTTTTTATATGTTTTGGCATTTTTGACATTTCGACATTCATAAACCTATTGCAGGTTGAGATTTTTGTGCATTTTACAAACACCCAAATAACCAAACAATTTTTACATCTTTATGAATGAAGATATTGAAGCTAATTACTTAAAAATGAATGACAACTAAATCTACCTACGAAACAATACTTATAACATACATAAAAAGTATTCCTACCAATTTACAACCCTTTTTCTTTGATGGAATTTACAAAAAATGTTTTAACGTTATTTATTTCAAATACTAAAAGTAGCCAGCCAAATTTTATCAAAATACTGTAAAATTAGATACCTCTTCTCACCCCGTTTATTCCCCTTAAGGATTGAAATTTGAAGAAAAAGTCGCAATGCCCGTTCCTGAAATTCAAACTTTCTCTCTCGTATTGATATTGGAAGGTTTTTTAAATATTATCTAAAAGTCCAGGTTTTAAATAAAAAAAAGGTTCCCTTTAATAAAAATATTAATGGGAATTTTTTTGGCGTCAAAAATATCCTATTTATTAATTATTTACCATATTTTAACAAAATCCATCCAGTAGTTTTTACGTGAAGCTGGTTCAGGCTAACATTTAAGTATGTAAAATTGCGTTTTTTGCTATTTTTCTCTATTTTCCCAATGAAATGAGTTATTTGCTCGCGGTATAAAGTACCCTGTCTATTATCACAGGTACCCCCATACCAAAGTTAAAAAAAAATCCACCAGTATTTTTTGCCTGATGAATCTTGAGGCTGACAAACAGCATTTAAATGAGTTAAATTGCATACTTTCCATTTTCAATGTATTTTTCAATCGAAATGAGATATTTTATGACAAAATTATTTAATATATTAATCGGAGGACTGAAGTATCTCCACAGCGTATTTTATCAGAATTCATTTAGTTGTTTTTGCGTGATGTGTGTTCAGACAAACAGACATATAGACAAAAAAACTATTCTGTAACTTTTCAACATGTGCGTATGATATATCTAATTCGAATATAACCGAAAAGAATTTGTAATTCAAATATTTTTCGAACATCCAATATTCGATGTCAATAAGGACAATAAACATATTCTGTAACCATACAACAAAAGCCTTATGTCGTATATATTCCAACGTAACTGAAACAGATTAATAATTTTTAATTAGAATATTAGTCGAGCATCCAATATTCAATATCAATACCGTCTATGCATCCATTCTGTGATCATACAACATTGTGTCTTATGTCGCTGAAAACGAATAATATTCATACGATTTGTTAATATTCGGCACACACCAAAC
This sequence comes from Octodonta nipae, assembly GCA_034190945.1. NCBI lineage: Eukaryota > Metazoa > Arthropoda > Insecta > Coleoptera > Chrysomelidae > Octodonta > Octodonta nipae. The sequence goes on from CM067220.1 coordinate 118,644,428, forward strand.
ATTTCAGTTTTCGTCATTTGTATATTGCCATCACTAACGATCATATAGGGATGAGCTGCTCTGCCGAGCGCCGTTGACCCCTTTCACTTTACCCTTCTATCTCTTCCGGTGGATATTGTATTATACTATTACTAAATTTATGCAAGATTTTGTTTGCGTTTGGATGCCAGATAACTCTTCAACACAGTTAAAGTCCTAGATATGGGATATTTATATTTTATTACAGGGTGACTTTTACCTAAAATAACAGTAATTCTTAATAAGTATAACACACTTTTATTCAAAAATAAATTATTTGTTGACAAACAAAATTGTAAAATGTTAAAATTCATATATACAAACGCGATCACTGCCGGAAGGCATCGAGGGTCTGTAATGCGATATGCATAAAGACAGGCGCAAATATTTCAGGCGATAGATAAAGTTTCGCCTTTCAATTCCAAAAATTTGTGTTTAGTATTCTAAATCGATGACTTTCTAGACAACACAACAATATTCAAAAAATATTTCATATCTGTACATAAACGGTCCTGGTACAGTTTTATTATATGTATAAGTATACTCCAAATTAAAAGTTAACTAAAAATTTATTAATCCTAAGGGACAATTATGAATTACAGAATCCTGCAAACTGATAACACTACAAATCCGGTCCGTCGACATTACACATACACACTCTCTCATTTCATGGCGTTGCTGTCCTCTCACGGTTCTGTTGTTTCGGCTCCTCTTCCAAGAGACCTGATGATACGTCGTCACATCGACTATATATGGCCATCCCGTGCTTTCGTGCTACTCGACATATACTCCTTCTCTGTCGTCTTGGTGCTCAAGAAGAGTATCCGTCCATCTGATGCTGTTGAGACTTTTTGTACGGCGCGGATCAAACGAAACAATCGCTATCGCTTGCGGTTTATGTCTGCTTGATGGGCTTGAAAGGCTTTCGCAAAATTAAACTTGGAAATACTTACGTGATTGTTTTGTTTTGGTATGAATGTTTAAGCACGTGTAGCAAATGCACCAAAGATTATCTGTGAAATTGAATCATGGAGAGGAATGCATTGTTCAAGATGACATATTGATAGTTGGGTATGAAGTATAAGAATGGATTGAGTTAGCCAATGTATACATACAAGACTGTACTTTAAATTTAATAACTCTATGGTGTTTATTTCTCCTCCCATTAGGTTTTTAGTTGCGTTTCGTAGGAGAATTCTAAGTTAAAATATGTATTTTATATGAATAAAGATTATCCGAGGACGTGGGCATCTACTGCCGTCACGAACATACAGTACTAGTTATAGCTTGTTACAGGAGCTAGTTCAAGAGAGACGGTGGGGGCGATCACCCCACCCCCCCCCCTACACACACAAAGTTAGTAAGTGTTAAAACTAAAACTTGGAAATGTTAACTTCAAGAGCCTGGAAGAGAGTAATTTTGATACATTTAAATTGTTTTTAATGTAACAGCCCATGAAATACTAGAGCCGATTTGCAGCGATCAACCGGTTATAATTGTTCCTAAGTGGTTTGAACCAAACACATTTTAGCGGTTTCGGTTGATACCAATGACGTCACAAATCAACCCTTTGTTACGTCATTGTTTGAAATATCTTCAACCGGTAATAACCCAAAGCAGTAGTTGTTTTTGATTGTCTGTCTCTTTCTTAAATGACATTTGAGGTTAGGTATTTACTATTTTAATTTTTTTCGTGTACATTTAACGGTAAATTTTGATCAAACATCACTTAAGTACCACTAAAGAACCACATAAATAAGACATTTATTGATGGGTATCAAATTTTAAATAAGCCAAAACAAAACAATTTAACACATGATTTTTACGTTTTCTGGTTGAACCAAATTGCATTCCAGCGAATAAGTTTTGGTTCTACTTCAGTGTTGAAAAGAGACACGTCAAAGTACATCCACTGTCAATCAAATCGGCTTATGTATTCAAAACAACAGGGAAGTATCTCCCGTTATTTGAATAAATTTAGTATGATATCGCTCCTTGAAGCAAAAGATTGCTGACCCTCTCCTCCCTCCCCCGGAAGTGCTTGTCGGGATCCACACCTGTGTAGTGAAGTAGTGAAATATTATTATAAATTTATCTACGCCGTCCCTGACTAAAGCAACGTAAAGCATTATTCACCCCAATTAAACATCAATCTCTGGGATAGAAAAAAGAAGAACTAGAAGGTTCGAATGAGGCAAAAAACTGTGTATCTGAACGCTGGGCGAACAAAGGTAGACCAGAAAATTCAACATACGCTATATAAAGCGATATTAATTTTAGTACTTAGTTAGTAGAGCTTACCTATTGTTACAATTTCGATGTTATTAGAATCAGCTGTTGATTTGATGTTTACGTGTGAATAAAGGTTCTAGAAAGTGAAGTGAATATGTCAGTTTTTAAAATTAATTACATTTGAACCAACGGAATTTATTGCAATATTATACTTCTAAAATGCCACCGTAAAAAATGATTGTCAAATATTAAGCAACCTTATGATCCAAACCGAATATCGGCCAATATTATGAACTCCATATTAACAGGACTTTAATCAAGCGAAATTTTTACCATTTCTTTACTTCTGCTGCAATTAATTCATCATTTTAAGGTTGATTGTTATCTGGAGAGTAACACTATTTGTTGTCAACATAATTAAGATAGTTCAATGACTAAGATAGCGAGTATAATGTGTCCTTGTTTAAGTGTTTCTAGAACCGCCCTTGCATCTAAACGTAACTATCCGACTGGTAAGGAAAACCTATAGATAAAATCTGAATCTCCATCGATGACCTACCTCTGGAAAGACCTTTTCTTTGAGATCATCAGTCTGATCCTATCTGTAACTACAACATGACTGCTATGCAAACGCGCCCATTGTTAACTTGTTACTCGATGTTATAAAAGTAGAGTAGTGACGATCACTATATGCCCATTTCTATCTACTGCTGGATGCAGGCCTTCCCCTATACTATCATTACCTGTACTGTGCCCCTCTCGTCCAGTTGGTTCCAGCTCTTCGTTTGATATCTCTCAGCTTAATTGCATGCATTATTCTTTCGTGAGCTCTCTGTGTTGATGAGAGTTTGTGTGTTTTTTTTTTTTGTAAAACACCATGTTTTAGGACTATAAGTTCGAACGGGTAGGGTACACTTACTGTACAACTAAGTTTTATATAGTTGTGTGTAAAATTTTCAATTCTTTTCTTATTTCAGTCTGATTTGTTGTGAGGTTTTCCTGTGTTGTTCTTTATTTTGACCATTTCAGTTCTTCTGATGCATAGTTTCTTCTGAAAGATATTTGGCCCTTTATTTTGTTGTCAATAATTACTTTAGTATTGTACTCTAGGGTGTCTTTACGTTGTATTCTTATTGCTGTATAAAGCTCGAGCCTCTCCATAAGGTGTTTTTCTTTCTTCACTTTTAGTTTGCTTCTTTTCTCCATTAGTATTTAGTTTTAATTTTTTTTCTGAAATGTATTAGTTGTCGTGGCGCATTTTCTTTGCTGCTGGAGTTTGGTCAATGTTTCTGCTTGATGATCAATATTCATTTGTTTTTTTTTTCATTGTTATTCCTCTCTTGCAATGCCTTTTTTATCTCTTCTGGTTTTCTGAGAGATTATTGCCAAAATCGCTGTAATACTGGAAATTTGAGTTAGCTGTGGTTCTTTCGATGATCATAGATACATCATTTCTTTCACCAGTTCGTATAATGGTTGATTTTGGAATATTCTGTATATCTGGTGAACTATATAAATTTATTAAATCAAATTCTATTAACATCAATATCTGGTATTTTTTGAAAGAAAACTATCAACTTTGCTATACTTTTATGTTAATTCTTCCTTTGGTAATTTCTTTGCCACCTAATAAAGTTTGAGTAATAGTTTTCTAAAGATTCCAAATCTTAATTTTTTTCTTTGTATTTCCATTTAAGTCTTCCCCTGTTTTATTATTTAACGTTCGTAATCGTCTTCAGTTTGTCCTAAGGCGTTTTTGTGTTTTTGTTATTTATTGCTTATTTGATCAAATTCTATTTAACTTGATTATACATTTTGATTTTTGTACTTATTTGTTTATTTGTTTACTTTTATTATTAAGGTAATTTTGAAAAGCAATTACGAACACTCAGAAAACGCAAAAGCAAGAAATCTATCATGTGAGATAAGCCAGGTATCAGTTAAAATATTGGTCAATCAAAAGGAAACAAGAAAGTAAGAGACGACTTGATGTCTTTCGAAGTACGGCCATTGAACAGCGCCAGGGACGGTAAGCATTAATTCTCATATAACTCGAAGAGGTAGCAGATGAATTCCATGACAATGCAAAGAGTCCTAAAGAGGGCACAAGCGATTCAAGAACAACAATTCAACATAATCGATGATGTGCTTTAAACCAAAGAAAGTAATTTTAATTAAGAATTAAAGCCTTCAATTTATGTGCACTTCTGTACACATAATTTGGACAGTTTATGCTAAAAAATAAAATACTTATTTCTATTATATCTCGCTGCTTTATTATTATTCCTTTCAAAATTACAAGAATACAAAAACGGAGAAAAAAATGATAATCATCTGTTAAAGCATTTTTTATCAATATGCATGGGGAACTAGTATATTACCTTTATTATCAATGAAATTAAATAAAATATTAATTTGTGGGACTTTATTTGTACATCTTTCAACTAAAGCACGTAATTTATCAAGATGTAATGGTCGATAAAGTGTTATTTTCATCTACAAGGCGCAATTGAAGCTGATCTGTTTGACAGGTTAGGCCAAAAATGATAATCATATTAGGATTAAAGTAATTAATATACTGATAATTAATAAAATAAACATTGATAATAAAAACTACAAAGTTAATTTATCTATTATTACTATGGTTTTCTCAGTGATTGTCCTTTTTACTATAATTTGTGATTTTAATTATGTTGGCTATTCATCTTTCGACTTGACAGATATAAGAAAGTTAATTTATAAGATTTTCACAAAATCTGTACAAAAATTGTATGCAATATTACTGAAGGCTGTATAGTTGCTACAAATAAAATATAAAATTCAGTATGTAAAGATTTAATTCAACTCAATTTGCATCTATATTTATGGTCACGAGTACATTATTTACAACTGATTTTGAAAAGGTTAATACTCGTTTTATTTCATATTATATCTTTTAGCAAGCTATTGTCTTTAAAAACACATACAAATAAATAAATATATGTATCTTTATTTACATAATCAATTACTTGTAATCGACTCATAAATCACATTCAATACATTTTAGACAAACTCTTAACTGTTTATTTTTTTTGTTGAGATTCGATTCAAAGCTTTGGAAAACTAATAAAGTCAAATAAATTCTCCAAAAATGGTTTACTGTACATATGGCTCCCACATATTCCATGACATTAATGCTTTTTGCTCCATTCTTTATCGAGAAAATGTTATACATTTTAATAAAATCGTTATACTGATAGTTCACTTTAAGTTTATAACTATTTAAACTTTACTACTAATAGTAAATTAATAAATTACATTGAAATTCTCGTATTCACGTTTATAATAAACAAGTATGAAAAAAAAATGTACGGACGTTGACGCATGCGCATAAATTTTTTTCATTATATAAAGGTCTATTTAATTTACAACAAATCACTAGGATCTGAAGTAACCTCAAAAATTGCCTAGTTTTTCAAATTGATGTTGTATTCACTGAAAAACAATGCATCTGATAACTAACTATAAAATAGCGATGTTTTTATGTTTAATATCATTAAAATGTTTCTCCAAACTATTGAATTAATGATTTCATCGGAAAGATCCCGGATTTGAACATTGTTTTACAAACTTTGAAATTGATTTTTGCATATTTATTGCAGGTTCAGCAAATGAATATTTATATAGTTCCGCAATATTTTTAAAAAACGAATACATTAAATTCGCAAATTTTGTAAACACCTGTTCGACCTAGTAAAATTAAGTATTCCTATTTAAAAAAATCGGTGGAACGTTTTCAAGTAATAAATTGAGTTGACCAAAAAAAAACATGTGTGAATATTTTAAATCATTTAGAGGTTTCGAAATTTTTCATATGCGTAATAAAATCGAACGGCATTACTGTTATCGTTTTTTTTTATTTGGCACTAATCGGCCGGCAGCTGTTATAATTATAGCCGAAACGATTATAAATTAAAACATCTGTAGTGTTTATTTTCGTCAATGAATACCGTAAAAAAAGACAAAAGTTTGTTATCAAATTAAATCATTCCGGATTTTGTAAAATAGCTCTAAAATTTTTTTGTATTCCTTCGCAGTTTCGGAGAAGCTAAGCAAATGATAAAAACAAGTAACAAATGCATGAATATTGAAATAAAGGAGTGACAAGTGCCTATTCATAACAACAAAGTAGAATCGTAAAGTTTGGACACATCGTATTTCCTGGCCGGTTTGTTAAATTATAGTTTTGTGGCTAAAAATTAAAACCCATAGTTTGCGATTGCCCCTGGAATAATATAAAATTGATAAATGGATATGTGGGAGTTTCAGGAAAAGAAGTCATCATATACGATAACAGAGAGATCGTTTCCTGACAGAACACCAATTATTGCTCCATCAGCAAGTCCTCCTCTTATCTCCGAAATAAGCCTAAGATTTTGAAAAATCTGAGATTTTGCTTTAGACAGTAAACGGAAAAAATGTTTCGATTATAAGAAACCTCAAAGATGGTACGGAATCTTAGTATGCGAGACCTACATATTCATTTTTTTTATCTTTACGGTTTCTGTGCTATATGAACCGGTCCTTCTAAATAAAACCTATAACACATTATGCTTTTCCCCTGCCACTCCGGCCGACCACGGTACAAACTCAAGGTCATAACAGCGAGCTGACTATATAAGCTAAATAATAGCTGTTTTCGCGGTGTCGATTCAGGATGCATCCGGAATGGATGCGTGACGAATCCCGGATCTGCTTTATGTGCAAGTGCAGTTACGAACACGTACTAGACTTCTCTGTACCACGAACAATTTCAGAACTGTAACAAATGCAAGGATGCATTTGGTACAACTCGAGAAACTTCATGATGTTATTGTTGGACCACTCCATTTTGTCACAAACACTACTTTGCCATTAAAAACAACAATAGTTGATCACGATCGAAGCGCCGCGTGCAACTGTATAAACCAAGTGTGGACGGCTGAAGCAAATATTTGGCTTATTTGACTCCTTTGATGTGTATTGAAAACTTCTCTGTACCACGAACAATTTCAGAACTGTAATCAAACTATCAAACGACACTGTAGTAGTACTTAATTCGAAAAAACAGATTTTGTATTTATATACAACGCAAATATTACTTCAAATAAAAGAGGTTGAGAATACAAGACCCAAGCTAGCTAACACATATCAAACAATCCGACAAATATGAATACAATTAGTCGAATCCTTCAATGGATTACAGATCATACAAAGACGAATGGATCCTAAATTAGGTCTGGCACAGACCTACCGTTTCTGTTCTATTCTTATAAGAACAGAACAGAAAAGAATTGTAACAGAAGGCTAGAACGCAATGCAAAGTATATCACTCGTCACATACCTACCGATCAGGAACGGCAAGAACGCCCGGTCAGAAAGCAACCGGCCAGCGTCCCCGGTCAGAACGTTCTCACCGGTAAGAAAGAGGCATGGATTACGTACAAACTCCATATACCGGCACACACAGCCCTGTTGCGACCCGGCGCCGACGATTTTACCACAGTTGTCCTACTACTGTGCTTTTGATCGGTTCGTCATCTTCTATTACGAAATATGATATATTCGATGTGACTACTACAAGCGCTAGATAACGACTGAGGGCAAATCAAGAAAGCCCGTCGACCGGTAAGTGTGTTGCAATAACCCGGATTCTTTTCTGTTCTTATAGGAAGAGAACAGAAACGGTAGGTATGTGCCCGGCCTTAAATGTTTCTGTACTTTGGTATAAAGTTTCAAAGTCACAGAAATATAAAAGTGTTTAAAAATACTCCTAATGCGCATGTTCGAACTCTTCGTTCTTCCTCACGTCAGCGGATTCATTTCACTCGTCCTGAATCGATCCAAGATGCATCCTTAGAGCTCCGCGAAAACTGAATTTCCCATCTGGTATTCGAAATTTTGTTACCACGAACGCCGTGAATGAGTGTGCGCAAGCGCTCAATCCTGAATCAATAACGGATCGTTACCGCGAAAACAGCTATTGACAATAGATGACAAATTGTTTTGAAATTATTAATGTAAGACGATATGTTTACTGTCTGCTTTTCCGCCTTAAGTATCCACATGTGTCAGTTTGTTTAAAGATTTTCTCGTCAAAATATTAAACTGAAGCATAGAGTACACCAGGCTTGACCATATGACGTCTGCACGGTTCTTATGCTGCAGGCAATAAGAGCTAATTCCGAAATTTTATTTCACAATTTATGTGCACTTAGCTGTACATATTTCTGACTTCAATAAAAGTAAAATTGTTTTATTTCATTTTCTAAATTCCAGATAGTCAATGGCAAAAGTGACAAATCCATTAAAATAAAAAAAATCTAATATGAAATCATTAATTTATATATATAAAACAGAAACGACTTGTATTGATTATTTTAGTTTATATTTATCACGCCAAAAAGTGAAGCCCTCTTTTAGGCAACTCTCTCTCCCTTATTTGTCTATCATTTTCTTAACCACCCTGTAAAACTATTATTCAACCCCACACGATTTGGCAACCGGCCTGATATTTTTTAAACCAAACTATATAAATAGAAATTCTCTCCACCCTATCGACTGTTTCTAATATTGTTTGAGTCACCCTGTATACCTATAATTTTACTTCGCCCCATATTTCAAGTATACTATATATGCAACTGCTCATGGTCTACCCTATATAACATTTTTTTCACATGATTCAACCACTTTGTATAATTTTAATTTTATTCTACTATTTATTTCAACCACCCTGTATATGAAACTGTCTCCAACATTTCTTGAACCCATCTCTATATCTATAAATATAATCCGCTCTTTAATTCAAATATCTTAACTGCTGATACTTATACAGGGTGAGTTTTTTTTTATGATCAGTATGGGGATCTCGGAAACCAGCGGAGATACAGCAATGGTTAAATTGTGAAAGATTTCCAGTTTTACTGGGCCAATTTAATGACACTTTCGGATTTTTGTAAAAAGTCATGGCTTACCAGATATTTTGAAAAAACGAAAATCTGTCGATTTAGTCAAATCCCTCTAGCTCCTTTGTTTTTGATTTTATGTAAAAAAGTGTAAATATCAGAACAAGGGAATTGTATCCCGAATATGATTGTCGTGTCCTCGTTTGCGTGACAGCTCTCGTTTTCGAGATATAACATAAACTTATCTTTTTTTGAATGGAAACCATAGTTGGCTATGACCTCAAAAAATCGGACATTTTTAGAGCTTTTCAACGATATAATACTCGATTTAGTTATTCATAAAAATAACGGAGTTATGGATGCTTTTCTCTGTTATTTTCACTTTTAACGTAGGTAGCCATGAAAAAGATTGTTTTCACTTTGACTTTTCCTCATTTGAGAGTAATTCCATTAGTAGTGCTGAACTGATAGTCGATATTGACAAGTTTTCGTGATAAAATGGAATATTCAAACGAAGAAAAACTGAATATGGTGGAATGTTATATCATATGCCATAGAAATTCAGTTCGTGCAGCTGAGGAATACTTTCATAGATACTTTAATCGTCGCTTTACGATGGTTTACGCAGATATGGATCTTTTACTAAACCACCAAAGGAACGTTTTCTCTTTAAGATTTGAACTTACCTGTATAACTGTAATTTTACTCTGACCTATATTTCAAGCGTGCACATTGCTTGCTGCTCGCATTTTAATTCAGGCGCGCGCACTTACGCACCTACAACCGTATAGAAAAGGTCGCCGACATAACAATTTTTCGTTTTGATGTACTAAATAAATATATTTTCTGACATTTCACTCTACTGTAAGCCCCATAAAAGACTTCAAATGTATCAATATGAAAACCTTATGTAGAATTTTTGACTTTTACATTGATGTTACCGTTTTTATCTGAACATATTTTTCTAATTTTCTGAGAAACAGTATGTTTTACGTTATAGAAAAATATACAGAATGAAGCTGGAATATTTATTTGTAAAATTCAATTTAAAATATTTAAATACCTAGTTATTCAATAAAATTTTGAAAAATGTGTGACTACAATCGCGAATGAAACATGATTTTTAACACAATATTGACAATTTAGCAGTAGAAAAATCTGTATCCATCTTCATTGAAAAATATTTATTTTAGTTTAAAGATATTTAGGATTATTTCAGTTTTTTTATTGCAATGGCATATTTATTTCTTGGGACAAATTTATTTTAACAAACCTTACATTTTCCACTTTTACTCTCTCATACAAACAAATGTCTGGATTGCCCGTCCCTGGATCGGGATCTGCCTTTTAACCTAAATTTTCTCCCTGTAGGTATTCCTTAACTAAATTATTTATTGATTAAAATGAGTGCAAAAGTTGAGAAAAGAATCTATTCAAATAAAAATACTTATTTATAATGTTATATTGTTTATTGACGACTTATCCGAAATTAAATCGTTCTCAGATATCAAAAGGAAAGTAAAATTATATATAAAAAAATACTATATCGTCATGCATGTGTTTGTTCTTGGCTAAAAAATAGATTTTGCAACGATTCATTTTTCAGAACGCCAGTAAGAATTTCCTAACCCAATCTATTTCACCATAATCGCCACTAGTAATATTTTTTCTTGAATTGTTATTGTTGAATCGACGAATAGTTGCGTGTTAGGTTGCATCATAGCTTATATACAAAGCGATAAACACTGAAATTTATTGAAACGAAACACCAAATACCGTCAGCGATAGTTTTTAAATGAGACGTCTGCTGATTGGCCTTTTATCTCGTATTAGTAGGCGCCAGTGGTTCACGCTCATCAAAAACACTCATAAATTCTAAATTTGTATGAAAAACGTGTCGGCTATAATTAACTATTTATTTTAATTAATGTTGGATACATTTAGAATTCTTAAACAGTGATAAAAGGTTGGTTGAAGCAAGTACTCGTTTCAATGAGTACCTATTTAATTGCCTGCATTTGTCAAAATGAAATTTTAAGGTCTCAAGTAAAGAAACCATTTAAAAAATCTTTGCAAGACCCTTTTGTCAAATAGAAAATGAGCTGATGATCTTCACACGAGTGAACACATCTTCATAAATTATAGCTACGAACCATCTCGATCACGTCAGCTTACAGACAGAAAAACCGCATCAGAATCGGTCCATTCGTTTAGGAGCTAAAGCAAGAGCAAAATGCACCCCCATCTGTTCTCGCTGACGCTGGGTTTTTCAAGAAAACGTGCGCCATGGTTCGGCTGAAGATTTGTCATCCAAAAATAACAAAAAGAGTTCATATACACCTAAGTTAAATCCTTGGTTTTCAATCATTTTGTTCTCATGTGTGCTGTTCTTTTTTCTCAAAAATCCGTAAAAATAAATTAATATATATCAGTTACGAAACAATTAGACCCCAGTTATAAGACTGCAGAAGCTAAAGGGTTCTTGCTCAAAAATAGCCTGACATTCTTCTGCAAATCACGAGAGACGAAAATTATTCCTTGAGGTTGAAGATTCTAAATTCTTCCAAACTAACTAACTACGCTTTTTGTGTTCTATGCGTTTTGGACTAAAAGCTTTTCTTCATCTTCTTTCGAGACTGAGGTTTTAGCGTGGGTGCGAGGGTACTTTGTTAACTAAATCTACCGCCAGAGTGCGCCTTCATGTAGCCATCAATAAGTACTCGAGGTTATTTAACCCTTTCAAGAAGAAAAGTTTTGATTTCGAACAGCCACTTTTTAAACATAAAACGATTTCTCAGGTTTTTTTTCAATCTCTCCAAGCAGTCTGGCATCCCTGGCAAATATGTGGTAGGCAAGATAATGTTCAAGGTAAGTGATAGCTTTTAAATTATATTGTCTAAGTATTATTCTCAATGGAGCTTAATAAAAGCTTTTAAATGAAAAAGGAGGTAAAGTAGGTGGTGGAACCGCTGAGATTTTTGAAACGCAAGTGTAATTTAGTTCATAGTATTAACTTAAGCTTGTACTACAAAATCTCAAGTTCATAATTCTTTCTAGACGCGAGATGTAAGACCGACATCTAGGATTTTTGGGGAAACAAGCACACAGAAGTTCCGAATGTGGAGCTGTTCAGTGTAAATGCTGTTCTTCCGTAACTCCTAGGTTAGAATGTCACGATGGAATTTTCAGGTTTACTTCACCTGTCAGAGATATTGAATACTCTCTTCGAGGCACAAGCGGATCCAGGAGTGGGCTAAGGGGCTGAAGCCTCCCCCAAAATCATCTGAGAGTATACTTCTTAGTGTTTATTGTGCTAAAATCAACCTTAAGTGACGTCAAGCCCCCCTCCCCCAAACGAGAACAAGGCCCTCCACCTCCCCACCAAATGACAATCCTGGATCCGCCCCTGCTTCGAGGTGTCATTCTTTTCTACGCAAGACAATATATATGATATATTTTGTTACTGGTCGGGAACCTTCATCAGTTGCGCTTCCCACAATAGAATGCCATCTCGAAGACTTATTAATACATAACAGCAAATTTGTAGACGTGAGATGTAAAGACCGACATCTAGGATTTTCGGGGAAATTAGCACATAGAGGTTCCGAATCTGGAGCCGTTCCATGTAATTGCTGTTACCCGTAATTCCTAGGTTAGAATGTCACGATGAAATTATATTGAATACTTTCTTCGAAGTGTCATTGTTTTGTACGGTCTTTACATCTCGCGTCTTCAAATTTAACGAAATGTATCAAATACATAAAGAAGTGTTCGAGAGGACATTCAATTGTGGGAAGCGCAACCGATCAAGGTTCCCTAACCAGAAACAATATATATATATATATATATATATATATATATATATATATATATATATATATATATATTGTATTGCGTACAAAAGAATGACACCTCGAAGAGATTACATAAATAAGTGTTCCAGAGGATATTCTATTGTAGGAAGCGCAATTGATGAAGGTTCCCGACCAGAAACAATATATATATATATATATATATATATATATATATATATGTCTTGCGTAAAAAAGAATGACACCTCGAGTGTTCAATATGATTGCAATTTTGATTTTTAATATACAAATTCATATTTCATTCTCTTCACAAACATAGTTACTCACAACTTTTTCATTGAGATGAGTCAGATCTACTTTCAACATTAGTTTTGATTAGAAATAAAACATCTTTCATCTGCAACAGTATGTCATCGCTCTAATAGATCCCCTGCACGAGAAACTTAAAAAGTGCTAAAAATAAAAATTCTATAATTCATAACATACTTTGGAGATTACCAAATGTTAAGCAGTCGCGATCAATCACTTATTTTTAACTGTATCGAAACTATTTTTAACGTAAAATTCAAACAGTTTCTACGTCAATATATTAAAATAATCCAGAAATACGTGCAGCCAAACAAAAATTAGTAACGATCTCTACATCATCATTTTGCATTAATTCTTTTTACACGCTATATTACCCTCCAATTATGTTTTTACGTTAAACGCGGGAAGTGTGAATTGTAATAATCCATTAATATTCCATTTAGAAATAATAACATGATCCGCCATAATAACAACAATTATTAAGCCACTCGAATTGCCATTGGATGCACGACGGAGCATGATATTACATCAAAACGCCAAATAGGGACACCCCATGAGCTGATGACTACACAAAACTCTTGTATCTCTACCTGCAATTCAACCTGCAACCGTTTATCCGAAAGTCAGGTGGGCAGGGTCGGATTCGGGAAAATAATAATGATGTGTTATTTTTTAAATTAGTTATCATAATAAATTTAGTAGGTCAAGGGATGACTACTTTCAGCAAGTGCCTATTTGTTTTTGAATTACCCTGTAGATTAATAAATTATGAGTGAGTTTTTCGGATTTTTTGTATACGCAGAGTTCGAGGAATTCTTTTTATTTAAGCAAAGACGTTCCATAGTCCTATAAAATCCAAAGCCAACTATGTCAGTTTTTGACAGAAAATTTCTACGAACACCTATTGGCATTTTATGGAAAAAATCTCTACTCGGTAATGAATTCACCACTCCTTAAAATAGCCATATACCAAAACTCATTAAAAAATGTAAAGAAATAATGATTCTGTGGTTAAATAAAAAATATGCTTTATATAATTCACATAAATTTATTCAAAGAGTATTGAGTCAAGGAATCTGAACGGTATAGGTGTTTTCACGATATATAGACAAAAGATGAACTCAGATAAGAATACAGTTTTTGTTAATCGTTTCACTAATGAAAATTTATCTGGCTTCTAAAAATATTTATTTTTGGATTAATATGATAAGCGTGGTTGAGATTTCTGATATTCAATATTGTGGTTTCCCGTTTTCCATTTTAGTTTCTTACATGTGTTTTCATTGGCATTTTTGACTGTTTTGACGTTTTTAGCATGTTTAACATTATTACATTTTTTACGTGTTTGACTTTACGACATTTTTGACATTGTTGACATTTTGACATTTTTGAAAGTTTTGAGATTTTTGACATTTATGACATTTTTGACATTATTGATAGTTCTGACAATTTTTAACGACATTTTCGCAATGACATATGTTTGGCGTGGTTGAGATTTTTGATATTCAATATTGGGGTTTTCCGTTACCATTTTAGTTTTTTGCCTGTATTTTTGCCATTTATGACGTTTTTTATTTTAAACAATTTTTACATATTTGACATTTTTTTATTTTTTTGCCGTTTTTAACATTTTTGTGATTTTTTATATTTTTGGCATTTTACATTTTTAACTTTTGTACTTTTTGGCATCTCACATTTTTGAAAATTTTGACATATTTGTCTTTTTGACATTTATGACATTTATTACATTTTTGACATATATTACATTTTTTGTCATTTTTGACATTTGATATTGACAATTTTGCCATTTTTGACATTTCTGACATTTTTCTCATTTTTGAGATTTTTTATATTTTTGACATTTTTGACATTTCAGACATTGCTGGCATTTCTGGCATTTTTGTAATGTTTTTTGATATTTTTAACATTTTTCACATTACATACAGTTTAGATGTTTTTACCTTTTTTGAGATTATTGAAATATTTGTTTTTTTACATTCATGACATATTTTACTTTATGGCATTTTGGACAATTTTGACATTTTTGAAATTTTTGACATATGTTGACGTGGTTGATTTTTAATATTCAATATTGGGGTTTCCCTTTTCCATTTTAGTTTTTTTACGTGTATTGTTGCCATTTATGACGTTGTTTTTTACTTTTTTGCCG
Source organism: Octodonta nipae (assembly GCA_034190945.1). Classification (NCBI taxonomy): domain Eukaryota; kingdom Metazoa; phylum Arthropoda; class Insecta; order Coleoptera; family Chrysomelidae; genus Octodonta; species Octodonta nipae. Next base: position 118,659,892 of record CM067220.1, read on the forward strand.
TTTTTAACATTTTTGTGATTTTTTATATTTTTAGCATTTTACATTTTTAACTTTTTTACTTTTCGACATTTTCACAGTTTTGAAAATTTTTACATTTGTCATCTTTGACATTAACAACATTAAACACTCTGCTCGAGGTGTCATTCTTTTATCAATACAATATATATGTTTCTGGTCGGGAACCTTCATCAGTTGCTGAACCCCAGATCATTTGAGTGGTATGCTTTTTTAGTGTTTATCATGCTAAAACCAACCTTCAGTGACGTCAAGCCCCCCCCCCCTTCCTCAATCGAGATCAAGATCCCTCCAATTGACAATCATCGATCCGCCACTGGACTGTCATCATTGTTGTTACTGTGATTTATTTTAGTCGAATAAAGACTGTTGTAGTGCATGTAAACATTTTGTAATTGAACCGAAAAGAAGTATCTACTACAATATTATTCATAACAAAGATTTTCAGGTGATTCAAACTTATGAAGGACACACTGTATATAAAGACGATTTAAGAATCTCCATATTGAAGTTGGTTAACTAACATTTATTCTGATTTACTGAAGTGGTAGCCAACGTGTAAGAAGATGGCACGTTAAGAAGATCTATTTCTTATGAATAGGAAATTTAATAATGATTGAACTTAATTTGATAATTGCTTTTATAGTATTGTGTACACCCACATTTAAACTTAATGAGGTTTCCTTCACTTCTTCTTGCTTTGCACAGTACAATTATATGTCATATGTCTTCTACTGCGGGAGCCTTATCGAACTAGCGATTCGTAACAACTCGTATCTTCCTCTCTAGGTGTATTGGTAGGGCAATGTATCAAAGAAAATACTATTTTTAACCGACTTCATAAAGAAGGAAGTTCTCAATTCATCTATATCTATGTTTTTCTTATGTTTGTTCAGCGATTACTCGCAAACGGCTCAAGGAATTTCTGCCGTTTATACTGGATACTGTTCCGGGAGATCGCGAAGTGGTCTCATATTTTTTTCATTAAAATAGCTTGTAACGTTTATTAGGAAAAGGGGTAAAACTTTTTTATCGATTTTCTTTGGAGAAGTGGCCGGTATTAGAAATATGGACATTTTTCTATTCGAAACATGGGATAAATTGAAAAGAAATTGGATTAGTTTTTTTTAACGACTATCTTTAAGTAAATTTTGGTGGAGTCGCTAGTATTAACTGTTAGGAACTTGGGGTTAATATGTGTATACAGTGTGTATCCATAAATCAAACGATTTCTTTTTATTAATAATTTTATGTAAAAAGTTATTCTTCATAAACAGCTTTGCATTGTCTAAAACGTAAACAGTAATCATTCTATGCCATTTTTTTAACTGTAGACGAGGTTTGTCATTAAATAGGAATTTTGATTGCAAATTAAAATATTTTTATTTTTGTTAATATCTAAAATTGTTATCAAATAGAAGTAATTAGGATTATAAACTGCATCTACTTATGCCATAGCACTAAAAATTATATAATAAGTATTTATGTAACTACATACTAGGTCTGATCAGTAGCTTTCCGTTTGTCACTCGATTTGTGTAAAATAAAATGAGGAGGATAAACGGAGTGTGGCTGTCATTTTAACAAATGTTTTGTAATGTTTTTATTTTCACACTCGGGTTCAGTTCAGTTCTTGGATTTATCTAAAAACACAGTCCAACTCACTCTAATTTATTTCCACTACTTTAACACATTTCATATTCACAAGAACTATTTACATTTTATCTTAACTATACAATACGACCGTTGAAAACTGAATGCCTCCTATCACCAGTTGTCTATATTTATATATTTCTCTCCGAATTGTCTGGTAAGTCCACGAACCATCGGGAAACTCTTTCATGTTCTGGAAGCTTTAAGGGAATTCCCAGTAACGGCAGCGGTCGGCCTGTTGACAGACGAAACATTTCGGACTCCCAGAAGCACCGGAATAATGTCCCTTCCACGAATTGGTTGATGACCGATTGCACCAGCTGTCAGATGAATACTCGTAATAGTATTTTTGCTGTTGCTTTACCGTTTAAAGACTCAGCTTGAGTCCTTGTAATTCGATATGTCAAGCAACTTCTCTGCTAATCAATACGAGTCGGGTTTTCTACTTCGATCATTGCAAAATTGGGAAGTGCCACGGTTTCCTTGCAAAAAAGTCAGTTTTATAAACTAGATTTCAAAAAATATATCAATTTTGTTTAAAAGTGAGGTACCTTTTTTTATAATATCTCAAATTGTAACCAAGCAAAATTTATTAGATTTGAAACCTGCAACCAATTGTGCTTTATTATTAAACATAATAAGTTGAAAGTAGATTGGAAATAAATCGAAATAAATGTTAGTTAATCAACTTCAAGGTAGAGGTTATGAGTTGGTTTGTATATACAGTGTGTCTTCATAAGTTGAATTATTTTCAATTGTGTACCAGGTTTGTCAGTAAATATGAATTTTGATAAGAATTGTAAAATGCGTCTAATTATGCCACATCACTAAAAATTATATAATAGATCTTCTTGTCACTTTCCCAAATTGTGTACTAGGTTTGCTAAAGAATATAAATTTTGTTTAAGTTAAGTACCTTTATTTTTAATAATAACTCAAATTGTTGTGAGATAAAGTTTATTAGAATTGAAAACTACGTCCTATTATGCTATATCAATTAAAATGTATAACGATCAGTATAATTAACAGACCTAAAGAATGGTGATACTCAGATCCTCTACAATATAGTGGATCTACCTAATATAGAATCATATACAAAATTTTCTTAATACATATACATATTTAGAAAACAAGTTATTCTATTCAACAATAAACGAGGTTGGTCAAGCTATTAAATGATGCTTAAAAGTAAAATACTTTATTTCAAGCAATATCGAAAAAGTTAATTAGATTTGAAAACTGCGTCAAATCAAGCCATCACTAAAAATTGTAAAATAAATACCATAAAAAAAACAAAAACCGACCTTAAAAAAATAATCAAAAAGCATGAAATAATTTTTTGCTGCAACAATTAAATACTTTTTCTGAAGTCGGTGCCAATTTGAACAACGAAGTTGCGAAGTACTACTTATAAATGTGCTTCCCAAAATAGTTTTACTTTAGCTTGGCACCGACTTCATAAAAAGTATTTAATTGTTGCAGCAAAAAATTATTTCATGCTTTTTGGTTAATTTTTGGTTAATTTTTTTAGAAATCGGTTTTTATTATTATTTTTTAATGTATTTATTGGACACAATTTCCTCCCAGGCGATGTGAAAGGGATCCAGCAACAATTTGGAAGTTAAATTTGACTCCAGTACCGTTCGTTCTGTACCTGACATAGAGACTCATGTCTTTTAAACTCTTTGATACAGGTACACATATCCCTTCAGCATAAAGTACTTTGGAATACGTCTAATCAACAAAGTGTCGAATTTTCGATTCATTATTTGAACTGTCTATTATAAAAACATTTAATTGTTTTGTAGGCGAATGCAATCAGAGCCTGCTGATTTTTTCAACTCAAAAATTCGTGGAAAACCAAACTTTAATTAAGCGTCGACAGGGCTTGTCGATTGAAGTCAGGAAACACCTATTTGTTCAATATCAATCGTCCTGGCGTATTCCAAGAATCTCTTTTAAAAATAAACGTCGTAAACACGAGCCGTGTTTATAACGTCCCATTCTGTACAGAATTCCTGCGATGTAAAAGCTGTGTAACAAAAGTCCGGAGCCATAAGTTGAAATCAATGAATCGCAGATGCCCTTGAATCAGCGAAAATTTACTTGAAGTCATGTGGTTCGAAACCAGGTTGCTCCAAATAGTTTCGACATTATTTTTAGTTGAAAACATGTTGACGTATGGCTCGCGATTCAATCGAATGGCGATTATCGCGAAAAGTTGTTTGTTAAAAATAAAAAAGTGATTCAAATGTTACGCAAGTTACATTACATATATATGTTTTTTCTTGTTGACATCACAAATTGGTTTCATGAATGGGTTCTAATAAGTTAATGAATGTTTTTCTCTACGTTTTATTGGACTGTTTGCGTTGCAAATTTAATGTGTAAGCATACATTTTGGAAAACTGACGACATTCTTATTAGGATATTGAACTATCAGGGTATGAAATGAACAATTGAATCACGTATTTTGAAAATCACCGCACGCTTATCTTTATAAACTGTATGTAATAAAAGAATAATAAATGTAGATTTTTTGGTATAAAAGGAGTTGGGTGGGTGGTAGAACCCTCTACCTCAGTCAAGGAAAATCAGTGTCATTCTTTTATATATAATTTTGGAAAACTAGGTAGTTTAGATGAACGATTTAGGATTTAGAGGGTGATTATGGAGCAAAATCCTGAAACGAAACTTCGATGTGAACAAAACAAGAAGCTTAAATTTTTAGAACTTCAGTGAACAAGAAGATCTTTTCCTTTTTCTCCATTTCATATATTAGGCTTATCTTTTTCTTGGTCTACCAGTACTTATCTACATTTTTAGTTCAATACTTTCTTAGTGATCCTATAATCTTGCATTTTGTCTACATTGTCTTTACATTTTCTCCTATTTCCTGTAATTATTTCGTTTATACTGAAAATGTTCAGTTCACTTCTTATACAATCATTTCTTATTCCATCCATACTTATTCAATCTTTAAACCTCCTTAAGAACTTCAGTACTTCACTTTGTAACCTGTCATCTTACTTGGTCATTGTCCAGGTCTCGCTGCCGGAAGTCAGGATCTGTACAACCATCGTCCTATAAAACTTTATTTGTGTTTCTTTTCAGGTTTTATGTTTGGGTACTAGATATTGTTCTACTAATAAAAGAATATTTATTAAGTTTTTCTTCAATATCATTATCTCGATTATGTGATATATCGCAACCTAGGTATTTACAATGTGATAACTGTTCTAATATTCCATTATTGACCACTATCTTAGATCTGACAGAGTAGTATATAGATACTCATCTATTATGACGATAGATGACTGATGTACTTTAGAGATGTAGTCCTGCCTATGCGAGTCTTGGTTTATCTCTCTCAGTATCTTAAAGGAGAAACAATTACCCCTTTCAGTATGCCCACCGTCAAATTGACTAAGGTATGGTAACCCCTCTAGAAGAGTCCTTGGCCCTCCAGGAATGGGGCTGAAGAGTTGTCCAGTAACCGATTAACTAACTGTATATACTTACAACACCTAAGGAAACCTCAGAGACAGGGCAGACCAAACGATGGCGACATTGGCATAGAAAAAAGGATAAGAGAAGAATCATAATGCAAACAAATTTGCAACCTGAGAGGACTGGTACACAAGGTGAACAAGAGATATATTTTCGAATTAGGAACTATTTACACCTGCAGTATATGAAATATTACCAGTCGAAGTACCATTTTTTGGTAACTGGCACACGCTCTGATCATCAGAATTCTAAAGTACTTCTAGCCGACACACAATTTAGAAATTTTAAATTCAATTATTGTTTAACCTATAAAGGTAGGAAAAACTGAATTTAAATCCGGCAAAAGTCCGTAAACTCAAAGCAATGTCGCATCAATTTTCTTTACAAATCTCAAAATTTAAATGTCCATATCTATATGGATATTTCAAAATAATAATACATCAGCAAATAATAATTATTGATTGAAGTTGGTTATTGAAGCGAAAGCTTCTTAATTGAGGCCCACACTAATGAAAATAGGTGAGTATGGTGATGAAATACAAAACTTTATATTGTATTTTTTAGGACACGTCGTTCCCACCTAGCTAGCTTAAGCTAGAAATATCGATAAAACTTAGTTTTCTGTGTGAGAAACAGGGATCAGTTTATAAAAGTCTCTTGGTTTATAGAAAATTAATAAATTATAGTAAATAAAGAAATATAGCATCCATTTAATATAAAATGCCAGCACAACCTTTACTTTTCCTTCTAATAAACATTTCAATTTTCTCAATTAGAGACTATATACATAGATACACACAGCACACAGAGGGCAAGTTTATAGATGGTAGCGATAAGATAAGGGTAATAAACAATAATCCACAATAAGGTTAAATTTATAGAGCCAAGGATGGCAAAATTATGTGGGGATTAAATTGAAAAAATGTCCAGCTGAAAGCATTAAATAACAAGTTCAAGGAGTGACGAGAATGTGTGATATAGAAAAATTGAACAATGTGAATTGCTAAATATAGAATAATATTAATGTTAAATCACCGGTTTCATCTTGTTTTCAACAAAGATATGTAAATTATTTATTTTTTCCTAAATATCTATGAGATATTCTAAAAAATTTTGAAGTGTTGTTTAAAATTCACCCTCTTGCTACATCAGCCCAATTCTAATATAATGCATTTTGACGTACACTTGTTTTAATATATGTTGCATAAAACTAAATTACATTCAATATTCAACTGTTTTAAATGCAACAGGCCAGAAAATAAAATATATCTGAAGCTATAGAGTTATCCTCCCTCCTGCTATGGTAAATTTCGTTCAAGATCCCTCCCCCCTGAGACACGCAATCCCCCTGAAACTTGTATCTGGATCCGCTCTTAGGTATGTAGAATATTTAATCAGAAGTATCCTAACCGTCATATTTTTCAGCCTACGGTGAATACAATAAAACAAAAATTTCGTCAATTTGATAGTGTCAAAAGCTTTTTAAACCTGAGAGATCAAAATGAAATGACGAAAAGAAGTTAGATATATTGTTAAAGCTTGAGGAAAACCCCAGAAACCTGTAAGAGAAGAAGCTGGTGTTTATGAGTATATGCCAAGAGAATCCGAACAGTTAACAAGGAAAATTGTCGATATTAGATTATGCAAAGTTCTCACTGGATGAGGGAAGGTTATACTCAGTACCCTATCGAAGTGAACGTTTGGGCTGGCATGATAAATAGAATAATTGGAACATTTTTTGAGGGAGTGGTGATGCATATGAAACATATTTTAAAGCCATTCACAACGAAGCCAGAATCGACGTTTGGTATTTTCTTTCAATATACAGCTTTTTTAATTCAATTGTGGTGTTATTCCCAAGAAAACTTAAAAATAATGAAACATATGGTTTCAATAAGATGGAGCTATACCACATTATGTAGCAGGAGTATGAGCTTATCAAGACGTGGCGAAATTGAATAATCATTGCAAATACATAATGTTAATTACTTCAAACTTCAAAGTCTATAATTCAAAGAGTCCTATGTTGCCGAATAGAGAAGTCCTATATTGCCGAATAGAGAATTAAAAACTCTTTTAAAAGCGGTTTAATATATTTCGTAGTTATAACCTGCTTGGGGGATTTTTCGATTTCGTCCTTTACTTTATGACCTAACTGTATATTTAACCGACTTCCAAAAAGAAGGAGGTTATCAATTCGGGCATATTTTTTTTTTGTATGTATGTTACTTGATTTCTTCTCCTGTTGTGTACCGATTTGAACGATTATGGTCTTGTTTGATAGAGTATATATCCGGATTGGAGAAACTTGAAATTTGGGACAAGAATTCTATTGGTAAAGTGATGAAATTTGTGAATGAACCCATGCGTGCCTCGAAATCGCGCAATATGCCTAAGCTATTGGTCGATTTTTCCAAAATCCCTCAACGATTGTATAGTTTTTAAAAGTGTAATCTATTAAGGAAGATCTCTAGGTGATCTCATATACTTTTCTGCGCCTTGCAACATGCATGTTTTGCAGAAAATCGCCGAAAAATCCAATATTCTTATCAAAAATTCCATCGAAGTGACGCAACTGCCATTCCCTCATAAATATTTTAATAATGTTTTAATTGCGAATTTGAAAATTTTCTATGTACATCCCAAGCATATAGGTAGTATAGTATAGTATTTTCGGCTCCTGAAATCAATGAGTACCAAGCTCATCTCGTTTGTATACCTGGCAAATACCGATTTAAATGAAATATTTTCAATTTTGCGAAGAAGGCGCTTTTGGTGTCACCTACTCCCAGCCTAATACAAAATTCAGTGACAACACTTGTCAAGCTCTATACTGCTATTTGGTGCGATTATACAGGGTGTTTAGTTATAGCAAACAAAACCACAAAGTAAAGTGCTAAAAGCAATCACAAGAATAATAATTTGAAACACTATTTTCCTTGGTCATGGCATCAAGCCTGAACGGCTGGACCAATTTCGATAATTCTTATATTTGTTGTGTTGTGTCAGGTGAAGAGCGTTCACCCCTAATGTTAAAAGTTCAATTTAATATGGAGTTTTGGAAAGTTTTGATAGACTGCTATGATTGACTAACATAAGGTATACATACACGTACATACAGAAAAAACAACTAAAAAATTGAAAATAAAACATTTAAAAAATATATATAACCGACTTCCAACTATAATTAAAAAGTTGAAAATAATTATAATAATTATAACAATATACTCGAGCAAATAAATAACACATTCAATATTGTTAGGTACCTACCCAGAAAGTGAAAAATGTAAATATTAAAACGTGTTCATTCTGTACAAATTAATTACCTACCAATCTAGTATATTTTTGAAGTCGATGCCAAGCAACAAAATCAAGTTTGATGAAGTAGTAGATAAGTAGGCAATGCGGGATTTTAGATTTGCTTGGCACCGACTTCAAAAATGTATTTATACATTTTTTACTTTCTATGTAGGTACCTAACAACATTGAATGTGTTATTTATTGCCTAGAGTTGTATTTTGTTATAATTATAATAATTATTTTCAATTTTTTGGTTATAGTTGGAAGTCGGTTATTTATTTTTTTAAATGTTTTATTTAGAATTAAATTCTAATATGAAGTTAATGAATGTTTTTCCTACCGTTTTAGCGAGCGTTAGCACTGCAAATGTGTAAGCATATATTTTGGAAAACTGACGGCATTCTTATTAGGATATTGAACTATCGGAGTTTATGAAATGTGCAATAGAATCACGTATTTTGAAAAACATCCCACGTTCACTTTTATTGTGTACACCGAACCGATTATTCATCTAAAGTTGACTACTACTACTATATCTACCGCGTGAAGACCAAATTTGAAGTAAATCACGTTTTTCTAATTTGTTGTGATAAACCGATATATCAACTAATTTATAATTGTTATCTTATTAATCCCTAAAATGTGACGTGGAAATCAGTATAAAAATGGCGCTGGTCTATCAGATTCAATTTTCAAAAAGTACGCAAGGTAGAAGAATTAAAATGAATATTTTGACCACGTTAGAATTGAATCCCGTTCAGTATTTCTTTGCTGTGAGTAGTCGCTATGTCCTGGTTCCCAGGTACAGTTGATATTTCCTTAAATTTCAGGAATGCATTATAATGTGCCATGATTTGTCCAAGATAAACAGTTTTTCTCTACTTTGCAACGTTTATACAGTTCTTTATTCAGTTTGACGTGTTCCACCGAGGTTGTTGTTTTTTTGAAGTGTTATCTATATGACCTTAGTACTTTTACACTACTATAGTTATTAATGTGTTTATTTATGGTCTATCTGAACACTAACCGTTAATATTGCTGAAACTATTTCACTAATTTTCTTACGCTATACCCACATCGATAGGTTGAGTCAATCGAATATCAACTGAACGACTATTTCGCTATCTACTGAACTCTTCTACTGCTGTACGTCGGCCTATAAATATCCATCCCTATCGCTCTCGAACGTTCTGTATTTTTGACGTATATAATTTCGTTTCTCGAAAAGGCTGAAATTTTAGTTAGTAATTTTTATAGTCAATCGTGTGATTATGAAATGATTTTTGTGACCAACGGTTATTTGGAGAAATAGTTTTTGTTACAGATAATTAATTTCGAGAAGAATTCCTTTTTTTGTAGTGTTAAATTACACTGCCCCTTCATCTAATTCTGATCGTCCCGATCGGAATCATCATCTTTATGATAAGGGAGCGGGCGATCCAAAAGAACCACAACGTCGTTAATCTTCTTCACTGCTTCGTATGGCCCGTCCCTAGCTGGTGTTAGCTTTGGAGACTTGAGGTTAGTCCTCTAGGGATTATAAACCAGACCGTATCTGCTTGTTGGAACTCAACTGAATTTACTTGCAATCGTTACGAGTTTTCATCTCATAGCTGGTTGACAACATCTGCATCCACACTAGTTTGTGTGTCACCAGCATGATTTGTTTAAGCTGATAGGCATATTTGTTGACTTTATTGGGTGGTTCTTCTGGTTGGCTAAAGGTCAACTCACACGATAGTTTCAGCTCCCTTTTAAAGAATCCTTTGGCTAGACTTAGTCTTGTGTTGCTGTGGACGGCTTAGAGATATACCAAAAGGAATACGCTGTTACTAACTAGGTTGAATAGATGTTGTTCCAAGATGCATTGAATCATTCCACTATTCCTTCCGATGGTGGATGGAAGGGTGTGGTTCTCGTTTTCGGAGTTCTGCCTTTCTGCCGAATGCAAGTCTGCCGGCACACCAAGTTTCTGGACCACTGTTTTATTTTTTATTTAAAACCATTGTCTTTCAGATTCAAAAATTATCCAAAATCTTATTTCTTGTCCAGCTATGGATGAAAATAATAAATTTTGACAAGGGTAGAAAAGTAAAATACAAATTCGACCTCTCAAATCTTACTCTCAAAAATAATTAAGGCACAAGAAATGGGGCGTTTTATGAACACACTGTATAAATTTTGAAAAATTTTTGTTACAAAACATATAACGTATCAACCGGATACTCAATTATTTGACTTGAACTTTTCCTTATTAATAAAAACAAATAAATACACTAATTTCAAAAATAATTAAACTGTGATTCCCAATTCACATTTTAAATGTTTTTTTCAGATTTTTATTCCCCATAGATGAAATCACAAAGTAAAAAACATAAAATATTCTACAATTCATGAACAAATATCAATTCAACAATAACAAAACAACAAAAATTCGTAAAATCTCCTTAAAATTATCAATAAATTTGGATTTTTCGTCGTTAGATATTTCGTATCTGTTTCTGGAAATTCCGTCGCTAGCTCCATTTGATTTTTTTTTATTCTAGAGGTGGTAAATATTTAAAGTTTCTATTTCAAAAACTACAAGGGTTATTGCAATGATTTAGAAATTGGAAATCTTAGTTAAATACGAAAGCATAAGTAATTTAAAATATGGGGTATTCTTACTGAATTTGGTGTATTAGACTTTTTTGATAATTTAATTTTTTTACATTACTGATATGTTTAGGTATTTTTAAAAATATTAGGTATTTTTGACATTCTCGACGTTTTTGAGATTTTTTAAAAACCTTATTTGATATTTTTTACTGTTTTCGACATGTTTTGGTGTTTTTGACATTTCTTGGCATTCTCTGATATTTTTGACTTTTTTGACATAATAATAGTGTTAACGTTTGTTGACATTTTCGGCTATTTTTTGGTATATTTGACATTTTTTCACATTTTTCGACAATTTCAACAATGTTTACATTATTGCATTTTTGGCATATTTCCACACTTTTTTGACACTAAATATTTTACACTTATTGATATTTATTGCATTGTCGATGTTTTTTGACATTTCTTACATTTTTTGCGATTTTAATAGATTTTCGACATTTCTGAAATGTTTAACTTTTTAAAATTCTTGACAATTTCTGTTTTATTTTATATAGGCGATTTTGGCATTTTTACATTTTAGTTATTTTTGAGAATTTTAACATTTGTTGACGTTTTTAACATTTTCAGTGTAAAAATTCACTGTTTTCTGATTTTCTCCACACACAATTATCTTCAGCTGGAGGTCAAATTTCAACTTTTGATCTATATGCTAGTCAGTCAGTCAGTGATAAAAATCCTGTTTTTGGACGTTAATAACCGCTACCAATTCTTCTTTCTTGACTTGAATTTGACTTTAGATGCTGCCGTGTGTCTAGATCCCAAAAAGTTATTTGAAGAATGTTAACATAGCTAATGTACTGTACAAAAGTACGTTCATAAAATTAATTGTTGACAAAAATTGCCATTAAATGACAAATTTCGTAGAAATAGATATTTCTATGTTAATATTACATTAATAAGATGAAATAAATAAACAAATTAAAACAACAATGTGTGTGATTCCAGAAACATCATCCAAAGGTTTCTTAGAATAACAATTTTCCCACAGTTCAAATCGCAAGGTAAACAACACAAACTATTCCACTGCTGATGACCAAATGCGATTCTACAAACTAATTAAAAATTTAGTATAATCAACAAATTATTAATAAATTTCGAATTTTTCGTCAGCAGATATTTCGTATTCTTTTTGGAAAATCCGTCACTGGCGATCCAAACAAACAAAATGATGAAAAAGCGGTCCACCTGCCAGAGTCAGAAATTCCAAAGCAGCGGCAGCGGCGGCTTTCTGCTGGCCCTGTTACTTCTCACACTTAACAAGTCAGCCTGGCCAGACAGCTGGCGCCAAAAGTCTGCGCCCACACTCTCCTGCCCCCCTCAGCAATGTGGCCATACGACCGAACGACGATTCAAAACATTCATAACAACTACACTGGCCTGATTGGATTGGTGTAGTAGTATCGGTGCTGTGCAGTACAGCACTACCCTTCGCATGACAAAGTCGGCCAACATTATACAGAAAAAAAAACACTTCGTATCCGTCAAGTGTTCTTCGGACTTTTAGCCAGAGTTTTCCATATTTTCGTGCTTTTTTGTGAGTGCTGTGATACAAATAAAACTTCGTTTCTATGGGATTATGACTAATGGTGTTCAAGCTCTGATACCAATAAAAGGTAAAAACTTAATATAAACGTTAAAAAAATATATGCATAATAAAAAACATATTTTATAAAAATTTAAGAAAATGTAAAAAATTACCGAAATTTTCCTGCTAATTCTCACGAGGTCTACTTACATAATTTTAATAAAAAACTTTTTTTATACATAAAGCTCTTTATCCAAAAAATTGTACAACTATAATATAGAAACCTAATATTTATTTAATTTGAAAACAATATATATCCTTAATTTATTAATCTTAGTAATTTAACATTTCAAATAAAAATATGTGATTCGGGATTTTTCTTGTAGATCTTAAACCATAATATATTTTGGATTAGAAAAATATGTTTAGTTAACAACATTGTTACTAAAAATACATTTAAAATTGCAAATAAATTTTAATGATAAGAATTAAAATAATAATAATCGACTGTTCATCCTTTACTTTTTCAACTAAAAGCTAAATTTTTTTACATTACAAGTAGAAAACAAACTTTTAAATTAAATCATTGAGCTTATTAATACAAAAGCTTTTCCATAAATTTGAGCATGTATTTAATTGCTGAATTTGTTTCTGATGTGTCACCTCTAATTATGTAGGGTCGGGAATATATGTTGGGTGTTTTTGATGTTAATTGAATAAATGTACATTTCTGGATTTCAATATTTTACAATTTATATATGGAACTGGCATATAAATATCCACCCCTGACTGCCCCACAAAATGAACGAGTTACCAGTGCTGTGCTTCAAATGTTCTATCATCTCAAGTTTCTTGTCGGCAAGATATTCTTAAAGAAAAAGTCAACAGGGTTTAAATGTGGCTACTTGGCAGTGAGGAAATATCTCTCATGTTCTCTGTATCCTTTATAACTCTGCTTGTAGACTTGTTGTTTATTTGAAACATGTGCCGATATAGCTCTCTGTATGAGCATTACCAGCAAAAAATTGTACTAGTCCAGACACCGCATGAAACTATGACACGATAATAATGTCATAACTGTTATTATGATATCACAATATCACTGGAATATCCAAAGTGACTGCCGAGGTTAGAAAACCTTTATTTTCATTAACCAACTTCCTGTATTAGATTTCCAAATGGCAGACAAAAAGGGTACGTGAAATCTGAGATGAATAGCTCACGCATTTATAGTTTTGAATAAATGTATGGAGTTGTTTATTCTGGTACAGGTGCATATTTTACGAAATTAGAAAGCATAGATATTTTGTTAACAGATTTAAAAAAGATCTCAAGGGATCATCTACTAAAAAAGTTTCTGAACCTCTTTCGTTATAGAATAGTATGTCGAAGCTTGCCTTAGAATAAGACATTGTTGTAGAATCTTTCCAAAGATTGGTAACTTGGAATGAAGCTGTCATAAGAACATCACTTCCAACATGCTCCAATTTTGCCCCTACCTGACGAATTCTATTTACTTTTTCACAAAGTCTTTCTGAATTTGTTGTTCATCTCACACTGTAAAATCAGAAATTATCCAGAGTTTCCAGCAAATATTGATGATTTAGTTATCTTTCAAAACAACTACGCATTTTGTTTTATATTGTTAGGCTTCCCATGGTTATCATATTCTAATCTTATTGTCATTCCAATTTCCAATCCAGTTTTCCCTGGTATATGTTCAGTGCAGCCTTCAAGAGGTTTGTTACGCTTTAATATTTTTGTTTGACACCAACTCAATGGCGTAATAGAATTTTACTTACAAGACCAGACGACCGCGATGTAGAATGTCTAATTTTCCCTTAAAGTTCTCCTTTTGCATGTAGAGTTCAAATATCTAATCATATGTTTAAACTGTTTCAATGGAGGGTAGCAAAGAAATCAGTAAGCACAGAGTAATAGCATTTTACCTAGATCCTGATTTGGAATCTAGTGGCACTTTTTCTCCAGAAAGATGTCGTTATTGACTTAGATTTATATAATATGTCTAACAAACATACATCATTTTTCGAAATATCTGCTTCGACTATAGTACCTACAACTTATGACAAATCTTACCTAGAAACAATATATAATCTTGCGTTTAAAAGTCTGTTTCATTAAAATTATAGCAGACATCTGTTATGTCCCTTTAAAAAATTGCCTATAATTTCTAGTAATATTTTAATAGTTTAACTCATCATGTATATGATTCATAAATTTCTAACCCCATCTCACTTCTATATAATATACCAAATCTATACATATTTTACTTAGCATATTATCGTATTGTACCAAAAACTGTAAGGTTAAAGTATTTTTCGTATCTTCTAGCAAGAATTTTCTGGAATTTCCATCCAAGCCACTGGTATATTTCCCTCAAATTGTATGTTACTAATGTCATATTATTGTCAAATAGTTACAGAAATTAATTTATAATCTTCCAAACAAATCATTTCCTTTACGATACTTTGGTTATAGCCTCTTTGATGGTGTTATTTAGATTAAAACCCACTTTTGTTATCAAAAGCAGGCACATAATTTCTTTGAATAATTTTGAATAGCTATGAATACTGGATTAGAATTTTCCAAAATTTAAATGTTTTACAGTTACTACAATTAACCACTAAACATGAGTATCTTTCAGGCAAAATTCGATATTTTGTGGTTAGAAACATAGAGATGCATCTTGAACTTTATTTATATGCATACGTGTGTTAATGATCTCAGTTTCAATAGCTCTATGATTTTGTGGTTTTCTCAATATTTATTGCCTAAATAAAATGGAAAATTCCGTGAAATTCCTATTACCCGCAGAATAACCCATTTGAAGAAGAGCTTTATGATTTTTTTACGATACTAGAAATTCATTGTGCACAAACAATCAAAAATAGTACGCGTTATCTAAACTATCAGTTGTCTTCTAAATGTTATTTTTAAGTTTTCTTGGGAATAATACCACAACTGAATCAAAAAGCTGTATATTGAAAGAAAATACCAAACTTTTCAAAGTCGATTCTGACTTCGTTGTCAATGGCTGTAAAATATTTTATTTGTTTGGTATTTTCTTTCAATAATATACAGCTTTTTGATTCAATTGTGGTGTTATTCCCAAGAAAACTTAAAAATAAACTATCAGTCATAGTAAACAAATCAATAAATTTCTGTAGTAAATTCTATATAACGTTTATCCTGTACTTTAGTTCATACTGCGTATACTTTTTACAAACATAATTTTAATATTAATCATTTGTTCTGCATACACCATTTTTTTAAATATAAACCGAGATTCAATTCAACAATTTATTTTTCAATTGATATATACATTCCCAAGTTTCATATAAGAAATAGTATTTTTTTATTCACAGTTAGAATAAATATGTTTTCTCAGTAAGCATTAAATGTCAAAAGTATTAGAATTCAAAAATGTTTTAAGACATTGAGATCAAGTTGTTTTGTGTAATTCTGAATACACTTTTTTTGGTGACCTGACTATTATCTAAATGGCTAAAAATTTCAGCTATACCTTCATGAAAATGAATTGAAAAGACGGCATTAAAGTAGAAAAAATTATATTTTAACTTTTCCTTTATGCCTGCTACGGCCGATTAAATTACTAATTCATTAAGTTGATTAAGAGTCATCTGTAGAGTTTCATTTATAAGCAGTCATAATATGACAAACCTGGCGTGGTGTTAACACATCTGGTGTTCTTCCATGCTTATGGATCTCCAATATGTGAATTTCAAAGTTTCAAATTTCTGCCTCAAAAAACATTCATCTTTCAATCAAACTAATCAGCAAGCCAGTCATGTAAAAGACGTCCAAGTATAGCGTTCTTCTTTGATATTGTTTTCTTCAAACCTATTAGGTATAGAAAACTGTATTACTTTTTATATAATCTCCTTTATTTTGTTACAGAAATGGCGCCACCATCAACTGAGGACATGGGTTTCTGTTCGAGCGAGGACTACTATGACAATGCCATCCACTCGCCCACAGACAGCTCCGAGGACAGCGTTGAGGTCAAAGTGTCCACCATATCGTTAAACAAAAACAGAAAACGTTTCGACACCAGCTCTTTCACGGGTCCGCTCAAGAAGAGAATGTGCCTGAAAGTAAAAGCTGAAATCAACGAAAGCCACCCCTTCAGACCTTGGAGCCCCAATCCGAAGGATCTCAAAAGTGAAGTGATATCGAACAAAAACATTAACAATAACTGTGTTAGTAGCGTTAGTGATATTAAAATTAAAGCTGAAGAACAATTGCCAGTGCCTTCACTCGTGTGCCAAACGAAACAAGAACCCGCAACTTTCTCCTATTTCCGCCCTCCTTCTCCGATTAAGTTTTATCCTCAGACTGAGCCGGTACCGTTAATCAAGAAGGCACAAAAGGACGATCATGTTAAAGTTAAGACAGAAAGTGATAGTAGTTTTAAAGACATAAGAGTGCCAATTCATCCTCAGATTCAGAGTCTGTCCACGGCCGAAACTGAACGGATGATCCTGAAGACAACGGAATTGTTTCCGGCTTTACAAAACAAACCCAGCACAAGTACAAACGTAACAAATTCGATAGCGATTGCGAAGAAGTCACTGGAATCGCAACAAAAGCGAGAGCAAAGAAACTACAAAAATATGACTAGAGAGAGGAGAATTGAAGCTAACGCTAGAGAACGAACAAGAGTTCATACTATTAGCGCAGCTTTCGATACCCTACGAAAATCTATTCCTTCCTATTCGCACAATCAAAAATTGTCCAAACTGTCGGTCTTGAGGATAGCGTGTTCGTATATAATGACTCTGTCTTCCATAGTTAATAGTGATCAACCTGATGGTGATGAACCTTCAACAGCTGAATGTGTGGATTTAGTGTCGAGAACCATCCAAAGAGAGGGAAAACTCAGAAAAAAGAAAGACGATGATAATGACTGAGATGTGCCAAATTTTTGTCAAAAAAACTATCCTGAGTTCCTAAAATGTCAAAAACCAATTCCACATCGTTCTGTTTTTTTTGTAAAGTGCCAAAAGATATTTGTACTTATTTATTGTGTATAATTTTCAGTAAAAAGTATTTATTTGTTTATTTAATAAAACTTTACATTTGATAAGGTCTTTTTTCTGGACGCGAAATTCTCAACAGTGTTATAAAACACCAAGATATTGTTAAACTTGTTTCACATTTTTAGACAGATCGTTGATATTAAATCAAACATTCATTTTATTCGACATTCAAATAAACAAAACAAGACATGCAAAATTGGAATAAGTTTCCAGGTTTTCCATTTGTCTTGAACGCATATTTTGTTGTAGCAATATCGCGATTTTTATTTGTTAACAATAATTTAAATCTTACATGCTTATTGTCATCTTGAATCTCAATGTAGTATAGCTTTAACTATCTGAACTAATTGACATAAGCTATACAATCCATAGGAGTAATAGGTTCTGAAAAAATCCATTCTAAAACTGAATTATCTAAATCTTAAAAATAGTGATAAAACAAAATATGAAAACAAAAAAGTGGTGTGACAGGATATTGAAGACAACAAATTTAGATATCACTGATTATTACATATCTCAAAATATTTTTTTTTCTCTTAAATACCATGACAACGCTGCAAAAAGATACGAAGCGACTCAAATCAGGGTAACCTTATACCATCCTAATTTTTTTCTCACCAGATATGACCAATTCAAAGACCTGTGGAGTCTACGATGTTTCTGAAAAGACAGAAGGTAATCCACCCATTATTTAATTTGGACCCATACCGGGTCTAGTTATATAATAATAACTTCTAACCGTGCACAATCGAATATAAATGTTGTAATAAGAAATTTGTAGATGCTAAAATTGGTTCTTGTCACATCTAAAAAAACACAACTATTTCCAGCAATGTATAAATATTTCAGAAACGGATTATACAGCCTAAAATCTTACAAAGTTATCAACTTATGTTGTCAATTCAACTCAGAGAGAGGCAAAAACTTTTATTAAATTCGGCAATAGCAGTTTCAAGGAATTTAAAAATTCTTAGACTGGTCCCTATACATTCGGTGGATGTGCTATAATTATGGCTTGGAATATTTACATATCGACTACATACGTAGTACTACTGGGATAGTCAGTTGTTCTTAAATCTATATTCGTCAAGTAATGTAGTACTTTCCATTTAATATAAGTATTTGCATTTTTTAAATACTAAAAGTTATTAAAGAATATTCGAGGAAATAATATGATATTCTAGCTCTCACCGAAACCTGGCTTAATAATAATATCAATACCAGCCTGGTACTGTTCTCTAACTGTAAATTTTTCTGTGGGGCTAGAGGTTTTAAACCAAACCAAAATGGTAAAGTAAAGTATTTTGTCTACAAGTTTAAGTACTACTACCAACACCAAAAATATTACTTAACTAGCCTTGTTGTAAGCTTTTGTATCTCACTTGGTCTGACTAATGGATATTATTTTAATAAAATAGGGCAGTACTTTAACATTTTCCCCACTACACATAATTTCTCAGCTAAAGCTCAATTTCTTGTCAAAGAAGGGTTTTTACCAGAGTCTGTTCGTCACATTTGAGATATCAATTACAGTTTGCTGTTTTCTTGTATTCTTCATAAGGCAATTCAAAATATCAAACTCAAATATCACTAACATAAGTCATTGAAGAAGTAAAATTTTGATTATTGTCATAATGAATTCAACCATAGATACGAAGAAATTAATCACAAAACAATCTGGTAATATTTGCAAAAAAACGAGAACCATGCGTGATTGCTAGAAACTATCAAAAAGCTTTACGGTGCACAAAATAGGTAACACAGAAGGACAGTACACTTATATTTTCAAAGCTTTTGATAAACTATATGAACTAAATCTAATAACAATCTATCAATTTTTGGTTTTGGTGATTGTTGTTACATTTTTTACATACAAATTAGCTAACCCCCTGCAGTTTGTTTGGGGTATCACAGGGGTCGATCCATGGACCTATCGTATTTTAGATATTCATCAATGATATCTAGCAATTGCAAAGTGGCTTTGAACATCTACGGCATGGATTTTGTTGTAGCATCATAAAAGTTTAGCTCTAAAACATTTTTATTTATGTATTAGTGTGCTCAAAATTGGAATATCGCTGTTTTATATGGTTTTCTATTTATAAAAGTCACCATAGCTACTAGCCGCATTACAAAGTTCTTCAAATTTTTACTATGATGAGGGCGATAGGTTGAATATAACATCTATAAAATTTATTTGGAACATATTCAGTTTTGCATTTTTGTTCAAAATATTTCATAATAAAGTTCATTGAGTTTCTGTCTATGATTGCAATAAATTGGCCTAAGTAGTTACTAAACTCAAGGCAGAATTTATAAAAAAGTGGTATCAATTTTGACACTTATAATAAGACAATTGTAACTTATTTACCACGAAAACTAAAAGACTAGTTAGCTCTATTTCAGCGACTAAAAGAGGAACTCTTTCTTGGGTCCGGCGAATCCACCAAATTCTAAAAAATTGCGAGATATTTTTTTAAAACCCAAAAATAGGTAATTATAAAACAGGGGAAATGAGAATTATTAAATCTTTATACGTTTATTATATCGGTTAAATTTTTGAAATTGGAATAAACAACAAAACGAATTTTATTAGATTAATTATTTATTCGCCTGGCTCCTTCACCATCATATAGAACATTAATATATTAAAACGCTCACTTTCCAATTTTAATTCTTATACCAAATATTAAATATATATTATCTATTCTTATTTTATCTGTCTGTTAGAAATCATTAAGTTGAAGTGTAATGAAACAAGCAGCAAAAGTGTTCAAATCATCTTTAATAAAACAAAACCAGAATAAGAATGAAGAAGTTAGAAAGACCCTTGTTGGCATTTTCCAGAATGCCCCAATTCGAATGAACATTTTCACTTACATCTTGTGTTATAAATGTAAGTATCAGCCACTTATATCAACTTTACAATTCCGTAAACTAAATAGAAATTAAAGCAAAAGTATATATTTGTAAATCAGTATTAAAACTTTTCCTCTCTAGTCTTAATAACTTTAAATATCTTGTATAAAATATTCTTGTAGTAAACTTTAGCACAACGTATCATAACTGAAACTGTGCATTTTACAAAATATTCTTTCACATTATTTAATTTACAAATATTCAAAAACTACTTAATGACTAGTATCTATCTCAAACCCAATTAAACTTAACATTATAAACTTTTCATATTGATGAAGATTAATGTCTTTATTTATAAAAAGATTGTGAAAAAAACATTTTTGACAGTTCTTTGTTTTTTCTTGGAGAAAAGTGTTTAGATTAGGACTTTTAAATAATATAACTAAACAAAAAAAGGACATAAAAAGCCCTTTTATTTTTGAATCAATTTAATATTTTATGGTGTAATGAATGGCAACATCTAAGATTTTCGGGAAAAACTAGCTCATAAGAACTCCAAATCGGAAGTTATTAAGGGACAAAATATTAAATTCAGTTATATGTACTAAATACATACATAATTATTCGAGATTTCAAACACTTGAGAGTAAGGCAACTGATGAAAGTTCTCGACTAGAAACAATATTTTGTTTTGCGTTCAATGACTTGAAAAATCGCGAAAGTTAGTATCAAATTAAACAATATCGATTGCAAAATTCTAACAGAACCAACACACCAAACAGGGGAATCTGGGCAGCCATGGCAACAGATTCACATGGGTCTCTTAAAATTTTTTAAAACTAACTCGAGCAACACGAGGCTGAGCATTATCCTATTGAAATATGGGATCCCTGAACCGATTAGATAGGTTTTGACACTTAGGTTAACGACACATAAGAACAGCTTAGCTGTTCATAAAATTGTAAACCCTACAGCCGGGTAACAGGATGGCTGAAATGTCTTTTATATATCTCTGTAAAATGTATACATTTTATTGAATAAAGAATTTTGTAAGGGAGTACATACGGCTCCAGTACTTCCTGAAGATAACTTTGCGCTGTCATGTTGCCTCGAACAAAGACGAAAGATGACCTACTTCCATGTGCAATAGCACCCCATACCATAACGCCTACTGTTCGATGTACATGTCGCTCAACATCAAACTGAGGTTGAGGTCTTTCTCCTAGACGTCTTCTAACCCTTCTTCGGCATCATATCAACCCAAGCAGAATCGAGGCTCGTTAGAGAAGACGACCTGATGTCATTCCACATTCCAATGTTGTCATTCTCTGCACCACTGTAGTTGTTGTCGTCGATGCTCAGCGATCAGACGTAGCACAAGATGGGGTCGATAATACTGCAGTCCAAGTGACCTTATACGGCGCTAAACAGTTCTGACACTTACATGATGGCCTTGTTCTCCTAAGAACTCATCAGCCAAATTTCGAGTTGTCGATAATTGGTCTCTATGGCTATAAGTCTTAGACGTCGATCTTGAACTCCATTTGTGCCCCGATGTCGATTATCAAATCAGGCTTGAAAACATCTCATTACAATAGTTTGGTTTGGAATGAAATACCCGGCTCCCGTAAGTCAATAATTCGACCTCTTTAAAATTCACTTAGCTTTCGATACATTCGACGTACACGTACTATAGGCATTTTAACATTACTAATAACAATTTTGAATACCACCAAACAATTTGTATTTTAGTAAATTTTAAAAAAATACAAAAAAGGCTACAATATTAATTGATAAAAAAAGTTTAAATGAAAAAACATTTACCAAACTTGTCAAATCTTAATTATTTATTCCCTACTATAGCATCTATGTTTTGACAAAACAATGTTAAAATTAAACATCTTCTTCTTGTGGTTGTGATTTCTTTATCAGTGAGTATATTTCTAAATGTTTTCACCTTTATTTATCATAAACATCACAGAATAGCAGATTATCAAGACAGATATATTCGACCACATACTGTCACTCGTTAATCTCAAAATTAATTCCAAACAAATACCATCTCTTACGTCAACCTTTTCTCGTTTAGAATTATAGCGGAAATTCCAGGAGCATACCGGTCATTTATAGCCAAATGTATATTTTCGTTCCCGAAATTCCCCAAAAATAAATCAGCCACACAATTTTTTCTCAGGATGAATGGAGGAACATCTTATTGAACCGAGAATAATTCCAGGTTCCAGAAATAGATGTTCGATACTGTTTACCTACGATCGTTACGTTCTAATTCACAAGGATAATGTAAACGAAATGTTGAGAATAATGACTATTTGCCAACGCAATTGGGTTATATACGCCGAAAATATATTATTTATGTACCGCAATTCATAACAAAAGTGTCTGGCATTCTTAAAATTCCTTAACGCAAAATTGCTTCATATAATTGAGTTTATTTTGTAATTACTTAATAAAAGTGCCAATCTGTGCATATCGTGAAATAACATGTGACGACTTAGAAATAATCTAAAAGTAAGGCTAATGTGAATGAAAAATTCTGAAGCAGGTCAATTTTTATATACGAGGCGTGTTTTTTAAGTAAGTAACGTTTTGCCACACTGCGGCTTCGGCGCTGCGGTCGGCGTTCTGAGGATGCGCACTGGGTACCTACTTTCTTGCCTACGCACTGACGCAATTATAGTCTGATTCTTCCTAGTTTACTTAGTTTACTGAGTGTTTAAGATGCCTCCGATAATCATGAGGCCCGCCGACTGTGAAGAACGTCCTGTTATAAGATTTCTTAGTGCCAAAGGCCTAAAAACTATCGATATTCATCGTGAGATCTGTGCAAATTACGGACAAAACATTATGAGTGATGGAATGGTAAGATAGTGGGTGAGAGCATTTAAAGATGGCGGCACAAATGTGCATGATGAACCACGGAGTGGGCGTCCTTCAGTTATTAATGAAAGTTTGGTGAAGACGCTTTACGATTTCCTCCTTGTGTGGTGACTTTCCTAATGTTTCTCGTAGTGTTTTGTATGGCATTGTGACCGAGCACTTGAAATACCGAAAATCCTGCTCACTTGGTACCAAAAATGTTGACGGATGTGCACAAACCAAACGTCTAGGCAGTGCATTGACTTTCCTTGAGGGATACCGCAACGACAGTGATGATTTCTTAAGCCAAATTATTACGGGCTATGACACATGGGTGGCTTACGTCACCTCAGAATCACAGCAACAATCCATGGAATGGCGGCATTCAGATTTACCGAGGAAAGTGAAGTTTAAGCAAACACTTTCTGCCCGAAAAATCATGTGCACAGTTTTTTGGGACAAAAAAGGAGTATTGCTTGTGGAATTTCTACCTTGTAATAAGACAATCAATGGAGCAGCTTACTGTAAAACATTGAACAATCTGCGCCGTTCAATGCAAAATAAAAGACGTGACAAGTGCATAGGTTTGCTGCATGAGATGCCCGTCCGCATGTGACTAATCAGACCAAAGATCTCATCATATCTTTTAAATGGGAACTGTAGACAATCCTCCTTACAGCCCTGATATGGCGCCCAGTGACTACTACCATCTGTTCCTGCACTTGAAGAAACACCTGGGCAGTCAGCGTCTTCAAAACGATGAGGAAGCCAAAACACTTGTGATGCAGTGGTTAACAAGACTTCTAAGAGGAGGGTAATCAGGAACTGAGACAACGTTATGACAAGTGCCTCAACATTACGTAGAAAAGTAAATGAATGTACAGCTTACATGTAAAAAGTAAAATTATTCATATATCTGCACGTCTGTTTTTAATTTCACAAGTGTACTTACTTAAAAAACACGCCTCGTATGAAACTACACTTTTTGAATAAAAAGAACTTTTTGACTTTTGGAGGCATGGATAGGTACTCAAGAAAAAAGTAATTGCCGTTTATAAACAGAAGTAGCCCTTGAGCAAACACATGTCACAATTTACTAGTCGATGAGTTATTTTGTGCCAAAAAAGTAAAATCGAATATTTTTGTTTAAAATTGTCTTTTTGTGACATTTAAGACGTATTTTAAATTTATTTTAGTTCTAAATATTTTTATTTCAAGTAGCCTTTCTGAGACCCAAAGAATTGAGATATTAGTATTAACTGGAGTAGAATAGAACATTTGGAACTGTCAGAAATATTCCTCAACCTGGAAGATCAAAATTGAATGACGAAAAGAAATTGGTGACATTACTAAATGTTGAGAAATACCATCTATGTATATAAAATGAAACTAGTTCAGGAACTAAATGCTGATAATCCTCATCGTAGATTAGAATTTTGTAAAATGGTTCAGAATAGATGCCAAGGGTTTTCTTCAATGAGGCAACGTATACGGATCTAGACCAGAGCTTCTGAGGGAGGAGGGCGATGAGATGGTTCAGGGAGACGATCTCGTACTAAATTTTACCTAATTAGAGGAGGTGGGGCTTCTTTATGCTTTTTAAACAAATTAAAAATAGTTTAAGCCCATATAAGTAGCTTTTTCCAGCCTCTTGTAGTTCTATTCCATCGTTTTAGTTTTAAATTCATTAAATTCGAGCCTCTCGGAGGGGGAGTTGGCACCCGTCGCACTTCCCCATCGACCCGCCCCAACTACATGTTACCATCAATAACCAAAATTGTCGATAATGGACGCAAAATAATCTTCATCATGCATAAGGAAAGGTTACATTCAATGCCCTATTAATTGTGAACGTTTAGGCTGGCATAATAAATAGTAGAATAATTGAAACATATTTAATAAGTAATAATTACTCTCTTCAAGGTGTCATTCCTTTGTACGCAAGACAATATATATTATATACAAATATAATATATATTGTTTCTGGTCGGGAACCTTCATCAGTTGCGCTTCCCACAATTGAATGTCCTCTCGAACACTTCTTTATGCATTTGATGCATTTCGTTAAATTTGAAGACGCGAGATGTAAGACCGACATCTAGGATTTTCTTTAAATTTTTTTCTTCAAATTTAACGAAATGCATCAAATGCATAAAGAAGTGTTCGAGAGGACATTCAATTGTGGGAAGCGCAACTGATGAAGGTTCCCGACCAGAAACAATATATATTATATTTGTATATAATATATATTGTCTTGCGTACAAAGGAATGACACCTCGAAGAGAGTATTCAATATCTCTGACAGGTGAAGTAACCTGAAAATTTTATCGTGACATTCTGTCCTAGGAGTTAAGGGAGAACAGCAATTACACGAAACGGCTCCAGATTCGGAACCTCTGTGTACTGATTCTCTTGAAAATCCTAGATGTCGGTCTTACATCTCGCGTCTTCAAAAGTAATAATTAACTGGGGCGATTTGCTTAGATTTTTTACAAAATGTTTTAATACTTGACTTAATACAACTTATTTTTATGTTTCTTTGGGGAATAACACCACAATAGAAATAAAACTACGTATATTGCAGGAATACCAAACGTTTCAAAGTCTATTCTGACTTCGTTGTCAATGGCTTTATATTTATTGATATAGATTGCAAAATGAAAATTTGATTTATGACATTTAAAATTGACCCCGTTGTCAACGAAACTATGACGAAAAGTAAAATTCTAAAATTTAAAATGAAAATGTTTCACAATAGTATTTGATTTATGGCGTAATAGACCAAGAGATCTGATTTAGAAGTTCAACTACGATTTTCTAAGGTAGTTACAATTCGTGAAAAATCCTTGGGTTTCCTACGGGATTTTCCTGTGAAAATTAGATTTTCCAAACAAAAAAAAGTGTGTGTTGCGACGACTTTCTGGGTACTTATAAAACGATAGATTACCATAGATTTTATCACGCAGTTTTTTTTGCAGGAGGGTAGTAATGGGTCTCAGGGTTAAAATCGATATATGAACATGTAGGAAAAATGTTTAATTCTTGAATGATTTTACCAACTATAATAATCAAACATTATATCTTAAAATGATCAAAAAAATTAGGGACATTTCTAGAAAAAGAAGGAGGGTAGTAATGGGTCTAAGGGTTGAAATCAATATATGATCAAAAAAATTGGCATTACGCCTGCTAGGGACATTTCTAGAAAAACAAAATAAAGATGTAAATTTTCTGCACAATTTTTCAAGTGAAAATTCAATTATCCCCTATGAGGCGTTATGCCAATTTTTTTTGGTCATTTCGATATAAATATT
The DNA here is from genome assembly GCA_034190945.1 of Octodonta nipae. Classification (NCBI taxonomy): domain Eukaryota; kingdom Metazoa; phylum Arthropoda; class Insecta; order Coleoptera; family Chrysomelidae; genus Octodonta; species Octodonta nipae. The sequence continues at coordinate 118,686,687 of CM067220.1, forward strand.
TAATTAATTTAGTTGGCAGGAAAATCATTCAAAAATTAAATTTTTTCTTACATGTTTCTATATCGATTTCAACCCTTAGACCCATTACTACCCTCCTGCCAAAAAAAATTCTTGGTAAACTCGATGGTAACCTATCGTTTTATTAACATGGCAGTAATCAGAAATTCGTCGCAGCACCTACTTTTTTTTGTTTGGAAAATCTGGTTTTCTCAGGAAAATACCCTAGGCTTTTTCCACGAATTGCATGTACCTCATATAACCTTTCAGTACTCCAGATTGCAGGACTCAGAAAATCGTGGTTGAACTGCTAATTCAGATCTCCCGGTCTATAACTAAGAGATTTTAATTTGATAATATATAGGATAGCGAAGAAAAATCTAAAGATCATATATTAATAAAGTTCCTTTCAAATTGGAAGAAAGGGACTATCTTCAAAATTTTATGTGGCGTTTCTATGTTATAACATAGTAGTGCATTCGCCAAAAATGCGATTAAAGAATATTGTTGATTCAGTGATCCCATTAACATCATAAAGGAAAACTTACGAAATCTAACCCAGGGGCGGATCCAGACACGTGTTTCCGGGAGGACGATTCCATGCTTCAGGGGGTGTGATTCTGTACGAAATGTACCTAAATAAAATTTTAAACATAGATTTCTTGGGTTATTACATTAAAAATAGTGCTTTAAACCCATAGAAGTTACCTTCTTTTTGGCTCTTGGAGTTAGGATTACCTCGTTTTAATATTAAATTTACTAACTTTGAGGCTCTCGGTGGGGGCGATCACACCCATCCCCTTTGGATCCGCCCATGATCTAACCTAATTCCACAAAAAAAGCAATAATTTGTGCCTAACTCCCAAAGTTGTTTTTTAATCTCTGAGGTAAAAAAATGGGGAGTGTATCTCGAAAACAAAAGACTTTCAGAGTTTGAGCCCATGGAGACTTTTGATCCATAAGTTCAGAACTATCAAATGGCAAAGTTTCATAAATATTAGCCGAAAGCGATTTTCAAGAACAATAGTGCGAGGTCGTTACAGAGTGTTTTTTGAAGTTATGGGTAAACCGAGACATGCTGGGATGAAAATGACCCCTGATTCGGATTCAGCCACCTCAGAAACATATTGTGCATATAGTGGGGCCCCCAGTTCAATACCTTTTTTTGTGTGGCTGTATTATTTACATAATGAAATCGTTCATTTTCTATATGAATATAGTGAAGTGTATTTTAATACACTTTATCTTTGCAACTATAAATAACTTTTGCAGTAAAAGATATGTTGCAACTTTTGAACAAAAATACACGGAATCAAGTAAATTTCAAAATTTTTCATAATGAATGAAATAAGTTGTGGAGTGATTCTATATTACCAATAATACAACGACGCGTATTGGGAGTTGCATAAAGTTCAGAAATATTTGTCATTGCTTTTAAATTTCCAAAGAAAAAACTAAAATATCCAAAAACTAAATAGACATAACTAAACCCTGACATAGAAGTAGGTATACTTTAAGCTTTAGTAAGTTTTTTTTTCTCCCAGTAAGTAAAAACATTTTTCAACAGATTAGGCAAAAAGCGATTAACATAATATACAAAAATTTGTTGATTCATTTATTTGAGGATTTTGAAAATTATTTTAAATCACATCCAAAAAAATGTATCCTAAGAATTACTCCCTGAAGCAGGTTTTGAGAAACATTTTTGTGCAAAATATGGAAACTAAATGAAGTTAATTTAGATACAATTTTCTATTCCTTAGACAATGTACCTTCTGAAGATAGCCCGCAGTGCACAAATGTCGTGATAAGACTAAAGTGAGAGAGGGCAATAGAGAGGGTGAGGTTATTTCATTCAGCTGCTTCCAAAGAAATACGATCAGCATGTTGTTCATTGGCTGCTTCAACTCACTAAGTGAAATAACCTCTTACTGTCTCTATTGCCCTCTCTTTCTAGCGTTGCCACGATTTTATGCTTGACAGGCTATATCTAGATGGTAAATGATCTAAGTGACAGGCTATATCTAGAAGATATATGATTTAAGTTCTATTCCTATGGTTTTGTGTCTAGAGTCTGGTTTTTAAATGCTCTAAGGGTTTTCAATTCGTATTTTTATTTATTTCAATTTCAATTACAATTACAATTATTTCAATTACCATTACAACAATTTGTGTTTGATCGGTAATTCTGACATCTAAGTGCTATTGCACCCTGTTTTCCAATTAGTGCACAATTGAGCACAGTGCGGCACAGTGCTAGCACTGAGTGTTTCAATTACAGCACTAGCTCGCACAAATGAGCACAAGAAATAACTGTGCTTTTGGGATGTTTTATGTAGGTTTGCTAAGTAAACATAAAACTTTATCATAAAACATGAAGTATGTTCCAATTAACGCCCGAAAATTACGGTACAGGGCGACAGAAAAACACTTTGTGCTCTAGTAATTGGAAAACAACCATTATTGAATTATTCTGTAAATAATTTACGTACACATAAACGTCAATTGATAACTTACGAGTAATACACTTTTAACCTTATAGTGATCAGTGTACTCTACCGGTTGGTTTTAAAACAACCATGTTCCAATTAACGTCCTAAAAATTGCCGCACTGTGCGGCACAAAATCACTTGTGCTCTGCTAACTGGAAAACAGCCGCAGTTGTATGTGTCATGTTTTGTGTTTACTGTTCATGTTTTCTATTGTATGATCTGTGGCACAGATCATACAGAAGAATCTGTGGTTCGTTTTCAAATTTAGCGGGAATGTCAATCTGAACGGTAATATTGTGGGTCATATTTCGAGAAACCGTTGAATTTTTTAATATATTTTCTAGGTTTAATTTTTTATATTTGATTTTATAAGTATAACAACATATATCAACACTGTTTGAGAGGTAAGTATTGGATTCAATTAGCTTTTTAAGTACTTGTCATTTCATAGTTTTTGAGATAATTCAAATACAACAATAACGTTGAAAAGCCATACAATAGAAAAAGTTTTTTAAACTTTAAATTGAGTGTATTCTTATAATAACTTGATGCTAAGTTTGGTGCGGATAAACTATAAATATATATATACAAAATTCATATACTAAATGGGCTTAATATTTTAAAAGAAAAGAAGCAATATAATTGTCATCTATATTTCTAATTAAAAGATAGCTAATATTTTTTAGTGAAATATACAAAATAAATACTACTTATATAATCACAACAAAGTACTGTGTGAACTACAACAAGACATTAATTGAAATCTATTATGAATGGTAGTAGAAGGGCAAATTTTACAATGTACCTATTCAAAATAAGAACCATTAAATGGAAATAGAAACTTAATCCTTGATACAACAGTGAAAGGTACATAAAAAACTCTCAAACATATTAGGATATCAAGAATATATATACAGCACATAAACTTGAAAGTCTGTATATTTCAAATGGTCAAAATGTTTCAAGGTCTAATCAGACCTGTTTCAATGATATTAACACAAATGGCCAAGAAATTAAAACATTATATAATCATGTTTTCTGAATGATATTTGTGGTATATTTTTCAATGCCTAAGTACTTCTTGGGAAATAACACCACAGTTTAAAGAAAATTGCTGTATATTCCAAACGTTTTGGGGTCTAGGTCAGACCCTAAAATGTTTGGAATATACAGCCATTTTCTTTAAACTGTGGTGTTATTTCCCAAGAAGTACTTAGACATTATGTAATCATATACAAATTTCATAAATCACAATTTGACATTGATTTATGAAATTTATCATTATGAATCCTTTTAGTTTTTTAATTTCTTGTTCATTTGTGTTAATACCATTGAAAATGGGGTCTGATTTAGACCTTGAAACGTTTGGACCTTTTCAAAAATATACAGACTTTCAAGTTTATGTGGTGAGATGCCAGAATTATCATTCAGAAAACATCTTGTTTACAGAATACACAAATGGACAACATACAGATTACCAGGTTAATACATTAAGACTTATGTACAGGTTTTTGCACCATTTTGAAAATTAAGTAATAAATGAAAAATCAGGGAAGTTTCACCTGATAATAATCGTATCATATGGAACACATACTACATACAGTATCTGACTTACATATATATATTTACTATAGACAATATTAATGTTGAATTGGAATTCATATCAATGATTCATTATTATCTAGTACATTTTAAAACCTCAAAGTATTGAATATCTCTGACAGCCAAAGTGAAATTGATAATTTTAATGTGATATTTTAGTTTATGAATTATGGAATAACAGCAGTGACATGGAAAGGCTGAAGATTCAGAACATCTATGGGTTAGTTTCCCCTAGAGTCCTAAATGTTTAACATTACATCTTATATCAATATGTTAAAATGTTTTCTGTTATTAATATTACTATCTTGGGGTAATGTTGATTAATTAAATGTTTTTAAAATGTCAGTGCAACACTAAAAGTAAACTTCAGATATATATTTCACAAGTGAAGGTTTACCAAAAAAGTAGTTGAAGTTAAAAAAGATGCCAATCCATAACTGAAAATAAAATTAGGGCATATTCTGGGAAATACCCATACAATTTTAAACTCTATGCAGCATTCACAATTTGAATCTTAACATAATAAGTTAAATATGTACAAAATGAGATTGTCAGTATCTTGCTAGACATACACTTCTAATAGGTTGGAGCCCTGCCATGATTTAGCATGCATAGTGTTAAAAATGTGGGGAGAGCACTTGATTTGTCCAAAACCTCCATGTATTTCCTTGATGTCAAATCATTAGGCATTCTGTATTCTGCTACAATGATACATAAGTCTATTATATTTACTTTTCCAAAATATATGGTCTAGACTCTAGACCATATTAAGATTCAACATATTATGTCACATATTATGTTTATTATAAAGTTGTTTACAGGACATTACTGAATGTGATACATTAATTTTGGTGGGTGATTATCAACTCAAAAGTTTGTAAAAATGTAAGGCTTAAAAAGCTTGGTTGTCATTATTCAAGGTGCTGTAATTTTTGTTTAAACAATTTGAGTTATTCCCTTAAATATTAAGATGGCAAATAATGGTATACTAAGTAGAAAGTTTTTTATTTATCTTGGAATACAAGTGGCTACTTCATAATGTACTTTTAATGAAGCAATTTTTACCCCACTAATGTTTAATTAATAAGTATTAATTACCATATAATTTTGCCACACAGCTTATCATTTTGCAACAAATGATTGAATATTATAGTTGTTGAAATTAGTATCTGCAACTTATTTGTGAACTAAAACAGTATACCAAACACTACAATTTTGTTATACTTATTTATACAAAATATTCATATTGTCCTCCTACTTCTACAAGAAGGATTCTACTCTTTAAAAAATTCCTGGTGTGGTAGGTATAGTGACACAGATATCACTTGGTCTATTTTCTAGTTCTTCTAGTTCTGAACGGGAGTAGCGTAAACTAACATTTTGAGATATTCACATAAATAGAACTAAATTGTTCTTTTGGTCATGATTGTGGGCCTCCATGAACTACCCAGTGGCTCTGATAATCTACATTAAATGTTGATAAACCATAATGCCGCTGTAACATACTAGAAGAAAAACATTTTTGAAAATTGATGCAAATATGATATTAGACGGATGGGATTCATAAAAATATATCATTCGATTTAAAATAATAAATTTACAGTTAACTTCTCACAATCATTTCTGAAAATAATTAAGTAATTTAAAATCAAAGTGTATTCAGGGCAATTTGTGATAATTATCTAGAACTCTAGTTGCCTTAGACAAAAACTCTTTCCCAGGATTAACTTAAAAAAAGTGTGTCTATGGATCTGTCAACTAGTTTTTTTGTATAATATATTTGAATGTATATTATAATATACTTATCTGTCTGGTGAGGTGTTTCAATTTCCTCTTAGTTTGCCTGAGTTTTTTTGTAACTGTCAGTTGATTGACTAATTGATTTTGAAGTTTCATTTTTGATGTTCGTCCGACAGGATCTGTTGTCATGATACAACTATCTCTATAAAAGATGTCTCAATTTCTTCATATTATTTAACAACATACAAACACTTAAACACTTTTTTTGATACTTATTTTCTTCCTTTGTTCTTTAAGTAATATTTTTGTACTATTCCAGTCCATTTTCAGTTAGTGTATGTTTTGCCAATCTTGATCTGTCTATATGTCTTCTTGAGACGTTGTATTAGTGTACTTTTTTTGTTATTTGGAGAGGTGTTGATGCTTCACCGGTATATATATATATATATATATATATATATATATATATATATATATCCCGTAGATACAAGGCACACATTAGAATTTGATATATTCTTCAAACAAGAACAAACTTAACAAACCTATCTGTTGATACATAGCGTCTTGAACTTTGTTTGAAAACAACAAATTTTCAATAAGAAGAAGGTTTCCATAGACAAGATTTTGAAATGACTAAGGGTTCTTCTTTGTCAGCAATTTATGCACCATATTTATGAAATATTTGAAATCTAATTCTACTGTTATGGTGGCGCTACTTTATGATATTTTAGCAATTTGGGAACAGAGTATACACGATTTATACTCATTATTAAACTCCATTAATAGTAAAACTACTATTAAATTGAACTGGACAATGGATATGAATTTACTTTTTCGGATGTCTTGGTGGAGCGAACAACAATTTTACAATAGTAGTAGTATTCAACACAATAAAAGTTTGAGAAAATTAGTCTCATAAAGGACGTTTTAGAGCAAAATGAAAATCCAAGAAATTTAATAAACAACAGATCAAATCCAGAACAAAGAAACTAACAAACAACTCAAACTACTTCTAATTTAAATAATAGCACACAAACTCAATACAGCTCTGAAATTTTAAATATTAAATATACGATATCCGAAATATTTCGATTTGTTGGAAATAAATTCTAAGTAAAAACTATTTTTAAAGTAAACAATACACTCAGATCAATTCTGAAAAAAACTAGAAAACGGAGAAGAATTGTCTCTACAGTGTCTGCGGAAACACATATACCGGTGAAAAATCGACTCCTTTAAAGTAAAAAATACCAATAGGTCGTCTCAAGAAACAGATCGAAGAGTGTCAAACCAGGTACTAGGTGAGAAATGGACTGAGACAAGAAAAAAACCACTTAAAGGAAAACACCCTAAGGAAAGAAAAATCAAAGAAAGTGTCTATGTCGTTAAATAATGAAGAAATGGGGACGCTCACTATAGAAATGTATCACGGCAACAGATCCTGTCGAATGAACAACAAAATTGAAACTTCAAAGTTAATTATTAGTCAATTAACTGACAATTGCAAAGAAAGTGTGGTGAACTATTCTCGCATCAAATAACTCCGAAAAAAAAAACACTGTTAAAACTCAAAGATGAACAACCAGAATAGACCTTTACCTTCTCAAAAATTCAGAAACTACATAATTAATATCTCACCTCAACACTTTAGTTCCCTAAAAAACATAAAAAGCAAATATATCATGATGTAGTCGTTATCTTCACATTAAAAAACATTAATGGCTAATATTCTATCTACTACAATATTCTATCCTTTTTATACTACTATCCTTTTTGATAAAATTCTCAAATTGTTCTAAAATTTTATAAAAAAAAACAAGGATATACAGGGCTTTCATTTCAAAACTAGCCATCCAAAATAACTTTTAAAATATTTTTACAAGAAAAGGACAAAAAAAAAACACGTTAATTTATATTTTACACATTTTACACGTGTCCATCACCCTGCAATGTCAACCCCTAAGCAGGTGTGAATATCACTTCCACAAGTTTTCGACACATCATTGTTTAAAATCAGATTATTTACATTGTATGTACATCACGACTTGATCATACAATGTATGGCATCACACTCCCTCTAAGGCACTCATAGAGTGCCTTTAGGGGAAAATTCACTAAACCCCAGATATCCTAGATATCAAAAGGGTTTAGCTCTGTGGGAGCCCTTGCCAGGTTTTCAGGCCCGTGGTTGGAGTCGTGGCGGCAGTTTCCCATGAATTTCCTGACCGTTCGGGCTGTCCCTAACAAGACGGCTTTTTGCATTTGTTTGTAAAGATGTTCGTCCAGACCGAGGTAGGTATTTTAAATTGTTTAATAGATGTTTTGGGACTAGTCCTGTTGTTGACATAACAATTGGTACAGTTCGTGTGTTGTTCATGTTCCAAGGAGTCTTTATTTGAAATTCCAAATCTCTATATTTGGTTTTTTTCTCAGCCTGCTTGATATTTATATTATTGTTGTTGGGAATTGCTATGTTAATTAAAGTTGTTTGCCGAGAGACTTTATCTACCAAAACTATATCTGGTCTATTATGAGCAACAGACCGATCGGTCAGTATCGTGCGGTCTCAGTACAGCTTGTAGTTGTTATTTTCTAAAACAGATTCTAGTTTATATTTATAGTATGGTAATCTTACCGACTGTGATAATTCATGGTTCAGTCAACAGATTGTCAAAAAAGAGACCTTTGAAAGCCCCGCTTAGTGGTTGAAACTGCATGGTGAATGTAAAATGTGTCCCCCGTAATTATAATTTAACGTGTTTTTTCTCTTTTTCTTTAAAGATATTTTAAAAGTTATTTTGGGTGGCTAGTTATGAAATGAAAGCCCTCTATGTGAAAAATATCTATATAATCATTAATTTACACACTAAATTAATATGTAAATATTTTTTCAAACCAATCTTTTTGCTCTTAGTATTATTATGGAGATGAGTTCTGGTGAAGAAAGCAACGACATGATTACGAATCATCTAGACATAGAGGAAATCGATTCAAAATTATCGCCAACTAAAAAATGGAAAGCTGCATCACCCAAATCGAATATCGCAATTAAACAATTACACATAAAAATTGTTGATGAAGCAATAACATTGAATGAGAAGAAGCCCACCAAAACGCAGGTTTCAGAACACAAGGAGCTTATTAAAGCAGATAAGAAAACCAAAAAAATGATTCTTGAAGAGGAAAAGTTGGCAAAACGCGAAGAACGAGCTTTGCAGAAATTGCTCGCTGAAGAAGAAAAAAGGCTGAATCAAGAAATGAAACTGAAACAGAAATTGATAAAAGAAGAAGAAAAGCAGAGGGAAGAACAGGAAAAACTTATGTTAAAAGAGCAAAAGCTTGAAGAAAGGAGATTAGCTGAGGAGCGGAGGTTAGAGGAAAAAATAATTGCCGAAGAGAATAGGAAGGAATTGGCTGCACGACAACAAGTAGCAAAGATTGAAAATAAAAAACGACTTGAAGAGGAAGCTGCTCTCGCAAGAAAAGAAAAGGCGCTCAAAGGTATGAAATATTTGTTGAGCGTGAGCGAGAAATATTCAGATTTTTACAAAGACAAGATTTCAGTACGAGTTCAATCAACTAAATTGTAAGTTTCAGAATTGACTTAATAAAAACAGCTTTGATATATTTTTTTGTTTTTTAGGCCTTTGAGAGAACGAAATAAGTTCTTGCCAACTGTTGATGATATGAAAGCAGCGGCTAATATTGAAAAAAGAAACTCGGACGTTAAAAGTAGGTAGGTAGGTAAAAGTTTGTGTAAACAATAACATATTCTCTTTTTAGTGAAATTTGATATTACCAAAGAGTTACATTATTTTGAAAATGGGAAACTACATCCCTATCAAGTTGAAGGTGTAACGTGGCTAAAGGTTAGTTGATTTTACTAGATTCTGTTATTTTTGGACACAATTTAAATACCAATATATAAGAGAACAAAATGGAAAAATTCTAATAGGCTAAAAATTTTCACAAAAAATATTTCTCTTAAAGTTATCTCGTCGATAACTTTTTTCACATTGTCTAAGAAGAATGATATTCCAAATTTGTTATTGTTTTTTAAAAGTTATTGCAAATCTGATGTAGTTTTATAACCAAATGTGAATTTCGATTGAAATCGTAACAGAAAAAGCAAATGTGCAAAAATTTTGATAACCACTTCCTTGATAGTAAACAGGGCGACATAAGGAATATGGCCTAGGGTGGTCTCAAGCCTAAGTCCTCTACTGCTTGCCAGTAACTGTCAATTTAACCTGCCAGTAAATGTGATTTAATATCATTACCACCACCCTAACTTGTAAGACTTGGGTCAGTGCCTTGACAGTGGATGGTTTAATGAAGACCTAGAGTCGCAGCGTGATATATTAATATGTGGGCTGAATTGTACAGCCAATATCCCATCCCTGAAAAATAATACGTTTTAAAGAATGGGAGGAAACTACAAGGCTGCCATCAATAACGCAAAAATCAAGGCAAATCATTACCTAATATTAATTTGTTCAATCCAGATATAACTATGTGGTAGATCCTCAATGACTTTAGAGGGTAAAACTAATTCATTGAGCCACCAAATCATTTTAATAATTTTTTTCTGGGGTTGCTTTGGATATTCAAGCATTAGAATCCTGACTTATTGTCAGGTACTAGGGTAACCCAAATTGAGGTAAGGAATGACATAATTAGCCTGCAAAAACAAAAGGAGTAAGAACCCTTTATGGTGAACCTAATTAAGGACATAAAAAATTAATATTTCGCCAATAACCAGCCTCATTAACCAGGGAATAAATAACAGCATTTCCCAGCATTTATAGTGTACCATTGTTGTACCTACCTATCTTCAAAAAGGGCACAGAGAATAATCCTTCAAGCTATAAGTCAATCTCCTTATGCCTTCTCTTTTCCAATATATTTGAGAAATATTTGGCCTCTAGAATAGCCCACGTTAGGAATTTAATAAGTTTTTTCAAATAAACAGTTTGGTTTTAGAAATAATTGATTGTGCCACATAACGAGGCCTTCGACTGTGTGATCCACGACGTCTTTATCAGGAAACATACGATATGGCGTTAATGAAACATATGTTGATCTTATCAGCAACTATCTCAGTGAAAGGTGACGGAATGTCGGGTGGGTTGTAGTGTGGAGTCAGAGGAGAGGGCCTTGGATGTTGGCTTACCACTGGGATCAGATCTTAGGCTTCTCTCATTCCTTATCTACATCAAAAATTTACCTCTGACAACCCCTGATACCCATTTCACCATCTTTGGCGACGATACCGTAGTTAACTGCTCAACAAATAGTAAGGATGGTGCTGTAGGGGTCAGACAATGCACAGTCAAATTTTAGGTAATGGTTTACAGCCAATAAATTTTTTGAATACAGCAAAGACACAAAATATGGTTATTAGTAGGGGAGAGTGGGTAACAGTGAATAATTTTTTTCCTTAAGTTCTGTAGTTCCAAAATTTAGGTCTAAATAATTAGTCTCTGAAATTAAATCATAATATGAATATGTAATCTTCAAAATAAATACATTAACTGGCGAGATTTACCCAAACTTAGAAGTTATAGTCACTTTAAAAAAATGGGAAATGATCTACTGTGACCCAGGAATGGGTCACTTTGGATCACAACATGGGTGACAGCGAATCGACAGTGGATCAATAGAAATATAAAATATGTAAAACCTAATAATTTCCATGTCATTACTCATATATTTGTTCTATTAGACAATCACAATAGTCTAATAACATTTTAACAAAGATCACCATAAAATTACTTAAATATATGTATCTATTAGGCCCAATCAACAAACATTAAAGTTGATTTTAACGTACTTACATATACAGCGTTAAGCTTTCAGTTGACATAAAACGTTTTAAATAGAAACATTGTCAACAAAACAATGATCAAGAACAAAAATAGTTACTTCTTTAAAATAGTTAAAGTAAAATAATAATAATTATTTAAGAGTTTACTTTGTGATCAAAAATTAGATTAACATAAATTAATGTTAGAAAACTTAATATCAAAGTGGTACATTCCCTGTTTTCTCTTTGTGTTGCCAGTAAACTTAGGCTATGGTAATATCATGTTAATATCGTGCAACGCAACCCTGGCAATATCAGGCACATTTGGCATATGAAAAGTATATTGGTTTTTGTCAGGTTATCTAAGAAAACTAACTTTGGGTTTCTTTTCTTCTGTTTCCACTTCAATTCATTTTTTATTAGGTGATTCTCTTTCCCCTTGCTCTACTAAGTTCATGCGGACCCGTTTTAGGTAGCCTACGAAATTGGAATGGACTCTACAGCAGCTACAGCTGCTGATAGAGTATCTGTTATTGTTGCTCACAAAAAGCAATTCATAATCATAAATTAATTAGTAGAGCAAGACCGATTTGATATAAGTTTTAGAGCTTTACTCATTTGTTTTTCAGTGTGAAGCCCGATACTAGTTTTCCTTACACGATTGCGATACAATTCTACCTAGGAAAAAACAAATGATTTTTAAATTGTAGGGTTACACTGGATCAGCAGTCCACTGTGACCCAAAACGAAATGACTCATTGTGACCCATTGGCACATAGTAAAAAATATAAAACCAAAAAATCTACTTATCATAAAGACAACGAATTTAAGAAATAAAAATGTCAAAAAATATATATAAGCATTTGCATTTGTCATTTACTTTGGGTTACAACAAATTTTAAAACCATTTGAAAAAATAGTTTTAGTAATTACTGACAGACTAGGTTACAACTGCACGTCTTTCCTCTTTGATATATGGTTGATGACTAGTAGTACTATGTGTATTAGAGTAATACAAAGTGAATTATACTCAATAATTCACTGTACTCCGTGATTCACTGTGACCCACTCTCCCCTATTCGTAATAGAGACGTGGAAGGCAGTGTTGAGACTGTTAAATTCTTGGGTGTGTTTCTGGACCCAGAATTGTGCTGGAATGCCCATACTGAAGAGTTCTCCAATAAATTGGCGAGCAATATAGTTACTCTCTTCGGTCTTTACATCACGCGTCTTCAAAGAGCAATATAGTTGCTGGCCTCCTATATACAGTATTTTAATTGCATCATTAGCATTGATTAATTATTTTTTATTGTATTATTGTATTTCTTCACTATAAACTATTTGAACATTTGAAGAAATGCAAAAAGTATCATTTTTGAGGTACCTAACCTAATCTTTTTTTTTGCTAAATGCTTTCATTTCTTTAGAGTTTGCTTTTGTAACAAGTGCACCCCTAATGTTCATCTCCTATTTTTTTAGGTTCTCTACGACAACGGAATTAACGGAATATTAGCCGACGAAATGGGTTTGGGCAAAACCGTTCAAGTTATAGCCCTGATATGTCATCTGTTGGAAAAAAATATCGCCGGACCTTTCCTCATAGTAGTTCCGTTATCGACGTTGCCAAATTGGAAGTCGGAATTCGAAAGGTTTGCCCCTAAGATTCCCGTTGTTGTTTTTTACGGAAAAGATAAGGAAAGGCGTGATATATATTCCAAATTGACTAAAAAGCACAGAGTAGGTGATACAGTTACGATGCCTGTAATTCTCACGTCGTATCAGGTTCCGTTGTTGGAACAAAATGTTTTACGACGCATGGCTTTCCAGTACGTGATCATTGATGAGGGACACCGAATTAAAAATCATGAAACTCAACTAGCCTGGTAAGATTATTGTTAAAACTTAAATATAGGATCTATGATACATGTATAGATTTAGAATCAATAGTTACTATTACAGTGATCATTATGTCCCGAGACTGAAACACAGATGACGCCACTTATTTGTTTTTTCTGCTTTTAATATGATTTTAACAATCTCAGTATCTTGTTATTTTTTTATGAGTACACTTGTTAAGTCACGTTTAACGAAATGGAGTTATTCATCTTAAAAGCTTTTGAAATTTGGATTTTTTCTCCAAAATACCCTGAATAGGCGTTTTCATATTCGAAAAAAAAATTATGCGCATGCGTCAACGTCTGTCAATTTTTTCGAGTACTTCACAAATTATGCACTGCACTTTGTTTGTTTATAACGTGAATACAATATTTTCAATGTAATTTACTAATTTAGTATTAGTAGTAAAGTTCTAAATACTTATAAACTTAAAGTGAATTATCAGTATAACCATTTTTATTAACATGTATAACATTTTATCGGTAAAGAATGGAGCAGAAAGCATTAATGTCATGGAATATGTGGGAGCCATATGTACAGTAAATCATATTTGGAGAATTTATTTGACTTTATCAGTTTTCCAAAGCCTTGTATCGAATCTCGTCGAAAGCTTATTAGATCAACAAAAAGAATAAACAGTTCAAAGTTTATCTAAAATGTGCTAAATGTGATATATGAGTTAGAGATGTGAACTAAGTGATGGTCGATTACAAGTAATTGATTATGTAAATAAAGATACATATATGTACATATATGTGTTTATGTGTATGTGTTTTTAAGAAAATAACTTGCTAAAAGATATAACATTAAATAAGACTAGTGTTAACATTTTCAAAATCAGTTGTAATGTACCCTGACCAGACATAAGGATGCAAATTGAGTTTAAATAAATCTTTGTATACTGAATTTTATTTGAACCAACTGTACAGCCTTCAGTAATATTACATACAATTTTTGTACAGATTTCGTGAAAATCTCATAAATTAACTTTCATATATCTGTCAGACGAAAGCCAACATAATTTGCATCACAAATTCTAGTAAAAAAGACAATGACTGATAACATAGTAATAATAAATTAATTAAATTTGTATTACTAATATTTATTTTATTAACTATCAGTATATAAATTACTTTAAATCTAATATGAGTATCATTTTTGTCTTAACCTGTCAAATAGATCTGCCTTATTCTCGCCTTGTGGATGAAAATATCACTTTAACCACCATTAAAATTTAATGCAGTTATTTCCTTTAATTGAAAGATGTACAAATAAAGCTTCACTATTTAATATTTCAGTTAACTTCATTGATATGAATAAGGGTATTAATACTAGTTCCCTATGCATATTTGTGAAAAGTGCTCGAAACTATTCCGGCCTTTTTACCATGCCAAACGCGCCTGCGCATTACAAAGGGTGAAATTTCTATTAACAATCCAAACTTAGGTATAGTATGAACCTCAAATTTTAAAAATGGCTGATGAAAATTTCAAAATCGTGTCATTTTTTTGGTAGTTATGGTGTTATAGTTGGAGTTGCGTTGAAGATTTTTTCCTGTACAGGGTGGGTATCTTAAATATATTGTGGAACTGTTGCTATCTCCTAGAGTATAACTCACGATATGGATTAAACTAAAGAAAAGTTGCCGTTTTCGACACTCATTCTCTATTTGCTGTGTTGAAAAATTCTTTGAGACACCCACACAGATTTGGGACAAATGCTTAAATTAATTTTGTTGAATATTTCAAAAGTATTGAGTTTGAAGACACAGTAGAAATTTGAAAGCTTAGTCATCAAATTATCTCAGAAACTATTTGTTGTAGGCATCCATTTAAAATAGTTGTAGTCAACTTCCGGTATAACCAGAAGTGGTCGACAGGTGAAATTAATTTAGTTAGATAGAGCGATCTTGAAAACGCCCTAACTCATCAACGTCCAACTCACCATCTCGTTTGATGAACCCCATCCATGACAACTCCGTCACTGACGGTAAAAATGTGGTATTACGTCCGACATTTTTCGGTCAACATATATTTTTGTGAAACTTTGTAGTTAAGCTCCTCTTACTGTACTTCAAAAGTTATTAAGTCCAATATGAGATTTTTGGTGTTACTGGGGGAAAATTAAAAGAATCGTGAGCTAAAATCTATACTAAATTGGAATAGGACAAATAATCTACAGCAGAAAAACCCTCCTGACAGTGTAAAAACTGATAAAAATCATTTTACAAAACTTTTCAACCCTTAAAAACCGCCCCTGGATTAATAATGCGACAGAATTAGAAAAAAAATATTTTTAAATAACAGCTTGAGATGTTTTAATGTGTATGTGAAACCAAAAAATCTTTGATGATTTTTTTTTATTTTTTATTTATTTACCAAAAATTTACAGTACAATGCAAATGTAAGTAATGTAATTCCTAAAGAGGGACACACAGGTATCTGATATAGTAAAATCTGTATTAAATCTAAACAGTAAAATTCCACTTAAAATTAACATTAAGACTTAAACTTGCAGCCTATCAGAATAAAATGGAGTTCTTTATGTTTCTATGTCATATTATGAAAATTCATTACTATAATAATTTGTTATTTATGTATTAATCACCTATGTATAAACACAAAGTTTTGCACCCTAACACCAAACTTTTATTATATAATTTATTATTTATTGAAACTTTTCAATCCTTTGCTATAATTATTATTGTTGATGGAATTTTTTTTGTCAAGTCAGGTGTAAGATGATTGCAATAATTATATTGTACATTATACAAATTATTTTTCTGTTTTTTATACACATTTTTATCAATTTTAAAAAGTAATAACTATAAATCAATGATTTTTATAAGGTAATACTAACGAAGCACATCATATTTGTATACATGTTCTAATATATACTATAAAATTCTTCAAAATAGTGTCAAATAAAAATGCTTACCTTCTCCGAATTTTTTACCGAAATAGTGTCAATGATTTTCTAAACCATAATTTCCTTAATTTTGCAGCTATCTAATCGCTTAAAAAATCATTTTACCGGAAATTTCAAGAGTTTCAAGGTTTATAAAGATCTTCATTTTTGACATTTATCCATTTAAAGGACTTGAGAATGGTAATTCTCGCTTTTTGAGATATTTTTCAAGACAATTTTTGAAAAAAAAATTTCTTCAGATAAATCAAACTTTTAATAATACACATTTTAAATCAAACTCACTGTTAGGATCTAAAGTAAATTGTAGAGGGACAACGTTTTATTTTGAATTTTTATGATAAAGTCAGGAGGATTTTTTACTAATTTTTCATCCCAAAATGAAGACAACAACATTACTTTAACCCGTTATTTTTTATTATAACGACTTCTTCTCAAGCACTTTAAGAAAGGTTTGACTAGTCATAACTGGGTTACTGTTACACCTTGGAGAAAAAACGTTTCGAAACATGCATTTTTCCATGAAAACCCGACATTTATTCTAAATATTAAATTTTCCACCCCTAAGGAGGGTTGGATCCACCCTAAGGGAGCAGTGCCCATCGGCTTAGTTTTGCTCCAAATTTCTCGTCAATCGGTCTTGACCGTAAATTTCGGAGGTATAAGGGTCAGTTACTGCATTAGATTCTTATAACCTTTCTGTCACCCACGACCCACTAATAAACAAAGTCGTGAACACAGTAGGTGATAGTTCGCTAAGGAATATAACCTTTTTATATGCATTTTGGCTACATATATTTTTTAATATTATCGTAGAAACAACAATCATCTCTTTTATCAACTATTATCAATTCACTCCTTCCAAAAATTCTGCCGCCATTAAATTGAAGCAGTCTATGTGAACTATGTGAAGATTAACTAAAAATTCGTGAGATTTTAACAATTCTAACTTTGTTTTTAAGTATTTTATACTCTCTGAAGCATCTGTATCAGTTAACCAAATTTTAGATATTAATATTATCATCTTTCACGGATGAGGCAAAAATATGACCTTATTTTTATATATACAGAAATAAACAACTGAAGACTGAATAAATAGTGGCATCGCAATTAAAAAATTGGCTTTTACTTCATACAACATTAACTGTTCTGTTATAAATGTGAGGTAATGAGATTTACTCAGACTTTCTTCTAATATTCGTATAAACTCACTCACTTTCAATTGAACACAATTTATTAAAACAAAAATCTATTACATCAAGCTCAACATAACGTTTCAGTTTACCTTCTAAAAAATGAAAGTTCTTCTAAAATAGAAACAGGACGAACCACCTACCACATCCTGGGAATTTTTGTTTGTTCTTTTATGACACTCACACACTACTGTCTTGTCGAATGCACGCCGAAGCTTCAATGTCGGGAATGTTATCTAATTTTGTAGAATCCTTAAATGATTCTAGACGCGCCTTCATGGCCGCCAATCCAAGTTATTTTCTTCAACAGTAGCAAGTCGTTTTAAGTTAGTAGTTTTCTTAGACAAATAACTTAGCAGGCCTTCAAAAACTGTTAGTACGGCACCTTCTTGTAGTTCAGGATTAATTCCGTCAAATTGTTTTATTTTATTATTTACTCGAACTTTGTCTACTCTTCTGTGTTTTATGCAAATTCTTTGATTTATGAAAAGTATTATAAATCGTAAAAACTAAAAACCTATAGTACGCTACACTTTATACGTTACATACAACCCACACATCCGCCTAATATCGCCAGTACCAGGTCTTTATTGGGACGTGGTTTTATATGTATGAAAGAAAAAGTTTTTGTATTTATCCATAAACTTCACTTCTATTTACTTTGTAGTGAATTACGGGCATTAAATGCGTCAAACAGACTTTTACTGACTGGTACTCCCTTACAGAATGATATCAAAGAATTATGGGCACTTCTGAATTTCTTGATGCCACACCTGTTCACAAACATGGATACGTTCGCTTCCTTATTAATGTTGGAAGACATGCAGGTAATTTAAATATTGAATAAACAATGTACACTGTAAAAATATTGTCCCACTATTTACAGGATGAAAATAAATTGTTGGTACAAGAAGAGAAAAGCAACGTTATTAGTACGATACACAGAGTTTTGGCGCCATTTATGTTGAGGAGATTGAAGAAAGAAGTTCTGTTGGATTTAGTCCCGAAGAAAGACGTAATTGTTTATTGTCCGATGTCCAAGCTGCAGAAGACTTTGTATACGAACGTTATTGAGAGGAATTTGGAAAAACTACAGATGAAAGAAGAGGATGATATTGTAAGTTTGTCTTTTATTGGCTTGAATACTGTGAAATAAGCAGTAGACAAGTAATAGCATTTATTGTCTGTGAGTTTCCCCTTTACAGAAGAATTGTGCAATGGGTAAAACTATAATACAGTTTTTGAGCGCTCTATTTACATTGTCATTAATTGAATACAAATACATTTGGATATATTGTAATACAGGTAATTTTCTAGATACCAGTCTTGCAACAAATCAATCTTCTTTAGTAACTTAGTAAGGACACCATGAATGCTTTTTATTTGCAGCTGTAACATTGAAGCAACACACCGCGCATATCGCGTTTACGTTGGTCATAGCCTTACGATTAAAATTAGATTACTTTTTTTAAGAATACCATTAAGTTCAATAGTCAAAAAGTAATACATTCAAATGATTAAATCTAACAATTTTCCATACTTACTGGAAATGTTATTATATTATTGATTTCAAAAGTTCTTCAAAAACATCAGTAGTAATTTCTTCGTAATAATTTCTCACAGATTTTGAAATAAATTCTAACAAGCCTCGAACCAACCTGATACCTTATGGAATTTTTCCTCCAGTTCACTAAACTTCGGTAAACGCAAACAGAGGCGAATTCAGACAACCGCTTGGGAAGGGTGGGATTTTATACTAAATTTACCCAGGAAGGGGATGGAGCTATTCAGTTATTTTGAGCACATTCTATTTCCTGGGTTATTGCATTAGAAATAGTCGATATGAGGGCTAAACTCATAGAAATGACTTTGAAGCTCTTGAAGGGGTCATCGTCCCATGCTTTGGATCCGCCAATAGATCAGCACTTGCAGCAGTATACTTTGCCAAACTTGTTTCTAAATGCCATTCGTATAGCCATGTTTCATACAAATAACTAATATTTTTGCCTTTATTGTTTTCTCAAGCTTATTTGTGGTCAGTGGCGGCTGGTGGGTTATGAAACTGGTGATGCACTTTACTGGTCAAATATTGGGATTCAAAGATGCAACAAAACAAACCATAGCTTTAATTCAAATATTCGTCGACTTTTTTCGAAAGCGAAATGTTACAAGACTTTTTTATTAAACTATGGCATTGATTGAATATATTTTTTCAATACTAAGCACAGAAAGAGCATTTAGCTAGTCCTGAGACATCATACTTCTAAGAAATGCTTTAATCCTTCACTCCAGTTTCCGTCCAAATTGATTCCCCGCCATAAATAATGCAAGGAAAACAAAATAATGTATTGATGCGATCACATCCGCCCAACCATTTCGTTTTGCACTTTTGTTTTCAATTAAGATATGGCTTAGGTGGACCAGCCAATGTTATCTAATCTAATTTGTTTTGAAACGATTTATTATTGTTTTTAATATAGTCAATGTTAAAGTTGATACTCATTTTTACAGTTATGTAAACACACACACACACACACTCTTTATATTAAATATTCTTTCATAGACTACGAGGACAAAAACAAAGCAACCACTAATTAAATCACATAAACAAAAATTTCAATTATTGAAACGTTCGGATACGTCCGGTCAATATCAACACAGCTCGGTGTCTCCGTGCAGCGTACGAGAATCAGCCCATTACTCCATATAGTTTGCATTAACTATCTTCTATCTCACGCGTTAAGCATATAAGTTTCACCGTGCGCTAGCCTAAGTCCACGATGAAATATTCTTTCAAGCCAATATAAGTCTTAATACAAGTTTGTATTAGAGCTTAAATTGTTTTTTGATAAATTCGTTGGTATTGAAATGATATTTATTAAACATTTTGTGTTGATTCTTAACCTTATTAAAAGCCTATTAAATTTGGTGGTTCACCGTACGAGTGCACTTAAGGAACAGCCGCCCCTGTTTGTGGTATCTTCTGAGAAGTAACATACACCTGTGAGAAAAAATGTTATATTCATAAAACGTTTGTCTTATTTTGATTTCGTTCTCAATAGCATTATTTCTTAAGTGTGTTGTTATTTCTCAATCATACCATAAAAAGATGCTTACACAATGTTTGCCTTTACACAGGCAGTCCAGTCAGTCAGTTGTAGGCTTGTTTTCTGTTTCAGTAACTGTTATACATTGCTGACACAGTTTTATTTAAATGTTTGTTCTCCTAATATGAATTGAAAGGGATGTTTTATTATTATATTTGGTTGATAAGTTGATGTTTGTTTATTTGTATATATGCGTATTTATATGTATTTGAATTTTGGAAAATGGCTCTAACGAGTTTGGTGAAATTCATTAATAATATATCGATGTCTAGAAATCTATTTTCATATTTACAAAAAGTCGTATTGTTGAGAATTTTAATATTAAAAAATGCAGTGGCAGATTGTCACAATCATGACAGGTGATTAAGTTTCCAGGCGTTCAGTACAGGATAATTTGGTGACCAAATCAATACAAATTGTGTTTGAAACATGAAGATTTTTGTGGCTATTTCATATATTTGTAGCATTACATTTTTACAGCTGGATCCTTAAGTTTTTAATGTGACAAGTGGCAGATTTTTCGGATAATTTGAGGCACACACTGTCGTTATCATTTCGTGCGAATACAATCGTTATAGTTATTCAGGATGATTAAAAAATGTGTAGCAGTTGTGTATGCTTATGTAAATTGGTTAAAATATAAGGAGTATAGAATTATAATTAAACAAGGTGGTTCAGAATTTATTATAAACCAAATGTTTTATTATAGAATAAATAATTATAAAGGGTAGTTCATAAGCAATTGAATGAATGTATAGTATAGTTGAAATATAAGGCGGAGTAAATCTATTGTTTTACATCCTGTAAATCAAATGTTTTATAAGACTTTTGTTCATACGAATCAGTACAATTACCTACCAAAATATTTGGACTGTATAAACATATTTTTATATATACATTCATGACAACGTTTAATACAATCGAAATGCGAAATAGTTTGTACTTTAAACGCCGTTCAGTCCAGCACAAACCCGGTGAATCGGCAGAATAAAATTACGGTGCATTTTTTTTCGAATTATCCCATGTTATGTATTTTAAATAAGTTCATATTTCAGTCCGTTGGTGGTGTGGATGCACCTCGGCCCAAAAGAAAATGCAGAAGAAACGTCAAGTATGAAATAGCCGACCTTGATTCTGACGATGATTTCGACTTTGAAGATGCGGGTTCTGATGGCATAGTTGATAAAGAGATAAAGAAACAGTTTAAACCGTACATCGTATCATTAACCATGAATAATATTATGATGATGTTCAGAAAAATTGTAGACCATCCATACCTTGTACATTTTCCATTGGATCCCAATGCAGAAAAAAAAAGTCTTTTGGTTAACGAAGAACTGATCTCGTCTAGTGGAAAAATGATGGTTTTAGATATCTTGTTGGAGAAACTGAAAAGCAGGAAGCATAAGGTAAAAAATTTTAACTTACACCTTCAAGTATTCTGCTGGTTTTTAAAAGGTAAAAAGACGTTTTGTGTGTTTTTCTATATATAAATATTGTTTCTACGTGAAATTGTCATGGTTCATTAATAGTAATTTAGACTAAAACAATAAAAATGCAGTAAAAGCTTGTAGAAATTGATGACACTTAGAAAAAGTGTGTCTTTATAATTATATATATATATATATATAATGTTTTAGGTGGTTTCCGGGAATTCATCCGCGTAGTTGATAACTGATCCCTGCCGGGATCGGTGGTAAAATGACGACCTTTCGGCAGAGTCACATCTGCCCTCTTCAGGTCGAATCGCATAATTCTCGTAGCCTTCTGCTTTCGCTTCTGGTTACTCGAATACTAAGATTTTCAGAAGCGCTCGCGCTGTTATATAGTCGCGGCTCGGCGCCTATTGGTTGGCACCGTGAACGGCTGCGTGTGATTGGTCCTGGGCGCTCAGTGGGCACGCCTCCCGCCTGCTGATTTGTTATTTCCGGTTGAGTTGTTATTGGACGGGCCTGGACAAAATTCGTAGGTTTACTAAAACCTGTCGAAGAAATTACGAAACTAACTTTTCGAGATTTTTCAATCCACTAAAGTTGTTGCTGAAAGTCGACATCTTTTTCTGACTGCTACAGTCGTAGTCTCTAGTTACATCTCCTCCCAAATTGTTTCAAACGCAACATTTATTCTTTCTCTTAACTGCTCCTTGTTTCTATTCCTTTCTCGTAAACGGCTTGAATTTTTAATGAACAACTTACCGATCTTATTATGAAGTCCCATTAGAAGACAGACCAATAATATTCCGAAACGATGGCTATCCGGCACATTATACGCAGTTGTCAGAGTTCCTGGACACTTCATTCCCAAATGCTTGGATTGGAAGAGCTTGGATTGGAAGGTCCCCAGACCTGATTCCCTTTGATTTTTTTCTATGGGGACAGGCCAAGCAACTCGTCTATGAGATATAAATAGAAACCAAGGTTATGAGAAAGAATAAATGCAGCGTTTGAAACAATGCGGGATGACATGCGACTAGAGACTACGACTGCAGCAGTCAGAAAAAGATGTCGCGCTAGTAGCAGTAGCGATGGATTGGAGAAACATCGAGACCATTAAACGTACGAATAAATTAACGCAAGAATTATATAAAGAAACGACAATTTGAAAAATCGAAACTTTGTGAACATACATGGGACATGGGCCATAAAATACAATTTGACAATTCAACTATACTTCACAAAGAACAACATAACACAAAACAAAAATAAAAGAGTCTGCCTTAATTATTTTGAATGAAGACGATTGTATCGCTTCTACTTCTGTAGAATTCTGCTGTTTAACTTAATACATGATCTTAAGAATTTTTTGTGCTACCTGTATATTTAAAAACAACAAAAATCTATGTCAACTTAAATGTCATAAATCAAACTTTAAATTTACATTTTCATTACATATTTTAAAGCCATTGACAACGAAGTCAGAATCGATTTTGAAACGTTTGGTATTTTCTTTCAATATATAGCTTTTATTTCAATTGTGGTGTTATTCCCAATAAAACATAAAAATACCCAATTATTTGTTTCAAATATCGATTGCAGAAGAGCAAATAAACACCAAAGATTAATTTGTGTTTATTCGGTGAAGTTACAGTGAAAATAAATAAGTTTCAAGAATTAATATGAAACAATCTGGGAAGTAAGAGAGAAATAAATAAGTTTAAGAAAATCAAAACCATGAACCCCCCTATCCGCCCTCTATGTTTGGGAAACCTTCTACAAAACACCCTGTATATCCTCTTCAAGGAAAACCAATTCAACCCCTGTGAAATTTTTTTGCAATTGAAAATACCCTAATTTCCCTGGGGTAATATATTCCGCACCTCGTGCTATGCGCTTTGGATGCCTAAACGGAAAGTCGCTTCGCATGTGATTTGCATATTTGTTTGTGTTACGCAAGCTATAAACTTTTATCTTTTGCAAAATTAAATGTGCATAAGAGTGTTTTATTTACTTTAATTTCGATTTAATTATTACAGGTACTAATTTTCAGTACTTTGGTAATGACATTGGATCTAATTGAGGAAATGCTAATATTACGAGGGCACAAATATTGCCGCATAGACGGGGGTAAGAATATGGACGAACGTTCTGATGCCATTGAAACTTTCAACAAAAACTCGAATGTGTTAGCTTTCCTGTTATCAACGAGAGCTGGCGGTTTAGGTCTAAATTTAGTCGGTGCTGATACATGCATTTTCTTCGACAGAGACTGGGTAAGTATGAAGATATATCACCAAATCCATTTAATAAGTATGTGAGCACATATACGGATGATTACGTGGCCGAAATGTTATCATAAGTAAAACATTTGACATAGTTTATTATCCAAACTCGACGTAACATCAAGAAAAAATGACTCCATTGGGATCTCGGAAAATACAGGAGATACAAAGCAGTTGCTCGAATACTTGAAGCGTAAGCAGACAGATGAATTCCAGGAATCCACATTTAATCTTTATCTTCAACTATTTCACAGGTTTTTTGCCTGCGTGGAAAGCAAATTAATTCATCGGTCCTTTTCCTGAATAAATTTAAAAATTCGAAACATATCTCGAGATAAACAAATGTTGTACATTACGCAGACCTAAGTTACCTCGGATTATAGCCAAAAGCAGTTAATGTTAACAGTTTTCATCCTTGTGGTGACACCACAATACCATTTTTTACCGACTTCCAAATTGGAAAAGGTTATCAATTTGTCTGCAACTTTTTTTTATGTATGACGATTATTCAAAAACGGCTTGGGCTATTTTGATGATTTAAACTGCATTATATTAAGGAACATTACAGAGAATGGTACCATATAATTGTCTATAACATGAAATGTACGGTTTTCCAGAAAATCACATAAAAAAGGAAATAAGAGACTAGATTTCAGTGAATCTTCACCGTTTTCTGTAAAACCGCTCAAGAAATTTGATATGTTCTAGCTTGATTCCGTATATTTTTCTACAACGTAAAACATAACCATTTTTCTGAAAATCGGAAAAATATGCAAAAAAACTGTAAACATCATGGTAAATGTCAAATTTGTAATGGTTTTCATTTCGATTGTATTGAAGAAGTCAGTTTCTTTTAGAGACGAAGTTAAGGGGCTTATAGTCGTGTGAAATGGCAGAAAGTATTCCATTAGCTTAAGAAACGAAAATTTGATATGCGGGTGATCTTTTCTGTATGGTATACTGTTGTAGGTGTGTGCGTGCGTGCATGTGATATTAGGTGGTACATATGCAGTTGCAAAGAATGATGGTTGAAATATAAGTTGGAATTCAATTAGTTATACAGAATGGTTAAAAAAATATTGTATTAGGTGGCAAATAAGTAGTTGCGTATACAACGTGGTTGAAATAAGAGTAGAGCAAAACTATAGTTATACAGAGTGGATATTTACGTTATAGGACGGAAAATAATTACAGTTATACAAAAGGCTTTAAAAATTGTCAGAAGCAGCTGAATATACAGGATGGTTCAAATATAAGGTGGAGTAGAAATTACAGTTATAAAGGGCGGTTAAAAAAGTTATATAATGTGAAACATAAGTAGTTGCTTATACAAGGTGTTTGTAGTAAGGATGGAGTAAAATTATTGTTATTCAGGGTGTATCACAAATTTGTTATATAAAGCATAAGCAGTTAGGATATTTGAATTATAGGACGTAGGACGGGGTATAATATAATTATTATAGACATCGGTTCAAAAAAATTGCAGTTGCATATACCAGAGTGGTTGAAATAAATGGTAGAGTAAAATTATATTTGAAGACGCAAGATGTAAAGACCGACATCTAGGATTTTCGGGGAAACTAGCACATAGAGATTCCTAGGTTAGAATGTCACGATGAAATTTTCAGGTTAACTTCACCTGTCAGATATTGAATACTCTCTTCGAGATGTCATTCTTTTGTACGCAAGACAATATATATAATATATATTGTTTCTGGTTAGGGAACCTTCATCAGTTGTACTTCCCACAATTGAATGTCCTCTCGAACACTTCTCTATGTATTTGATGCACATCGTTATATTTGAAGCCATAATTTTACTATTTGCATCACAACTAATCTTGATGTTATTTTAGAATCCTCAAGCTGACATTCAAGCAGAAGCTCGGTGCCATCGTATTGGTCAAACAAAACCAGTAATGGTGTATACATTAGTGGCCAAGAATACAATAGATGAACGAATTATTACGACTGGATATCACAAGAGACGATTAGAAAACTAGTTATAAAGGATGGTAAGTAGTTTTTTTGTATACTGGGCAATTACAAACATGGGTGTAATATTGTCCGGCATGGGGTTCGAATAATGCAATTTTTGACTGCACCTGCGCCTTTCAACAAACCAAACTTCAATTAAAACGCAAAGCATCGAGAACTCGTTACCTATAACTATATAATTACAGTATTCCACTGTATTTATACATACTCTGTGGGTTCTAAGACAAATGATTTACTTCAGAAAATAAATCTTTATTTCCTCATAAATACTTCTCCCTAATTTACTGAGCTACATACACTTTGCCAAATAGTATTAGTCACTCGACCATCAGCTGATCCACTACTCTACTGAACTGCTGACTGTCGGCCTATAAATAACTGCCTTCCTAATGAATATCATTTGTTTTGTCAGAAAGGACTGGAATTTTCGATAGTTTTTTTTGTCGTTAACCGTACGTTCTCTGAAATGTTTTTTTCACCAATTTGTTTATTCCAAGAGACAGTTTTTACTGTAGATAATTAGCTTCGATTAGGTTTTTTTTTTGGTAGCGTAAACTTAAACCTTGTGATAATATCATTTATCCTAACTAGGAGATCCGCGAATTCAATATAGCCTCTAGAATTTTCAACCCAAATGTTATACTTGATCCAATGCCTCAGCGATCGTTCTTGAACTGTTGTTGATTAACGACGTAGTTCGTAACGCCGCCCCCTTGAGTCTGATCTTCCCAATCTAAAACATTTTCACGCTGAAAGCCAGTCGTTTCGGCTTAACAGTGGATTCTCATCCTTTGCCATAGTATGTCTGTAGCATCCATCAGAGAAGCTTCTCTAACAAGGGTTCTATCTAGAGATGTTCCTTGAAGAGATGATTGCCTGGGTGATGGGCGTGTATGACAGCTTTAACTGATTTTCCCCAATTTATGTTTCTGTCTGGGTTTTACCTATAGGTGAGGCTAACATGAATGTAGCAGTTATAATCTGATTCAAAACGGTCAATACATAGGCTAATCTTTGTTTGGTCATTCTCTAGGTGTTAAACTATTCCTTCTGAATCTCATTCATCTAGGGAAAGCTCTTTATCTCTGCTTATCTGGTTGTCGAGGAATTTGTTGAAATTCTCATTGGAGCCATACAAAAGGTCTTATCAGTACTTTGTCCCTCTGATCAAACCTGAACCCATACTAAGGAGGTATATGCCTGAGGAATTGTTTGAAATTTAAACACAATCTCATAATATGAAGATTTTGGTATGTACAAAATAATCCGACCGATACTCAAATTTTCCAATTGATTAGTATTCCATACAACACAAAGAAACTCAGGAAGCCTAAGTACGAACGCAAAATTTCAAATGTTTTTTCCTTGCAGGTAAATTCAGACACTTACCTGATGACACCGTCGAAAAATGCAAAACTGAACTCAAAGAACTCCAAGACTTGTTGAAGAGTGATGCTGATAAGCCATTTGAAGAAGAATTTTCCAATAAAGTAGTTGATAAACTGCTTGACAGATCAGATCTGTACAAAGAAATGAACGGCAGGACATAAATAATTCCCGATATCTACGATCATTTTTTTACTATGCAGGTGATTTTTTATCATGTTTAAGATAAGTTTTTTATTTATTTTGATGAATATTTTTAAATAGTTATTAAGTCGCTTTTACATATTGCTATTATTGATTGTTAAATGTTACACCCTGTAAGATGTTTTTATTTTAATTTATGTATTTTGAATCTCAGGTAGTATATTTTAAACACTTTACCAAATTAATTATTTTTGTTATGAATTTCGTGATCAATAAAAAATCTGTGCTTTTTTAAGTTTGTGTTAAATTCGAACAGACGAAAGATCAACAATCACTTAAAACTTTATGGACAGCTTACTTGCCATATGTTAAAAATACAAAGGACCGCGGAGTAGGTATGGGCATTGAATAAACGAACTTTTTTTAAAACTGTTGATTTCGGATTAACTGATAAACCAGTTTATAGTCTATCGATAAACTAGTTTACTCCTGCACGACATTTGTGCACTGTCAGGAACTCGACCGTTGTCGAGATAAACTGAAACACGTCTAATGCTTCCGACAATTTGCACAAATTAACGTCCTCTCATTTCAACTCTTTATTCTGTTTGACGGTAACCCAAAATTTTACGAATGAATTTGTTTAACCTATCTGTCAAAGATCATTGGTGTACGTTCTTCCGTTTATGACCGAAACTAGTAGAAAATTAAACAATTTTATGAACTAGTTTATCAGCGACGATAAATAGTCTCGTTTCGTTGATTGTAAAACGTCAACGAGACAAAAAGTATAAGTGAGAATAAAAGTTGTCATCATCAAAAAGTAAACCACCTTAGAGTTGTTGAAACGGCATTGAGTGTTTAAAATAAAGGTTTCGTGTTAGGGTGCAAAAATGTTTTTACATTTGTGACACACCAAAGGTTGTTTTCTGAATGATATTTGTGGCATATTTTTCAATGTCTAAGTACTTCTTGGGAAATAACACCACAGAAGTACTTAGACATTGAAAAATATGCCACAAATAGTATTCAGAAAACAACTAGAAATCAACCACGGGACTGCAGTAACCAAATCGTTTAGGGACTTGGAGAACTTGTTTAAGAAGCTTGCACCAACCAAGGATAGCTTTTGACATTCTTGTGCGTGCAAAGGATTAAGATTTCGTCAACCGTACATAGGCAGAAGGATTCACAGCATATTGGAACGAGAAAGCTTCGCTGCTATTAGAAGTGTTTATATCCCAAGAAGTACTTAGACACACCAAAGGTTCCACAGCATTTCCATTCCGTTAATTATAGTAGTACATTTCGACGTGCATTTTTTTGATAATCAATGTAACATATATGGAATCTTACGTTTTTCGAGTAATTAAAGTAAAAATTTTAATAATTTGCTCAAAATTGTAGATAGATTTTAAACAATTCGGATTCGAGTTTTTTTCGGTTCTATGCATTTTCTGAGGACATTTACCATAGTAATGTGTATATTTTTTTACACCATCAGAAAGTAGAGATTTCAAACGAAAAAAAAACACGGACTAAAAAAAACCGTATATTTTGACGTTAAAATTTTCGATTGAAAATTGTGGTGCTTTTTTCGATATTAAGTCAAAATAAGGGGAAATGAATATTTAAAAACAAAATAGTGTGTTTGGGACATAAAAAGGTAAGTTTTCACCAAATTTTGTGATTATTTTTCTAAAAGAAAAATAAAAAACGAACAACTTTTTTTAAATTATTCACTTAAATTTGAGGTTATATGAAAAAAGTGTAAATACAAAAGTTGTAATTTAAAATTACAAGTTTGCAATTTTTATTTTTATCCATAGGACTTGTAGTTTTGCCAGAAATCGAGATAACCGTTTTTTATCCTTAACAACTCACCCTCTTCCACTTTTGACCTCAGATCGCCACTAAATTAGGTTTCCTTTTATTATCATTGTATTCACTTCCTTTTCCAATAGGGTTCATCCTACTATTTTTTTTTGTTTCAAAAATTATCTACCGTGGCCTAACCAAAGAGCTTAATACGTAGAGTGAATTAGGTATGGGCGTTACTGTAAGTGGCAGTGTAATAACAATAGAAAGAGAAAGAAAATATCAGGGAGCGCTTGCTATGTCTCTACCCTACCAATAGTAGGCGTCACCACTGACACTGACCAATCAGGAACGACACGCTTATTCTCTCTCTTTCTATTGATATCACATGAATTTCGCTACTTCACGTGCTCTACAGTATTAACCTCTTTGGGTCTAACACTGTAGTGATGCTATGATAGTCCATTTTCCACGGCTTGTGTGATCTGGTTCTGACAATCTAGCTGTCCCTTTTATATCTGTGTAGCTAATTTCATTTCTTAGTTTCTTTGTTCTAAATTTACTATGGCATAGTTCTTCTATCTTTGACATGCATAGTGAAAAGCCATTTATATAGTCCACATAGTTCGGGAGCCAGTGACATTTTGAGGTCAATCATTTCATCTCGGCCCATATTTTGTGAAAAGCTTTATTTAGTTATCCCAAGAAGCGCCATGAACGTCAGCTGGCCCATGGTGGGTGGGTTGGGGCATGGGAGCGCCCCAATCCCGTAAAAAATGATATTAATTCATTTCCTTCCAGTTGAAAATGTGTCAAACAGTTGGAACAATACTCCAACGAAAAAAAAAAGTCAGCTGTCTGCAACATGGTGGATTCCCCGTCAGCTGCTGATAAGAACGGGATAAAATTTAAAAAAAAACAGTTATTTCCTCTCACTTGAATTTTTTTTTTGGTGATTGTTTATATTATTTAAACAAAAAAGCGTCAGCTGGCTGTGTCGGGGGAGAAGTCGTCAGCGGGATTGGGGCGCTCCCATGCCCCAACCCACCCACCATGGGTCAGCACTCAAGCTGACGTTCACAGTGCTCATGGGATAGCTAAAGAAAACATTCTAAGAAGTATTGAACGAGAGGAAATTGGTCGTTTGATTCTATCACTGGCTCCCGGACTAATAGACCCCTTGTTATTTACTTTTTCTACTAATTCCCCATTACGCTATCTCTCTATTTATAATCGTTTCTCTACAAATTCAATGACCTTGTACACTGTTTAGTGGATTTCTTTTATAACATGATGGAACTTAAAAAAAGAGATACTCTTTCTCTCTTTGAACAATTGCTTTTCTGTACATCTTTGAACATTTCAGATTTAAAATTAGTTGTTGCCATTTTAAGTTTGCTATTATACCTGTTTATTCACTGAAATTTACGGTCACTTTCTATTCACGAAAAGGCCCCCACTTACCCACATTCTATGGACACATCCTTACTTCTACTCCTAATGTATGTTATAGTGTTAAAAATGGAGAATTGGGAAAATAATAATTCAATGAAAGGTTATTTAGTTTTATTGAATAACTTTGTACAATAAAAATTTATCTGTAAAGTAAAAATTAATACAAATATAGAGGTGTTACAAAAATATTTTATTATACGAAAACTTTGGTCATTGAGCCCAAAATAGGTTTGTCAGCAGCCTAAAAAAGCAGATCCTTAGCTCATACTAAAATAATCTTGAATGAAATCTTATAGTTAGAAACCGAGGATACAACAGTCAGAAATCAAAGCACATGAAGAATCTGTTAGTTTAGTTGTAAAGTATAAATGTGTGTAGATTATTGAAAATTTGATACTTTTTCCAAACTGAAATGTATTTGGAGACAAGTATTTTTGCAACACCTTGTAGAGAGTCCAATTTAGGCCAAATAAATATTTACACCATGTATATGGTCACCTTAAATGACTATTGACTAAAATATTGTCAAGAAGTTACGTAAAGTATGCAACCCACGACACATTCAATGACATTTTGAGACCTGTTTTCATTTTATGCTTGTCATAATTGGTAAAAAAAATTTAATATTCATTTATAGGAGTTTCGTTCATGATTTGTATTTGTAACCTGGTTACGAACTAATTCAACAAATAAAGTAGATGGGTCCAGCTAATAAACAATAAAATTAATTCATTAAAACATGATCAACTAAAGTAACCATAATAATTACCAAAGATGGGTATGGGTTGTTTCTCCCGGATTCACACATTACAGAGTGTGTTAAGAATCCCTGGCTTTATTGGGCGTGTGACAGATAATACGCAAATTGATCCAGACCCTACTCATGTTATATCAGTGTTTTGAATGAGGAGGGTCAAATTAAATAGAAACAAATACCACTTTTTTCTTCATATTTAACTTATTTTAACATACTGGAGTTTAAATTTGGGGCAATCACACTTTAGGTGTACTTTGAGTATGTGGTTTTAAAAGAACAGTTTATATGCATATGTAAATACATACATAATTACGTATTCAAGAACATGACCATAATGATATTAAAATTTCAAAAAATCAGTCAATGATCATCTTCCCGATCCCAGTCATCTGTGAATCTATTGAACCCTAACTTAGCAATGCCTGTCTTCTTTAAGATAGTTGACAACTTTTTCATTTTCAGTTTAAAATTGCTCTAATTGTTTGTGTATTATGTTCCCTGGTTTGGGAGAAAATATTCCAGTTTAATATGTTTCAGTTTTTCTTGAATATTCTTAGGCTGTGTCACAGTTATCAACAAACATTACAATTTTTCTGATCAGTCAACAACATTTTATCAAGCTTTAGAGTCTTCCATAATTTCATCATAACTTTTATATGATAGCATGTCTTCCAACTTATGCTGGCTGAACAAGCTCCAAATCCCAAAGAGGGTTGTCTTAGTTTTTTACTCTAATTAGTAGTTGGTATTTTATCTTTAAAAACAACTGAGATGTGAGATGTTCCAGCTACAAATGATACATTTGTACCTCTCATGGCGGAACAGTTCGAATGATATGGAACAAAGAATCGTTTCAGTAAAGGTCTACATATCTCTACTTTGTAATTTTAACTACTACTGAACACTTTAATGTTGGTAGCATACGCATATACGTTTTAAAAACTACACTTGAAATTCTAAATAATTAACCTCACTGTTAAACACGCCAAGAACGATTCCCCCTTTCATCACAAGTACATACTATCACCGCATTTCTCGCCATTAGAAATCCACTAGGTATACTCTGTGCTACCCTCAACAATTCATTCATTGTTTAAATGTTAAATGCGTTACAATTTAGCTCAAGTTATTGAAACATTCGAGTTGAAGAGATTTGACATAGAGAGACAAAATTAATAGGTGTTACTTTTGGTATAACTATAAAAGACAATTAAGGATGTTTGAGTTACTGAAGTTTCACTGTATGTTATCAAACAATTTTAATGTAACTTTTGTTACCTATACCTCAAATCCCCAAGAACGAGCAAATTTTGACGAAGCTGACATATGCATCAATACTATAAAGACACACCAACAAGAGCAAAAGGCAGACCATCCAAAGTCTACTTAAAAATAGCAGAAACAAATCAAAGTCAAATTCCACACTCTATTTAGGCCTCCCCATGAATTTTCCTCTTCCTTTGGTCTTGGGCTAATAGGTGCCAATGTCGTCCCAATTTTAATATCGTCTAACCAGCGCTTTCGTGGTTTCCATTTCAGAATTCTGTTAGTCCATCGATTGTTTTCCTACCAAGCCACATATGTTCCACCCAACCCCATTACATTTATGCAATTTTATCTATTGTATCTTTAGTTTTGTTATGCATCTTATCTCCTCATTTCTAATATGGCGTTTCCAAACATGGCGCTTTCTTTTGCTCTTTGAAGTGTTCTTAAACTGTTTGCCAAATGAATTAAGAGTGTTATGATTTTCATGCCATAAGAGTGAAATGGGAGAATACAGGTATTAAATGTTTTTCTTTTTAGGTTTATAGAAATAACCGGTTTTCTCAGAACAGTGTTGAGTTTTCCCACTGCGACCCAGGTGATCTGAATTCTTCTTGTGATCCCTACAATTTTGTTTTGCTTGCCTAATGTTATTGTTTGGCTTAGATATACATCTTCGTTGACTTTTTCTGTCGTTCCCATGTATTTTGATTACAACATTTTATCCCGTCATCACCTTGGTTTTATTTGTTTACTAATCATTAAAATTCAATTGTCAGCCGATCATCTCTGATTCTACCTTCAGATTGCTCGAAGTTCTTCCACTATTGCTTATGAATAGAGTCGGCAGCGAATTTCAGGTAAACAATTTTGGGGTGATAATGTCCCCCTGTCAGTCTCGTCTTTTCATTGTATCAGTATTATATTTTCCGATGTTTATTTGAATCTTAGCTTTATCATATATCTGCTTGAGGAGATCTCTATATCTAGAGTCTCTTCTGGCGTTATTCATTCCCTGGAAGACTGCCCATAATTCAACGGCATCAAAGGCTTTAGTATCTAGCCCTTGCAAAAGCCTGTCTGTTCTACTGGTAGATAATTGGGAGGACGGAAGGCTTTTTATTTCGGGCGTGGTGTGGACACATCACATCCATAGGTTTGTATTATTTCAACATCAGCGTGCGCACGTTGAGAAACAGGTCGCCGATGCACGTTACCCTTTTCGAATAGGCTGTTTAGATGTTCAAAAAATATATATTCCCAGAATCCGACCGTAGCGCCATCTACCGAACTCACTATATGAATCTAAATCATTCAGAGGCCCACTCAAATAAGCACACGGACAAATTTCATTAAAACCAGTCCAGCCATTTAGGAGTTCATTTTCTTTTCTTAGAACGCGACAGCTGTGCCACCTACATGGTCAAATTGTGTCTAAACCATCTAGGGATCCACTCAAGCACACACACACAAACACTCAAAAATTCATCAGCGATCGAGTCGTTTAGAAACAGCAGTTCAAAAAATTCTTAGTACGACCCTTTTGTCAAATGGGAAATGAGCTGATGATCTTCAAACAGCTGAACAAATCTTCATAAATTATAACTAAGAACCATATCGATCACGTCGGCTTTCAAAAACAAAATATACCATCAAAATCAGTCCAATCGTTTAGGAGCTACGATGCCATAGACAGACCCACAGATCCAAACTTAAACTTATAGCACCCCTCTTTTTGTGTCGAGGGTTATAAATAAGGGAACATACTGTATAACAATTGTTGTTTTTCCAAATGAAAATCCCTCCTAAGAAGTAATGGAAATTTGTATGATTACATTTTAGTGAAAACAGGTGTTTTTAGTGATCTAGATCAATCTGCAAATAAACAAAATTAATCAATTCAAATTCACATCAGACAGCATCAGTTGTTTGAAATAAAGTATTTCGAAAACGTTTCTTCAACACTTTCCCTTTCATTTGTAATCCTTAATGTATTTTGTAATACATAAGCTCGACTAGGCTTGAACATCTATATCTAAATATAATCAGTGGATTGCAAAAAAAAATAGAATTATCTTTCTAACTGCCAGATCCATTAACATTTGCAACAGTAACTGTTAAATATCTTTACCGACAAACTTAACAACGAGGATACAGTGTACATACAACCTTTTAAATAATGAAGAGGTATTATTCAAGTTACGTATTGCGTTTTACATGGTGTAGACAGACAATAGATTTCAATTGAGTATTAGTAAAAATAAAAAATGTTTCGTAATATCAATGACTAGTTTGGTAATCACTTTCCCAATAAATTAGAATGTTTCGCCTAATTTAATATATTCTTATGGCACACAGATTTAACATCGAGATAAGTGGAGCAACACAATTTACATCTAAAACAATTATAGCATCTGTAACTATGGTCTCCATCCCATTATGACTTTCTTGAAGGGTACAAATATCCCGTGAAGACGTTCACTGCAAGTAAAAACAGTGTTAAAAGCAAGGACTAATCTGGTTAATTCATTAAATACTTGGTTCTGATCAAAATTACAAGTTGAAAATATTTCACAAAAATTATCATGCTTTATTTCATATGGTATCAACACTATAAGTGACTGCAGGATCCAAGATTTGAATAGTTGACCACGACTATTAAATTTTTTTGTAAAATTACCATTATTTTACTCAACATAAGATGGCTAAATTACTAATCAGTGTTTATGAACTCACATTATAATACACTTTGAGTAATTTGCTTAAACATCTAAAATGAAAGGTCATTTTAGAATCTTTGGGCATAAATCTAACTTGTTTCGTGATATTATAACACTGTTTGTTAGTTTCCAATAACAAACTTCGAAGATTACAAAAATTCTCATGGTTTTGATTTACTATATCTTATTTTCAAATTACAAAAAAAATTGTAGATTGAATTTCTGATAGAACCAGAGAAATTTGAAAATCTTTTTATGTTTTTACAACATTAACTATAAAATTACACAATGCATTGTAAGTTTACTAAAATATAATATTTATCTTAAGCCATGTGAAATTTTGCCAAACTTTAGCGTGGCATGTCAGTAGCTGCTGGTAGTGACTCTTGTGTTAAAGACTTTTGTTTCGTTGCTACATATCAGTATATGGATATTCCCTGTTGCTTATAAGTTAGAACATCTTTGACTGTAGTTGCATGCTATGCAGGTAAAAGTGAACGTTATTTAAATAATTTTTCGTCTTGTTTTATGGCTTTAAATATTTAATAGAAATAAAGGTGTAATAAACATTTATAAAAATATAATATAATGAGTTAAAAAATTAAAATAAATTATGCACAATTGTAAGTACAGTACCACTATGTAAATGTATTTTTGCACATTTGTTCGAAAATACGTAAATTTCTTCATTATGGTATCAAAAGCAAATGCTAAAAAGATATTCTGGCTTGCCCTGGCTGTTTTTGAATGTTATTATTATTGCTAAGATATTCTTAAACGTTTGAGTATTTGATATTGAGTACTTCATCATTTTCAAACTAGTTCTATGTTACATACAAAATTAAATTGATGCAAAAAAGTACCACACACTTTTTCTCTCAAATGTCACAAAAAAGTTCAAATTGTTTGTCAAGAAAGCTCAACTTCTTTATCAAGTCTAAAAGTTTTCCATACTATATTGTTATAAAATTCACTTTACGCCGCCAAAGAGAAAATATTACTAAACCTTCTAAATTAAACGTTTCCATAAAAACAACGTAAACATAAAACCGGGTGAAATAATAAAAAAAGCAACAATGGCTTTCCGGAAATTTCGATGGGTGTAAAAAAAGTCATAAAATACAAGTTGACGATTCAACAATATTACACAAAGAATACAACACAAAATGAAAATTAACAGAGTCTGTCTTAATTTTATTGAATATAGACGATTTTGTTGCTTATATTTCTGAAGAAATCGATCGTATCTGGTTACCGATAACTTCAAGTTTATTTTTAATCATAACTCTCTGTTCGAGAGGTCAGATTCAGACCTTGAACTGTTCGGATTTTTAAATATACAGTTTTTGCACTTCAAGTATGGTGTAGCTTTACCTAAATAACACAAAAATAAGCTAGCAAATTCGACAAATAACCATCAGAATACAATACGTAATAAAAAAATATATGCCATGTTTCATTACTTACCACTGAAAATATCTTCTATTATTGTAAGTACCATCACAGTAACCATCTGGATTGCTCAGCTGTACTCCAACAAACTGCTCAATTTGCGAAACAACTGGCCCAACATACCTAACTCTACCACCCCGTACTCTACCTTCGGGTGTAATGACTTTTACCCAGTGATCCAGCCGTAAATCATGAGGAAACCGAGGTAAGAAGGGTTGCCAACCAATCGGGGGAACATTGTCACGTGATGGTTCTGGAGCTGACGCTCTTCTTGGCACTATTTTTCTTGGATACCTAAAAAATATAATACCAATTTCTTATTAAAAAACAGCGTATGTAGAATAAACCACCCCAACCTCGCGTGTAACAAATTGTCGGCTTTACTTGAAACTTAATTTTAATTTAATTATCTGAATATGAAGAAATCGCATTTAAACTGTGGTAGATGATATAAAGAGATTGATGTCAAGAATAATTTTAAGAAATTAAGAAGTTTGAACAAATTAATGTCGATTCATTTTATAAATATCACTTCAGGACCACTAAATAGCAAGCAATTTAATCAAATAAATAACATTTTAGATAAACAAAAACAAAACAAGTAAACCTATGATTTTGACTTTTCCGGTTGAACCAAACTGCATCCTTGGCAATCAGTTTCGGTTCTAGCTTCAGTGTTGAAAAGGCAAATGTCATAGTACAACCACTGTCAACCAAGGGTAGAACCAAAGTTATAACCGGGAGATCGCTGTAAATCGGCGTTAGGTGTTGTAGAGTGATCAATGATAAATTATATTCTGCTTAATTTATATATAAATAGGCAAAGACAAAACTGTTCGGTACCTTTTTGTCATCTGTACCCCAATCGAATTTCTTTAGTTTTGATTTGTTTAGCAGCTATTGACGAGCTTCATTGCAGAATGCTTACATTTTTTTATAACATTGCTTCATTCATTAAATAAAATTAAAAATGTATGGCATTACTGTCAATGCCAAACAGTGCCGCAAAATCATAAGATGGATTGACTTGAAAAACAAACTAAATTAAACAAAAAACTAACAAATTTTTAATCGGTTCGGAAAGTTATTCCACATGATCACGCTATTCAGATCTCAAGCATAAAAATTTATATTATATGATAACCATTCATTTGGTACTCGCAAGTTTGAAACATTCATTTCTTTCTAAATACGGTTTGTCAACTAAAATTAGAATTGTGTATTGTGTGGCAACTGATCAATGTGTTTCCGATAATATTTTATTATTTTCACATTATGCTATTAATTTATATTGTTCCTATTTTAAAGGCTATTAGTTTCATACTATTTAACTAAGATTACAAAGCCCATGATATGAATACAATTAGTGAGATAGTAAGATAAATAGTTTGATCTGACATCATGGCAATAATTCCAAAGTTCACGGCCATCTGCGTTTTAGCGAATTTCATTATTTTGATTTCAGTTTGACATATCATAACATTGTTAGCCGTTAGGTTAATGTACCTTTTTTCAATTCAATGTGAAAATTATCAATGTATTATTTGAAAAATTTCAATTTCAATACAGTTACAAAAATTGTCAACATAAAAAGTATTATTTAGCATAAATTAACAGCAGGTTGCATTGCTTTTCTTTATATTTTTGATATAATACAGAAATAGTCATGGCTAACTCTGTGTACTAAATTGAAATTATTGAGATTATACATACAGTGCAGTTTAAGGTGTATTAATATGTAAGTACTTATGTATAGTAGTTATTTATACTCCATCTTCATAGTTACTTAAGAACTGGTTTCTTCATTTTCTTCTTAGTAATTGAAATCGTAATTGTGAAATATCTGAATAACCGTAAAGCATTTTGGAAAAACTAAAGTCTTCAAATATTATATTTAATATTTGATATACCATTCCTGCAAAATCTCTTAATACAGGGTGAATGACTTTTTCCTAAAAGTAACATATTGACATTTTAAATGTGTATTTTATTAAAAATCTATATATAAATTCGCAAATGCAAAAGAGTTCGGTACCATATCTTTCTGTTTGTGAACCAATTTTCTTGACTTTTTTAATTACTGATTGACGGCCTAAGGCCTAAATTTTCCGTTAATTACAATTATTGCCCATAATAGCTGAACTAGCGCCATTAAACTTTTCACCGCTAGAGGACAAAATTATTTCATATATTTTCTAATAATTCAAATCAAGGCTTTTTATAAATCCTTGATTTTTATTGACGTTTTGAATTCTCGAAGTGTATTTGTATTGTTAATTTATTCAATAATAGTAGGTTGGTATGCAAATATGTATGTTTCCTTTTTATTCAGGAACAGAACGTTATTTGTTTTTGCTTATTGAATATGCCTTAGCCTCGTACATGTACATTAACTGGAACCATAAGACAACAAAAATAAAATTATTACCCTTTGCAAAATGATAGTATTACTTAATTATAACGGTAGTGAACTATTTTGTATAAGTACACAAAAAAGTGTATAATACTAGAAAAAAATGTTGGAAATATTCAAATTAATATATTATTATTAGGTATATTATCTGCCAATTTTTAACAATGATTTCGGTCGAATTTCAACCACTCTACTCTCTATAAGAGAAACCCAATTATATCATATAAAAATCAGCTATTCTTAAAAACGTAATAGGTTTGTTAGAAATCAGCTGCTAATAATTCCAATGGTTTGAAAAATTCTCCGCCAATCGAGCGATAGCGCAGACGACTGTTAAGACTGGTGATTCGCGGAGAAATTACAAACCGCTGGATTTTTCGCAGCTGGTCTTCACTCACTTCACTGATAAATCATATGTCATTATAACCCAAAAACTGATTCGAAAGCACAAAACATTTAATAAGTTTACGTTCTGTCGCAGCGACAGAATGCAGTTGCAGATATGGTCTACAGTCGAGCATTTGAAAATTCAATTGGAAATAGTTCAACAGGAATTTGTACGTCAGTCCGCTGAAAGTTGAGACAGTAAATTGGAAAGCTCATTACAACTTTATACGTTATGCGGCTTATAAGTTGGAATTTCACATGCTCTCGAGTCGTCACATAGGCGTAGTGATCAACGTTCCGCACGATCTATTCCTGTCTACAACGCTAGAACCTATTTCAGTTTTTACAGGTTGAACGAAGTGTGGACTACCCTCATCCCCGTAGAATATTTTAATATATATCAATATGTTATTTTTAAAATTGATTGACTCTTACCCCTCTGAAGCAGACAGATCTCTACCAGACACAATGCAATCGATAGACCTCCTTAGATAGTTTTCAGCTTCGTCCACGAGACTATCCGTGGAATCACCGCTGTCGACTGTCGTCCAATCACTCCTCAGTTCAGGCAGTGATCCATTCGCGAAACGAACTCTAGAAGGAGTTTCCTTTATTAACACTTTCCTCGATGGTGAAACGGGAGCGGAACAACGTCGAGATGGCGCTGGTGGAGAAGACAAAGGATAAATGCTGCTGTGATGCGATTGCGTCTGACTGCCGTCACTCGGTGAGGCCGTTGTTGCAGTCCAGTTTGATTTCTGAGACTAGAACAGACACACTATAATTAAGATTCTATGGAAAGAAATAAAAAATGTTCCAACAATAGT
Source organism: Octodonta nipae (assembly GCA_034190945.1). NCBI lineage: Eukaryota > Metazoa > Arthropoda > Insecta > Coleoptera > Chrysomelidae > Octodonta > Octodonta nipae. Next base: position 118,727,785 of record CM067220.1, read on the forward strand.
CATTTCATTTTATAGGAAAATTATAATAAAAATTATAACGGAATGATACAGAGTGAATACGTACACTCTTACTCGAGGAGAAAAGAGTGTTTTGATAAACTTACGGTGTAACTTGGAGAATACAAATCGGTAGCTCTCAAAAATTGTCCGTAACTAGGCGGTTGTACGGGTTTTAAAGTCGGCGGAAACAAATGGTCAGCAGATCGTGATAATTCCGGCACCATACTTGTGAAACCAATATCTGACAATAATACTCTTCTAGCTTCCACAGTCTTTTCGGATAAACGTAGTCGAGTTCCTGGCAAGCGACTCTTTGATGGAAGAGTCATAAAGTTTTCACCTAGTTGAGTCTGAAATTCAAATGTGAAAAAAATGTAAAATCTCAAGTAGAAAACTAAAATTTTAGCTTAATACACTAGCAGTTAATAATGGCGTTAAGTTTAGCGAGTATTACAATTGAATACTGTCAAAAAAATGTGTTCACATTTTCAAATCACATATTTAGAAAATTTAATACAACATATCTTAGATCAATCTTCAACTCCATTATCAAGAGAAGATAAAAGTTAATGATGAATTGAGTAATGTAGAAATGAATGCTTGGGTGTCTTCTGACCAATTATGAGGAATTTTCTTGGAATTCACAATGTAGTTGACTAAAAAACATTATTGGTATCGCTTTAATAAGTTCGCGTTTAAATAGTCAACAAAAAAATATGTTATTGTTACGAAGTTTTATTTTTTACGCTACTAAAGCGAAATCTTGTCGAAAAATTAATCATTGCGGTAAAAACTATATTTACGAATTAACAGCAGGCAATGAAAAAAATTTAATACACTTTGGGTATGCAGATACTATAGTAATTTAGTGGTGAAGTATTGTGAAATATGTATCAAAATAATAAATATTATTTATTTTTGTTAATTGTTTCTTAGGAACCCACGGAAATGTACAGCAAAATACTCACACATTTCAACAACAAAGTTGCCACTTTCTTGAAATAAACCAAAATTGTTTTGTTTTATACACACCAGGTGAACAAGGGAGGTAAACACCGAGCATACTGAAACTCTTTTAAGTTGAAACTTTGTCACTTTAAACGAGGAGGTATATAGCCATTAAATACAAGGTGAATTCCAAAACTAAAATCTGGTGACCAATGTTTAACAGGTGCTAGGTATCTGAATAAAGTTTCAGGCATGCAGCGCTATCTACCGACTATTTACGAAACTACTGCATTTGTTGTTTTAGTTCAACAATCGTTTAGATTAGATTTTCTTCTGAAAAAAGGATCTTTAGCCTGCTAAAATTTTCGTGAGTTATGCCTAGTTTATGGACCTGAAATAATGAGTGACAACAAACAAGTTCCAAAAATAGTGACAACAATTTAAAATGGCGGCACAAATATTCACGCGAATAGTTGATAAGGTGAACAGAAAATCTCGAAGAGATCAACGATAGTTTAGCTTATGAATTCCCACGTTGCTCGAACCTCAATTTACCGAACTGTCACTGAAGAGCTTGACTATAAAGACACCATTCCGGCTACCGTTTTCTGTGAAGAACAGGTGTACACTATAACACTTCAACCGAACTGAAGTGCGATCTCAAATCCACGCTGTGCAAACTGTCATCTAGCATAATCCGCCTTCACAATAACGCACGCTCTCATACTGCTGCCAAAGATAACGAGAAGATTCAATACTTTCATTGGGAACTTTTTATAGCCCTGACTTTGCATCAAGCGACCACTTCCTCTTCTGCATTTGAAAAATTGACTGAATGGACAAAATTTCAAAATTTCGGCGAACTCACGACTGGCGTTACCCGATGGTTCTGTTCCAAGTTGATAGACTTTTATGTGGGCGGTTTATAAGACGCTGAAGCGGAGTTACAGAAAGTGTATAAGTAAAGTAGATATGTAGTAAACTCACAAAAAAGGGAGCTTATCTATCAAAATGGTAGTTTTTTAGGTTCCAGTTTCTTAAATTACTGTTTAAAAGTCGTTCTACACACCGCACACCGCAGTTTCATTATTATCAGAATACCAAGCCCTGAGAAATGGGAAATATACATAGATTTTGGGATACTATCAAAAACTATAACCAAATATATGTTAAGGGTTTGGGATAGAAGATATTGGTTTTTGATAAAACTAGTGTAATACCTTGCTTGCTAGACTACTTTCAGATCTCCAGGATGCTCCAGGCAAAGCGGAAATATCAGTTTGTGCACCTGATTCCTTTCTGATGGCATTTGAGTGCGTAAGAATTGGCCTGCTTTTTCTATTAAATAGTAGCCCTTTTGAAATCGCTTCCCTGAAAATAAGAAACAATGAACGTTATTTTGATTTATGAGTTATGTTTTCTATCCAAAAGATAACATGTCAATAGAAATTATAATCATTAGTGATGGAAATATTTATAGGATATTGATAGTTGGATAATTCCTTTTTGAACATTCCAATATTTGATTGGTACACTGGAGGCCACAAAAAAGTTATACCAAATTATTTTATTATATAAAAGATACATTATTATATTCATATTAATTGATTACTTTCTGAGCAAATTTGCATGATTTAAAAAAAAAGGAATGTAGTATAACCACCCCATGGTTATTTATGCACTCATTTATTCTACATGTGGCATTAACAGAATTAAGAGTGTCTATATTGCAATAGATTTTGTGGGTTCAGTTTCAAAAATATTCACTCACTTTCAAATGTCTTTATTTTACCAAAATAAATTCATAGGGTGGTCGAATATAAAAGAATTCGAAAGTTATTTCTGATTTGTCAGGGTATATTCACGAATCCTATCGAACTCGTTTTTTCATTATTCGCCGTTTTTTGGGTTTTCATAGTATTCGCAATGCTTTTATCAGAATGATTAATTTCTAGAAAATCTCTTAATTTTGGTGACGTAAAATAAATGTATATATGCTAAGGGACGTGAGAATAGATACCATATCCTTATGTGTTCGATGGGGGACAAATCAGGTGATCATGATGGCCATTTCAGAGTCTATGCCAGATTATTGTCAAAAACGCATAGTGTCACAGTAAGGTCTAGCATAACTCATGGACGAAGCTGATTGATCTCGTCATTGGATTACTTTCTGCAAACTCTTAACGCTGCTAATGGATTCATTCTGAAAATTTGCTCACAATGCATCCTTTTTCGAAGTCGTTTGGTTGTCGAATTGTTGATGGGCGCGAATTTTTAATTTCAACACAAATCGAAAGCAATTTAAATTATTCGAACACTACTTTTATATAAATATTCGGATACAAAGTGTTGCATTTTTTGTCCCCCTTTATTCAATTATTATCCTCAATTTTTTTTAGCTGGATGACACCATTTTTTTATGTTCACTATGGAAAAACTTGACCAAAACTCAACTACAAAAATATCATGCTGTAAACATGTGAAACAACCAAGAACAACTTATATATTCCTGCATTCTATAAGGTTGGAACTTGATGAGTTATTCATTATTTGAATTGAAATAACTAAAAAGGAACTGATTGCTTTTAACTTGAATATTTCCTATCTTGAGTAAAAATCGAATATTCGAATATTTCATTCTGTTTTTACCATATGGTGAATATTAAACACATGTTTGTATCTATACAGCTTATGTCATATATCAGTTGTTTAGATTTTGAGCACGACCTTGTTTTTTTCACTTGAATAATAAATCCCATCACTAATCTAATCATATTACATAAAAATGGGACTTACCTATGAATTAACGGCCTATATTGAAGGGGATTTGGGCACGTATTTCTCCTTCCAACCACATACTCAACATCTTGTATTCCACATTTCGAAATATCAGTCTCCACAATACGAATTCTCTCCTCAAATCTATCGAAACTCTCATCCTTTTCCAACGGATTTATTCTCAAAACTGGAATCCTGCAATGAATAATAACTCTTCAAACTCTTCTCCAAATTTATCGACGTATCAGACTTCGAATCGCACAACTGAGAATTTTCTCTCTTCCAGTCGCTCGCTTGATAGTGTTCCGGATTTCCATTTTCGAAACTGTCCTGAAACACGTCGTCGTCATCGATTTCTCTATCAGAAATGTCGAAACTGGTCTCGTGATCCAGCAGGGTAGGTTGTAACAAATGCGAGTCGCGAACACCTTCTTGTGTTTCGATCGAGACGAGTTCTTCTTTAAAATCAGACTCTCTGGTATCATCAGTCGTGAAAATTAATTCTATGTCGTCTACTTCTTCGCCTTGATCCAAATCGTTTTCCGAACTGACAATTTCATCATTCGCCTTTGCTACTAAATCGTTTTCTGAAGGTTGCTTATTGTTATATCGCCTATCGGACATTTTTATTTCCTCATCGACGTCAACTTTGAATTGTCTGGTTACATTCTCTTTTATGTTGGAAAAACTGAGGGTTTTCGAGAAAGTTACCTTCTTGTGTTTCTCCAAGGGAGATTTTATGATTGTTAAACTTTCCAGGGACTTTGAGATGTTCTTTTTAACAGTTTCCGCTCGTATTCTTATTTTCGCTTCTATTTTTCGTTTTTTGCTTCGTTTTGGAGATACAACTGTTACTTTCTTTGATCCCAAGTTTTCAACTTCCAAGTTATTTGCAGAAAGTGGGCTTTCCTCTGATTTGGGTATATCTAAAAGCAATAAATTTGATATGAAAATAGTTTTATCAACTTTAGGGACAATTCACTAATAATATGATTCCGTGTCTTATGTGGGAATAATTGTTTTTAATTACTGATTTAACTATAGGACAATTCACATATACGACTTAATTTTATTAATTATTAAGACTAATAACATTGATAATAAAAATTGTTGGAAATGGGCAGCTTCCCTGGATTCTTGTTTAAATATTTCGGGCGTAACTATTCGTCCTCTAAAAACGGTTCACGGGAGTTCTAGATACTACTTGTTTTAATCAAGAACATTTTTTCGCCATCAGTAGCATTCCATTTTCTCCAAAGATATTAAATTAAAAACCAGTATGGTAGAAACAATAACATTGTCTGTACATCAGAAAATGTATCGTAATGACATGTCGCAAATTTCATAAAGACATCACAGTTATTATAAAAAAAATTCTGAAAACTTTACCACCCTGTATCTTAAAAGATAAGACGTTTAGAACATATGTTCATATGAAGCTTTATATTAAACTCTTCAAATAGTATTATGTCATTTAATAATACACTACATATCGTTTCTGGCCAGGCTTCCCTTGCACTAGGCATAAAGGATTGAAAACCTGAATAATAATTTGTGAATTTTAAATATACTATTCAATTTTTGAAGATACTATGAATAGTGATATCAGAATTATAAAAAAAAAACTGTTTCTAATCTAGAAATCACTCGACATAAATTAGTAGGTATACAAAACCCTTAAAATTAAGAATTGTATGTTTAGAAAATAAAATGTTTTTCATTCTGAGTTTTTAATATTTTAATAGAAAAGATATTTATTTGTAAATATAATTACTGGAAAAAAAATCATATTTGTAATAATTTATATTTAAAAAAGAACCGACTTCAGCCGCCTTAAAATGAAAACCGTTTAGAAACCGTGTGCAATCAATAACCATTTTCTGACATATATTCTTTATATATATGTCGCTAATTTGTATTTATTTCTATAGTATCCACATATTTTTTGTTTTATTATTTGGAAACACTTACTATTAGTGTAACTCTAATTCAACCTAATTAGCAACCACCCTGTATACGTTTCTGTGTATTGCTCACACAGTATAAATTATTTGTCTATCATTTTCTGAATCATCACCCTGTACAACTATAATTCAACTCTACACTATTTTGCAACCGCCCTGTATAAGTATTAATCCTCTCTACCCTATTGACTGTTTCTATTGTTTAAATCATCCTGTATACCTATAATTTTACTTCGCTCCATATGTCAAGTGTTAACAACTACTTATGTTCCATCCTTTATACAAAATTGTTTTAACCACACTGTATAAACTATAAATCCACTCCGCCTTATATTTCAATCATCCTGTATATGCAACTGCTTCCAACATTTTTTGAACCCTCCGCCCTAAAATAGAATATGGTTATTTAAGTTTTTTGAACCACTTTGTATAACTATAGTTTTACTTCACTCTTATTTCAACCACCTTCTATACCCAACTCCTTATGAACCACCCAATACAACATTTTTTGAACCACCCTGTATAACTTTAATTATGTCCACCTTATATTTCAACCATCCTATATATAGAACTGCTTATGTACCACCCAATATCACATTTAATTGCAAGATCCCACCTCTCTATTCAAATTGGTTAAGTCGTATTAGAGAAAACAGTGAAGATTCATTAAAATTCACTCAAGTATAGTCCCTTAATTACTGCTTTTTCTGATTTTCAGGAAAACCGTAAATCTCTCGTTATAGAAAACTATATGGTACCTTTCTGTAATATTCCTTAATAAAATGCCGTTTAAATCATCAAAATTGCTCAAGTAGTTTAAGAATAATCACTAAGCATACAATAAAAAAACGTGTCGACGAATTGATAACCTCCTCCTTTTTGGAAGTCGGTTAAAAATGGCAAGTTTCAAAAAAAATAATGACTAAAACAGTGATTATAAGGTAACAACTTAAGAACAATGACTAAGACCAAATAACTAAACTATTTCCATCACTCTTGAGAATGCTAACTATGATGTATATGACAAATTACAAACAAAAATAACTGTATATTATTAGTATGAGTGTATAAAGTACATAACCATCAAAATACAAATTACTGCCACAATAATCATTAAATATTTAAATGAATTTATTCAATATTCAACCACATTTCACTCTTTTATTTCTATAATGTTGTAAAAATGACAGTTATTAATGCTGACAAATGAACAAGAATAGGTCCAAAAGATTTTGCATTTTACTCAAGTTATTTTCAAAACAATTTTTTTTACAGTTTTACCAGGCATACCAAATAACATGGTCTGCAAATTATTTTTTATGTTTATATAAAAGAATAAAATTAAATTGAAGGTCTTTGTGGAATATCATAATAGCCAGTACCTGGCAAGTACTAGTACAAAGACTTACCGAGAATTGTCACATCTAAAGTATATTAATAAATAATATAGTATATAAATAACATATATTGAAAATCACCAATTTTCTCACAATTCGACGTTGTTGAGGCAAATTTAAAATAATAAATGGCAAATATCGGTAGGCAGGTGTATCCCAGGTGTTCACTACTAAATACTTTGAACTGTCATGTATGTCAACGATTTTACATTATGAATCACAAGAGGTAAGAAACAATGATAAATAATTAATAAATCATCACTTACATTCATTGTATGCAGATAGAAAAAAATATATTGAATTTGTGATACAGTTTAGTAACATCTTTTAACTTTCAAGTACATATTACTCAGTGAGCAAATATACATTCCTCAATGATATTACTGCATAACATTGACAACAATGAAATAACAGTGCATAAAAATGAAATTCATGATTCATATGACAACATGCAAATACTAAAATAGATTAAATCGATTTGCATCTCCTAATTTTCTTGTTTATAATATTCCTACATAAACAACAAATAGATAATTTTATACAAATTACGCGTTTTAAACTTATATAAGAGTTTAGTTATGAATAATTATTATCAATACAATAAAGATGTGTAATAACCCATTATAAGGTGCATTAATATTTTTATTCATTTTCCTTCCTTTTTTATCTCATATAACAACAAAAAAATAGAAGTATATATATTGCTATATCCAAATAATACTTACATTTGACATCAGTGTACAACAGTCAATTTAAGAGTCAATTTAGATAAAAACTGTTGGTTGATTTTAATACTATTATTGAGGTTCAAATTCCAATTAGAATTAATTAATGTCTGCAGTTACTATCTACAGATAAATTGGAGGGTTGAATGAAACATAATTGCATTTTCTGATAAATCTACGTTTTGCTTGGTCAAGCAGAATTGTTAAAACATGAGAAAAAAATGAGAAAACTTTTGTGAAACAGTCATCCGTTCTACTGAGTCTGTAATTCTTAATTGATGATGTATATATTGTTTTGGATTTATAATTTGGGAATGAAATAATGTGTCACAACTAACTGAAGTTGGTTAAATAGATAAATTTTGTACGAAATTCTAAACTGGTGACAAGGTTTACAATTGTCAGACACCATTTTAAGTCAGTTTTTTTACAAAACTATACCCCGGATTGTTGTTTGTTTTTAAGTTATTAGCGCTATCTTTTGTTTTTCATTAGCAGCAATATTGGAGTTTTTATGAAAAAGTCTTTCAGATGATGTCTATTATTTCACCCATTTTTATTTGTATGAGATAGTATCAAAAGCATCTCAAAAATGCATAAAAATAAAATAAAATAATAATTAAGCCTAGGAATTAAAAAAAGTGAAACAAAATGATAATCTGCCATTGTAATGTCAGTGCAATAGAGCATAAGGTTAGTGATAAGTAAATGTCATTAAGTATTAAGATTAATAAATGTTTCAAAATGTTGAGGAAGTTCTGGAGTATTCTGCTTAGTCACAGAAATATTAACATATTAGGACACCTGTTAATTGAAAAAGAACAATTTTTACCACCCATTAAAAGTTTGACAAAAAAACTGTTATAAATTTTGTCACTGAAACTAATAACATCAATGCATGGCAGGCAAAGACTGAGAAGAACTGAGAAGAAAAATCCAAACAGGTAGGTAATTCCAAAAAATGTGAAGATGATTTTCCTGTAAAAATACAGTGGACAGAAGAAAAATTGCTCTTCTAAATATTCACCTTTGGTAAATCAGAGAATACAAGTTCTACCATGTTTTATTTTATCAGATGTGTTTTGACATTTAGATAATCACTTAATATGTCTCACCTTTGATAATATTTAAAGTTGAAAAATATGTTTGCCTGAACAGAAATAAAGAGACATTCTGACTGCCTTTAGAAAATTAAGTACCTAGGACAAAAAAAATAAATATGCATGCATCTGCATTCTACTAGGTCTACTAAATTAAATTTAAAAAAGTGAGGAAGAGACTTTTATAGAAAATTTGGATAGACGATTGTGTTGTCAGTCCTTTGAAATTTCTTCAATGAGGAATTTGGAAATTGAACAAAAAACATTAAAACCTAATATTTGAGCATAAATTGTAATCTTTAAAAAGTGTGTTTTAGATAAATAACTGTATATTGGAATCCTTAATATATTTATTCAATTTAACATGGATTAAAAGAACTATTTACTTTTTTACTATTACTAGAAAAAGTCCTTAAATTCTGCATGTTAGCTACTCTGTCATTATTAAACATTTTGTTACACATTTTGGTAATAGTAGTAATGAATTACTAAGAAGATAATAGTTAGTCAGATTATGAATTAAAATTATCCAAGTATACTTTTTATAAAATTTAATCTAGCAGTCAGAATGTGTTAAACTGTTAATGAGTCTCTTAGTTATTGTAAAACTCCTAAACTTATTGAGGTTATATTTAAACAATATATTTTTGTCAAGATTTTGCTCATAGCTGTCAGGATCTGAGGGGTGGTGCTATAGTCAAGTTTTTAACAAATTTTATATTTATAAACTGAGTTGATTTATGTAAATATGTTTGTGGTAAAAAATTTTTTTTTGGTATATGCTACTGCCCAGTAGATGGCGCCACTTGTCTTTGTAACCTACTGTCTTTATTGCAGGATCTGTGCCTACTGTAAAGGGCAAAATGTGTAGGGGCAACTAGTTTATACATGTAGAACCAATAACATAATAAAAAAAAAAACAGTTAACAGAAAACTAATATAATATAAATTGTAAATGTCATGTTAAATTAGACCCCCTGCCCTGTTTTTGTAAATATATTTCATGAATGGTCCCATCTCAGGAACAAAGAACTTAAAATAGTTAAAACATAAAAAAATAAAGCTATTTTGTGCCTTAACAATAGTGCAATTTCAAAGAAATTGAAAATACTAATAAAGAACAGTAACTTTTATTCCAACAAGAGTCATGTAAGCTGTAATATATTAGAGGAATATTACTCCAAATTAAAATATCCTACTTGGACAATATAAAAACAAAATATGAAAAGTTGAGAATACACTAAAACAGCTATAGTATAATCCATTTATAATGAACTCGCTTATAATGGAATCTCACATGTAATGAACAATTTTTCAAATCCTGGATTAAACACGTGTAAAATACTAGGACAAGATGGACTCGTTTATAATGGAACCTCGCCTATAGTGGACCAGAATTAGTTTATCATACGCGAGTTTTTCCTGTGATCCTGTTTGCTGATGCAATATTATGCAGTATTCTTTCGACCTAGCGTTTGTTATGCGGTACGTGGCGTCGTATTTGCCTCTGAGCTTTTCAAAAATATGGGCAAAAGTCTGAAACGAGCATTTACGCTACATGAAAAATAAAAATAAGTGATATTGAAAAAGGAACATCTCAAGCAAATGTGAGTTTGAAAATGGGGTTAAGGATATCCACTGTGGCAAATATTTGGAAGAATCGCGAAAAAATTCAGAGGCATTGGAAAATAAACGATCAAAAGAAGAAAATGCGTTTGCCGTCGCATCCTGAGGTCGATGAAATTCTATTCAAGTGGTTTCCAAAAAAAGCCCAAACAATTTTCAAGTGAGTGGACCAATGTTAAAAATAAAGGCAGAAGAATTTGGAAAATTAATCGACGGGGACTTCAAATGCAGCTCTGGATGGCTTGACCACTTTAAAAAAGTCATAACATTGTTTGGAAAAATATGTGGCGAGTCGGCCTTCAAAGGATAGAAATGTTACAGATAATTGGTTGGTGCATGTTGGCTCCTGGTAAGTAAGGACTATATAGAGGGTAACATATTTGCCGACGAAACTGGGATTTTTATAAAAGGTTGCCCGATGAAACCCACAAGTTAAAAGGTTAAAAACATGTAGTGGAGGGAAAATGTCTAATGCTTCTGGAACTGAGAAACGAAAATTATTCATTATAGGTAAGTTCAATATTATGTATGTACATACATACATACATATACGTACGTACATACATACATACATATGTACATATGTACACATATACATGTGTACATACTACATATTGAAATTATGGAAACTTCAGAAATTACCAAACATCAACAATTATATTACTATTTTGGATGCTGTGAATTTAAGCCTTTCATGGGATGACGTTTCTACACAAACTATTCAAAATAGTTTTTGCCATGCCAATATATTAAACACAATTGCAAATGCTGCTAATGCTATCATGGAATCGGATATCCAAAAGATGACCTTCCATTGGCGGAACTTCTACAAATAAACAAATTAATGTGTTTAAAATGATTTTGAGGCATTTGTAAATGTCGACAATAACATTGCTGTAGGAGAAGAATGACCTGGCACAGACTTGGTAAATCAAATACTTCAGGAAGAAGAAGTTGAGAATATGGAACAAGAAGATGATATCGAAGAAGAACCTGCAGTGACTACAGAAGAGGCTCTTAGCTATGTACAAACCTTACAACGCTATTTCCTTCAGCAAGAAAGCAGCACTGAAATGTTTTCAAAATTAAATAAAGTAAAACTTACTATGCAGAACAATTATATAAAAAAAACAATAAAATGCAGTTTTTCTCATCATGTAAGTTGTTTAATTCTCATAAGATGAACTCAGGTATAGTGAACTATATCTCTTTGTCCACCAGAGTCCATTATATGTGGATTTCACTGTATAACATTAAAAATATAGAAAAAAAATCAATTAAGTTTTAAAAAAATATAATGAACATATTTACCTTTTCAAAAAATATAAAGATATTTAACAATGTAATGTAACACACATGTACCCAACAATATCATTTTAATTGATCAAACTAAATTGTTAATTAACACACAAGGCAGGAAACATCTGCTTAACCAAAAATTACACAAAATTCAAATATACATAATTTAATATATATTAAAGAAAAATAGTTATGAAGATGTACAACACATAAATGATACACACCTTGAGCTGGTTCCAATTCCTTAAATTTATCTTCAAATACAGGACTATTGTCCTGTTGCTCTAGAACAGTAGGAGTTTCTTCTATAACTTGCAATTCTTTTAACACCAGTTTTTCTTCCTTCAATTCCTTTAAATCATCAACAATACATTCATCTTTAGCAGCTTCTGGTAAGTTTTTGGGGTAACTATCTAATAATTTACGTCTCAGTATATGATTTTCAACAGCTAAATTCCTCAATGTGTCTTGTACAGATTCAATGGGCCATGCTTGTGATTTTAGCAATAAAATTTCATTCTTACTTTCTTCCAAAGCCTCTCTCAAAGCTGTAACTGTTTGATGTAAAGCCCGGACTGTCTCTAGTCCTACACCTTTGCCTTGACCCTCTCCATATTCCATTTTAAATCAGAACCATCCATGACTTTTGCCTATTTTCTAATTAATCTATTCCGATAAATATTTTATAAGGAACTTAATAGTTGCAATAGATAGTTCAGACAAGAATTACTTGCCTGTACAAAATCATTACTGTCACATATTTCTAACAAATCTTTGGTAACCTGAGTAACAAAATCAACAATGCATTATGTTAATTATACGGCAGAGTATCCTAACAATTAAATACGGAATCTCGTGGTAACATTTTCAATAATCTAAAACATCACAATGAATCAATACAGCCCGAATCCGAATACACGTAAATTTTACTTGACGTACAACCCAGATGACAGCCCTGGGAATTCTGTAAGTCAATCAAAGACAAACGTGTAAAAGGAATTTTGCCTTTTGCAAATAGACAATTGTTGGAAATTTGTTTAGGTTCGGTTGGGCATATAGAATTCCCTAAATTTAAAATTAAATTTCAAAAAGTCACGTTGACAAATATTTATCTTCTTCTTCTGTGATCCTTTTTTTAAAGAAATTCAAGACATTATTTGTTTCTAATAAAAAATTACAGTCGAAGACTAATTGCGAGTAATGTTAAAAAAGTTTTAAGCAATTATACATTTATAACACAATACAAAAATATTTATTACTTGTAACGTTTAGCATACTTTGAGTAATGTTGGTTGCCTGCACATTAAGACCGAAAAATGAAATTAAATACACTGGTTAAAAAAAATCGGAGCGTTGAAGCATTCAGGCCTGTCCGCGATTTTTAGTTTAATGATTTAATTTATTGAATTATCATTTTTTTCATAAAATTATATTTTTTACGAAAAAAAATGGTAGACCAAGTAATTCCCTGAAAAATTTGTTGTTACTGGGTTGTTACCCTCAATATACCATATTTCATCTGGTATGATTGGATGTTTGTGTTTCAACTGCTGCCAATATATTGTATATTTCTTGTTCTGATACATTTGGCGGATAAATACTAAAACGACTAATTATTACAATTTTACTTATAGGTGTGAATGTCAGTTTTTACTAATTTCCTGAACAATTTTTCCTAATTAAGGCCGAAACCAGCCGGGGAGGGGGGTTGTATGGGGGACAACAAATTCAACAAATTCCAAAATTTCGGGTTTCAAGATTTAATTTTAACCTAACCAATTAATCATCTTTTTCATAAGAACAAATTTTATATTTATACAAATTTATATATCCTGGAAACACTTGAACAAAAAAATAAATTTTGCAGTCCTAATCAGCCCAGCAGCAATCAAAAAAATTATCTCTCTAAACGATCTAAGTCAATTGTTGGGTATAATCATTAATAATATTTTTGGGAATGAAAAATACAACTTTATTCGAAATATAAAAATTATAAAACTCAAAGTAATAAAAACACAATATTTGATCAAAATACCAATAAATAAAAATTTTCTCAGTTAATTTGGTATGTTAAATAAAGAAATGAAAGATATTCAATATGGTATTTTTGTTTTAAATTTAAATTTATATTTAATGTTATTTTGATCAAATATTGTTTTTTTATTGATTTGAGTTTTATATTTCGAATAAAATTGTATTATTCATGACATATTCCCAAATTGATTAATGATTATACCCAGAAATTGACTTTGAGAGTCTAGAGGCACGTGTTGTTTTGATTTAAAGAAATTAAAAAAAGTTTTCCCAATTTTTTTTTTCATCAAATGGAAGCTTTTGAGGGGGGCGTTGCAAAAAAATTAATTTTTAACGACCCTCCTAATACATACACATCTATTTATACAAAGCGACCCAGAAAACCTCAGTTCGCGACTTTATGCACAATTGGTTGTTTTTAAGACTATGTCGTGTTTGTATTAATACTGGTGGCCAAAAGTTTAAAAATTTGCTGTAGTGATAGTAAAAAAGTTTTCATTACCGTTTATTTGAATTTTCATATTCGTTTTATTTCAAATCTGAGAATTTTTCAATAATAAATAAATAAATACACCTTTAATTTAAATTACTGCATTTACAAAAAAAATACAAATAATTCTACAAATACAAATGATTTTGCTTTTCTGGATAGGTATGTATAGAGTTCCTTTTCAAACTTCACTAATTTTTTCTCATTACCCCTAGTTCGCGTGTATTTATTAAAACTCATGATCCCCCTATAGATATGGGAATTTTGACCAACTGACAACCTAGGGAATGGCTGATGTAGTTCATTGCTGCTACATGTTGAATAATTGTGTAGTTGATCATTTCTAGTAAGTGATACTTGCTTTTTAATATACATTATTAAGAGGTAGATATATAATGAATGGATCGTCAGAATATTAAACTCAATGAAAAATTGCATGCAAACAATGGGGGAACACTAGCTATACATGGTAAGAAGTTTTTTTTGTGTAGAGAAAACTTTGTCAATATGAGCTAAACAGCCCCAAAATATAAGGCAATGTGACAAAATCGACTCCGCTAAGCCGAAATATGCTAAATTAAGAACATTACTTAATTTATTCGTTACATAATCGATATGTTTTTCCCAAGTGAGTTTATTATCAAAAATTATTCCTAAGAATTTACATATATTTGTCTGCTCAATAGATGCATTATTTAATTTCACAAGATAACTTAGATTATTTGTGTTGTTTTTAGGTAGGAATGACATTATTTGTGATTTTTTAGCGTTTACCGTTAACCCCTGTGAATTACAATAGTCATGAAATTCCCGAGTGGCTACATTAGCATTTCTGACAAGTTCAGAATGACTTTTTCCAAATATACCAAAATTTGTGTCATCAGCATAGAGTATTCTCAGATCAGATGTGGGACATGATAATGAGATATCAATAATAAATATAAGAAATAAAATAGGGCTCAATATTGAGCCTTGAATGCCTTTAATAACTGGTGCTTGCTCAGAAAAATATCTACATGAATTCTTATTTTGGAATTCTGGAAAAAGTATTAACCAATTTTTGCAATAACTTGTCATTGTAGTTTAGGTATATTTTTTATACAAAGAAAAGTCAAACGTATCTGAAAAAATGTTCTTCAAATTTCTGTTAAATAAAACAACATTCATTGCAGTTTAATTTGGGATTGTACCTTATAAAATAGTTAACTAAGTTACCTCTAAAAACATTTCAACAGTCAGATTTTCAAAATTGTAATTATAGTATTGAAAAATGTAGTCTTTTTCGACGCTTTTCAACAAAATGTGTATATATATATTTTAATTATTCCGATTTTTTAAATTATTTTTCCCTGGAACTTTATTTAAACTTAAAATTCAATATAACAGCTGATTTCGCAAAGAATTTAAATCAAAATAATAATAGTAACGCTATCTAAGCTGAACTAACTAATACTCTCTTCGAGGTGTCATTCCTTTGTACGCAAGACAATATGTATTATATATTATATATAACATATATTGTTTCTGGTCAGGGAACCTTCATCAGTTGCGCTTCCCACAATTGAATGTCCTCTCGAAAATCCTAGATGTCGGTCTTACATCTCGCGTCTTCAAACTGATCTAAGTCATGAACTCTATAATGCCTTATATACCCGTCATCGAATTTTCTCGTCGTTCTGTATTGGTATAACATTTGTTCGCCCAGCATTCGAGATCAATAGTTTTTGACTCATTCGACGATTTCAGGTATTTTTTTGTCTATTATCACAAAGATTGATGTTTTATCGGAATGAATAATGGTTTCTCCAGTGGCGGCGAATAAATTTTATAACAGTGTTTTAGGTTGTCACCACCTGCTTCTTTCTAAACTACTACCGATACTTTTGTTTCGATACTACTATCTATACCGGTATCGCCCGGTATCGATACTTCTGTGTCCATACTCCTTGCTAGTGCCCCTCTGAGATTTTCGACTGGAGCCGCCTCTGTAGCATGAAATGGTGTTCTTGGAATATTGTTTTTGACAACTATGAGGATTTTAGTTTTCTTAACTTTAAGTTTCATTGCATATTTATCGCTCACCTGTGTGACCTTGTGTAGTAGTCTTTGGAGTCCTTCACAGCTATTAGCGGGAAGAACGGTGTCATCTGCATGTCTTAGATTATAATCTAAGATTTCTTTGCTTATGGACATGTGATATCGGACTGGATTTTTTTTAATTTCTCGGAATATGAGTTAAATAGTAATGGTGAAAGTATACAATCCTGTCGGATGCATTTGTTTACCTAGAACTTTATAGACTCAACAGTAGTTGCATTTTAATTTATTTACGAAACGAAGTTATTGACAATGAGACAAAGGCGTAGTATGCATTAAAAAGTTTTACCGCTTTATAAGTAAAACTTCGCTGGAATAGCGCAGTCCGATGATGAGGCTTCGTTAGAGTTAAATTATATCTTATGAGTATTAATCTTCTGTTATGAACTTATGTCTATATATTAGTTTTCGGAAAAGGTATTTGGCAAGTACCTACTTGGGTAACTCAGTCCTCACCAAACAATGCAAAAAGAGAAAATTAAAGATATTACTGACTTTCAACCAATTTAGATCATAAATCCTAGCAGACACCCTATCATATTTGCCTATATTACACAGGTTCCTACTGAAACAATTTTGAATTTAATTTATCCTTCTTTTGAGAAGAAACATCCAAACAGGGTATTGGACTAAATTACAATAATTAAATATAGACAGAATTAATGATTAACAGAATTTTTTACAGTTTTATAGTTTATTATGTAGGTACTTATACCAAATCCTTAATATATAACATTTTTAAGAAGAATTTTAATATGTGAACCAACCACAATCATAGGTAAAATTTTAACACTTTCAGACTATTTCAATCTATTATCATTCAGTGTAAGTAGAATAGTGTTTTCGAGGTGAGCTCTTCTCGGCTTAGAGCAAAATAAGATTAGCGTTATTTTATTGGCATTCAGGCCTAGAATATGTTCGGTAAAAAACTGGAATATAGCATCTAATTTTTATTTTTTCCGAGTTCTTTGGGAATAACACCACATAAACTTGGAAAGTCTGTATATTTCAACAGTCCAAACGTTTCAAGGTCTAAATCAGACCCCGTTTTCAATGGTATAAACACAAATTTAACAAGAAATTAAAAAAAAATTATAAAAAATTAAGAGGATTCGCAATGACAAATATGGTAATCACAATTTGACATTAATGTTTGACAATAAAACTGATGGAATTTACTGCAAATTTGATATATACAGAGTAGCACAATTTGACATTAATGTTTGACAATAAAACTGATGGAATTTACTGCAAATTTGATGTATACAGGGTAGCACAAAAATTTTAAAGATCGTGTGAAATAACAAAGCTTCTTTCAAATTGGAAGTATTTGAAAGAGTTATATTTAGAATATCATGTGGCGTTCCTAGGTACGACTTTGTTATAAGATAGTGCATTCGCCAAATTGAGATAAAAGAAATTCTGACGTTCCACACATCTCATTAAAGTCATAAGGGAAAACCTAGGAAAAACCTTATGAACTATCCCGATATAGGGTTGTTCAAAAGGATATTACGATTATTAATTTCATCCTTGATTATTGGCAACCATTGGTTTA
Source organism: Octodonta nipae (assembly GCA_034190945.1). Classification (NCBI taxonomy): domain Eukaryota; kingdom Metazoa; phylum Arthropoda; class Insecta; order Coleoptera; family Chrysomelidae; genus Octodonta; species Octodonta nipae. Next base: position 118,745,804 of record CM067220.1, read on the forward strand.
GTTTTTGATAAAATTGATTTCAGTGTATTTCTTGTTTTGAAATTTGTTTTAATACTAAATCTGCTTCCCACTCTTTTCAGTCTTTCTGAAAGACCCTGTATGTATGGTATGGTTGTTGTAGATTTAATGATACCTTTTTACAGTATTTGGGTGATTAGAGTTAAAATTGAGATATATGTAGGTAATATGTTATTTTGCTCAATTTCTAATGTGAATTGTATAGTTGGTTCGTTGTTATTGTAAATACCCTTAGTTACATTAGTTTTATTGTCAAATTGTGATTACGATATTTGTCATTGCGAATCCTCTTAATTTTTAAAATTTTTTAATTTCTTTTTCATTTTTTGTTAATACCATTGAAAACGGGGTCTGAATTAGATCTCGAAACGTTTGGACTTTTGAAATATACAAATACTTTCAAGTTTATGTGGTGTTATTCTCAAAGAACTTAGAAAAAATAAAAACCAGAGATACCACAATTATCATTCAGAAAATAATATCTAATCTGCGTTAATATCGGCCATTACATTTTCTGGTGATTCCGTTGAAGAGAAGTAATGTACTAGTTAGTATTATCTGCGTATAACTGAATATCCGAGTTTAAAATTATTTTGGGCAGGTGTGACGTATATAAAACAAACCGAAGGGGCCCAGATAAGGATCCCTGAAGTACCTCTGAAACAACTATTCTGAGTTGCGAAATAATATTATTCAGAGAAACAGCCTGCTATCTTCTTCAGGAGTAATATTTAAACAATGAGAAGGAGCATACATTAAACCCATGTATAGTAAACTCTCTCAATTAATCCTGCGAGAGAATTTTTCTATAAGAAGGCAGGCAGTTAGTGTTCCGGGCCATTTCCACAAATTGCCTCATTATCTGTTTTTCAGAAGTCACTATGACTATGACACTTGACTTCCATTCCCAAGTCAACAAATTTGGGTTATGACAACCCTACTTGGGAGGATATAGATTGAATTATACTTGTGACTTAAAAGTTGATTCTCCAAAAAATTAGGTGCTTTAGTGTTTTTCTAGCAACTATGCCTTTCGGTACGTTTCGATGATCCACCCTGTATAGTGCCACTACTGAAATTTTATGTGAAGTATTTTCATTGTTTTTCAACATTTAGCAGAAGATTTGAAACAGACAACGACAAATCTAAAGACACTTCTGACAAATGGAAACAATTCGTTTCAAAGAACAGAAACTTTTAAAACCTTCCGGTTTTTTTGGATACAAACCATTAAACTCTTTAATCCCAGATTTAGCATCATAAATGAAAACCGTCTGAAACAATTTCTCTAAAGAGATAACCCTTTTCTTTTCGTAATAAATCCCCCTCAAAACTTTTCGTCCTCTAAAGATTATCGGAAAGCTCATTAATTTTTATTCAAACTTCCCCGGAAAGCCCCATCGATACATCGAACGCGAACCTGATTGATTTTGTAGGGAAAACAAGTTGTAAAATGCCTTCGAGAACCTGTCACACGTACACGAAGGCGAGTTCATTAATCATTGAAGCAGTCAATAGTGAAGCGCATTGTTTGTTAATTGACAACAACTTTTTTTTTATTTCGGGAGTTCGTGAGACCTCACAGCAGGATACACAGTGGAGGGAACAGGACACGACGCTTCGCTTTTCAAAGCTCTCTTCGATCCGCTGGAAGTTTTGCGCGTACGGATGCGCGATGGAAAATCAAAGCTCCGAGCTTTGCTGAGCTTTTTAGTTTTCTCATACCGGGTTTATAGTCACTCTCCTGATGTTTACGTAGTTGATTAATTGTCTTGTACAGCCGTTATCATTAACACGTGGTCAAGGGGAATATCAGTTTATTGTTGGTTAATCATGTAAACAAGTCACTGAATTATTAGACTTTATTTCAAAAATACGTAAATTAAAACCAAAAAATTTCAAAAATTGTGGTGACGGAAAGGACTGTGTAAATATTGTTTTATAAAAATGTAAGTTACATATCTTATTTAACTCTTAATTATGTTATTGACGTGTTAATTATATTTTTCTTGAATGATTGTACACTTCTTTATTACTTATTTTGAGGCAAATCATCTGTCAAAACTTGCCACTTATTAATAAAATAAATAAAATTTAATTAAAATTGTTATATGAAATCCATTATAAATAAGAATATTTTTAGTAATTTATCAGTACCCTGACATTGCTTGGTTAAAACAGAAAGAGAGTTTTAGATGTCTGGTTTGTAACATGACAAGTTACGAGTTTAATATTCAATATTCAAATGCAGCATTAAAATAAATATTCATATGTATATGTAACTCTTTTAAAGAAAAATAAATATTTTCAAAGAAGTGCTACACAAGAATAGTTTTTTATCAATGTTTTTTTTTAGATAAAATATATTTTGTTACAATACATACGTACAGGGGCGGATTTAATTTATTTCCGCCCTGGGTACCGGAAAATGGCGCCCCAATACTGAAATTTTATTCAAACTTATAGATTAAATATCTTATTTTTTTAAATTAAAATAATTAATGTAATATCAAAGGAACCTATATACATTTGTTAAAGAGACTGTAGGTGGCACCAAGCGTTGTTGCAAGTTTATTAAATTGAAAAATTATTTTAATTTTAAATTAAAATTAATTTGTTTAATCGATAAATTATATATATTTTTTAAGAATTCATTAATAGATTAAAACTTATGTTTTAAAAATGCTTCTATAACTCCATCCAAGATATTTTCAATATTTGGAAAAAACTACTAATTTAATTTCCTTAATTCCAGAAAGTAAAAAAAAAATCGAATACTATTCCAAATATTTAAGGAAATAAATTATTTAAATCACTTTGATTATTAACTTTTACTTGAAGTGCCAAAATTATAATTTACAAATAATGCCCTAACTGAATTGCTTGAATTATCAATTACATAAAAAATGATTAATTGAAAGAAGTAATTAGTTATATTGAGCAATTTTGACAAGCCTGGAATTTTTTTTCAGTTTCCAAATTTTTCCGCCCTAGAAAATTTGCGGCCCTGGGCACGAGCCCCGACTGCCCCTCTAGTATAAATAGACCACTGCATACCCAATCTTCTCCTAAACTTAGTTTTTTAACTCCACATAATATCCTCCGATTTCCTCGTATCTTCTTCTTTGGTTGATTTCAGAAGAGAATCCCCCTCATCCTTTGCAAATGTCTCTATATTTATATATCTATATATCGTTCTCATCGATATTACATTGGGGATGTTGCCGTCTCCTGGATTGCCTCCATAATAAGACCTCGACTTCACAATTTTGATAATGCAGTTTTCACTCCTGGCAGGCTTCCCGTTTTGTTTCCAGAAAGACGTAGCTTGTTCTACGGAAGTTTGGAAACCATAATTAGTATTTTTGAATTCTTCGAGTTCTAGTCGTTTTAGAAAAATCCTACTGACTGCGCAAATTTTATATCTTCACAAACAAGATTTTCTTTTATCAAAAAACCTACGGGTGTAGTCTCAGTAGCAAGTAGTTCTGCACATGCAATGAGGATTTGCATATTTCCTGGGAACTGCTATATAGTGTAATATGACACCAAGAGAACGACCATTTTACCGGTTCCACGGTGTTGTTATATGATTATACTAATATGTAAATACTTCGTAAAGAGCATCACTCCTCTCCCTCCTTCCCCAGACAACATCATCAATGCCAAAATACTGCTGAAAGTGCAGTACAAAAAAATATTAAAAACAGAAAGATGTGGATTAGGAATTGCACGCAAATGAAATCTAGACCCAAAGCTGTGTTTTATAATTATGATTCATAGGTGAAGAAGATTTATTTGTTTTCTGAATGACAAGCACGACATCGTCTTAAAAATTACATTTTCACCAATTGTGCATAACATCGCGAACTGATGTGTAAAACAGGTGTCATGAGTCTGGAGAGCGTAGTGGCCATAAAATTGGACCAGGGCGCCCGCTCCAACGGTGTGCACAGGACATAATGAGCAAGGCAACCGTCATTTTGGTATCACATTGTATGTAAAATGTTTAATGGCAGATCTTCTAGCAGATTTGACAGATGGTTTTGTACATAAAATTTATATACATTTTACTATTCAAATTGTCAGACTAGTTCAGGTATATTTTTTAATATGAGGTGTCAGACTTATCTGAATCCAAAATATATCCAAATTTCTGTTAATAAACGTAACAAAATATTTTGTTATAATATTTAAATTTTCGTAAAATGGCGAATCACGGATAAAGGAATCAACCTCTTAATTCTCATGACTGAATTACTTTATATTTATTTTATATTTTTTAAAAAACATTTCCACACTTGTCCCCCATGAGATAATATAATTTTTACAAATTTTTTGAGTTTTGTGTTGTGTTATTTGGTTTTCTTTTTGTTATAATTGATTTTAGAGTATTTCTTGTATTGAATGTTGTTTTAGTATTAGATATATTGCTCACTCTGTTTAGTCTTTCTGAAAGACATTATAAGTGGTTGTGATTATGTTATCGGTATTGCTTTAAGCGAAAGTTTTGTATTCAATTTTGTCTAACTATTTATTAACAATTGTTTTAGCATAATAGTTGACAGAAACTACAATAATTCTATATTTTTTTCATTAAATTTATTGATATCAGAACAGTTGGTTTTTGCTTCATCATATAAAGGTATTTGGATGATTTGAATTGAAGTTGAGATATCTGGTACGGTGAGTCGATTTTCGTAGACTTCAATATCAAATAATGATTGTGTTTCTGTTATTTAATTAACTGAAAAGGGTAGATTGTTATTCTGCCCAATGTCTACCTATACAATTCACATTATCATGTTATTTTGGGTTCATGTATTATTTTATTGTCAATGAAAACGAGATCATATGTAGATCCTCAAACGTTTGGTCGGTAGAAAGGGCATACATTGTTTTTAATTCCATTAGTTTTGTGTTTACTTGTTAAAATACCTTTCTGAAGCGAAAGTTTCTTAACGGAAGTGCACACTTACACCTATGAAAATAGATGAGCAAGGGAATGAAATGCATAACCTGAAACTTCATTTGTTTCGATCCGACCGACACTACCGACACTACATACTACCTCGATCTTGAAATACCCAACCAATTCAGTTCTCTGTCTAAGAAACAGGGACCAGGTAATATATTCAGATTCTCTTCTTTCATATAAAATCAATAATAAATAGGAAATAAACCAATATAACATACAAGTAATATAGAATACCTACTAAACACTCCAATTCTCTGTTTGTGATATACTAAATTATTGGAGACATGACATACCACACAAAAAGGCAACTTGGCCTGAAATTTTCATATTATCAACGAATATAGACTCATAGACGGATACATATTAAACAAAACATGTCTTTTGTTTACATCGTTTTGTTATCGTAATGAAAAAAGTACGTTTACCACTCAATACAGAGACTGATCCAGAACTTAATTCAATGAAAGACAGGTAGTCCAGACTCTAAAGCGCACGGCTGTGAATCCACAGTTCTCGGGTTCGAAACCGAGAACATTTATACTTTTTAGGGTTCCGTATATACAATATACGGATACCCTTATAATATCACTCCGGATTTCTGCCTCTGTCACATCACAGCAATTTTCTCCTAAACTACTGGACGAAAGAGGTTGAAATTTGGTATCAATGTATAGTTTGGTGACTCGATCAGGAGTACATATCGTAAAAGAAGAAATTTTGATTTCAGGGGTACTTCTGGGGGGAAAAACTAAAAAATCGACCGTTCCACCCCCTTGATCTCCGAAACTACTGAGCCTAAAATTTTGAAAAAAATAGGAAATATGGAACGATGCCCGAACTTTACAGGGAAAGTAAGGAGAAACCATTAATATTAATTTTGGGGGGCAAATTTATAGAATTAACTGAAAATTTAAAAATAAAACAAAATTCAAACGCATCATGTAATACATCAAATGAAAGGTCCCATTCTGAAGAACACAAATATATTTTTTTCTTATTTAAAAAAAAAATAGTTAAAAAGATATTAACGAAAATATACCAAAATTTACCATTTCCCCCTTATCTCCGAAACTATAAAACTTAAAGTTTTTTAAAAAAAATTAGAGGTATAGGGTCTGACCTGAACTTTACTGGAAAAATAAGGAGAAACCTCTACTTTTAATTCTGGGGGGCAAATTACAGAATTAAATGGAAAATATAAAATTAAAATTGTTTCTAACCCATCATGTTATATATCAAATGAAATATCATTATGACGAAAACAAATATATTTTTTTTCATATTTTTAAAATAAATTAATTAAAAGACATTAACAAAATTATAAAAAATTTTACCCATTCCCACACCCTTATCTCCAAAACCATAAGCTGGAAAAATTTGAAAAAAATGGAGGTATGGCCCCTCACATTTTACAGGAAAAATAAGGAGAAACTCCTAATATTCATTTTGGGGGCAAACTATAGAATTAAATGGAAAATATAAAATTAAAATTGTTTCTAACCCATCATGTTATATATCAAACGAAAGGGCGCATTATGTCGAAAACAAAAAATATTTTTTTTTCATATTTTTAAAATAAATTAATTAAAAGATATTAATAAAAATATAAAAAATTACCCATTTCCTCCCCCTATCTCCGAAACCATAAGCTGGAAAATTTTGAAAAAAATGGAGGTATAGCCCCCCACCTGAACTTTACTGGAAAAATAAGGAGAAACCCCTAATATTCATTTCGGGTGGCAAATTATAGAATTAAATGGAAAATAAAAAATATAATTGTTTCTAACGGATCAGGTAATATATCAAATCACAGGGCTCAGTATGACGAATACAAATATATTTTTTTATTTTTTTTTAAATAAATATTTTAAAATATATTAATAAAATATTTTAAAAATATTACCCATTCCCCCCGTTATTCCCCAAACTATAAGACCTAAATTTTTTGTTTATAGGAAAATATGAAGAAACTCCTAATATTAATATTGGGGGCCAAATTATAGAATTAAACGGAAAATAAAAAAATATTTTTTTAACGCATCATGCAATACATCAAATGCAAGGACTCATTATGAGGAATACAAATATATATTTTTCATATTTTTTAAATTGATTATTTACAAGATATTAACATAAAGATATAAAAAATTTTCATTTCTCGCTTATTTCCGAAACCGTACTACCTAAAATTTTGAAGATAATTAGGAGTACTGGGGTTCACTTGAAATTTATAAGAAAAATTATTAGAAAACCCCCACAGTAATTTTGGGGACAAATTATACAAATAAATGGAAAATAAAAATTCAATTTTCAAATGCATCATGTTAATATATCAGATAAAAGGCTCAATATGTGAATTACAAATATTTCATATTTTTAATTCATTTGTTTAAAAGATATTAACAAAATATTAAACATCGACTTAATTCCCACTTTAGAAACTACACTATTTAAATTTTGAAAAATATATTTTGTTGGTATTTTTAAATAATTTGAATAACAGATTTAATAATTTATAATTTAAAACTTGGCCTATTTTGCCCTTTATCTTCCAATCTACAGAGCCTCAAAACTCAGACAGTAGATTATAAAAGACTTCTCTGAAAGTTTATTAGTAAAATAAAACTCTAATGTTAATTTTTGGGGGCCAAATTAGAAAATTAAATACATACGTATTCTGATAAAAATCAAGCGAATCCTGAAGCAGATAAAATAAAAAGTCTATGTGTGGAAAATCAAAATGTATATTTTTTATAAATTTAAACGCTTCTTTAAAAGATATTAGGGTAAATATAAGAAAATGCACTGCTTGTCTGAAACTGGGATATTAGAATCTTGAAGGTGGTACGGAACCCTTAGTATGCGAGTCCAACTCACACTTGACCAAATTATTTTAATATAATGTCATTGTTAATTAATTTTATTTACTATTTTCAACTCACATAAAATGAATAAGACTCATTTTAATATTACATAGAATAAGAACTTAAAATTTTTAAATTGATACTATCGTTGAATATATATGTATACAATTTATTGTTTTGTATAAAAGTTATGTGTTTGTAATGATGTTAGCTAAGAGCAAAACGAACTTTTCTTTGACATCTTGTCTTCAAATACTTATTCAGATAAACAAAACTATTTACAAATACTTATTCAATATCTAAACTTATATTTCTTTGCCGATATAATTAAATTTGGAAGTAAATTAGGATTAATGCACCTGATATTTATATCCTTTATTAAGAGTGACACAATGAAAGAAAAATAGAGACAGTGAGATAACGAGAGAAGGGAAGAATATTTCGTAAGAAGCTTTCGCTTCCATCGTTCAGTCTCAAATGACAACCGCTCTTTTTCAAAACATATTCCATTACACCTAGTTATTCTAATGTTAATATCCACAGATATGTTTTTTGTATTTTTGACGTAGGACAAAGTCGACTAAAATGCTGGTGCTGTTGCGACAGTAGATAAAGTGATATCCTTTTCATTTATATATAATCCTGATTTTCCTTGATTTCTTGATTCAAATACCTTATTCGTTCCAATCGATTCATTCTGGCAATACTCAATTCCCATTCTCCTTTTCCTTTTTCTAGGGGATTACGGGATTTGAGTTCGGAAAATTCGTATAGAAATGAGTTTCTTCTAAATCGCTTCGTAAAAGACTCCAGGATATTCCAGGCACACAAAGCGTGTCCATCCAAGGGGTGAATGCATTGACACTTCAGGAACTACATAACAGTTTCTTCTGATGTTTTTGATCGTTACCCTTACTTCCTGTTCAAAAGAAAACTGATAACAATTGGAAATTTGGTTTGATAAAAACCATCTTGTTTCCGAATGGGGAAACCAAGAGAAAATTCTTAACTTTTTTTTTAAACTAGCAACTACTCTCTGCTCGTAGATAAAGTAATAGTCTAAGATCTCACCTTTAGATAACTACGTTCATCTATTAGTAAATTGAAACGCAATTTTAATAAACTTTTAGGTACTCATATAGGAATATTTTTCAGTTAGGTGGCCTGTCAAAATATGGCCACATGTATTTCTAATTGAACTTTTTTTCATTGATTTTTTAAACACATTTTCTCAATTAATTCTTTTAAATACTTTCACAAACATTGTATTTTGATAAATCATATATCATATTTAGGATATTTTTTGTCTACTTAAGTACAGCTGCATATAAGCTGTACTTTACTTCCGGTTAGATTTTTTAATTTGTTTACAGTCCGGTCGATAACAGCAAAAATAAGTCCAATGGGATCTAGACAGGGAGCCCACGCTATATATTTTTTTGAATAATATCAGGAAAAAAAAATTGAGTGGCTTAATTTTCCCGAGACGCTCCACTTTTTCCTATTTGAAAAGTTTTGAAACAGGTAGCTAAGAGAGCTCTACCAGGTGTTGAACATGTCAAAATGGCGAATTCAACTTCTTTCAAATTCACTTAGCTGGCGATACAATATAGGCATTTTAACATTACTAAACATCGATTGTGGATCCCACCAAACAGTTTGATTTTTGAATAATACAATGTTAATTGATAAAAAAAATCATGATACTAGGAAAATGAATGGTCCCAAACCCACAATCTTTCAATAATTTATTATCGACGACTAGTTTCAAGGTCTATAAGTTACACCCCATTATCAAGTCCAAAGCTACATATAAAGGGTGTTCCAATTTGAGGTTAATTTTTAAATTTTTAATAAAATACACAAATTATTTGAGAATGATCAAATCTTTTATTTCAAATGATAGTACAATTGTTTCGGTTTATTAAGGGAAAACAATATTTTGTAAGTGACCACCTGCTGCTCTAATCTTTTGCCAAATTTTTCGATAACTTTCTGGCATAACCGCGGTTCAATTACTTGAAAACAGTCAATAATAATGTTCTCCTTTAGGGCATCAATTGTTTGTGGATCGTTGGCATAGACCTTTTCTTTCAAATAGCTCCATAAAAGGTGTTAGATCGGAAGATCAAGGGGGCAATTAGATTACCAAATTTCTGTTTCAAAAGATTGATTGTTTCTGCTGCTGAATGACATGTTGCACCGTCCTGTTAGAACCACATCTTCTGCAGATCAATATGCTCCAATTCATCCCACAAAAAATTAGTAATCATTGTTCGATATCGATCACCATTCACAGTAACACAATTTCCATTGCCATCTTCAAAAAAGTATGGACCAATCAATCCACCAGCCTAAAAATCACACTAAACAGTTACTATTTGTGGATGCATCGGTGTTTCCATTATTTCTCGTGGATTTGCTTCACCCCAGATTCGACAATTTTGCTTGTTAACAAATCCACCCAATTCAAAATGTGCTTCATCGCTGAAGATGATTTTGTTGAAAAAATCACATTTTCAAGTTTCTGTTGTATGGCCCAATTAACGAATTGATGACGTAAACCAAAGTCTGTTGGCTTTATTTCTTGCTTTATCTGAATCTTGTAAACCTGTAAATGAAGATCTTTGTGCAAAATTCTGAATAAAGTGGTTTTTGGAATGTTCAATTGCTGTGCACGATGACGAATTGATGTTTTTGGTTGTTCAACAACACTAGCAGTTACAGCTGCAATATTTTCTTCTGAATGTCCACTATGATGATATGTTTTGCTTTTTTCATTTTTTACTGAACCAGTTTCCACAAATTTTTGAACAATTTTTCCAATGGTAAACATTTGACGGACAATGTTCTCTTCCATATTCTGTACGAAATTTTCTTTCAACTTCTGCACAACTTTCACCAAATTTAAAATATTTTTTAATAATAACCACGCGTTGCTCAATCGTATATCTCTCCATTTTTAACCGACTTCCAAAAAGGAGGAGGTTATCAATTCGTAGCGTATTTTTTTTCGCTTTTTTTGTATGTATGTTACCTGATTTCTTCTCCTGTGGTGCACCGTTTTGAATGAATATAGCCTTTTTTAATAGAGTATATATCCGGATTGGTGAAACTTCAAATTTTGGAAAAGAATTCTATTGGTAAGGTGATAAAATTTTTGAATGAACACATGCGTGCATAGAAATCGACCAATATCCTTAATATTTTAGTCGATTTTTCGATAACTCCTTATGGATGTGTATAGTTTTTTAACATTTAATCTATTAAGGAAGATCCTTAGGTGATCTCATATACTTTTCTGCGACGTGCAACTTGCAGTTTTGCAGAAAATCGCCGAAAATTCCAAAATTCTTATCAAAAATTTCATCGAAATGACATAAAGGACATTTCCTCATAAATATTTTAATTCCAACGTAATAGTGCGGTAATTTTAGGTAGTTTTAAATGCGAATTTGAAAATTTTCTATGTACATCTCAAGCATATAGGTAGTAAGACATAGTATTTTCGGCTCCTTAAATCAATGAGTACCAATCTCGTTTTGTTCGTATACCAGGCAAATACCTATTTAAATGCAAATTTTTCCATTTTGCGAAGACGGTGCTTTTGGTTGTCACATTCTCCCGGCCTAAAAGAAAATTCAGTGACAGCACATGTCAAACTTTAAACTGCTATTTGGTGCATTTATAGACAGGGTGTTTAGTTATAGCAAACAAAATCACAAAGTAAAGTGATAGAAGGAGTTGCATTTATATGAAGATTGAAATATATGACGGACTAGAATGATAGTGGTCCGTAGGCAGCCGTATATACAGGATGGTTGGAATATAGGGTGGACTGGACGTTTGGTGGTATAAAAATTTTGGAAACAATGTGAAATTAAAATTATATAGGGTAATTAAAAAACTGTTATATGATGTGGACATAAGCAAATCATATACAGGATGGTTGAAATATATGATGGAGTTGAATTATATTTATACAGTGTGATTAAAAAATTATTTCTTTTATAGCCCATAAGAAGTTGCTTAAAGTGTGGAGAGGAATTAATGTTACACAGGGCGATAATATAAAATTTTAAAAATTAAATAATTTATGGGGTAGCCCATAAGGAGTTATATACTATGGTTGAAATATAGGACGGATTTGACTCCGTAAATATGGGATGGATTCTACTCCGTCCTATAGTTTGCAGAAGGCAGCTAACAAATTTATGCTTGTCCGTGGGCAGTCGTTTGTACAGGAAGGTTGGTACATAGGTTGGATTGGAATTATCTATAATTATACAGGGTTGTCAAAAAAAATTGAAAAAAGGTTACATGGCGTAGTCCATAAGGCATAGATATATTTTGGGCTTATTAAGTCAACGGGTACTAGTACATTTTGTTCGTAAAGATTTACCTGTCATTTTAAATGAGAAAGTATCATTGTGTAATGTTAAGGCTTTCGATGTTACCTGGTTCTGTCTATTAAGGTTATACATTACCCTTTAATCTTTACATTTTTTACTTCCTGGGTAGGTACCTAACAACATTGAATGTGTTATTTATTTGCTAGAGTTGTATTTTGTTATAATTATTTTTAGCTTTTTATTTACAGGTAGAAGTCGGTTATATATATTTTTTAAATGTTTGATTATTAACCGGAATATTCCTACTGGTCATCTGTCAAATAACATATGAATCTAGTACAAAAAATATAAATGGCGGCAAATTTAAAAATTAACCTCAAATTGGAACACCGTTTATAATTAAAATAAAACAAACTTACAGTAAACATTGTACTATTACTTACATACAAGACAAACAAAGCAAATTATTGTCACATATACATTAAAACAAAACGACAAGTTGTTAAAAACTAAATTAATTTACAACTAAAATTAATTTTTTTCTTAGGAGGTAAGTACGACAAAACCGCATGCCTTCAAATAATTCAAATTTGTATTAGCAAAGATGAAAAATAATAAAAAAGAAAGTAACAAACAAATGGAAATCCTGTTAAACATTCAGATTGATTGTGACATCTATGTTTTATTATTAAAACTAGTATAAACAGAACTATAGATTTATTTAGATAGTATTAATAATTATGACTCTGCAGACGAGATATGCAATCATGTTTAAATCGTAATCGAATAAATCGGAGAAAAATCTAAATTGAGTTGTGCATTTAAAATATTTGCACGTTAATTTTTATATGATCTCAAAATTCCAAGTTGTGCTAAATTGTTAAGGTACAATCCCTTATTAGCTCGCTGTAAAATCTTAATCCCATTTGTCTCATCAAAATTGTGTTTGTTATCTAGTAGATGCTTGCAAAATGTGAGAAACTTTTGGATTTAGACATTAAGATGTTCAAATCTTGAAACATCTGTAAGTTCTACCGATGTAGAATGATCCGCATATATATCACATGTAAGTTGATAAACACCACTGCAACTCATAATATCAGTTGGATGTTTGTTGTTCAAAATGAAATTCTCTATGGTATTTTTGGCCTCAAAGAAAATGTTTATGTAAGGTTTGAAAACGTTGGCTAAGAAATGCTACCGTGGAATGGTAATGATCTATAAGGTTTCTGTAGCTGTAAGTTATTATGGTCATGTGATTTTGGCAGGTAAACCGAGCATTCAATCATTCTGTTTATCTTTTTATTCAACAATTTGTCCAGGATAGAAGTACCAAACCCATTTAGAGTAGCTATTTGTTTGATAGTATCGATTTTACGATTGTATTTGGATTCACGTAACGGTAATTTTATAATCCTATTTAAATAAATATGTAATGTCCCTAATTTATGTTGAAACGGATGATTGGACTCGTTTTGAATGATAATACCTGTATGGGAAAGTTTTCTGTAAATTTTCCAGACTATTGATAAAAAAGTCAAGACAAGCAGGGAATTGCATTTGTATTATATTTACCCTATATCTTTTAAAAAGCGTTTTACATTCAAAAAATATACCTTTCATTTCCATATATAGACTTTTTATTTTATCTACTTCAGGATTCGCTTGATTTTTATAAGAATACATATGTACCTATTTTTTAATTTTTAACTCCTTAGGGAAGCCTATAGTCATCTAGAGTTTAGGTAAGTTTTAAATTATATAATTTATTAAATTTGTTATTCCAAACAATTTAAATAGTAGTTTCTATTTAAGTCACACACATCCTGGGTTTGAAAATTGAATTTTTATTTTCGATTTTGTCTAAAATTACTATAAGGGTTTTCTAGTGAGTATAGTATATATATTACTAAATTTTAATTTGTATTATTGGGATATTTACTGGATAGTTCAATAAATATTTTTTAATAAATTAATTTAAAAATTAATAAATATTTATTTTAAATTGTTTACAATTTTATAATTTGAATTAGTTACATATTCTAGTTAATGCAACAGAATATCAATATCAATCGTCATTAAATGTATCAACAATCATTTCATTTTCATGCGATATTTGAACCATCAAATCTATTAAATAATTGCGTTGTGGCTATTAATTCTACATTAAAATGGAAATCGGGCAACGTCATTTGTTTGTGAAAATTTTAGGCTAGTAGTTTCGGAGAACGGTCGATGTTTTTCCCCCCAGAAGTAGCGGGATCGCTTTTGGGACTGTGATGTGACCCTCCTCTCACATACAGGTACATTCGCTGGGTTTTGCGAGAGGGATTTTTAATAACACTTTATTACTAATTTTGCTCCCTATTTAATAAATAAATTAAAAAATAAATAAATATTTATTTAAATTGTTTACATTATAATTCATGATGACGTTAAACCGTGTTGTTAAATTGAGCATCAGCCGAAAATATTGTTCGGTACTCAGCAAGCGCAAACCATATGTCAATCAAATTATCGAGCGAACAATGCCAGCAATAATTTATGTGGATTTTAAAGGTAAATAGAATTGGAAATTCAATCAATAATTTACTATATCAGTTCCCAACTGACGGCAAATAACGAAGCTATGAGGGACACCTATTAGCATGAAACGTGAATACTGAAAATAAAAATAAAGTAATTATGGAATATTTAGTCAAGTGCGACTTGCACTCGGGGACCAAGTAGATTTTCTAATATTTTAATCGGTCTAGGATATTTTTTTATGTTTCTGATGTGATATGTAACAATAGGAAAAAGTATATTTGTCACAGTGATGAACTTTTCTAGCTTTTCTAACCGCTCTGTAATTCTATATTTTCACTCCACTCTATATTTTAACAAATCCTTTATAAGCAACAATCTATGAGACACCCAATAAAACATTTACTTTCCAGCATATTTTGAGCCAACCTGTTTGATTATAATTCTACAGCGCCTTATATTTCAAACAATTTATGGTTGCAACTTCTTATGGGCTAGTTATAACATATTTTAATCATCCTTTATAACTATAACAATATGCACTGGCACGATATTATAACGCAAATGGACTCAGCTTCAATGTGTGCCTCAAGATAACATGCGAACTCATAAGATTTTACCCAGCCAAAAATCGCCTAACCTGACAATTTTTCACTTTAAAAACTTGAGAGGTTCAGCTGTAAACATATACTGTCAGGAAAATATGAAATAGGTAGCCATAAAAGTTACATGTTCCTACACATCAATGTGTGGAAATGCTGTGGAACCTTTGGTGTGTCACAAATGTAAAAACACAGTTTTGCACCCTAACACCAAATCTTTATTTTAAAAGCTCAAGGCTGTTACAACAACTCTAAGTTATCATCAAGGAGTAAACCAAACTGTTTGGTGCAAAACTGAGTTTTTACATCAATGTGTATTGAACTTTTTGAAATTTCAAAACAGCTGTTACAGTTATCACAATGAGACCCTCACCAGTCGATTTCTAGACATCAAAACCCTAAAACGGGTAAATTTCAACAAAATCGTTACATCCGTTAACTCAATTACATAAATATATACATAAATACAAAATTTATTCATATTATATTATTATAGATAGATTAGATTAGATCGATAGATAGATATGACAAATACAAACATATTTTTTGTGAATTTAAAAATTTTTCTCTTCGAAGTGTCATACCTTTGTACGCAAGACAATATATATATTATATATCAATATAATACATATTGTTTCTGGTTAGGGAACCTTCATCAGTTGCGCTTCCCACAATTGAATGTCCTCTCGAACACTTCTTTATGCATTTGAGGCATTTCGTTAAATTTGAAGACGTGAGATGTAAGACCGACATCTCTAACAGGTTCCGAATCTGGAGCCGTTTCGCGTAATTGCTGTTCTCTCTCAACTCCTAGACAAATGTCACGATAAAAATTTTCAGTATCACCTGTCAGAGATATTGAATACTCTCTTCGAGGTTCATTCCTTTGTACCAAGACAATATATATCAATATAATACATATTGTTTCTGGTTAGGGAACCTTCATCAGTTGCGCTTCCCACAATTGAATGTCCTCTCGAACACTTCTTTATGATTTGATGCATTTCGTTAAATTTGAAGACAATTACGCATCTAGGATTTTCGAGAGAATCAGTACACAGAGGTTCCGACGTTCCGCGTAATTGCTGTTCTCTCTCAACTCCTAGACAGAATTCACGATAAAATTTTTTCAGGTTACTTCACCTGTCAGAGATATTGAATACTCTCTTCGAGGTGTCACCTTTGTACGCAAGACAATATATATCAATCATGTTTCTGAAAATCCTTCGAATGTCGAACACTTCTTTATGTCATTAATTTGAAGACATCTCGCGTCTGTACACAGATTTAAAAAGTAGAAAAATTGTATCGTGACATTCTGTCCTAGGAAATTTCCACGGAACCTGTGTACTGAAAAATCCTCGATGACATCTCGCGTCTTCAAATTTAAAAAAGAATAATGAAAATTTACAGAAATGGACCATTCTCCCCTTGCTAAAACGAAAAGTGTCACCATAATTTTTGGGGTACATCAGAAAATGAAATGAAAAATAAAAAATCAGGCACATTATGTTATGGCTGAGCATGAGAAATGAAAAAATATATTTTTTGTAATTATAAAATAGTTTATTTAAAAAAGCTTTTGGGGGGCAAATGATTATTATAAAATTAAAATATTTCAAGCGCATCACGCAAAATGGAAGGGCTCGTCATGAGATATGCTCTTATATATCTCTTTCTCGCTCTTTAATTTTTATTCTTTGTCTATATTTTCCAAATATATTTTAACTTTTTTATTTGTTTTATTATCTGGACCACTTTCTATATATGTTACTAATTCACTCTATATTGCATCCACACTGTATATGCTTCTGTGAATTGGTCACCCCTATATAATTTATTGGTCTATCATTATCCGAATCACCCTATACAACTATAATTCAACTCAACAGAATATTACAACGGTTCTGATATCTTTAAAACCACCCTGTATAAATATTTACTCTTTCTATTTTTCTATTGTTGAAATTATTCCTGCATACCAATGATTTTACTTCGCCGCATATGTCTAGTATTCCATTTATTTTATGACTATAATTTTACTCTATCATTTATTTCAACTACCTGGTATATGCAACTGCTTTTTTGAACCCATGTCTATAATTATACCACCTCTTACGTCCTATAATTCAGAATATTATCATTATGCTTATATAACAATTTTTTGATACACCCTGAATAACAATATTTTTACCCAACTTGTCTAAACAACTACTTATGTTCCTAATTATATAACTTTTTTAAACCATAACTGTAATTATACTCCACCTTATATTTCAACTATCCTGTATATTCAACTGCTTCTGACAATTTTTAAAGCCTTTTGTATAAATGTAATTATTCTCTGCCATATAACGCACACTCTGTATAACTATAGTTTTGCTCCACCCTTATTTCAACCACCTTATAATCGCAACTACTTTTCTGCCACCCAATAAAATATTTTTAGAACAACCCTGTATAACTAATTCAATTCCAACTTATATTTCAACCATCCTATGTATCCAACTGCTTATGTACCACCTAATATTACATGCACGCACGCACTTATCTACAACTGTATATTATATAGAAGAGTTCCCCGACATAACAAATTTTCGTTTCGAGAAACTAACGGAATATTTTCTGCCATTTCACGCGACTATAAGCCCCCTAACTTACTTCAAACAAATTAAAATGAAAACGATTACAAACTCCCTGTACGATATACTTTCATGACGTTGAAACTAGATAGTTATGATGAAAATTTGACATTTACCATGATGTTTAGAAAAATATACGGAATCAAGCTGGAACATATCTTTGTAGAATACAATTTATAATATTCAAATGTCTTGAGCGGTTTTAGAGAAAACAGTGAAGATTCATTGAAATTCACTGAAATCTAGTCCCTTATTTACTTTTTTTTCTAATTTTCTGAAAATCCGTAAATCTCATGTTATAAACAATTATATGGGACCTTTCTATAATGTTCCTTAATATAATGCAGTTTAAATCATCAAAATTTCCCAAGCGGTTTCTGAGTAAGCGCTCTTCATACATGAAAAAAAGTTGCAGACGAATTGATACCTCCTCCTTTTTGGAAGTTGGTTAAAAAATAAAATGCATCATATAATTTATAATATGACAAGTCTTGTTATGAGAATTACAAATAATTGGGTGGGCAAATTAGAAAATTAAATGAAAATTATAAAATTAACATATCAAATGAAAGAGCTGATTAGGGGAAATATAAATATATATTTCTTATATTTTTAAAATGGATGTGTATTAAGAAGCAAAACAATCCATTTCCAACTCGAGTTGACACTTGCCCTTTACCAACCCGTACTGAGGTAGCATGGTAAGGTATGCCTCATTTCCCCTGTAAAATTCCAACATTATTCCTCATCTTCTCAATCCTTGGAAACCGATTCTTCCCACAAAAAGACATTAAGCTCTTCTTTTGTTCTGTCAACTCCTTAAGTCTTTTCGATCAGCTCTTCAGTTTTTTCTTTTCATTAATACATTTCGTCACATTTAGTTATTGAAGTTCAATATTGGATCTGTAGCAGTGTGTCCTCGATAAAAAGTATGCTCTTCTTCACAGTCGTTCGAGCCAGTTCTTCAATTTTTCAGTCATACACAAATAGACGTTAAGCTCTTCTTCTGTTCCGTTCTTAAGTGCTTTCGATCAGCTCTTCAGTTTTTCTATTTATACATACATTTCGTAAGACATTTAATTATTGAAGGTCAATTCTTTGATCTGTAGCAGTGTGTTCCGGATAAAAAACTGCCAAAAGTATATTCTTCTTCTCAGTCCTTCGAGCTAGTTCTTCGATTTTTCAGTTATACAGGTCTACTGCGTAGTCTTCTTCATTTCAGTTAGTCAAATATGTCATTTGTCTACAGATCTTCAGTTCTCTTGAATACAATTCTTCATTTCTCCTCACAGATCTTTAAGGCAGGGTCAAATCCAGAATTGATCTTCAGGGGGAGCGATGAGGTACATCAGGGGGGGATCTCGTACGAAATTTACCTTAGAAGCGGCGGCTTCTGTAGGGTTTCGAAACCATTTTATTTCCAGGATTGTCGCTTTAAACTCAGAAAAATGGCTTTATTCTAAGCCTTTGGATGTAAGAATTTTTTGTTATATAGTGTTGAAGCTCTCGAAGGGGACGAACGACCCCCCCCCCCGGGCCCCTATCTTCTTCGTCGTTTTCTGGTCAAGACCTTAATTTCTCTAGTTCCACAGCTCTTCTTCTCTTCCTCTGCAATCCTTCAATTTTTGAGGGAGGTTACACCATGAAATATTTGTTGAATATTATGACAAGTATAAGCGTAACCATGGATTAATGTCTGATAATTAAAATGAGCGCTGTTTCTAGAAATATAAGACCAATATTTTAGAAATTGTCAGATAATTTCACAATGACAGTTTGTTTTGCTTTCAAGAAAAATCAAGGTATTGGCAATTCGATAAATGAGATTTAATAGACATAAAAGCAAAAGAATCTGTACTTCAACGCTACGGCAGATAAGTGAGATTTTCGTAATTAATTGTCATCGAACCCCGCCTTCACGCAGATTTTATGATATCCGTAATAACTAGCAACTTCTTATGTTGCTAGACAAGCTTTTACTTGCGCCCTTTAATATTAAAATGATATCAAATTCCATACTGTTACTGCATATTTATGTAAAAGATATTACCTCAAAATATCGATTAACGATTTGAGATAAATGTCACTGCGATATTAATGTTATTATGCCGAAGTAATGGCGAGCGATCTGTAGTCCTACAAAATGATTAATTCTTTTTTCATTTACCAAATAAAATCAATAAAGCTCCATCTCTCAAAACTAAATTGATAAATGGATGAACCGGGGTATCAAAAATATGATCAATGAAAGTGAAGACTTTTATTAAATCATTCGCTTATTCGGGATACAGCAGCATTCATCAATCTTAATTGAAACTTTTCCCGTGTTATTAATTGAATTATTTTGACGGTCTGCAGTTTCATGTTCGATGTTATGTTTTTTTCTCTTTGTATACAACAAAGGCTCATCAATTCTTATTTGATCAAATAAATCGATTCTGGATAGCTGTATTACCTTAATACAAACATCAGTTATTGCCGATTGGATTGTAACATTAAATGAAGAACTTTTGTATGATGATGAGATTGGACATTATATTTCAAGGCACTTGATAAATTAACATTACATAAGGTAGTCTAAAATCTTTTCACGTGATTACTATACATTATTTTTTAATTGAAATGCAATTTTAATAGATGTTTATTGATAGAGGAATATGTTACCGCCGGGTTGTGCCGCATAAAAAGGAAATAAAGCAAAAATAATCAACTGTCTTGAAAACAATTACCTTACACTTGCGAACGGCAGCTCTTCATCGAGAACATTTAGAGAAGTGGGTATGGTAATAGAAAATATACTTAAGGGCGCCAGGCAGTTTTAATTACCTCTAATTGAAGACATATTTTGACAAACAAACCCGATATGAGGTTATATTCTTGAACTTCCACCGACTATATTTAGAAAAATATATTCCCTAATATGAACTTCTCCTGTAATACATATATTTACTTACTTATTATATTGTTTCTGAATTTAATATCTTCATCTATGCTATTGTCAAACCATAATTAATTCAGTGTAATCATCAATGGAAAAGATAGTATCAATATTTAATGAAAATAAATATAAATTATATACAAAAAATGAACCGAGAAATGTAAAAAATTCCAACCATGTTATTAAATTAAATTCTCCTCATAAAATCTGTTATATCTATGGTAATTTTAAATCTGAATGTTATGTATCATATTATGCCTATAAAAAATGAAATGACTCTACAAATATTATTACATGATTCAAAATATTCTATAACATGTCTTTATGAGGTTATAGGTAAAACCTCTCTGCAGAATTGAACCCTATCTTATACATTTGAAGTTCATGAATGCTTTTACCATAAGTAGATTTATAAAAACTGATATATACTACTCAGTTATTTTTAAACAGGGGACATACATAAATTACGTAAGACAAATTTTAATGTTTTTCTGTGTCCCACCCACCCCTAAGTAAAAAACTGTAAAATAAAATTTTTCACCCACCCACCCCCCAATTCGTTAAAAAATATTTATTATTATTAATTTTACATTTTCTTATCACATGACATTTTATATTGGTAAAGCATATTAAAATTATAAAAAAGTATATATAAACATATACCTATATTTATAAAAACACAGTTTTGCATCCTAACACATAATACATAAAAAATGCAAAAGAAAAAACAATAAGGATTAAAATCGTTACTTTTAGTTTGGAAAAGGGCTTCCGTAGAAAACTAACTTTACGAGTTTTTGTAGAATTAGTTCATTACATGTTTACGATTAGAATATACTTATTTATATACATATCTAAAATTATTGAAGTTATACTTTAAAATGCTTTTTACGTTATTATCTGTATGTGCAAATGCTAATTTAGATAAATAAGTCATAAGCAATGAAAAAGTAATATTTAAAAAAGTTCTTGTCAAACACCCACTTACCTCCATATACGATTTCATAAGATATAAGTTTACACCCACCCACCCTAAAATATCTTACGTAATTTATGAATGTTTCCACAGTTGTTTACATCTGGAAATTCAAACCATTTAAATTCTCCAAATTAGTACAATCCCATAACTGAAGACGGTTATAGTCGAATCAGATCAGAACTATTTCAAAGTGCTGCAAGTTCCTACAATATAGCAACGTATCATTAACAGTACATTCATTACTTTGTACTGCAACCATACAATAGAAATTTTCAGTCACATAGAACTCAACGATAGTCCCATCGGTTAATCTCTAAGCTCTGAAACGATGGAAAGAATAAAAAATCTTCTGGAACTTTATTTTACGACTGATATTTATCTAGTCGGTTTCACAAAAAGCTATCAAAAATGCAACAACTATAAACCCGTAACGAACAGTAAGATGTGTTCACTTCAAGGACGGGCGATAGAAAAAGGATGAATTCTTTCGATTAAGAGGCGTTGGCTTTGACAAAAATGCTATCGTTCCCTTTTTGAGACCAAAGAAGAGTGTAATTGTTTCTCAACGTATTTCAAAAATTAGTGCCAAGTAAAGGATAGTTACAGGTCGATTTGTTTCGAACAATTAAAGAATAACAATTTCTTCTTAACTTTTGAATGAAAGAGAAACGATTCACGCTAACATGAAACAGGAGGTACGAAATATTTACAGATATTATTTGTTTCAATTTAAACATCCTTGTCATTAGACATGGGCAGGTCCGGATTGACACGCATCTCCGGACCTGCATCCCTCTAGTGTTAATGGTGGATGTACATCCGACGGTAATTCGGACACAGATCCGTGGACCTGTCGGAGTGGCAACAAACGCATGCAATAAGCAGTACTGAATATCGTTTAGGTTCGGATGGACACGAGTCTTCGGACCTGTGTGAATGAAAGAGGTATATCGTTACCGATCGGCGGAACCACAAGTTGGTATTATACGCGGGAGCGGCATCGAAACATGCTAGAGCGGTACTGAATCTATGACAGCGGACTAGGAACTGCGGATCGGAGTGAGGGCAACGGTATTACCGATAGTTTGATCACATAGAAGTATTGTTGGTTCATGGTTATGTATTTTTATCTCAATGCCCCAATTTGCATTAGAAAACACTAGAGGTTTAGTTTTCTGAAATGCTGAGCTGTTCAACAGTCCTATTGAACTGTTCTAACATCCCGTCTTAATCCCCAGTAGTTCGCAAATCTTCGGAAACACGTTGGACCAATAGTTCAGGCCTTGGTCTGAAAGGAGTTCTACTTGAGACCCAAATCCACTGAAATTCTCTACCACAACGACTTCGGGTGCCGTAGTAGCTTGTTAAACTCTAGCCTAGTCCAGACATGTCAAAGGCAATTGAGTCGAATGAGCTGACCACTGTTCCATCTTGCTTGTCGGTGTCCTTGGTCCCTTGGCATTCAACAACATTTGTACCATGCTATTGAATTCATGTCCATATTGGGGAAGATAAATTTGTGACCCTTTCGTAAACGTTTTGAGCCATTTTATTCATAATGTATTCTTTGCTTCGGGTGTTCACTCTAGAAAACTACTTTTCTTCTACTTATGATACCACATTGGATTATAATTAAATTAAGAATTTTTAATTGTTGATTCTTTAAATCGAGAAATTTCCCTAGACATTTGCACTGCTTCGTGACTTTTCGGAACATTTCTCGATTGTTCTCGTAGCGTGTCTGTGATCAGCGTGACCCGTCATAAGAGGAGTGCATACATTTTACCCGAGAAACGTAACAATATGGAATTTGTTACAGCGTCATCTACCTGTTCAGCATGGCCATAATCCGTCATGTAGGCGAAACAATGAATTGAGTCGATGAAGTCGTCATATGTTACAAAATAACTAAACGATTCACCAAATGAATCATATAAAGGTCGAAAATATTGAGAACATAGAAAACATTCGCTATTTTATAAACGTAGTAGGTCAAAATGAAAATAAAAATAAGGCACGCCGTTAAATGGTCCTATCTGATCTTGAAATTACGCCACTGTGTACTGAAAAAACTAGACACTATCTTAAGGGATAGTGATTTTTCAATTCAATTCTCATATTAAGGAATCAACACAATGCGTTTATAGCTTAAACAAAAACCAATCATATTGTCAAAACAATCTGTCCTGATTGAAAAATGTTCTCCCAGTGAGATTTCTAAAACCTACAATTCCAGCTGCTTCTTACAGTAACTGTTTATGTAAGACTTGCTGAATGCAGAAATAATAACTCTCTTAAGTTTTTTTTCATCTATTTTTCAGGTTTGGTAGTATATTACTAGCAGCTGTTATAGTGAATATGGTTAATTCGATACCGGAATGCAAGAAAACGGAATTCCAGTGTAGCAATGGAGAATGTATAAGTTCGAATAAATATTGTAATGGCACACCAGATTGTAAAGATGCTAGTGATGAAATTGAAAGCTGTTCAGGTAAGTGGAGGAGATGATCAAATGCTAACTGTATTTATATATGTGCTTTAAACTGTTCTTGTCCAATTTTGCTACCCTTAAGACCCTTGTATGAGATCAATTTACTGGATTGTAAAATGTGAATGTTCTTAAGTTTATTTCTTGTTTTAAGAATATTAAGCTTAAAAGGCTTTCTTATATTCTAGTCTACAAGAGCCACTTTGGTGAAATCCTGATAGAGTTCACCGAAAATTATAATTTTGGTATCATTCGATTCGGATTGAAGTCTACAAACTTTTTGATAAAAGTTGAAATGGCGTCGATAAAATTGCAATAGTTATAAACAATATAGTGGGAAAAAAAGAGGACGTCCGTTTTTTTGAAAAAATTCAAACACGATAAAAGATTTTGGTAATTGTAAAAAAGAATGCTCCAATGGATAATAATCACGTTTAAACGCGCCATTGTTACAAATGTTTAGCCCAGAAATTACTGACTAGACAACGGTCGTTAAGTCTATGGTGAGTTAAAGTGTGATCGCCGGTCAGTCAGGTGCCAAGGCCCGGAACGTTAACAAAATAAAATTGATTTTAATAAAGCGATACCTCAATAAAATTTTTTTTTAATGCTTAAATATGAATATTAAAAGACTGAACTCTAAAACTGTACCAACTTTTGGAATCAGGTTAATAAATCTTTTTATTTTCATGGTTTTATTCGTTATTATAAATTTGAATTAACATTTAAATCAATCAATACACTGTGTATCAACTGGAACAGACGTTAACATAAAAATTAATTTTTATTTTGAAATAACTTTTAGTAATAGTATTTATATACTATTTATCGCAAAGCTCCAATGGTTAATTTGCTTCCTTACAATCTGGAGTTCTCAAGAAAAATATTAATATTTCCAACTTTATTTAATCAACAAAATCTAAAAACTTAGTATCTAAAAAGCTCATTTATTTGCTTCCTATTGCAAAATGAATAATAACAGTAAAGCATTTGTACTTTTTTTTCAAAAATCTTAATTATTTCTTTTTTTATTATTATCAAGCGCCATCTGAAAATATTTTATCTTAATTTTTTACTTATATCGTTTAAAAAATTGTGATAAAAAAATGCATTGTTTATGAGATAATGAATTTTTTTTATGATTAAAAAATATGATTTTTGAAAAAAACCTTCTTAAAAAAAATTTGTTAATTAACTATATTTTTATCATTTATTATTAATATTACGGAATCTTTTTTTTTTTTGTAAAAATCATTGATTCTTATGCACTTTTATATTCCTAAGAAAAAATAATTCTGGGACAAAAGATAAATTATTTATGTTTTTCATGTCAGAACTTTTTTGAGAGATTTGGCGTACCTACTTTGTTAAGTGTAAGAAGGCCATTGCGACTTGGGTGGTTTTCATGTATTATTGAATATATTGGTCATATATTTCTTCTCAGAATCCTCCAGATCGTCAAAGAGCAGCCGAGAGATTTCTTTCATGGACTAGACTTCTTCGAGAACATCATGAAAGCAAGCCATCGACTTCGATGCGCCACATGAACAATATTTCAGATTCGCCGAAATATGGGATAAATGCCGCTTCCACAAATTATCGGATGAATTTCCGTCACATTGCCCTCTCCTTAAGACTATTTCATTCCGGAATGTCCCAGAATCCTTCCTGGTGTGGCAATAAAAAATAATTCTGTATTAACATTTAATTTATTTATTTAATAAACAATTTGCTATAACCAAATAAATATTTATGTTTTTTTATGGCAAATAAAAACATCTATGTATCTCATGGTTTATAAAAAAGTAGTTAAGTAATTTTCTGAAAATTTTTAATATTTTACTTGTTTGCAAGTTCAATATTTTCCTTCAGCTTCCGATCAATATTTTTTAAATAAATTTGGAATTATTATTTTGTCGGGAAATGTATTCCGACATCCAGGAGTTTCAGGAAAATCTAGCTCACAGATTCTTCAAATCGGGAGTCGTACTGTTTGTAACGCCGTTTCCCTGTGATTCCTCGGATAGAAATCACACGAAAATTGGTAGGTTTTCTAAAACCTGTCAAAGAATTACGATACTAACTTTTAGAGATTTTTCAATCCATTGAACGCAAGACAATATATTGTTTCTAGTCGCGAAGAGAGATGTTTTGTTTTAATCTCGAAAAGTTAGGATCGTAATTTCTTGGACAGGTGTTAATAAACTTACGAATTTTCGTGGGATTTCTATCCTAGGAATTACAGGGAAACGACGTTACACAGAGTACGCCTCCTGATTTGGTGTCTCTGTGAGCTTCCTGAAACTCCTGGATGTCGGATAAAATAACTAAATCCAGTTATATGGGACCGTTCAAGTATTACGTAAGCAGATTTATTTCAATTATTTAACCCCCCCCCCGCCCCTTCCTCACCCGTGTCAGCAAAAGTAAGCAAAGCTCATACCACCCATGTCAACAAAAATATCAAAAATAAGCAAAGCAAGACCCCCTATAGTGCTTACGTAATACTTGAACAGCCCCTATGTACTATATACATAAATAATTATTCGAGAATCAGTTGTGAAGGAAGCGGAACTGGTGAACTGGAAAAATGTGGAATTTTCATGTGATATTTATATTCCATGTTTGTTCCGTTCAAGAGGCGCACACTCAATTTTAATTTTAATTTACAAAGCAAATGGAACATTTATAAATTTGCTAATAGCTCGATATTTTACAGACTCCATATCGTTTCTATTTTGGAACCATCATCAGTTGCACTAGTCCGAAATCTCGAAAAACTATTTATGTAGTACAAACATATGATAAACAATTTTGCGAATACACTGCGAAACTTTTATTTTGGTCCTTTGAAATTCTACTTTAATGCGGAGTAGACCGAAAGCTATAATTTCTAATATAGAATGACTCAATGCAGGAAAATTAATAAGGTCATATCTTCTTCAAATCCATTTTGTTGATGTGGTTGGTAGGAGGTATCCTGGAGTAACCTCCATATCAACGTTGTTGTTGGCTACTGTAGTATTTGCATCGGCGATGGTAACTTTCTCATGTTCTTAGAAACCGCGATTTTTTATTGCGACTTGAGGTGACAGTTGACTGATAAAAATAGTCATATAAGAAAAAAGCGTTATGTCTCCTCCATCGGACTTTCTGTGAGTACGAGATTTGAGCGTCGTGTGTGACCGGTTTTATAACCTCCATGCTGATCTTCTGGACATTTCATTAATTATTTTTCATTTGTATTCGTTATAAATTGCAAGGGAAATAATTTTGGAAAGGTAATTTAATAAAATTGTATTAGTTGATTTACTGTTTACATTCGTTCAATTTGATTCGAATGTTAACTATTTTCTAGTTATATACATAACAAAGAGATAAGAGTTTAAACATATGCTCAGCTTCAATAGGACTTGTTTCCGAAGGATAGTTGTGGCATTTTTTGTCAATGTTTAAGCACTTGTTGAAAAATAACCTAGACCCTAAAACGTTTTGAAATATACAGTAATTTCGTGAATTGTGGTGATGTTTCGCAAAAAAAATAACTTGTTGTAAAACGTAGGGAAATACCGGCTCGATACTCCGCATGCAGATATTAATGAGTTTGATTAGCCGTAAAGCTAAAATCTGAAGATCATTTTCACCAAAATTTTTGCGAAGAGCAGTAAACATGAGGGAGCTACACACTTGACAGAGCGCATAGAAAGAAGCTGTAGCGTTTACATTTGTAGTGTGGAGACTGTAAATTGGGCAGAGGTCAAGTTTGCTTTTGTGTTGCCTATGTCTTTGCCCTCTGCTTTTTGTTGTGTCCCATGTATTTGGATATTCCAGGAAACACATTCTATTAGGCGTCAATCAATCGCTTAGAATACAAATCAACACATTGTACCAATATTACGATTTTTGTTATGGCGCTCCATTTTTCCTTATTCTACCACTTCCATCTAAACACTAATATACACATTAAAATATTATATCGCCACTTGTAAACGACAACTGAGAAAACTCCTCATTGAATGTAACAAGTGATGGCTAATAAATTTTGTATTTATTACATTCCATAATGAAAATTCCATATTCGATTAATCGGAAATTGCTTTAGGTACGTTACAAAAGCATAAATTCATATTTAATAGGATTCCAGCGCTTATTTCGCTACAGGCCATTAACCTAAATAGTCTTTCAGTTTCCGGTTCTGTTAGATACATTTATTTCCAATAAATCGTTGGAATCATTCACCGACAACGCTATCGTTGCCTGAAAGGAAACAAATGAGTTTCTTTTTCTCTCAACAGAAGCTCAATCAAATCAAGTGAACTGTTTTTATTTCCTCATAGGAAAATAAATGGCTTGATATTTAAAATACAAAGAGAAGGGTATCAGCGCAATGATTTGTGGTTCAATAAAATAAGAAAAATATTTATAACCATAGCGTTATGAATATAAATGTAAAGATAATGCAAATTTTGGCCTCTGTCAAGTTCCTTGTCATATCACGTCTCTGCGACGTCCCAGTACTGCCTACTCGCAGGGGGCTATGTCTGGTAGGTAAGGAGGTAATATAGCGTTGTTATCGCATTACTAGTGATTACAAGTTAGAGACGATAGTCACTTCTGAAGGTGTATTGTCATGATGCAGCTCTTTTCTTTACCATAAAAAAAAACTTTGTCCTAGTTAACAAATACAATCCTTTAGTATGGGCGTAGCCATGGTGGTGGTATTCCTTAGGACAATGTAATTAAAATTATCAAAATTTTTAAGTTTGTAAAACATGTAAAGATTTTATATTTCACAAAATATTTTACTGGATGTTTTGCAATTATTTCAATAAGACTTTATGCAACTGCGCAAAATAAAAAAAAACATTTTTATACTATATCTTTTTAAAAGATAAACTCCAACTATTTTATGTTGTTTCTAACTATTTTTCACCAGTATGGCAGAATCAAAATCATTTATAAAGATGCTGATGAACTTACATCTAGTAGCAACAAGAAATAATTGTTTGATACAATAATTACGTTCCCTATCTTACTCGTAAATCTGGGACAAAACATAAATTATTTATGTTTTTCATGTCAGAACTTTTTTGAGAGATTTGGCGTACCTACTTTGTTAAGTGTAAGAAGGCCATTGCGACTTGGGTGGTTTTCATGTATTATTGAATATATTGGTCATATATTTCTTCTCAGAATCCTCCAGAACGTCAAAGAGCAGCCGAGAGATTTCTTTCATGGACTAGACTTCTTCGAGAACATCATGAAAGCAAGCCATCGACTTCGATGCGCCAGATGAACAATATTTCAGATTCGCCGAAATATGGGATAAATGCCGCTTCCACAAATTATCGGATGAATTTCCGTCACATTGCCCTCTCCTTAAGACTATTTCATTCCGGAATGTCCCAGAATCCTTCCTGGTGTGGCAATATTTGCAGGACTCTCCATTTGGACAACGGGAAGTTTGGTGGAAGTAACAGTCAATGGTTTTCGAATCTGGGCTGCGAATACTGAGACAGCATACATGGATGTCCAATTCAGTCCATCCAACCCACAGATTATCTTTGGGACAGCCAATTTCATCAGATTGTTCTCCATCATCACAGTCATCAATTCTAACAGAGTCTACCAAAGATTGCTATATATTTTCGTTACCAAATAGAAGATGTCTCTAATACCCACTGATTGTTTGTCTTCGAGATGAAGGACCTTCCCTTCCCTTAGCTTCTGGAACTGGCCGTACTTCTGTGCTTCGCTATTCCTCTAGACGTCCGGAGATCTCGAGACAAACAATGAGCCTGGGAATATTCTATAGGCACCTCAAACAGGTCCTTTCTGGTCACGTCTTGCTGTACTTTCTGTCCATCAGAGTACAGTGCCATAAACTTAGAATTTCTCGCCCTCGGCTCTGATGTCATAGGCTTCCTTCATCCGGGCACAGGTATTCTTCTGACGTAAATGGCTGACATAGGCTTTACCTGCGGTTTCTTCTCCTGGAGGACATCCAAACTTCAAATCGTACTAAGACTTTTACAGAAAATAAAGAAAAACGTTATATATATATATATATATATATATATATATATTGTGACGAGAATTTATCCGATATTTCGTTCAATCCGAAATGTTGGTCTGGAGACCCGAGCTCGGCGGCTGGCGCTAAGGCAATTCATAGAAACTCATCGAATGATTGAGAATCTTTCTAGAGAATTCCGAGAAGGAATATATAAGGACGGAGAGCTGTCGGAAGGATTCATTTTGTATTTGGTCGCAGTAAGCAAACAACAGCTGTTCAAGATAAATTGTATATAGTTATGTGAATATAAAATTTATGTAGTGGAAATAAATTATAGTGAGTCTGTGTTTGTAAATAAATCCAAGAACACGAAGAGTAAATAAAAACATTACAAGATATATAAATCTGAACTTTGAAATGTCACAACATCCACACTTGCCTCTCTGTTTTCCCGAACATTGCCATCAATGTTCCCGAATGATTACTTAACCCTACATTTGCATAAGCCCAGTTCGAATGTATAGTTTGATCAACAAAGCGTCAGATAATGATTATCGATTATTGGGGCTTTAGTCTAATATTGAAATGTTGTCGATTGATTATCTTATATTAATTATTCTGTTTCAGCATTAATTCCTGGGTTTAAATATAATTGTTGATTATTTATCGTAATTGAGATTTTCTTAAAGGAAATAATAGGATTATTAATAAACACTAGAAGGTCCTAGTTTCTGACATCTACTGTTTTCGTTAGGAGTTTTTGGAAAATAATATTATTATTCAA
Source organism: Octodonta nipae (assembly GCA_034190945.1). NCBI lineage: Eukaryota > Metazoa > Arthropoda > Insecta > Coleoptera > Chrysomelidae > Octodonta > Octodonta nipae. Next base: position 118,776,991 of record CM067220.1, read on the forward strand.
CTAAGGTTTTAGATGTACGTATTTTGTTTAATTTTGTTCTAGCTTTTGATTGACATTTATTAGTGTTTCATATACATCTTGTTGGGTCTCCCCAATTCTAGGTTCAAATCAGTTTTCGCTTTCTTTCGAACTTATCTTGTGTGTAATTTATAATTTTTGGGCATATTCTGAGCTTATATGGGTTATTGGAAGATCTAAAGGTGTTACATTGGCATATCCCAATAAAAAACAGTTTATTATTTATAGAATTACAGTTTAGACCTTTTTGTAGATTTTGTTCCTAAAACATTTACATAAGTTCGTCAAGAATAGTATAATGAATCTTTCTGCTGAAGAATTGGAATTTGAATTTTCCGGATTTGTCAAAATGCGTAGTGAAATTATGAAAGTAATAAAAATAAACAATAAATTATATGGAACCAAGAAACTGTAGTTTAGAGACTAATGTGCTAAAACGTTAATATTTTGGAGTTTTTAATTACTTGAATATATGTCTTTTAGCAATTTTCAAGTAAAGTTTTCTTGTAACATAGTTATTATTTTCGCTTTAGCACATTCTTCAAAAAAATATAAGCAGTTGGTTATTTTCTATTCGTCTGCAGGTCTGGCGAAAGCTCAAAAACTGTAAAAGCTTTTTTAAGATTTATAGATTTTTTCGTTGGAGATATTTATAAAATTTGGTTTACTTGAGTTGTTGTATTGCAAGTTTGTGTTTTGATTTCCTTCTAAATTTTGCGGAATCTTTCTACTGGAAGGGGATAAGTAAACAAACCGAGGGGTTGTTGAGTTTCACTATTTTTGTTTGTGGTTTTCTTGATCACTTCACTTCGTTGTTGATCAGTGACTTCATCAGCTGCATTCAAAACTTGCTGATAAACATTTTCCGTTTGCAACAATCTCTGATTTTTATCAAGGATGGCATTCATTTTCACTTGTCAAGAATTATTCTTGTATCGTCTGTAGCATGAACTAAATTTCTTTTCCTTTATCGTCTTTTATTTTTCAATATAATTCTTAGAAGTTAGTCTCCGTTTGGGAATTAAGATGGCAGTGTTAGGTTGAAACATTTTTTGTAAATTAAATGGAATATCTGTTAACCTGTTTATAAATTGAAGATGTCGAAACTAATCGACAATGATAGTCAAAATACTAGTTAATTACATAGTTTTGCCAAAGAAAATGCATTATATTATTGATATTTTATATATTATATTTTATTATATATTGAAAATAAAAATCCGGAGTCAGTTTAAAATTTATAAATTTGTATAAGAAAAATCCGCTGAAAAACTTTCCGTCTCAATTTTTAGTCTCATTCTACATTCTTCTCATACATACAGGGGTGTAGTTATTCTTTTACCAAAAATCAAATTCGGTATTAAATGAACTTGTCAAGATGAATCAAAAAATATGTTTTAAAAAAATAAATAAATCATTTCTAACAAATTGGATAAACAATAACGAATAAAACAGCTTTATTTTTAAAAGTAAATTATGTGAAGTATATATTTAATTTAAAGTAAATAAAACTTATCGCTTTGTTAGCAATGCCGAATTATTCTAAATAAAACTAATTGCTAATTAAATAATTCCATTTTTTGACTGTTTACTAGAACTGCTGAACCATCCTACTTGATTGCGCCAGTAGAGGTTGTTTATTTAGAATACTTATTAAAAAGAGCAAATACATATGTTGTTTAGACGGTAGTATTTACGATCATAATTTGAGTGTTTTTCTGTTTATGGTTCTTAAAGAGATGTTTAGGAACATATATCCAGTTGGAATTACAATTTTGTAGTAAATCAAGGCAAACGTTACATGTATATTTAAACACCTTCAAGCTCTTTACCAATTCAATATTGCCAAGTCCCAAAAAAGTTTCCCAACACTCTTGAAGCACTAAATCTTTGTAAAGTTCGTGAAACGTTTCTCAACTTTGAAAGTTTGATGTACGACATCCGCACTTGCCGCTACGTTTTCCCAGGGGGTTACTTAACCACACATTTGCATAAGCCGGGTTCGAATGTACATTATTGCCGTAGTTTGATCAACAGGGCGTTAAATAATGATTATCGATTATTCAGACTTTCGTCTGATGTTGAAATGCCATCGATTGACTTACCTTACGTTAATTATTCTGTTTCAGCATGCAACACGACTTACTACGGAAACGTCGGCGTAACGTACGAGATCGAGATAAAGCGTCCGACGGAAGCTCAAATGCCGTTCCTCTGCTTTCTGAATTTCACAGCCGCCGGTGGAGTATTGGGAGAACTCGTTCAGGTATGGTAATAGACTAGATGCTCCGATGGAGATAGATCTTCCTAAATAACACAATTCCCCAGATGTATATTGCTTTGTAAACTCATCATACGGATGCCATCGTCTGAGGATTATGAATACTAAAGTGTTTTAGAGCTGTTTACGGTGTCAGTGGGGCTTGAAATCGTTTTCGGGAAAATGAAAACTGGTGGTAGATGATGTCTGTGTTTGCGTACTCTACTGACAACAATAGTTGAAAAAGTTCGTCATCCGATTGTCTTTTTTAATCATAGAGCTATGGTTTATTGGACAAGAACTTCTTTTTAATCGACTTAAAAAAGAACAAGGGTCCCAGTTCGATATATATATATATATATATATATATATATATATATATATATATATATATATGTTTGAAAACAAGTTGGCACGGACGGAACTATGTCTAGCTCTCTTGATGGTCCGGGTGTTCGTCCGTTGAAAGTTTTGCCCCTGTAAAGGAACGGTCGTCTGACGTTTCGCCAAAATCTCACTTGGCATTTTCATGGGGCTTTTCCTCTTCTTACAACACGAAGGGTGGCTGCAGGTTCGGACCTTTCCGGACTACTTCGTATCCGAGATCGTCTGCTAGGTCGTTCTCCGCTTGGTCTGCTCTCCGTAGCGTCTGAAGTGGAAGTGAGCTCCGATATGTGCGCGCCGCTATAGGGACATAACTTTCAACGAACGAACACCCGGACCATCAAGAGAGCTACATATATATATATATATATATATATATATATATATATATATATTTTCTTTATATGTATTCGGAAATTACTCGAAGCCGGCTGAAGAAATTTAGATCGTTCAAACTCGATTGGAGAACATAGCTTATATCGATTCTTAGAAAATCGGCCAAAACTTTTTATGTAACTTTCTTATATACTAACCATTGGCGAAGCATAAAAGCAAATGTCTCTTTTCGAAACCTGGGGTATGATAAATTAAAAATAGATTGGAATTAAGGCCCGTATTCATAGTTCGATCTTAAGTGTAAGTTCAGCTTGAACAGGAAAGTAAGCAAGCGTTCACATTTACAGACCGCTATCTTGAGAAAAACTTGATAATTGGATCTTTGCTAAGACGTCTATTGTGATATATATTCATTACCGTTACTTAAAGCGTGACTGACATGTAAAAATAACTCGTGTATTCATAATCAAATAAAGATAATCTTATAAACAGACCTTAACCTTAGTTTTCATTAAATAAGAGAGTTGACTTAAATTTATTGGTAGGTCCTAGATTTTTTGGGGTTATCTGACATTGATATTGCCGATAATATTGATATAGATTTTAATTTCGACAACGATGATACAATTGCACGAATTCCTAAACGTTTTGTTCCTTTTGATTTTTATTCATAAATCGGATTCAAAAAACGAAATAAATTTAAGAAAATTGGGAAATAATTGCCATTAATAGAACAGAATTTGACTAATATCAATAACCTAAGATTGCCAATTCCACTAGTGTTTAAGTTATTAAGAAGTTTGCCAATAAAGATTACAATATATTCCTGATTTATAGTTAAAAACTGACTTCAAGAACAGTAGAAATGATGTTTCTACATTAAATAAACATATGTTTTAATAACAGAAAAAAAATTCTTACCAAAAAATCAGCCAAAATGAGCTGTTTTGGCTGATTCTATGACAGTATCACGACCAACAGTTTCCAGAATAGTTTTTCGTGTAAGCGTCTTACATGGAACGAAAATTACTGATTACATACAAATGCCTCGAATTCAAGAAGCAAAATTGGACAATCAGAGACTTTTGGAACTTTTGGGATTTGGTAATGGAGCGGTTGGAATACCCAGTGTTGAAAGCCTTACTTTTGGCCTCACTCAGCAGAAGCGCTTAAACTCGTATACTTCAATTTTACATTAGCTCTTACGGACTTATCCTCCTCTATTTTATACGCTTTGATCTTAAGTTTGGTCTTATTAAAGTTAGCCTTACCCAAAATAAAATCATTCTTAAAACTTTCATCTTACCAAAGTTCATCTTAAGCTTTAGATATCTATGAATAAATCATGACTTAATACCTATAAGTCAGTCTTTATGAAGGCACGCTTAAGCACCTACTTAAGACTGTCCTGTGAATACCTGCCTTAGTCAAAATAAATCTCAGTTAATCAACTTCAAGATGGAGATTCTCAATTGGTTTCTATATTAATTGTATCTTTACAATTTGAAATCAAATGGAAAACTTTCTTGTACATAAAATTTAGAGAAAAATTTTTCTTTTCATTTTTAATAAATTTCGCGGAAGAGATACTATTAATTGAATCTAATTGAAATTAAATCAGAATGTCTGATAATTAATACACCAAAAAAGATGAAGATTCTCAAATCGTCTACTATACAGTGGGTCCACATATATTGGAATCATATGCAAAACTTTCTTTATACACATAAATATTTAGAAAGCAAGTTACACCATTCTATTGAACAGTAAACGAGATTGGTCAAAATAATGAATGTTGCTCATAACTAAAATATCTTATTTTTTGGTAATATCAAAAAAGTTAATTAGATCTTAAAATTCCATCCAAATAAGCCATTACATAACTAAAAAATATAAAATAAATGCATTAAAAAAACAGAAATCGACTTCGATAAAATTAACTTAGCTAAAAAGCAAAAGATATATATTTTTTCCTCAATAATTCAATACTTTTTCTAAAGTCAGTATCACATTACAGTGAAAATAATACATTTATGAATTTTACTTTGCCACTTTGCTCTTCAACTTGGCACCCACTTCAAAAAAAGTATTTAACTGTTACAGAAAAAAATATTATTTGCTTTTTGGTTAACTTACTTTTTTGAAGTCGTTTCAACAAGCTTTCATTTAACTTGCAATGTTGACAGTTGCATTGCGTTTCTGTTGATCAATTTTGACTTGATGGTGTTCAGGTTCACATGTACCCACCCATTGCTCTCTGTTAGAGTTTTCATCACCTCACGTTTCTGTCTTGGATAGTGATTAGGTAGCTCATTCAGGTATGTAAGTTTAGAAATAAAGATGGAATTTTTTTTCTAAATACAAGGAAAATATCATAGAACCCTTCTAGGTAAAATTTGCGACCTGAATACAACTATGGCACTATTAAAGATGCATGTTACCCCTAATTTTATCATTGACGTCAATAGTTCACAAGACACGATAAATTATGGAATACTGGGAGAACTCGATCAGGTATGGTAATAGACTAGATACTCCAATGGAGATAGATCTTCCTAAATAACACAATTCCCCAGACGTATATTGCTTTGTAAACTCATCATAAGGATGCCATCGTCTGAGGATTATGAATACTGAAGTGTTTTAAAGCTGTTTACGGTGCCGGTGTGGCTCGAAATTGTTATCGGGAAAATAATGAGAACTGGTGGTAGATGATGTCTGTGTTTGCGTACTGCGGATGAAAAACTATTGTTTCTGGGATCTGGATTTATCATTTGTCGAGATATTGACAACAATTTTGAAAAGTTCCGACATCATATTCCTTTGTTTTTTTAATCATAAAACTATTGTTTAAGTGTAATGATAACTTATTGAAAAGAACACGTTCGGCACGTGTTAAAACAAAATATGGAGGTGATTTCAAAGGTGCTTACTTAGTCCGGGAAATACAAAGTTGGTAATTTCGAAAAGATTGGGTCGTGAAAAATATAAATCCTGTGTTTTCTCGGAAAAGGGTACAAAATCATCTTGGTAAAGAAATCGCAACACACAGAAGGAGATGTTTTTTGCGTTTTTTTTTTAGATTTACCAAAAACAAACTGCTTGATGGGATCCAAACTCTATATATAGTAATGTTAATATGCCTAAAGTACGCTAAGTGAATTTGAAAGAGGTCGAATTATCGGTTTACTGGAGACGGGTTTTTCATTTCGAGAAATCGCTAACCGCACTGTTATTTGATGTTATCAATCGGTGAAGAGTAGGCACCAGACATAGAATGGACACAAATTAAGTTCAAAATCGACGTCTAAGACTTATGGCCTTTAGGGACCGATTTTCGACAACTCCAAATTTGGCTGATAAGTGGTTAGGAGAACAAGGACATCTTGCAAGTATCCTAATGGTTTACCGTCGTATAAGGTCTTTTCGATTGCAGCATTATCCCATCTTATGCTACCTTATCACTTAGTATCAACGGCAACGAGTACAGTGGTGCAGAGAACGAGAACATTGGAATGCGGAATGGAATCAGATCGTCTTCTCTGTTGAATCTCGAAGAACGGTTAGAGGACGTCGAAAAGAAAGACTGCAACCTCAATTTGATGCTTAGATCATGTACCTCCTAGATATAGCCTGTGATGCACAAAATTGTGGCAACGCTTGAAAGAGAGGGCAATAGAGACGGTAACAGGCTATTTCACTTGGTGGGTGGAAGCAGCCAATGAACAACATGCTGATCGTATTTCATTGGAAGCGGGTCCCAACCGAGTGAATAGCCTCTTGCCCTCACTATTGCCCTCTCTCTCTTACCTCGACATTTGTGCGACAGGCTATATCTAGAAGGTACATGATCTAAGATTCGATGTTAAGCAACATGTACACCGAACAGTAGTCGGTATGGTTTGGTGTGGTATTGCACATGGAAGTAGGCCACTTTTAGTCTTTGTTCGAGTCAACATGACAGCTCATAATCTTTAGGAATTAGTTGAGCCGTATGTACTCACTTCAACAAGATAATGCTGGGCCTCATGTTGCCCGAGTTAGTTTAAAAGTTTTTAGTTTTAGTTTAGTTTATTGCCCAACAGAAATAAATCCAATTACAGGACAAATATTATAAAGTAATGAAACATACTAATAAACTATGGTATCTTAAATATTTCAAAAAAATGATAATAATAAAAAGAATAAAAAGAACACAGAATATTACAAATATTACAACATAAATTTTACATACAGTTTTAAAAAAGAAATAAAATAAAAATTGACAAGAGACTTTTACTAGTAACTGTACCATGGTTGATCTAACATTTGTTGAATATACCCTTCAGCGATTGATTCAAAATTGTCATAGTTAATATCACAGAATCTAGATATACTGTTATAAGTTCTACACATGATAAATAACTTTATAAGCACATTTGTATTTACAAACAGAAAAAAAAATAGGTGTTATTTCTTGAACCAATCCTTGGCGAATGTATCGGGAACATTGACAGAAGAACAAGAGAGTCAATTCTGTTGTGAACCAACTTGTATAGAAATTAAAGGCTATGTAAAATCTAATGTATAACTAAAGACCTTATCCCAAATCTGTCAAGAAGTAAATTGTGCTGGTACCCTCTAACAGGATATGAGCCGTCGACTCGAAAAGCGAGAAATTTCAGGAATCTTCTTTGCACTGCCTCCAAAAGCTTATGATTAATCTTGTTGACAGGATGCCAGATAAGATTGCAATAATCTAACTTTGAGCGCACTAAGTATGTATATAAAGATTTCAGCGTGGATATATTATGAAAGCTGTTGCAATTTCGTAAAATAAAACCCAGCGAACGCAGTGTCGATTTGCAAGTTATGGAAATATTTTCAGCGAATGAGAATTTATGATCAAAATATACACCTAGGTCCTTTATAATAGTGCATCGCTCAATAGTTTGATTATTCAACGAATAATCGAATAATATAGGAATCCTCTTTAAAGTATAAGAACACACTTTGTATTTCGCGATGTTCAAAACGAGTTTGTTCTTGGTACACCATAACGTGAGCTGATTCAGGTCATGTTGTAGCCGTAAGCTATCAATGATGCTCTCGACTTTGAGAAATAATTTCAGATCGTCTGCAAAAGAAGGATTTAAGATAACAGTCGTTAATGAATATAAGAAACAATAACGGACCGAGATTGGAACCTTGGGGTACTCCTGAACTCATAGTAAATATGTTTGATTTGAAGCCGTTATAGCTAACAAATTGATGATGGTTACTTAATTAGAATGTAAATAGAGTAACCAGCGAGTAATTGAAACCAAAGAGCGATAATTTTTCGATTAATGTAAGGTGATGAAATTTATCGAAAGCCTTGGTAAAATCCGTATAGACCGCGTCTACTTGACTTTTGGAGTCAAGGGCTGCAGCTGTGAACTGGGTGAAAATCGATAAGTTAGTGACTGTGGATCTATTTTTCATGAAACCGTATTGGTCCGGCGATATGTGTGATCTGACAATAATAAATGCACATCTCGAATACTTTAGCAAAGTTAGGAATAATGGCGATGGCTCTGTAATTTGTTATGATATCTTTGTTACCAGATTTGTGCACCGGACAGATTTTCGATAGTTTCCAGCACTCAGGGAATATCCCAGTTTTTAGGATTAAGTTGAATATTGAGTATAACAGTGAAGCCAAAACGGTCGAGCAGTCTCTAACCAAGAAGCTGGGAATCTTGTCATGTCCAGATGTAAAACTATCTTTAGGCGTTTAGAGGACTTGATGATGTCACTTATAGATAAACTTGCTCTAGAAATGTTAGAAATGAACTATTGTCTGGGGATTAGTATGGTCTTGTTCCTGGTAGGACATTTTTCCTGGAATACGTGAAGAGGTGCATTTTTGATTAATAAATGACCAAAAAGCCTTGGGATCGGTTTGTATTTTGTTCTGTAGGGTATTTAAGTAAGTGTGGAAAGAATCCTTAATTAGTTTGTTTACAAGTTTTCTCATGTCTTATGATAAAAATATTCAAAGTTATACCTTTTAAATAATTTGTGACAGGGGTTCTTAAGTTTAATGTTTTGGATTTTTTATACGGCGGGATGAAGCACTCTAACAATGCATTAAGAGTATTATAAAGGATGTCACAAGCTGCCTTAGGATCTGTACAGGAAGACAAGGAATTCCAGTTAAGACCGCATAAAGCAAGGTATAGGCCGTAGTTTTTGAAGAGACTCATTTGAGTCTGTTGCCATGGTCGCCCAGATCTCCAGATCTTTCGCTTATTGAGATTGTTTGGAATATGTTAGCTAAAAGCCTTGGACAATTACTCCAGACTTCACGGATTTGTAGAAATTAAATACATGTAGTTTGGGATAATATTCCTCAAGAATAAATAAACCACCTTATTGAATCAATGCCGAGACGTGTTGGGGAGTTATTAAAAAACTTAATAAAAAAAATTAAACTCTCTGGTATTTTTTGTTCAAATTTTAATCATTCGCCCCTTACTACAGCATCTATGTTTTACTAAAACGATATTAAATGTAAGCTTCTCCTTCTGGGTGTTGCGATTTCTTTGTCAGTGAGTATATTTAAAAAATAATGTCTAATCAAAAGTACATACAACCTTTTTTGTGGGCTTGTGTTATCAATAGTTGAAAGCACTTCAAATTTATTGCATTGGGTGGATCCACCCATTAATTTTCCCGATTACGTTCTGTTCTAAAACTCCATGCTCGAAAACAACTTTTATCTACGACTATTATAATACATTTTTACGTTATTTTGTTTTTTCTATCTGAAAAGGATCGAAACGGTTTTTGTTTCAGCTAAGTTTCGAATCGTTCTCCGTTGGAACTTTCGAATCCTTCACGTCCGGCGGATGTCCGGACGGCTTTATATCCATAAGGGAATCGAACCGTCCATTTTCTGGTGGTAAATGGTGCGGAAGCGCCTGGGGCTATACCGTTTATTACAGCGAAACTTCCAGCGTTAATTTGACCCTAAGTTTGAATAAGCTACCGCCACAGGTAAGTGATGGCCATTCATTATAGCAGCACAGTCAGCTTTATTAAAGTTTGAATTAATAAACTCAAACACGGAGTGTATTAAACTCTTAATTGTCGTGGGCGTTCAAAATTCGTTTACAGTTTTGGAATTTATAATTAAGCGAAAATTGCCTGTTAACTGATGATTGCGGGTTTCAGTTAGAGTTAAATCCTTTTAAATGCGAGCGCTGATACAATTAAAGGGCATTTTGAGAAAATCGAATTATTTCTCAATTATGTTTGTAATGAAACTGAAAGAGTTATTATGGAGATTTTTCATGTGTCTACAACAACTAGCAATATACCATTCTTTCTTAAAACGAATTTCATAATATGTATATGGTTTTAATGTTGTACACGATTTTACGTAGTTTTAATGTTTTACGCGAGTAAACTGTGTAAATTGTGAGATAATGTAAGTGAACGCTATTTTGCACTGAAATTTTCATTATCTAATTTTTTCCAGCAAAACTCTGAATACAATTTCGAGTTTAAACTCACCTACAAATTTTTGAAGTTAAGCGATGCAAGAATACGATACGGAAATAGTACACTAAGATCCTATAGGTAAGTTACATAATTAAAAATATAATTATTTCTCTTTCGCTTTCTCTTTCTTTTACTTTTTATCGTTCTTTTCCACTTTGTATTTCTCTTTCTTCTTGTCTTTCTTTCTCTATTTCTCTTTCTCATTCTCTTTTTCATTCTCTTTCTCATTCTCATTCTCTTTCTCATTCTCTTTCTCATTCTCTTTCTCATTCTCTTTCTCATTCTCTTTCTCATTCTCTTTCTCATTCTCTTTCTCATTCTCTTTCTCATTCTCTTTCTCATTCTCTTTCTCATTCTCTTTCTCAATCTCTTTCTCATTCTCTTTCTCATTCTCTTTCTCTTTCTCATTCTCTTTCTCATTGTCTTTCTCATTCTCTTTCTCATTCTCTTTCTCATTCTCTTTCTCATTCTCATTCTCTTTCTCATTCTCTTTCTCATTCTCTTTCTCATTCTCTTTCTCATTCTCTTTCTCATTCTCTTTCTCATTCTCTTTCTCATTCTCTTTCTCATTCTCTTTCTCATTCTCTTTCTCATTCTCTTTCTCATTCTCTTTCTCATTCTCTTTCTCATTCTCTTTCTCATTCTCTTTCTCATTCTCTTTCTCATTCTCTTTCTCATTCTCTTTCTCATTCTCTTTCTCATTCTCTTTCTCATTCTCTTTCTTATTCTCTTTCTCATTCTCATTCTTTTTTTCATTCCCTTCCTATTTCTCTTCCTTTTTCTTTCGCTTTCTTTTTCTCTTTCTCAGAATGTATTCGTCCATTAGTAGATATTTCTATCTTTAGCTGTTCTAGTACATTGTTTTCCTACTATGTTTTTTCTCATTGTTAATCCACATTTTACTGCGGTCTCCCAACACCTCTTTTAGTTTTACGTGTTTTCGCTATGTTATTTTTTTTGAGTTTTCACTTACCATATGTCCGACTCATTGCCATTTGAGTCTCGCTACATGACTCATGACATCTGACATCTGTTACTTTCGTCCTATTGTGAATTCAGTGGTGACTTTGTCCTTCACCCCAAGACCATTTTTAAAGGTCATTTCAAGGTCAACTTTCTTTTTTTAAGTGCAAACCCCTATTTTTTATTCTGGAATCAGAAAGAACTGAAAATTTTACAATCACGTATGTATTTGACCTTGGGTTCTAAGGTCTTTGCAATGTCAATTGTTATCTGCAACGTAAATTTTTCAATTTTTTTATTTCTATAATTTTGTTTAGTTTCTTTTTTTGCTGAGGGTAATAACTTTGAACATATGCTTTAGAGATCGAACATAATGTTAAATATCCACGAATTGAAAGACTTTAAAGTGCAATTGATTCATATAAACCTAAAAAAAACTAAAATACAAAAAATTTAAAAAAACTTAAAAAAACTGTTCAGAGGGGCTCTATCAACAAAAGAAAACTACACAGCGCGTCCTCAGGTTGAGTATAGAGGAAGTCCTTCTTTAGATACAGGGTAACAACGAATATGCGCCGACAGCCAGTGGAATCCCACCTTCTTTCAAAGCTAAGTTACAATATTCGCTGCAAATAATGATTGCTCTTGAAATGACCTTAAGAGTTCACTTAGACCCCAAGGTCAAATACATACCTGAATGTAAATGTTTTCGCTCTTTCTAATTTCCAAATAAAAAATTGGGGTTTGCATTTAAAAAAAGAAAGTTGACCGGTACTTTTGTTACAGCCTGTATATTATCCAATTGCAATGAAGCGACACATGCACTTTCGTTATATTTTTTTATTTTTCAGAGGGAAACTCAACGCCAACACTTATTGCGACCGTCTACTCGAAGGATGTGCGAAAAGAAGCTGTCGCATTCAATCCCCTAATTACCCGGGAATCTATCCAAGGAATATCAGTTGCAATTATCGCGTCAGGGAACGTAACGTGCCGACGGGGAAACACGCATTGATCGCCGTGAGGCAAGCAAATTTCCACTACAAGGAGCACACTAATAAGTTCGACAACAGTGATAAAATTTTACGGTCAGTAAACTTATAGTTTAATTCATATGTTGTTGATATACTTCTATCAGAGTCTGCCGGCAGAACGAGCGTTTTCATTCAGCATTAGTTGTTTCCGTGAATTTCTAACCCGTCATTTTAGTCAAAACAATACTTTATTGTTATTAGGGGGGATCACATAATTTATATCTGCTATTAAAATTTAATTAAAAACAAGTGTCATCGTGCTAATTAAGAACATAAGTAGTTTATTAAAACTGTTCTGTTCCGCCTTTTCGTGCAAAGCCTCTCTTTTCTAAATCTTAAGGCTTTCAGATTCTTCAGATCGTTTTCATTATTCCCGGAAATATTTTTAGGATTAGCTGCGATGCCTATGGTACTGCCTTTCGTAGTATAAATTAATTCTACTCTCCTTTACTACTAAGCCTATGCTCTATCTTTACATTTCTGAAATCTCGCATCAGCACAGTATCGCTGGTATAAACTAGGCATTGGCGTTGTTTTGAGTCCACTTTCGCTCTGAAGAGCTACCTAAACCACGCTGAACGGAACTGTGGATAGTGAGTTTCCTTTATCAGTAAAATCTTTAGTAAAATCTACACAAACGGTGACACGTAGAACTGAAAATGAATTAATTACCTAATAACTTCATTTTCAATTCTTCTGACTGTCACCTACATCCAGTTCCTAAGTTTCTAACAGTTTCAATGACTGAAATAACTTTTTTTCTGTTAATGGTGTCATATAGTTGCTTGTACGTAATGATATTTTTTCCTATTCTTTCCCCATCTGTTGTATTTGGGGATTTTATTTCAATTTCCCTTTTATATATTGGAGCAAGTCTTTATTTTAATCCTGTTATAACTAATATGTGGCCATTATGACTATCAGCTCCCCTACAGCTTCAAATGAATTTCTACCTATTTCTTATAATTTATTGACTTGTACTATCTAGGCTTTGTATTTGAAGCCCACAGTTTTAACTTTTTTAACCGACTTCCAAAGAGATGTTCCAGCTTAATTCCGTTTAATTAAACTTAATTCCATTAGTTTTTTAATAATTATTTTAAAGAAGCGCCCGACAAAGTAGCGGATCAAATTAAAAGTCACAGCTCCACATCACCCAACCCTCTCAGATTAATGGCGATTAGCCTTTTTATGTTCCCTTACACAGAAACTCGTTACTCAATCAAAAAATTAAAAATAAAAGATCTGCTGGCTTTGATGAAATTTCAGGCTTCCTCCTTAGGAAAGTTTTCGGTCCTTTGACTAGAGTCAATAAGATTGTTCCTATTTATAAAAAAAAATAAGCACAGCCCAGAAAACTATCGTTCGATAGCTCTTATACCTGTATTCTCAAAAATATTTGAGTACTGTTTTTTGAATAGACTAGAAAATTTCTTAGAAAAAAATAAAATACTAATAACTTCTCAATATGCCTTTAGGAAAAACTGTTCAACAAAAAATGCAATTCACAATTTCTATCAAAAAGTAATGGAATATATGGAAAAAGGCGAATACCCTGCTGGGATCTATTGTGATCTAAGCAAGGCATTCGATTGTGTTAATTTAGAACTGCTATTAAATAAAATGCATGCGTACGGAGTAAGGGGGTTAGCACTATCATGGCTTTCAAGCTTTCTAAGAAATCGTAAACAATTAGTCTCATTGTCGTATGATAGTGGCTACACGCGGCAGTCTTTTATATCCGACTCTGTTAATATAAATATAGGGGTACCCCAGGGATCAGTCTTGGCCCCTGTTCTTTTTATATGTTATATCAATGATATTTTGTCAGGAGTCAGCCCTGATTGGACGATATCGTTATTTGCTGACGACTCATCATTTATTGTTTCTGCTGCAGATAATAATCTTCTTGAAGACCGATGCAATAATGGGATAGCATCGGTTTTCAAATGGTTTAGTCAAAATTATTTATATTTAAACAGTAGTAAAACCACATACCTTAGATTTCATACACCTCAAAATAAACAGGATTTAAATCTTAATATTAGAATTGAAAACGAAATAATTCGTCGTAGTGAAACCACTAAATTTTTAGGGTTAAATTTAGACCATACCATGAGTTGGAGAGTACACTGTGACTCTTTGAGCTCTAAGCTGCATGGTTTGTGCTTTATGGTTCGCAGTTTAAAAAAGGTCTTAACAAACTCCGCACTCATTCAACTATATTATTCACATAAAAATTGATATGTAATTTCGTTAAGATTGTGGAGAAGCTCTTTCCTTATTGTGCCTAATAAAATAATCATATGTAGGTATCCAAAAACAAATTTGATGCGGCGGCTCATATATTCAGTGTTCTATTTCATTTGGAGTTCTGCATATCGATATATAGTATATGAAGTTTACGAGATTATGAATGTTGGCTTACAAGTAAAATAGTTTTGGCTATCGAAAATTTGCAAACACCAAAATTAATTAGAATTAAATACTGCATCCAGTTATGTTATTATATCACCAAAAATTTTAAATAAATAAAGATAAGAAAGCACTTCAAAATGAAACAACTTACTTAACTAAAAAGCAAGGTGCAAAATTAAACATATAGTAAATCAGTTGTCAATGATTAAATAGATATATCTTCTATCTTGCACAGACCTCAGGGCGAATTTATCTCAATAATAATGAGGTACCTAAGGCACAATAAATTATTTTTAAGTTTTCCCTGTTCATGAAGCAGAAATTCTTACAAATATTCTTTTACAAATCCAAAAATCTTATTATTAAAAAAAAATAGGTTAAAACCAAAGTGATTTTATACTGGAATTCATTTCTTCTGCTTAATAAAGTTTTCAACTAAATACAGAAACACCAGTTTTTGTGAAAATTGATTTTATTATATAAGAAGCATATAAAGTATAAAGTCAAAAAAAATAAATTAAAAAGATACAAATTATATTTCACCTTAAACTAACCTAATACTAATATTCATTTACAACCAAGTTGCTCACTTATTTGTCAAAATACAAAAAACCTACACGTACAAACTACATTACTTTAATTTAATTATCTATATTAATGCATTTAATATCAAAGTTCACTTACAAACCAACTTGCGTACCCACCGCTTGATCCTCCTTTTAGATTTATGCGGCACCATCTCTATGAAATGATTATCAATATCTGCCCTTATTCTGAATAGTAATTTAACGGCTTCTTCTATACCTTTTGCTCTGTTCAAGAATTCTATTGAATCGGTTATCCTGTACTGCTGCCTGCATCTCACACCTACTTTGACGTATATTTCTAGCCTATGGTCGGGAATGTTTACAATGTTTTCGTTAAATTCACAGTGCAAAACTGCCAGAGTTGAACAACATTGATTTCGGATATGTATGTCAACTAACTTGGGGTAACTTAGTTCCAAAAGTTGGATATACTGTTCCAGCGAATCCATACATAAGACAGCGTATAGCGGAGATTCTCTGAAATTTGGACGTTGCGTGTTCTGTTGCTTCTTGAACTTGTTTAATAATTGTAACCCCATCGTTGATATGATAGACGATTTTTTTCTTTCTAAACTCACTTTCCTCTGGCAGAATTAAAACTGAAAATTTTAACCACCTACCCCCTATCTTATAGAGACACTCATTTTAATTCGGCTAAAATAGTCAAACACTTATTGACCAATAGAAATGATTTGGCCAAATCCTTTGAAGATTGGCACATTAATGGTTTCAAAATCTGCCTTAAGAGATAATAAAACTCATAATACCAATAAATCCTCTAGTTAACGGAATTTTGTTTAAGTAGAAGTAATAAAAGGACCCTAATTATTACACAGGTAGTAATAGATCATATTCACCTTACAAGTTAATGGTTATTATTGCATTTACTTTGTAATTATGACATTTGTAGCACTCAAAAGTACTTATCCAGGATTATTGATTGACCAGATAATAATCATAGTAGATTTACAATTTTGTGTAGACGGACAGTTATAGGTTATAGGTTTATAGGTGTTAGGTTCTGAGTACTACTTGGAAAGAATATTTACATTTTAATAGACAATCCCCTGGTCACCCTTATATTAACAGGAGTTGTAGATATTACTAACTTTCATTAGCAATTTAAGTTTTGTTTTTTATTCAAATATGGTAAATAAAATATAATATTAAACAGATAGGAAGGAACTAAGTTTTTCAACTTTTCCACCTCCCAAATATTTGTGAATTTGTATAACTTACGGAAATCAACATTGTCAAGATTATAAAACTGTAATGAATCTAACCCATAAAGAAGTTATATAAAAATAAAAAAGTACTGTTTGTTCTATAACAAAATTTTCTTCCAATTAACTCCGTTTACAATTTTATTACCATTTATGCGACACTTCGTTCTTTGTATTTTCAAATTTATTAATAATGGTTTTATCTCATTTATCAATTACACTGGTTTTTATAGTTAATAATTATTATATTTTAACATTGAATACTCTCTTCGAGGTGTCATTCGAAAACCCTAGATATCGGGCTTACATCTCGCGTCCTCATATTTTAACATTGATGATGTTTCTGAGTAGTTTTAAATTTGGTATTGGATTGAACGGTTTTATTTTTATATAAAGAGGCAATTGCAAGTAATGATTTATGTAAAAGTTAAATGTAAATTTTTTATTACATCGACATCTAGGTGTTTCCCACAGATTCTTCAAATTCGAAGTGGCGCTATGTGTCACACCGTTTGCCAGTGATTCATAGGACAGTAAGTAAATACGAGAAAGAATTTGTACCTATCAATGCAATTATTATACTATCTTTTCTTTTCGAGATTTTACAATCCATTGAACGCAATACAATGTATTGTTTCTAGTTTAAATTGTTGGGGTAATTTTTTACGCGGTTATATTTTTAAAATTTGTTGCAGCTGATTATGTGCGGTTTTCAAACTTCTACACATTTTTGTAGACTTCTTACCAATCATAACGAAAATTCATGTCATTTTGAAGGTGAACTAGGCTGAGTAGATTTATAATATTTGTTAAATTTAAACTTTTGAAGCACATAAGTAATATATGTTTTTCAAAATAGAACAATTAAATAGTTGCCAATAATTCACAAAACGTTACACTATCCAATAAATAGCATATTCATAGTTGTTACGTAAATGCACAAAGTAATAAATGTGTTTTGGGTAGTTTGCTAGAAGTCTGTTAAAAATCAAAATGATAATTATATTTTTGATGATAGGCACCAAAAAATATTTTTATGCAAATTCCGTTAAGGATTTCGGTTTCAAATATAAAAGAAATCATCTGGTATAATTTGATCAGAAAAACACTTGTCTTCACGTAAACAGTGTTAGTCGGTGATATAGTTTGATTTGATGTATGGTTTCACGTCTCCGATATGGGATATGTTTTTGGGGTTCATCCGTTGCATCGCAATCAGTCTTTATAGCACAAAAACGCATTTTAAGGTCTTTACTTGGTGTTTCTCAAACTACCTCATGTAGAACTATATTTAAACAACTGAAGATATTAACCATGACGGCTATATTCATATTTGAGGTAAGCTTACTAATTTTTCTAAACAGAAATAAATACATAAAAAACAATGTGGTGCATGACCACTTCACTCGGGGCGGAGACAGTCTGCGAGAGCCTCTAAGCCGACTAAATATAACTAAAAGATCACCTGATAATTTATGGATAAAAATCTTTAATAAGCTTCCACAGGATATTCTACACTCTGCGAATGTCAATATTTTCAAAAAAAAATTAAAGAATTTTTTAATAACGAAAGAACTGTACTCGTTAGATGAATACTTTGTCAGTTTTTTTTAGCGGATAGTTAATATGATTTATTTTGTATTGTAAATGTACTCCACTTTATTGTGTCAAACAGTAATAACTGTGTAAATATTTATTGTAAATGTACCTGCAATCACTGTGATAATTATGCAAATGTACGCTCAAGTAACCTGCCGGATTCCATACATTGTAAGCTATGTCATATTTGGAAATAAATATCTTTATCTTATCTTATCTAGTGTATCGAAAATATTTTTTTTTTAGATAAGGCATGTTTTCTATATGGTATACGGTGGTAGGTGTGTGCGTACATCGAAATTCAAGCAGCGAGGAATGTGCGCGGTCGAAGTATTGGGCGAAGTAAAATTACAGCTAGGTGGGTCCAAAAAATCTTACAAATAAATGTGATATTGCGTAGTACATAAGCAGTTCCATTATAGAATGGTTGAAATATAAGATGAAACAGAATTAAAGTTATACAGGGTGGTTCAAAAAATGTACTGTGTGGCACATAATTAGTTGCGTATACAAGGTGGTTGAAATAAGAGTGAAGTAAAACTAGGGTTATACAGAGTGAATATAAAAATGGTTAAATAAGCATGTGCAGTAAGGATATTCGAGTTATAGGGCGGAGGGTTCAAAAAATGTTTGAAGTAGTTGCACATACAGGACGTTTGAAATATAAGGTGGAGTGGAATTACAGTTATACAGGGTGGTTAAAAAATGTTATATAGTGTGGAATGTAAGTAGTTGCTTATACTTGGCATATTGGGTGATTTAAAATTATAAGTATATAGGATGATATAAACAATAGAAAAATAGACACAGTCAATAGGGTGGAAAGGATAGATACTTAAACACGGCAGTTGCAACATGATAGACAAATAATTTATATTGGGTTACCAATACACATAAACATATACAGGGTATTTATAGAAAGTGGACTAAATAATTAACAAATAATTAAGTTAAAAAGTATGTCGATAATTTAAAAAAAAATACAAATTAGAGAGAGAGAGGAAGAGATAAGAATACGCTAAAACAATCAATTGATTTATACCTTAAGTCAGATAAAAAAAATATGTCAGAAAATAGTTATTGATTGCACAGGGTTTCTAAACGGTTTTTATTTTAAGTCAGTTGGTTCTTTTTTAAAAGTAAATTATTTTTGTCATGTTTTTTCTACAATTCATAATTATAAAATTGTTGTCCAGTTTATTGAAATATTTAATAGCTTGGTATTTAAAATACTGCAGTTTTTAGTTATTTTTGGAAGTAACAATCATGTAACAACACTATTCGATTGCAAATATTTATCTTTTAAGCTGTCATAATGAAACCTGAGGAATTCTAATATAAAACATTGTCTGATGCTTAAAGGAATTTGATCTCTTGTTAGCTTATTTATTTTGGGTATTTAGAAATAAATAATTATATTTACTCATTCACGTTTGTAAACAAATTCCAAATTATTTTTTAGCACTTGGGAAAAATGTAACATGATGCAAGACTACATGGAAATCCTTGATGGTTGGGGAGATTCAGCCACAACTCTGGCACATTTATGTAGCGGAGAAACAATGCCAGAGATCATAAGTAGCGGCCCTGAACTTCTAGTCAAATTTCAGACTTCGCCGTATGGAAATCCTTTTCATCCACTACCACTGTCTTACCTGCCAGGATTTGAATTAGAAATTGAGGTAAATATAAAACGAAATGAAAAAACAGATAACGTTTAAATCACAGCAATGCTTCATTAACACCAGACTTGATAATTTTGTCGATTATCCCACTTAATAGTTATTTGTCAAAATCAAGTTTTTTCCCAAATTTGATTTGATTTAATAAAAATGTATGAACAGTACTACCAAATAGTGCAAAAACTGTGTATCTGTGAAATCATTAGTTCGATACTAACAACTTTTATCTATGAAACAACTGTTCATATAAGTAACTGTATACGTTTATTATTTATTAATTGTATCAGTTCATCTTTGTTAATGGTCATTATTGTTTGAATATTAAAGTACAACAGGCTACTAGCCAGACTGTAACGCCAGAAACAGACCTACCGATCGCCGGCGCCGGGTTGTAACCGGGCTGTGTGTGCGGATATACGGAGTTAGGACGTAACCCATGTCTGTTTCTTTAAATGAGTCTGATCGGCGACGCTAGCAAGTTACTTTCTGACCGACTTTCTTACCGTTTCGGGTCGGTAGGTATGTGATGAGTGATATATTTTGCATTTCGTTCTAGCCTTCCTTATAGAACAGAACAGAAAAGAATTGTTTCGGTTCTGTTCTATAAGAAGATCTTTAAGGAAATGGTCCCGAATATGCTAGGTATGTCGAAAATATTTATTCGTTTAAAAGCCAATTTACCCCATCTGCAGCGGATTGCTAGTGCATCTAATTAAGCCCCATTCCCAAGAGAATTTAAGCCAAGAATAACGTATAAATGCAAACAAACAAATGTTTATAGACACAGAAGAAAATTTAATTCAATTGTGTAAAAGACCCTTTAACTTCACTTTCACGATTGGTTTCTTAAATTTACTTAAGTAATAAAAATCGTACTAGAGACGGAATAAATTTAGTTCACCGAAGTCATTTTTTCTCAAAAAACAGTACTACCAACCCAACAAAGCTTTGCAAGGGGTAGATGAACCGGCGTACTTAGCAATTTATTTGAAATTTTGGACATTATTGACATTTTTGACTTTTTTTGCATTTTTACATTTTAGGCATTTTGACAATTCTAATATTTTTGGCAATTTTTTTACGAGATTTATGACTTGCGATGAATTAGTGAGTGAAACCATAAATGCAATATTCGCCCAATGACGTATTACGTGTCTATTAATTTAAAAAATTAACATAGCAATCAAATTTCATGCAACTCGTATACCTACGTGAATTTACACAAAGTCAAGCAAGCAACTCAGTTCTTCTCATTTAATGAAAATATATACTGATTTTTCTGCATGCATTATTTTTTGTTTCCCACAAATTAAATTTCTTTAGGGAAAATAGACACTTTCATTACCCCTCCCCTACCAGTTAATAGAATTTAAAAAAAAATAACTATCACGTCCCTATTAAATTAATAAATAAAAATAAATATATAATTCTCGTGCCCCAATGAAATACGTAAATATTGCAAAATAACTAAATTCAGTTTAATTTATTTTGACAGGCAAGTATAAATACCAATTTACACGCGTTAGTCATATCATTTTTTGTTTCTGACATACTGAATTTTCTTAAAAATAATTTGCTCAAGTGCGAGTTGGACTCGCATACTCAGGGTTCCGTACCACCTTCAAGATTCTAATATTCCAGTTTCAGACAAGCAGGGAATGAGTACATTTTCTTATATTTACCCTTATATCTTTTAAAGGAAGTGTTTTAAATTTATAAAAAATATAATACACTTTGATTTTCCACACATAGGCTTTTTATTTTATCTGCTTTAGGATTCGCTTGATTTTTATCACAATACATATGTATTTAATTTTCTAATTTGGCCCCCAAAAATAAAGACTAGAGTTTTATTTTATTAATAAACTTTCAGAGAAGTCTTTTATAATCTACTGTCTGAGTTTTGAGCCTCTGTAGATTGGAAGATAAAGGGCAAAATAAGTCAAGTTTTAAATTATAAATTATTAAATCTGTTATTCAAATTATTAAGTAATACAAATAAAATATATTTTTCAAAATTTAAATAGTGTAATTTCTAAAGTGGGAATTAAGTCGATATTTAATATTTTTGTTAATATCTTTTAAACATGATTTAAAAATATTATATATTTGTAATTCACATAATGAGCCTTTTATCTGATATATTACATGATGTGTTTGAAAATTGAATCTTAATTTTCCATTTAATTGTATAATTTGTCCCTAAAATTACTATGGGGGTTTTCTAATAATTTATTTTCCGTTTAATTCTATTATTTGGGGGCCAATTTCAGGTTTCAAAATAAAATGTAGCCAATGTTCCTCAGAGATAGAGTAGCTGTATATTAGTGATAGAATTTTTAACAAACACAAACCAACAAACAATAAAACAAATTTTATCCCTTTATATATTAGCATAGATGTAGACAAATGATATATAACTTAAACGAACATGTTTTGTTTCAGGTAATCTATGTCAACAAAGAATCTCCAACGTATATAGAACCCGGAAAAAAATGCGAATTTTTAGTGACCACATTCGATAACACCTCCGGTCTTCTAGTGAGTCCTCTTCACTCCCTCCCTCCAAACACGACATGTCACTATCACTTTCGAGGCCAACCGAGAGACATAATTTGGATATCTTTCATCAAGTACCACGTAACCAGCGAAAGACTCGAATTCGAATCTGGGGATTGCGATGTCGAACTTCAGATCTGGGATGGTGACATAAAAAGTGATAAGACGGTACCTCTGATGGGTCAGTTTTGCAAAGACGACAAACCCAAACTCTGTGATCACACTTTATTGAAAAATTCCACTAGACTTACCAGGCCGTGCGGTCTTGCCGAAAGCTACGTCAGTTCACATTCCGATCTCACCATTTCTCATTCTGTCAAATATGGCAGCGTGCTGTATCCCGTCAACTTCGTTTTGAAATACGAATTTGTCGATTTATCCCAGGAAGGATTGCAGTACTCCAGGAATCCTTGTGACAGACTCTTCAGGATATCGAACGGTAGATTCTACTCTCCGAAAATAACTTTCCTGTATGGAAGAGGAGGACAAACAGACTTAACTTGCACATATCAGTTTGAATCGGTTGAGCAACAAAAACTGAAGATAACTATAAACAAAGCGCAATTCGGTCCTAAAGACTGTTATTCGGTATACGATCAAGAAGTGAATAGATGGGAATGTCATCCAGCGAATAAGGATGACGTAGCGTTCCTAAAAATTTCAGAATATCCTTGGAAAGATATCGAAATTAAACGAGACTGCTTTTGCCATAACATAACTGAGCCTTTCAGTGTTATCACGAGAACTTCCAAGAAAGTGGTAGTTAACTTTACTGTTAAAAACATGAAAATAATTGAAGATCACAATAATTATTACTTCGATGCCAATTTCGAGTTTATTCCTAATGAAAATAATTGTATTAATCCTTGGAAGAATAGAAGACTGAAGGGTTCAAGTGGAGAAATAACCATTAGAAATGGTGATCAGCGTTTTAAATCTAGTGAAGAAAATGTTTATCAGAACCATACTGTGAAATATTGCTTGCAGCAGCCTTGGCTCATAGAACCCGAAGAAGATGGAAACTTTATCTATTTGAAGATCAAAGGTACCAAGAAGAGGGATACTAGACTGTGCCCTAGTAAGAATCGGATAATTGTTTATTCTGCTGGATTAACTGAAGAGGCACATGTAATTTGCCCGCATTTCTCGAATCTCGACGACGTGGTGGAAATGTTTTCAGAAGGTTGGAGTTTTTACAGCTACAGGAAAATACAGAATAGGAACTCGAGAAGTTTTATCATAGAGTTTATGAGAAGGGAGGCCGGTAATTTTGCTGTTACATGGATGGAAGTGTCTAAAAATCCGGCATTGACGTTACCAACTTCTATGTTGATGATAACACCACCTGAATGTCCCCACAGGTAAGATCTTAGCTCATTTACCTTCTAGATATAGCCTGTCATGCACAAATATCGTAGAAGAGTAAAGAGAGAGAGAGCAATAGTGAGGACAAGAGGCCATTTCACTGGGTTGGGAGCTACTTCCAATGAAATACGTTCTGCATGTTGTTCATTGTCTGCTTCCACCCACTAAGTGAAATAGCCTGTTACCGTCTCTATTGCCCTCTCTTTCGAGCGTTGCTAGGATTTTGTGCATGACAGGCTATTTCTAGGAGGTACATGATCTAAGGGTAAGATTGATAGTTAAATTCTTATTAATGTTAACCAAGGGGTGTATCTTTAGTTATGTTTTGAGGGAGTGGGCTCGAAAAATAGAATAGCATTTTCTTTGGCGGGAATAAAATACTATGTATACGTTCTAATTCAATGTACTACTTTACAATTTATTTTAAAACAATGACAGTTTTCTAAATTTTAAGCGACTTTTCAAATATTTTTCTTCTCTTAGAGCTACATTTAAATTTAATATGCGAAACATTGAGATATATCCTAAATAATATCATAAATGCGAAAGTGAGCTTGTTTGTTTGTTAGGCTTTCGAGTATAAACTGCTGATTATGATGAATTTTGGTATAGAGATAGATGGGACCCTGGAGACGGTTACAGGGTACTTTTTGTCGCGGAAAATTTATAGGGGTAGGTTGAGGAAAGTGGTAATTTTTGTTTGAAAGTTTTTATTACTTCTTCCGATTTGCTTGTAGATTTATTGTTTATAATTGATATTTAAAGTTTACATTAATTTTTCAAACTACTGTTAAAA
This sequence comes from Octodonta nipae, assembly GCA_034190945.1. Taxonomy (NCBI): domain Eukaryota; kingdom Metazoa; phylum Arthropoda; class Insecta; order Coleoptera; family Chrysomelidae; genus Octodonta; species Octodonta nipae. The sequence continues at coordinate 118,801,742 of CM067220.1, forward strand.
AGGGGATGAAATGGGGTTGTAAAGATAATATAGAGAAATCGTATTCATGAATCTAAAATTTGGCAGAAGGCAATTGATAGATAGTAGACATCAGCTAAGAAAGAAATTTTGAAAATCCAATTTTATGGAGAAAAATGGCGGAGGCGAGAGGGTGATCTTTGTATGAACCATTTTATGGAAACATCTGATTTAGTAATTGGTTGAAATTTTGCAGAAAATATTTTTGATGACAAAGGGTTATAATTTTAATATTTATTTTTGGAAACTACCTTAAAGAAGTTAAATGGAGATAGCAAAGTTTATACCGAATATTCGTACTCTAAAACTCTATCTTTTTAAAATGATTGCATTTAGCTAATTCAGCTATGCCCGTTTATACCGATAAGGTACTGGACAGAATTTTAGTAATAAGTTTATTACCATATAGTGAAATGATATAAAAACATAATTTGATCAGTGATTGTGCAAACCGGATTGGGCAATTTTGATGATTTAGACTGAATTGTATTAAGGAATATTACAGAAATAATTTTCTATAACGTGAAATGTTTTCCAGAAAATAATAAAAACAGTAATTAAGGGACTACATTTCAATAAATTTCAATAAACCGTCACTATTTTCTCCAATACAGCTGGATCAGTTTGAATATTTTAAATTGTATTATACATAAATATATTCCAGCTTAGTTCACTATATTTTTCTATAACGTAAAACATACCGTTAATCCGAAAATCGTAGAAATATTTGCAAAAATACGGTAAACATCAATATAAATGTCAAATTTTCATTATGAATATCAAGCTTAAATGTCAAGATATGCATAAAAGTTTTCCTTGTGATTGATTTGAAGTCTATTTGAATCGAAGTTCTTTTACGGGGCTTACCTCCTCCTTTTTGGAAGTCGGTTAATAATCCAAACGTTTCAGGGTCAAAATCAGACCCCGTTTTCAATGGCAAGAAAAAATCAATTCAATTGAATTAAAATAAAAATAAAAACTTAAGAAATTCGCAATGAATTTTTCGTATCGATACACTAATGGAATATTTTGTACTATTTCACTCGACTTAGGTTATCAATTCGTCGCGTTTTTGTTGTTGTATGTTACCTGATTTCTTCTCCTGTGGTGCACCGTTTTGAATGAATATGGTCTTTTTTAATAGAGTATATATCCGGATTGGTGAAACTTCAAATTTTGGAAAAGAATTCTATTGGTAAAGTGATAAAATTTGTGAATGAACACATGCGTGCATGGAAATCGACCAATATCCCTAATATTTTAGTCGATTTTTCGATAACTCCTTATGGATGTGTATAGTTTTTTAACGTTTAATCTATTAAGGAAGATCTTTAGGTGATCTCACATACTTTTCTGCGACGTGCAACTTGCAGTTTTGCAGAAAATCGCCGAAAATTCCAAAATTCTTAGGCACTGGAAGTTTTAATTGCGAATTTGAAAATTTTCTATGTACATCTCAAGCATATAGGTAGTAAAGCATAGTATTTTCGGCTCCTTAAATAAATGAGTACCAAGCTCGTTTTGTTTGTATACCAGACAAATATCTATTTAAATGCAAATTTTTCCATTTTGCGAAGACGGTGCTTTTGGTTATCACATTCTCCCGGCCTAATAGAAAATTCAGTGACAACACATGTCAAACTTTAAACTGGTACTTGGTGGGTTATAGACAGGGTGTTTAGTTATAGCAAACAAAATCGCAAAGTAAAGTGGTAGAAGGAGTCGCATTTATATGAAGATTGAAATATAGGACGGACTAGAATGATAGTGGTCCGTAGACAGCCGTATATACAGGATGGTTGGAATATAGGCTGGACTGGACGTTTGGTGGTATAAAAATGTTGAAAAAAATGTGAAATTAAAATTATATAGAGTGATTAAAAAACTGTTATATGATGTGGACATAAGCAAATCATATGCATGATGGTTGAAATATATGCTGGAGTTGAATTATATTTATACATAAGAAGTAGCATAAAGTGTGGAGAAGAATTAATGTTACACAGGGCGATAACATAAAATGTTAAAAAGGAAATAATTTATTGGGTAGCCCACAAGGAGTTATATACTATGGTTGAAATATAGGACGGATTTGATTTGACTCCGTAAATATAGGATGGATTCTACTCCATCCTATAGTTTACAGAAGTAGCTAACAAATTGATGCTTGTCCGTGGGCAGTCGTATGTAGAGGCTGATTGGTACATAGGTTGGAGTGGAATTATCTATTTATACAGGTTTGTCAAAAAAAGTTGTTAAAAAGGTTACATGGCGTAGTCCATAAGGCATAAATATATTTTCAATGCGTACTAGTACATTTTGTTCGTAAAGATTTACCTGTCAATTTAAATGAGAAAGTATTATTGTGTAATGTTGAGGCTTTCGATGTTACCTAGTTCTGTCTATTAAGGTTATACATACAAAATAAAAAATAAAGAATAAAAACTACCTGAGTTCAAAAAAAACTAAAAAGTTGAAAATAAAAATTAAAAAAAAATATAACCGACTTCTACCTATAACTAAAAAGCTAAAAATAATTATAACAAAGTACAACTCTAGCAAATAAATAACACATTCAATGTTGTAAGGTACCTACCCAGGAAGTAAAAAATTTAAACATTAAAAGGTGCTCATTCTGTACAAATTAATTACCTACCAATCTAGTATATTTTTGAAGTCGGTGCCAAGCAACAATCAAGTTTGAGGAATTAGTACGAAATGAAAGATGGCACCGGCTTCAAAATTGATTGGTAGGTAATTAATTTGTACAGAATGAGCACCTTGTAATGTTTACATTTTTGTACTTCCTTAGTTATAGGTAGAAGTCGGTTATATATATTTTTTAAATGTTTTATTTGAAATATACAGAATTTCCAGCAGGGAGTGCTATTCTCAAAAAATCAAAAAAAATACCAGTTCTATATTGTTCTGTAATATATTATAAATATTTTCAGTTGCCCAGAGCTGGGAGCTTGCATCAGTTCAGAACTTTGGTGTGACGGCTTGAGACACTGTCCGTCCGGAAATGATGAACAAGAATCCAATTGTTCCATCCACGCAGAGTTTCCTACCGCCTACTTGAATTCTGTGGCATTTTCAGCAGCAGGGATAGTTATATTAATATCTGTTGTCACAATATCATTTTACTTATTTAAACATTGGCGACACGAACAGAAAAACGTTATGGTATCTGTTACTGAACATACTTTTTTAGAATTTAAGAGTGGTTTGTGTTAAAAGTTGTATTAGTTGACAGTTTATGCAAGATTTGCAAACCAATTAAGTAAGACTCCTATTTTAACAAAACCTTCCGGACTAAGAATCAGCGACTACCAGAATTACGTCATAACATAGTGGATGAGATCTTTACAAGTGTTGTGGTTTCAGATGCTGAAGTAAGAAAAACAAATTATTTTAGTTATCGATATGTAGCACTTGCAATTTTCATAGATTACAATACGCATTTAAACATGTAGAAAGAGAGGCCAATAGACTTAGCAACAGGCTATTTTAATCGATTGGGAGCTGCTTCCACCCACCAAGAGAGATAACATGATGCTCTCTTGATTGTACTCTTTTTTAGTTTTGTTACGGTATTTGTGCATTCCGGGTTACCTCCAGAAGTATATGCTCTATGTTTTAGGTCGCACACCAAGCCTTAGAGCATATATTTCTGAAAGTGCCTGCAGTGCACAAATATCGTAGCAAGACTTGAAAGAGAGAGCACAGTGGGTGGAAGCAGCTAACGAACTACGACTACTATTTCGCTCCCAATCGAGTGAAATATAGTTTTGCTCTCTCTATTACCCTCTCTGACAAGCTAACTTCAGAAATATAAGCTCTAAGCTAATAGTTTCTTGGCATCTTCCATTGGGAGAATTTTTTTTTTTTTCGCTTTTCTTAAATAATTCACTATGAGTTGACATAAGTCTGATATTCGCGCCTCGTACCCTACTCTTAACTGTACTATCTAAGTAACTTAGGACTTGTAAATATCTATTAATATCCTTTCTCACACTGTAGCTAACAATATTGTTTCACTGTAGTAAATTTATTTTTAAGTATGTTTTCAGTATTCATACAGGGTGGAATCAGAGTAAAATTGAAGGATAATCAATGTCTTTGTTGAAAATTTATTGTTGATTATAAAAACAACAAAACAACAATAATCAACATTTATTTGTATTAAGTGTATATAGTCTGTTATATTTTTTTGGACTGATTACGTAAAAGTGACAATATATTTCCGAACCAGTTAATAAAGAGCAAAGCAAATAGAGTAAAGTCTGTAAGTGAAGTAAATACGTCTACAATGTAGTCATAAGAGACAGATCTAGACAAAGCAACGTTTAATTTATGACGAAAATATTGCATCACTAATAACTCTTTCAAAGGTTACTTCATTTCACAAAAAAATATATACACAATGATGTGATATATGCATAGGTACCTTTCGATAGACCATAAGTGCAGCCATTAAATCGTTCTGCTTAATTTCTTGACTCAATTGATAAGTCTTATTGCGTTATTCATACCTTTTATCCTCATCTGATATCCCTCAACAGCTATATTCTCAATGTCGTTTTCAACCCTTCTACCATCATTAATTGTTCTCAATGAAGTGACTGCTGGTCCTCATCTTTGTTTTTTGAAGTCATCTGTTATAATTGGATTTTCTATCACTTCATTTATTTTAGGTCATGATTTTTGCCTTTATTTGCAAATTCTTTCAATTTTCAGTACTGTGAAAATTTAACACGGGCCGCTCCAATCAATAAAGATTTGGAAATGAAAGATTGGAAACCTTCTGTTTAGCAAAGAAGCCAACTTTAATTTGAGCACAAGTGTCGCTACTGGGCAGAGAAAAATGCAAGACCGAAACATCAGCGACCATCCCATAGCATAAAGTTTATGGTTTGGACTGTAATGTCTATTCCACATTTCCACCGGTCTGAATGAGCACTCAGTGTAAATAGTGGACATTTTTTGCAAAATGCCCCAATAGTTGCAAAAGCAAGGACGCAATTTAAGAACATGGTTCCAGCCACCAAAACAACCATTTTCTGTAGAGATACATGAAGGATAAGGAATACGAGAACAAATCGACGAATCATCAATATCATATCGAAAAATGTTATCTATGCGGTCGATATATGCCATGTAACATCTGTATATGGTTTAGTGTTTGTAAAATCTATCTAGGAATGTCAAATCATAACTTCAGCTTATTCTAGTAAGTCTGTTTCCAATGTTGTTTATAGAATCTTTACCAAATTATCCAGTATCACTTTGCAATTTCTATTAACTACCGCTACAAAATTATTTCATCACTGTTTCCAAGCTTCGAGATCAACTTTGTAGTTTTGGATTACTTTAATACTGTTTCTGTTTATGCGTATAATTAATTATCAAATATTTTAGTATTTATGTTTAGGAATGTATCCAAATCTTTAATGGATTTTATATATTTCCCCTTTATGGCCAGTTACACCGCTGTTTTTGTATATGAGTAAAACCTCAGCGCTATTTTCTTTGTATCACTCAAAACACTCTCATAATGTTGTAGATTTCATGCTTCATTTTTGTCCTTATCGTATGTATCAATCATCAAGAAGGTAGCAGTTTCGCCTGAACCATAGATAGGTGCTATCATTGGGGTACAATGAATCCAGAGGCCCGATTTTCGAAACATTTAACTGCTCTACCACCCGACTTTTGACTTATGTCGCATGAAAATTGGCATAATTGACGTTTAACCCATATATCAAACTTCATTTATGTCAGTTTTCATACGACATTCGTCCTTCGTCGAGTGCTAGAGCCGTCGAGTTTTTTTTTCGAGAATCAGGGGTCGGTTGTTTTAGTTGCTACTCCTCTTCTTTACTGACATTTTGAGGGATAAGGCTCCAGATTGGTGACTGACATAGCAAAGTTACAACATTATTTACTTTTTAGTATAGGTCTGTCTTTTATGAATGCTATGGAGATAAATGCATAAAATAGCAATTATTACAATACTTGATACGTATTTACAACAAGAACTATTTCTGTACTGAGTGTAATAGTTCGAAAAGTTGGTGACATACGTCATCCTACTTGATTAATGGATATTTAGTTCCTGTAAACCAAAATTCCAGGAATCATATCATTTTTGCCAAATTGAAAAAAGGGTTAGAAGGAAACTGAATTGGCAACTAAAACTCATGTACATTTGTTAATACTAAATGTCGATCACAACATATTAATAAAAAATTAATGTTTTGCATACTGTCAAATCCGATGGCCTAAACAAGCCCGCACTCGTAAAATCATAAAAAAACTGTAACATAGCAATCTTAGTTTGGTAAGAATGGAACCTTATTTTTGTGGGGTTGCTTAAATTGATGTGATCTTTAGTACAATGTGAGGTTAAGTGTAACACTTCAATGACTGACAATATATCTGTTGTATATGTGAAAATTTTTATGCATAATGAATAAAAACAGATGTATTTAGTGTTTATTTTATTTGCCAGATAAGTTTTTATTAATTCACTAGCGCTACTGGTTTTATGTTACCTGATGTTATTATTGAACGCTGACAGAATCTTTCGTATGGTTTGTGAGAAAACTTGGCAAGTATCCAAATATTTACAGAATAATGTGAATTAACTAAAGTAATAGGTTTGTTCGTAGAGGTTCGTTACCAATAACTCGAACGATTTGAAAACTTGTCATGGAATCAGTTGACTCGATTCGCAGATAATTTTTCAAACCGTTGGAATTATTGGCAACTGGCCACTGTGAACAAATATAGAATGTTTGCAACACAACTGTACCATGTACCAACGTTCACAGTCACTTAGAGGTCTACCACCATAGATGTTTTACAAACCAAATTTATCATTTGTTGCCACCTTTTATTGCAATAACATTTTGAAAAAGAATTTGTAGAATGATGAGTTAACGTTGTGAGAGAACAAGTAGCACGACAAAAGTGGAGTATTGATGCATTGGTGGTCACAACAATAGACGAAAAGGCGATAGATGGAATTAACCGTGGGTACATAAAAGGGTAAGTCGAAATTAAAAAATAAGCAGAGGCCTATATCACGAATAGACGAATTAAGGGAGTATGATAGAAGCCTTAAATAGTGTCTTATCTAATGATAATGGAAGACAACTGTTTTCTAAATAAAAATTAAAATGCCAATATGACTATTATATATGAACAAAACAGTGCTAGTAAATTGTAGGTTTTTATCTTCTTTATAAGTAAAGTATTTGTGAATTCTTTACACAAAACACAGTTTCACAGCAGAATATTTTTTAAGATTTGAATGATTGCAAAAAGACTGGAAGGTATTTACTACTGTTTTTTTCAAACGAGTTTCCCATAACTTTTTTGAATGATAAATCTAATGAAAAATGAAATTTTCATATTTAATCTGTTGTATAGAGAACTTGGTGACCTTTAAAATAAGGTATTACATCAAGTTGTTTAATCCCATTTTATTTTAAGAGTTAAAGCTCACCACTGCGGTCGGATAAAATGACAACTTAAATTTTGGACTAAAGACATTCGGGGCAAAAATCGACGAGTTTTAATATTTTTTTCATCCATCAAGAGACCAAAAAAAAAAAGAAAATAATAAGAAATAGAAGGGTGTGGGTACGAAGCTGGATAAGCAGGCGAAAAAAATTTTGTGTTTCCCATCAACTTTGTTACGAATTAAGAAATGAAGATATTTAGTAATTCAAAATTTTTTTCGGCTTAATTTTATTGGAAAACACGTATTTTTAGCAAAGACACAACGTTCTCGTACGAAACTCGCACATCTACTAATTAACCACACTAATTAACATGCATAAACCGATTCGAGCACGTGCGTGGTGGCATCAAAGAGCTTAAACGTAGAGTGAATTAGGTATGGGCGTTACTGTAAGTGGCAGAGTAATAACAGTAGAAAGAGAAAGAAAATATCAGGGAGCGCTTGCTATGTCTCTACCCTACCAATAGTAGGCGTCACCACTGACACTGACCAATCAGGAACGACACGCTTATTCTCTCTCTCTTTCTATTGATATTACATGAATGTCGCTACTTCACGTGCTCTACAGTATTAACCTCTTTGGGTGGCATTCGAGCACGCACGTGAACTGTATACACTATACGAGCTTGCATGCAACTCCTATTCGAGACCTTCTCTTTCGTGATTTCTCGCACCGTGAACACGAACCATATAAGTTTCATTAGAGATGTGCTATGTCCATGATAATTTGAGTTTTATAAGTATTACACACATGTCAAAGGCTTTCTGAATGTCGCATTTAACGATAACATGGTAACGGGAAGAATTCTAGTCTATCTTTGTACAAAATGTTAGTAGGATTTACATGCATTACTTAACGACATAAACAACACAAAACAAACTATTCAGTTTACACTAGAACTTGAACACAATAACAAATTACCATTACCATAGACATTTTAATAACCAAAACACAATCGACATTTGAAACAAATACAATAATGAATTCTAGTCTAGTCTCGGCGGCTCTTTGATGTTCTGGAGAGTTCCGGGAAGAAATATATAAATACGGAGAGCTGAGGAAGCATTCCCTCAGTATTCGTTAGCCGTATAATAAAGATCAGGTGTTCAAAATAATTTGTAAATAGTTCTGTGAACATAAATTAAAGTAGTGGAAATAAATTATAGTGAGTTGGACTGTGTTTTTAAATACATCCAAGAACTGAATTTAACCCGAAGAGTGAAAATAAAAACATTACAATATGGGATTTTTTATTAAGTAATTCATTCTCGAGAATGCCCTTCTTGCATTTTCTAAGGGGTATCAATTTTAGATTCGTTCATTCAACCGATTGTCGACCGATCGGCTATTGGTTAATGCATCGGTACATGAACCGTTTATTGCGCAACTCGATGCATGTATCAGTCGTTGGCTGCACCACCACCACCCTGAAGCCGGTAATCGAAATTATCGTACATTAACTGTTTGCGTATCAATCACCGTGTCACTTGGAACACGAAACTGAACCGTTCACTAAACGGTTGTTGTTTTGAAGGAACGCTATTTTTCTTGTGCGCAGGTACGCGACCGTTGTGTATCGGTTATCTAGGCTGAAGGAACGAACCTTTTATGTTTTGAATTTCTCAACTTATTCTGTTCGTTTTTTATATATTTAGAGATTGGGGATTACATTTGGGTTCTAGAAAATAACTCTAGTTTGAGACAGTTCAACATATTGAAATGGAATATGCGGAGATGGGTATAAAGAGTGACAGTATATGAAAGTAATATATTTTCAAATAATTATGCAAATAAAACTTTATTTCTCGGTAATACTGTACATGTTGTTTAAGTAACATATTTACAATTTAACTGGACTTAACATCTCCTCTCCGTTCAGTGCACGTAAAATATTATCAGCTGTAAGTTTAGCCATGGCGTTTCGAGTGTAAACTGTTGCACTTCCTAGGTGCGGCATAATTACTGAAAAGTAAAACAAAATGATAGAAGGTTCATGTTGTATAACAATATATCTGTTTCGTATAGTTATTAACACTAAACGAAACTTCAAAAATCGTTAAAAAATTGTCTGGTTGGGTTCCAGATTGTCTGGATGTGTGTTTGAACGGGACAAATCAAACAACTGGACCGATTTTATACGCTGAATGAATATAGTTGAGAGATTTCTTTCTTTCCGAATGTCTGTGAGAAGGATTTGCTCCAAAGAATAATCAGTTATCCTGGTAGTTTTTAGGAAATGTTACAAATACTTATCTGTTACAAAAGAATGTATAAGAAACATTAAAACAATAACGAATGAACTTTTTAATAGACAAATTCTTCTTCTTTTTATCTTTATACTACTTCATAGTCCCATAGTAAGATTACTACGTTCATCTCTTAATAAATTAAAAAGCAATTTTAATAAATATTTACTAACAGGGGAATACGTTTCTGTTGCCTGTCACAATATGGCCGCAACTATTTCAAATTTGTTTAAGTCTGTTTTTAACAGATTTCCTCAAATAATTGTTTTAAATACTTTCACACACATCGCATTTTAATGAATCATATACCAAATTAAGACTATTTTTCTCTACATGATGTTTGTTTAACAGTTTCCATAAATAGAAGTTGCTCGCGATAGACGGAAGGTAAGAGCAAGATAAAGTATGAGGACGGTTTGACCCCAGCTGAATAATATATTACGTAACTACCAGTTTGATTTTGATTTGTCCAGTCGTGCGTTGACGGCAAAAATAAAATATTACCTATGTACTTAATCGAATGAGATCTGATTTCTATGAAAATTTGGAAATAGGCTTGTTTTACTTTCTAGATGGAAAGTTATAAAAATGTTCCAGATAAGAAACTTTTTGCATTAAATGAAGGAAAACTATCTCTTGTAATAAGAAATTTAAAAACTTACATTTAGGTGGTTCACTATCACCCTCGATATTAAGAAATACAAATGCCGGTAAAAAATAACCCGTCTAAGCATGTTGAATTAAAATTAGCCGTTTTGATTTACTGTGTGTGCAACTATGCGGAAAAAGGTCTGAACAAAATCGTACCACCTCACAGAAAACCGAGACCCAACCGGACAAGTTGCTGTATTCAATGAAGCCAGACGAACGCTGGTGATCATGTGATTTTTTTAAATCTTTTGAGAAGAATCATAATATATTTGAAGCAAACGTGCACAGCGCATCTAAGAAACAAAACTGGCATACCTTAACACACATCATTTCCTTTGAAGTAATACTTCTTACTAAGACACTCGAAGATTACCCAAGCAGAGACTGGCTAAGTAAAAAGTCGAATGATGTTTATCGAGCATCATTTCTGCATAAAAATTTGTGTAAACTATGCACAAATCATGTGTGATCATATACGCTCGAATAATTTAAAATAAGACACCATTGCATTGCATTAATCACGTATTTTCCATATAATTAGTTACAAAATACAGAAAACTAAATTACAGCCAAAATATTGGCTGCATAATTTTCTGTAACATAATTAGCCAAGGTTTATCTTACTAATAAAAACTTACTTTCGTTGTAATTATGAACAATAAAAAATCAACAACACTATGTTTGACTTAAAACATATTTTTATTTGATGTATTTTAAAGTCATTTCTAGTCTCAATTAGTTCAGTCGCTTATATTCAAAAGAAATTGAAACCGTCAACAACATGACTTTTAATGTTGTATAAATATTAATACTTCAAGCTATAAAAGTAACAACTCCAATGACTAAGTCTGAAGTTTTATTTATAACTGGGGACAAAGCACTAGCGGATCCAGTGGGGGCTAAGGTGCTGAAGCCCCCCCCACCAATCATCTGAGTGGTATGCCTTTTTAGTGTTTATCGTACTAAAATCAACCTTCAGTGTCGTCAAGCCCCCCCCCTTCAAACGAGTTCAAGCCCCCCCAGACAATCCTGGATCCGCCTCTGGGTCAAAGTGCTCTTATGTACCTTCTATCATTAGTAACCTCTATTTGCAGTCATTTTTAAAAAGGCATAGCTTTTATTTGATATATGATAAACTAAATCGCGCGTGAGTGAAAGTTAAATAAAAATTAATTTAAAAAAATAATAAGAATACTTACGGCCATTTTTTGACAGGCAACCTAACAGAAACGTATTCTCCTATTAGTAAATGTCTAATGTTTATTGTTTTTGGACTGTGAAGAATTTAATCTGCATCTCTTGTATCTGTTTAGGTGAAGCTATGAATTTTTTTTCTCGTTATTTCTAGACGCAGGAGCGGTGGCAGCCAATAATGGGGAGTTACCACATTTTACAAAATTATTTTGAGTATCAATTTTTTTCATATTTCCTTATTTTAATATATTTGTCAATTTAAATGTGGAAGGGGACTGAACCCTATGCCCACTCTCGGACCAAAACTGTCTAGACCCAATTCAAAGTGAATGAACATGCGGTCATATTTTAATTCGCTTTAATTTTGATTAACGTGTTTTTGATGCCATTGACAATATAAATAATGAATCAAACAAAAATATTCAAAATGTCTTACCGAGGTTAGGAATATCCAATAATTCGTCGTTTGGAGGCAGAGGTTCAGGCGTCATAACATCAATACCAGCCGCAAAAATAGTTTTATTCTTAAGAGCCCTCTTCAAGGCTTCTTGGTCAACAACTTTTCCTCTGCTGATATTGACGAAAACTGACGTCTTTTTCATTTTGGAGAAGAATTCATCATTGCACATTCCTTCGGTTTCTTTAGTTAGTGGTACACTTATTATAACGAAATCACTGTCTTTCAACAAGTTGTCTCTGGAAACGAATCTTGCTCCCAGTTCTTTACCTGCAACAGAGAAAAAACAATTTAAATGGTTCTATTAGCTAAATTAAAGTGTGTGTTTTTAAAATGTGTTATGTAACATTCGACAGCGAGAGATAAAAGTCGTTACTATAGTAGTATACAAATGGTAGTTCCAAATTTTTGATTACAGTTGGTAGTAGGAGCGACCGCAGAAAAAATTGGGGGAAATACCTGTTTTTGATTATTTTATTACAGAAAAACTAATGAAGGACCTTCTCAACAATCTTCCCGAAATTAGTTATTTATAATTGATTGTAGTCTTTCAGCTATAGGTTATTATTTGTTGCTAAGTAGGAGGACAATGGTTTATACATTCAGTGAAAGACTGCTGTATTAAGCAATTGGATTTGTGCAGGCATATACCTTAGGTCCAAAATACCAGCCCCTATATTATTGTCTATACTATCCAAATTCAGAAAATCATCAAATTTGCATATACGCCCTTCTATTATGATATCCTTCACATGTTTTCTGCGTTAAGCAAAATGAAAATATGTTTTCAAGTGACTCACCTGCAGGCTTTTCTCTATGACCTGTATACAAAAATTCTTTGACACGAAATCCTTGAAGTCTTCTTACAATTGTTTGTCCTATTTCACCGAGTCCCACAATACCCACAGTCGAATTTGTGATATCCTGACCTAACAACCACTGGCTGTTATTGGTTTCCCAGGCGTTGCTAAAATATAACATGTAGATAAAAAAGATCATTTTTATTCAAATAGTGTTTAAACATACCTCTGAATTGCAATAACGCCCTCGTGTAATCTTCTCGCTGCTGCTAACGATAAGAGAATGGCAACATCAGCTACAGCTTCATTTAACACGTTAGGGGTATTTCCAAGCTTGATTCCTCTCTGTTTCAGTTCTTCTAGATCTATATGGTTATAACCAGCCGACATGGTACCAATAACTTTCATCTGATCTCCTAAAATGTTTTGTTCAATTAATTTGAATATTAAAAATATGGTTCAAGTGCGAGTTGGACTCGCCTACTAAGAGTGTCGTACCACATTTGAGATTTCTTACAATCGAAGTATAGCATTTCTTCTATTTTCAAGATTAGCTCCCAACCTTAACTCTATGAATGTCGTTTGTCTCTCGGCAAGCAAATAAGTAAGCCTTATGTTTCGCAGTACACATTTTCTTTAGTATTTTCCACAGACCTATAAATTCAAGAGACCGAAAGCTTCATTCATAAATCCGATACAAAATCGATCCAACATTAAATGTAAATAAATCATGAGTGGGAAAAAGACAGAGCATCATCAGTTGCTCCGCGGCAACAATGTCCAGCTTGAGACCTGTTGTCGTATAATATCCAGTAGCGTAACGTAGAAATAAATAAATAAATGTAATCCAACATCTATTACATATTTTAAATTCAATATTACAAAATCTTTTTGTAAAATTTTAATGTAATACAACAATTATGGTGATAAAATAAGTATAACTCATCAAACTTTGAAATTTCTAAATATTTATTTGCAATTGGGAACTTAATTATTTTTGAAAACTCCATATTGAGTGGTAAAGGCGTCAATTGTAATGGGTAAGAGGAATGTATTGGTGTCGCACATTATGGATTTAAGGACAGATTCTCGAAATTCAAAATTTAGAATCCATAATGGCGGACTGCTAATCAAACTCAATGAATCTACCTAAAAATTTGTACATAGGGATTTTCGGTGTTGCTGATTATAGATTTGAGGAACGATTTTCGAAATTCAAAATGAAAAATCCAATATGGCGTATAAGTCGAACTAAATGAATTTGCGTAAAAAATTGTAAATAGGGGTTTTTGATATCGATGATGAGGGTATGAAGACAGATTTTCGAAATTCTATATATATATATATATATATATATATATATATATATATATATAATATTTTATTAATATAGCATGTCATGAAATTTAACAGCAAGCTTCGAGCCCTATTTTAAGTATTAAACTTAAATTATAAATAATGGAAATCCGGTAATCAGTACTTTTTTATTGGAAATTTCGTCCTCTTTAAGTACCTTTTTTAAATATTTTAATCATTAATAGTTTTATGAGTTATTGGTGAAGAATTGTATACTTTTTTGTAACTCGTTTTTTTAATAAAACGGTGTAAATAGATTTTTCTAGGTGTTATTCTGGATCCAGAGAGTTGTCGCTTATTTTTAAAAGCTTTATATCTATTTTTTACTATCTGCAACTTGTAATCTTTAACAGCAAACTACCTGCAGAATGGAAAAATTGGTATGTGTAAAACGAAAAAATAGGCACAATTTCTTGGTGAATTTACTGCGTGCCAAATATAATAATATGAATGAATATGTCATTTATTATGATATTTGTTTAGAAAACTTATTTCTGGCATTACATTTGGGTGGAAAATGTGAGAAGAGCAAATTGATGTTTAAATCTAAACTGTGCTCAAGGTACACTGTTTAGCATACATTGCTGCAAATGATCTATGAAATGTTTCACAATTAAATATCTGAGTACAGTAAAAACAGATTTTTTTATAAAACATTCAACTACTGCTTACCTTATACGTCCAGGTATCAACCGATTCTTATTAAATTTAATTACAAAATTACCCATATTAGTTAGACCATTATTAATTGATATTTTATTAGCATTGTTAATGAAACGTTGGGACAAATCTCTCAAAGTATATTAAGTTATTTTCTACTACAAAGCCTGTATAAATTTTAATGAATCTATATGATTTTTTCTATTGGGGCTTTTGTATAAAAAAGTAGCAAATCTCTATCCGCTTTTCTATAAATAATATTATAATCATTGTTAAAAAGATATGGACTGTCAATTCTTGTGAAATAAAGCTTAAACAGTACGCCACTGAGACATAAACAAAGTATACATAATCACTTACCGATGAAAAGATAAATTCGGAAACAAGTTATCTACTTTTCCACAAACTACACAACCACGCACCATGATTAAGCAATATGCAAAAAGCTTCAAAATATCACCAAAAATGTACTTAACCTCAACCAAACACAGTTTCTTGCCGGCAACACGGTAAGAAATAATTTCATTCATAAATCCATACTGGTGTGTAAAAGTAGTAAAAGCAAATGTAGCCATTTTATGTATTATACTACAATATGAGAATAATTTGAGATATTTCTGTAGTAAATATGCCAGCGCCACATTAAGTTGTAAATTATAGTTTATATTTTCTGTTGCATGTTATATATTGTGTGTAAATGAGTAAAATATTTTAGTTTCTATATTCCTGTCAATTAGCTTATAATGATTTTTGTGGAATCTGGCAACAGTGGATCGAGAATAAAAAGAGATAATTTGAATGTTGGAGCGCATAAAAATGTAAACAATTCGGTCTATTTAATTCTTAGGTCTGTGGTATTTTCAAACCAACGCATTTGTTTTTTTTTAGAGGTATAGAACTTTGAAATGGAATAAAACAAGGATATTTTTTAAATTGACATGAAATTTACTTTATTTGAAAGATAATCAATCTTCTGGCATTATAATTTGAATATGACTTCTGGCATATGACCGCCACGGCTGGCTCGGACGTAGTCTAATCTGGAAGTCCAATCTTTTTCCAACATTTGTGGCCGTATATCGGCAATAACGCGAAGAATGTTGTCCTCCACGTGGTCAATCGTTTCAGGCTTATCGGCGTAGACTAGCGACTTCACGTGTCCCCACAGAAAATAGTCAAGCGGCGTTAAATCGTAAGATACTGAAGGCCAATTCACGGGTCCGAAACGTGAAACTATGCGGTTTGGTTTTCTTTCAATAAATCAAATGTGGCACGAGATGTGTGAAATGTTGCCCCGTCTTGTTGAAACCACAGCTCGTGTACATCATGGTTATTTAATTGATAAACGAAAAAGTTAGTAATCATGGCTCTATAGCAATCACCAATGACTGTAACGTTCTGGCCACCTTCGTTTTTAAAGAAGTTATTCCACCAGCCCATAAAGCACACCAAACAGTCAGTTTTTCTGGATGTAACGGTGTCTCAACATGAACTTGAGAATTTTCATCACCCCAAATACGGCAGTTTTGTTTATTGACATATCCATTCAACCAAAAGTGAGCTTCATCGCTAAACAATTCGCTTATGAAACTCGGGATCAACGGCAATCTTGTTTTGGGCGTATTTTCCGAATGTACGCCTTGCTAGGTGATCGTGTGGCTTCAATTCTTGCACGAGTTAAATTTTGTAAGCACGCAAACAAAGATCTTTCCACAAAAGCTTCCATAAAGTGGATGGACACATATCCCACTTCTGTGCATCTCTGTGGATGTGTCATTTAGAGTAAACGTGGTGCGTAAACGTTACATAGTTAATCGAATTAATTGCTCTGATGGACGATTATGTTGACCGTAAAATGGCCGTGTCTTGGGACGTAGTGCGCGATACGTATTTCGAACAGAACCATAAACCAAACAAAACATAAATCACTTGACAGCTGACAAGATGGCCGCCGGTTAAAAGAGTGTTGCCAACTTAAAGTTCTATACCTCTAAAAAAAAACACCCTTTACAAATATTTATTACCAACAATGGTATTTGACCCTTTTTGTTATATATATTTAACTACGCATTTCTAAGTTATAAAAAAAATGTTAGTCTATATCTCATGATGAGCCCTTTTATACCCGGTGAATCATTTATCTTGAGAGAATGAGATATCTGGAGTAGATTATATAATTTCGAAAAAAGTTTCAGACAAAAGTTGTAAGTGGGCTAATCAAACTGCGATCGGTATCCACTCGAGATATCTCATTGTGTCAAGATCAATTTAATTATTAAAAGTATTCCTCAAAATTAACAGAGCTTAGCTTGCTTAGATTTCTTATATTGCCTATTTTCTTCCAAAATGTTGCGTTTGTATATTTCAGAGATAAGGGGGTATAGGTCAATGCATGTATTTTTTGATAATTTAAAAGTCGGGACCGGGTATACCTACATGATAAATTAAAAAATATATATTTGTGTCTCACATAATGAGCCAGTCCCCTTCATTAGGTAACATATTTCATGATTACATTTGTTTATAAACCATTATGGATAGTATGTCTCAACATAAAGGATACCGAAATATGTGTTATATGTATTTTTTAATGAGATCATTCCAATTCGAAACTTTTGGAAGTGGTCACAAAATTCTAATGGAGGTCGTTTTTGAACTAAAGTTAATACCAAAATTGTTCATTAGTATCTCAAACTCCTTAAAAGACGGTAGAAGGTACTTAAGATAAGTGGTGTAGATATCGGGAGATAAGGGTGGTATATCGCCCCTCATATCAAAAATCATTTAGTGACTTATTTCAAAACAAAAGTTAAAAACGCAAAACGGTACTGCAACCAGAAGTGCATTATTTCGTACCATAATTGAACTCATAACCGTTAAAAAGACATTGATGAAAATCGATAGGTTTTTTAATTTTTTTTTATATATTTTGGTTATTACTATTTACTTAATATTTATTGTCTTGTTGTTTTTATTAGACAATTTTTATCCATCTCTTCTCTCGTCTCATTTTAATTTTTAATATAATAACAGTGTAAAGTGTTGGTTTTTCCAAAATATTTTATTGCTATTTAATATATTCTAATTTCCGATTAAATTAAATCTCAAACCTCAAACTTTGCATATAACAATGATTGTATGACCCAAATCGTCAAATAGGAGTATATCAAGAGTAAAGCAGTACCACAAAGATCGTGCATTGTGAGGCGTGCAAAAATTTATTAGAAATACTTGCGGAAATATTGATATTGGGGTGGGATTTTAGACTATTATGGAAGTAGGTTAAAGGCTATTTCAAGGGACGCAAGTACGTAAGTGTCGCTATAACTAAAAATTATTTCAACCAACGTCGTTATAACTGAAACAATTAACTAATGAAATTTATATAAACATTTTAAACTTAAGTTAATTAAACGTTTACCTGCAGCGTCCAGGACTTCCTTATCGAGTGAGTAATGGGTATTCCAGTAAATTGCATCAACTCCTTTGGCTTTATCAAGAATATTTGCCCTGGAGTCATTTGTTAATACAATGACGTCACATCTACAAAACAGATGAAATAATTAGTAATAGTGATATACTGACTGGTTGGGAAGTCTTGGATCAACAAGTCGAAAGTATACTTAACACATCAGTTCATATTATTTAGAAACAGTTAAAAGTTCTTTTTTCTTCTTTTGTTTTGAATGTTATTACAATGAACTTTTTCCCTCAAGCAGCAGTGTCAGTAGTCCAATAGGGGCAAGCATTACCCAATTTGCACTCAAATACATGTAAAGATTATCAAAAGACAGAAGTGAAAAGGAGTTTCAGCGTCTTGATCTAACTCGGGGCCTCAATCTGCCTATCTGCCTACTCCCCAATATTCCACGCGACGCCATCTCTCGCCTTCCTACAGCATGGACCTCCGTAATTACCAGATTAAACAAAACAGACACGCCCACCAACACCCAACCAATCACAACACAGCCTTTTCATCACGTGACATCCCCCTTTAACCGACCGGTAACTATAATAAAAGAAACAGAGCAGATTCAAATTCAGTTCAGTTACCTAGTGAATCTTGGGGAGTAGGCATAGTGAGGCCCCGAGTTCGATCTAGACTTTGAAACCCTTTTTCACTTTTGTCTCTTGATAATGCAGGATAAAGCAGGAGTATATATATATATATATATAATAATGACCGCGGAAGCCTATATATATATATATATATATATATATATGTTTTAGGTGGGAATTCATCCGCGTAGTTGATAACTGATCCCTGCCGGGAGCCGTTTCGGCAGGTCACATCTACCCTCTTCAGGTATTCGAGTAACTAGAAGCGAAAGCAGAAGGCTAAGAGAATTATGCGAACCGGCAGATAAACGTCGTTATACCATCGCGGTAGGGATCAGATCAACTACGCGGATGAATTCCCGGAAACCACCTGTGTATATCATTACTTTCATTTTGATTGGCAATTATAATAAAGTTATGAATTATGTAATTTTTGTCAATCTATTCTATTCAGACAAAAGTTTGTACAATAACATGATCAACACATTATAGATCTATTATTATAGTTCTTAGTTTGTATATGATCATTATAGATCTACTTAATAATAGAATTAAAAAAGGAATTTTTGTCTACATGGGAGTAGTGCTTTTAGAGTTCGGCGATGTATAAAACGCATAGATGATTTGCCGTCGTTATACCAGTAGTTTCGGCTGGCACCGAGTGTAGACACATTGAACATTACAATGTATTGCAAAAAAATCACAACTACCGTGCACTCAAACTTCCACTTTCGGCTATTAGATGTTTGTCGTGCAAAGACGGTTTGTTTACAATGTATTGCAAAAAAAACTTTGATTTGTACTTCAATAAATACTCATCCTTAAAAATGGCTCCATCATTTATAATAAGCCGGCACAGTCTAATTAGACATTTCTGACAATATTTCACACCACTTCCGTAACGTCATTTCTTTGTGTTCTTATCAGTACGGTATGAAAGAATATAAAATAAAGTTGAGCATACTAAATACTAATATTCCAGTTTCAGAGTGAGTGCATTGGAAGCGTTTTAAATTTGAAAAATAAAGTGAGAGTTTTTTATATCTAATGGATTTGTCATAATGAACCCTGGGATTTGATATATTACATGATCGAAAGTCTCAATTTACCCCCCAAGGGAGTTTCTCCTTAATGTTTAGGTGAGGGGCTAAAAAAAATAGTTTCGGAGATAAGGGGAATGGGTAATTTTTTAAAATATGTTTGTTAATATCTTTTAACTTAATGCCCTTCATGATTCGTTAGAGACCTTATAGTTTCGCTTAAACCACAGCGTTAGAAACAAGTCAACAATTTTCAATGTCAGGGATTTCTCCTTATTTTTCAAGTCCAGTTTATGGTCAGAGACCGTCATAATGAGCCAGATATATAACATGATTTCGTAGGAGGGTAAACTTCAGGTTCTATACCTCTAAAGATATATCCTTAAAAATATGAATCTTGAATGGGACCTTTCATGTGATGTATTACATGAAAAAAAATGTCCTGTAAAGTTCGGGCATCGTGGAAAGATCAGGGGGGAGAACCCCCCCCAGAAGTACCCCTAGATATGTACTCCTGATCGGGTCGGTCCAGTCCAGAGATTGTCATTGGGGGGGCTATGATCTCTGCGAAGACATGGCGCCACTGAAGGTTGAATTTCTCAGCACAAAAAAGAGAAATAAACCTAAAAAACAATTTTTAATGTCATAATCCAGCAAGACCGTGGCCACCTCTACTATTGCAGATCGCAAAAGTGCCCAAGCGGGTTTGAACCCCTGAACCCAATCCAGGATTGTCCGTGATCAGCTTGGCGCCACCACAATAGCATACCACTCAGATGGTTTAGCCGAATCCCCTAGTGCCCGAACCCCAAACCACTCAGAAGTCATCTGCTTCTATTTAGGAACATTTAGTAACCATTAGATATCCCCTCCTCAGGAGCTAGATGCATGCACCTGCATACTACCGTGCTGAAAAGTCATTTGAGGAAAATATTAGGTATATAAGTTAAAAACGTACGCAAAGATTAGACAGTATTAAAACAGTAACCTATAACTAATATCAATATTCATTTGATCACACTTTTTATATGTAAAGTCTTGAATGTACCAATAATGTTATAAAATGTTGAATTTTAGTTATACGTTTTTACCTGTTCATAAAAATCTCCTTTTAAGAGTACAATAATGAAACTTAATTATACTTTGAAAATCCCACATCTTGTTGAATTTTTTTTGTTTCTCATTAACTAGGTACTTATCCATTAATAAAGGAATTTTTATATGTGTATGGTGGCGGTTACACAATGATCCAATTAACCGGCATATTTTAAAATACCACATAACCTCGAAATTATTTTTCATTTCTTGGAAAATCTAAGAATTAACTTACTTTTCTTGTAATGTATCAATAGCGATTTTTGGAACTGTTGGATTGGAAATTAGCACTTTCGGTCGAGACATTTCTACACCAGCCGAGGAAACTATCGTCACACCGCAACTGATTAGCAGTAGTACATCTGAAAGTCAATTATGTATTATTAAAAACACATGGTAGTCGTTGAGACGTTGATATAGAATCGTAATCACTGCTATTTATCTTATCGTCCTTAATTAAATTACTAGTCAAAACAAATATTGTAGAAAATTCATTCACCATGACTTTTTAAATATTTTCTCGTTTGAATAACACATTTTAAACATCGGTTTGTCAAAAAAGACATAATAATTATTCAAGGCAAAAGATTGCACCTTTTGACTGATTCTAATTTACAGCATGGCTTATCAAAAGCAGTTCATTTAGCTTCATGGATGTCTAACACCTGAAATTTAAAAAAAAAATCTAATACATTTTATATTATTTAATTTAGATTAAACTTCCAGAATAACTAAATCAAACATCCAACTATACTTTATAACAACCAGTGGCGGTTCCAGCAAGGGGGCGTCGCTACCCCTGAAGTTTAGTAAAAATATAAAAATTAATTAATTAAAGTAAACACTAGACACGACTAGTAGGCAGGAAAGCAAATAACTTAATAAAGTTGAAAAGTTTTGTAGTAAGTAATAATACTTGTTAGTAGGTTATTACGTGTTGAAAACACCTAATAGAGTCCCATACAGAACTAAAGAAACTATAATGATTTGTATGAAATCTATCTGGAAAGAAAACTTGCCAGGTAAACACCTTTTTTGAACCTATCGGGATCTAGCTGCTAATACAATTCAACGAGTTTTCTTTATTGGAATTAATGAGATTTTAATGTGGCCCCTAATAGTATTTCCTAATACAGAAAAAAAGTTTTTATAGGCTTTTCCATAATCAGTAATTTGAATGTTTCGTTTTTGTAACCGCCATAATGAAAATATAGAATGTAATGTTGCGCCTAGAAACTTGTATTAAATTAGGTACCCATACACTTTTTTATTGGATTTGTTCCACAATATTTATCTTGCCTCACCCCAAAACATTCCTAGAAGAATGCGAGAATATTTACTTCATGTTCAAAATGAAGCTAATAACTCAAACAACTGTTATTTTTTTAGAAATTCTGAAAGTTCATTCTTAAAAAGATAAGCTTTATCGTTATCATTATTAGCTTTAAATTAACGTCAAAAACAAAACTCCAAGCTGGTAGAGAAATGTGATCAATTACCTCATTTTCTAAACACTTGAAGAAACAATATCCCGCTGAAGTAAAATTCACCGATTTTTTTTATAAATGGAACTTTTTTTATGTCAGCATTGGCTGTTTTCGTTTACATTTCAAGTTGGATAATTGTTAAACAAAAACCCACATGCATAAACGCTTTCTACCCTAACACTAAATATTTATTTTTCACATTCAACACGGTTTTAATTTAGTTTTCAATGTTCTGTTACATTTTGTACTTGAACAAACCTTTTCAAATTTAAAACGCATTAATAATCATCAAAGAAGCCTATGAATACATTCAGAACAGTAGTACAATTTTAAATCCCTTTGATTAATTTCATTAAACTTTCATAGGCAGGATTAAGTCCCTAAATATTGAAAAATGCAGTGGCAACCTACCTCAAGTTAAGTAAATTTTTAACGAAAATTTCATAAATAATCTCAATATTAATAATCTCCCAAGCGAGTCTTCAGAAAAGATGGTCTAAACACAGAACCTCTATAAGTTTCAGTAAAATATAGCCCCTTCTGAAAAGAATGGCATTAATTATTATCAAAAGTAGCCAACAACATAAGACAACTGGGGACAATAAATGATAATGGGTAAACACAACAACCAAAGTAAGAAATTAGAAACCTCAAAATCTTTTTACATAAAATCAATAAAAAATATAAACGGCGAATTGAAATATTCTCAATAATGACGGTATACTTATACTATTGCCCAGGCATGTTTAAAGGTGATTCTGACAAGGTATTCTATTGAATACGCCAGACAAGACTCTTGACCTGTTAAAGAGAAAGTGTGAAAGTCCATAAGGCAACCATAAAGAATCCTATGTTTTGTGAAGGCAACTAAGACATAACATATAAGACGACGTTGATCTCGAAGTCGTTAAAAAGATGGGCATGGAGTCGACTCCGTACACCATATATGTCAGCACAGGGTCACAAAATCGATGCCCAGGCAATTCTACTAGAAAGGCTTCAAAAAAGTATGGTAGGTGCAGGCTCATGGAAGTAAAATAATGTTCCACATTTTGCATGAAAACCATATACTAAGAGGCAAATAACCGGGGTGCAGCAGATTTTGAAAAAGGCCGGGACGTGGGAACTGCGGGAACACTAACTAAACACAAATAATCGAAGGAAATTGCGATTTCATTAAGCTTGTATACATGTGTTTTACTTAAACACTTTTTCTATGTTCTCTCTAATAAGAGATATATGTAATACCACCAAATTTTCCACCAAAAAATATAAGATAAGGATACGTGACTTTTGACATAGGTACGTATGAAATATTTTTTGAGGAAAATTCTGAATGAAGAAGAAGACATCATTAGCCATTTTAAAATTCAACAGCAATTCGCTTATACCATCACGTCGGTAACAGTTTATAGAGCATAACTGCCAAGATTTTAACAGCAAACTCGTAGAAATAAATTATTTATATAATAAAAAGAAATGAAGGAATCGTAATGCAGTCTACAGAAAAGTCCTTCTTAATGAGTGTTCATTAATTTATTGGATCTTTTTTACCTAGTAAACTCAGAAAAACTGGTCAAAAGTGATTTTTGTTTCAAAAATTTATAACTTTCTGGTAACTAATACTGGAATATTAGTCATCGTCAAAACGGTAGTTTATGATATTAAGTTTATATAGGCTCACGATGGGTACTATTGAATAAGTAGTTTTTGAACAATTCGAATTTAAATAATTTAGAGAGTTATTTGCACATTCCACCATATTAACGAGACTAGGCAGACCGGGATATACTGAAGATATTTTGAAAGTTCCAAAATTCCACTTCAATTTGTCTATCTTGGTTTTTCGCTATAATGCCGAGAAGTTGGTTTAAAATAATAGTAAACATTGCATTAAATGTAGGAATATGCGACTGCCCGCCAGCGGTGTACTGACAATAGCTGTCAACGCATATAGACTGATCTAGAATTTTCATGAGATGAAAATTATGGCAAATTGTATTAATATATGTTTTTTCTCAGCAGTTTATTACGTTTTTATTCACATAATTATTGCCTGCTCATATTGATCTCTTTTTTCATTGGTTATTAAGTTAATAGTTACCTGTAAACAGTTCACTGCTATTAATTAGATGACTTTTTTCCACTGACTGGATCCGCCACTGTCAAAACATCGGAGGGTCCATCGTTTGAGCCAAATTTCAAAAGCAGTATTACGTTACATTTTACGCCACTATGACAAAAAACCCAAGATATACGAAGTGAAGTTCATTTTGTAAGCTTTTAAAATATTTTTTGCATGTCGCTATGGAGCTATCGTGGTTAACACGATACGTCCTGCAAAATATTTCTATGAATTACGTTAAGTAGATCTTGCAGAATTGCAATTATTCTGCAAGATCTACTTAACGTACAATATCGATCTTCAGCGTTATTAATCTCAACGTTATAAGCTATCACTAGGAGGCAGATTTAGCTTCCAGCTGTTATTACAACCAAGTTATAAATTTTTTAAAATCACTCATTTTAAATCGGTTTTTCCAGCTTTTCTCTCTGAAAAATGATGCGATCAAAAAACATTTATAATCATTCGTTTTAAAGATTATCTGATTCTCTACATTTTTTCTATTGACGGCATTATGAACAGGTCATTACTTTTTACACTATAAGCAAAAAACGAAAATACCCCATATTTTTTGGGGTTTTATGGACTCAAATAATTTACTTCTTCGAGTTTGCTGTTAAAATTATATCAGATAAGACTTATAAACTATCATTTACGTGATGGCTTATGTGGTTTGCTGTTGAATTTTATTTGATTATTTTAATGAAAAGTGTTAATTTAATAAATATGATTCAATTCTCGAAATAAAAATAACTATTATTTATTAACATTTTATCTCATATCATATGTTTCTTGAGAGAAAGTTACTTTTACTAATGTTAAATGACAAATATTTCCGGTGTACTCAGTGAAGTAAATAATTTACTTACTTTTTATAGTAAACATATTGTTCAATCAGAATATTACAACTAAACCGTTTTCACAACCTCAAGTAACTTTTACAATACTCTCAAAAAGAATTCATTGTTGACATTGAAACAGATTTCCATTCTTGAGGTCGAATACCTATATTCGATACCCCACCTTTATTATAATAACAGAACTTGTCTCATATGGACTATTATAAACAATCAATACTTAGATCTGATACTGAACATAAATAATAGGCCAGGCAATAGAGTTTTCCTCCTCTCATAAACGTCCTAAGAAATTCAAATTTATCACAATAAATATTAATAGGTTAAGACTTTATGCATTTCCACTAACATTGTTTAAATAATCCATACTAATATTTTAAAGATAAATATCTGTTTGTTCTTGTGTTAGGGATCACGTCTAAACTACTCAATTGATTATTTCAATTTTTCACTAATTTAAAAGGACATTAGTCATGAATAATATAGGCATGTATTTTGTTTTTACAGAAATTAGTTTATAGCTTGTAATTTCACAATTGGTAAAAAATCAAGTCGGAAGGAACAGTGCTGCTTGGCTGTTTTATCGACATTCGCTGATCAAACAATTTAGAAACAAGTTAGAATAAGAATCTTCTAAAATGTCAAACAAGATATACGGTGAGGTCGTAAAATAAGGACAAACTCATTTTCTACGTAATTATGAATGAAAATTAAAACTCCTGAAACAGGTCAGTTTTTATATACAAAACTTCACTTTTGGAATAAAATTATTCACTTGCTCCCATAACCATCTAAATTAATATTAAATAAAAAGGTATAACCTGTGATACTGCTTTGAAAAGGGTTTTCAATTCTCTATTTAGGAATAAGAGAAATCAGTGTTCAATTGTTTAGTTTGCAAAATAATTAATGATGTCTTAGAAAGAATTAAAGTCTGAAGTAATTATCAAACCGTTCGTTTCAGTGGAGTCAACCTTTTGTAGGTGATGATTTTTATCTTGCCCTAAAAAGACTACGGATCGCCATGTGAGCAGCATTCGAATAATCACCACGTATAAATGATCCACATCGCTACATGTGGAAAAACTTGCCATTGAGATAATATCATGCTAAATTTAATGGGGTTACCTTCTGTTGCATGAGGAATGTGGGATGGTAGCGTATTCTGTCTTGATGAACAACCAAATTCTTACATGTTTTATATGTCCATGGTGGGTCTTAGTGGTACTTCTTAAGGAAAAAGTGTGTTTCCTTTACAATTAGTTGGTTTACTCTTGTAAAGTTTTTGTTTTTAAATAGCTCCCCAAAAAATAATCCAGTGGAGTTATTACGGGATAATTCAACACCACGTATAACGTCCATCGTGTGGACAAACAATCAACTTCTGTTGCATAATGTGGTGTAGATCTATCTTGTTGACCCATATGTTTAATGGTCATAAAAACAAACAATCCAAGGCCTCAAAAAACAATATGGTCTGATTATTCTGTTATTTATAATGCCACCCAAAACGTTCACTTTAATAGAATATTGAGGGTGACCTTCCCTCATCCAGTGAGGATTTTGGGCAACTTCGGATTCTCTTGGCTATTCGTAAACTCTAATCTACGATCAGGATCATTTTCTCTCACGAGATGGGCTCGACTTTTCAGTCATTTTGTCCAGTTAAAAGTATTTTTATATATGTAGATAATTACTTTGGGGATTTCATACCTACCTGGGGAGATCAACCCACTAGAGAAGATCGCATTCACTCACATTCGCACAGCAACACAACATCCATAGTTAACGGGAGATTTGAACCCACGGTCAAAGTGGCGTCAGGTTATGAAACGTGCGCTTCAACCACTGAGCTACCGGACCCATGCCATTTAGTTCCTAAACAAGATTAATTTTTTGTGGTCGGTGTTTCTCTTTTCAAAATCCTCAATACATATTTTTACTTACATCATTATCACCAGCTACTTCTTTGGTGGATTTCTGTGGGTTTTTCTCAACATTTAACAATACATCCAATTGATCTTCTAAATAGACGGAATTTTTGTATTGTATTCTACTCACCGTACACTGGGAAATGTAACGGTAAGATATAAATAATTTTTTTATCAAATCCCCACCCCCCACTTTATCTCCGAAACTATAAGACGTACAATTTTGAATAAAATTCGAGATATAAGGCCTCATCTGAATTTTACAGGGAAAGTAAGGAGAAATCCATAATATTAATTTTGGCGAAGAAACTATAGAATTAAATGGAAAACATAAAATTAGTTTCTAACGCATCATGTAATATATCATATCAAAAGCTCGTTATGAGGAATAGAATTTTTTTTTCATATTTTTAAAATAAATTATTTGCCCATTTCCCTCTTATCTCCTAAACTATAAGACAAAATTTTGAACAAATTAGAAATATCGTGCCCCACCTGAATTTTACAGGAAAATAAGGAGAAACTCCTAATATCAATTTTGGGGGGCAAATTACAGATTTAAATGGAAAAAATATTAAACAATAAATTGTTTCTAAGACATTATGTAATACTTCAAATCAAAGGGCTCATTTTGGCGAATACGAATATATTTTTTCATATTTTTTAAGTAAATTGTTTAAAAGATATTAACAGAAATATAAAAAAATACCAGTTCCTTCCCTTTTTATTTCCGAAACTACAAGACCTAAAATTTTGAAAAATATTATGCGTATTTAGCCTCAATTAAGCCTTACAGAAAAAATAAGGACAAATCCGTAATATTAATTTTGGGGGCAAATTATATAATTAAACGGATAATACATTTTTTTCCAAACGCATCATATATTATATTTATCAAATGAAAGGGCTAATTGTTTTAGTTTACTCTTTGGTGATGACAATCGCTGTTGAAATGTGCGTTAAGTGAAAAAGAAAGTTTTGGTGTTAGGGTACAAAACTTTGTGTAAATACGTCTTCGAAACTTCTGAGCTTAAAATTCAGATAAAAGTTTATATCGGGCTTCACTGAAAATTTATTTGTGAAATAAAGCGAAAATCCTAATCTTAATATTGGAGGCCAATTTAGAAAATTAAATAGATATTTGTATAAAAATCAAGTGAATCACGTAGCAGATAAAATAAAAAGACTCTGTTTGACAAATAAAAATGTACATTTTTAAAAAATTTAAAACGCTTAGTTTAAAAGTTTTTAAGGTAAATATAAGAAAATCTACTCATTCCCTGTTTGTCGGAAACTGGACTATTAGAAAAATATATACTCGTACTTTGATTCACCTACATTTTATCAAATCTCAAATATGGTACGGAACCCTTAGTATGCGAGTCCAACTCGCACTTGACCAAATTATTTCTTGGGTATCTACGGTAAAAAATCAAAAAGTCCTATATGACTGAATAGACAATTGAAAGCAATTTTAAGCGCTACCCCTTTTAATTTCAATTGTTGTAGGGGTAGTTATTATCACTAGGGGGTTGAGAGGGAAGGTGAATAATTTTATTCAAAAAGTGTACTTTCATGTATGATAATTAACCTGTTTCACGTTTTTTTATTTACAATGTTAATTACCTAGAAAAATAATTTATCGGTTTCTATAGAATCTTACTATAAAACTTTATTGACGGTAAATAGGATAGAATGGAGAAATTACCTGTTCCCCATTAGAAAAAACGTAGCCATTTTTTGTTATATTTTAAAACTAAATTAATTCGTATTTTAATAAAGATTTATAAAAGTATATGTTTTCCTGTCTTTATGTTCTCTATTTGCTGGCCTAACAATCTCCGATCCTTAAAATGGAAATTTCAATTCGCTGAATGTTATAATCACTGTTACTCTTAAATAATCTTTGAACAAAGTACACTCTGATCATAAAATTGCTGTAAAAACGTATTACGATGAATTGTTAATTTGGTAGAATTCATGATACAACAATATTTGTTATATCATGGGTAGAATTTATATTATGTACATGCTACACTGGATATAATTACTGTAATTTAAATATTAATCCGATCAATAAATGGATTATTAATCTTAACAAAATAAAATTCACTATGCTTGTGACGTAATTTGTAGGGTAGTGCAACTAGGGAGGCAGAGTGCCCTATTTTTGAGTCTAATGGCTATTTGCATTTATTTGATTTGATAGTCGTACATTTCGGGAGTACCTGGAATATTTCCCAAAAGAACGGGGAAATATTTGTCCATACCAACTGTTAATTAAATTACACCCTCATCATCCCTGGGCTTGCTACTCAATTTTTTAAATGGAACCATACCATAAATGTGACACCTCCTTTCAAAGCGCGGTTAACAAGGAATTCAATGGTATGTCGATTTTGATTGGAGTATTTTTTTAGAAATATTCCAGGTGGCTTGTTCTTGTTGGGACACCCTGTAGGTATATAGTATCCAAAAAGGATATTTTAAAAAGCTATATATTTTCAATTTTTTTCCAAAAAACTCTTATCCCCTTCAAAATACTCTCCATTGCAAGTAATATATTCTACTGTTTGAAATATTTTCATAGTCAACTTTAGAAATGGCTGACAGGTCCTGCCTCGTGTTTTTCTTGACTACGTTAATGCTGCCCTTTCATGCGTGGGAATAAAAAAGTCTCACAGAGTCAGGTCAGGCGAGTAAGGTGTCTGGAGCAGGGGAAACATGTCATTTTTAGCCAAAAAGGAACAGCCTGACAAAATTCATAACTTTTATGATCTTCTTAAAACCATCATTGAAGCCCGTTTTAAGAAAGAAAGAGCTATAAAGAGAACAATAATTTATTTAACGATATTGGGCTTGCACGCTACCTCCGGAAGTAGTTGCTTTAAAGCTACATTTAGTTTGTGATTTTCTTAAAAACTTTTAAGTATGTTTTTTGACTGAAAAAAGTATCCAGTGAAAAACAAAAAGGAAACAGACGTATATGCTCTAAGTTGCACTTTCTAGGATATGTTCCGTAATTCGCGCTGGTTAGTGTAGATATCGATTTAGGGTTGCTAGTTCTACTTCCTTAACTAACGGGCAATCGTTCCACCCTTTGAAAATAAAGCCTGCAGTGCATAAATATCGTGCCAAGGCTAGAAAGAAAGGCCAATAGAGAGGATAAGAGGCTATTTCACTCGATAGGTAGGTGCAGCCAATGAGTCTTGCTCTTTCTATTGTCTTCTCTTTATGTCCTTGACACGACATTTTTGCATTGCAGGCTACATCCAGACATTTAAGTTCATAGGCTTGCATCCATATATATTTACTCTATGATAAATCATTGGTTTGTTGTTAGTAATCAGTTCCCAATTCGACCGAAAATTGGAAATAAATATTAACGAATCAGCGATATCGACACTTGGGTATGCCAACACTCGATTGGCGGATAACTTGCGTAATCGTTGGAATTATTCACAACTGGTCCCTACGAACGAACCTATAATAAATAGTGGAAGTAGGAATGAAATGAAAATGACAAATGACAGACACTGTCAGTTGGAGTTTGGAGCATTTAGTTTTCTACGGTAGGAAAAGAAAATAAAGAATATCGATTAAACAGTAGTTATACGAACTTTTATGAGTGCGGTAAATGAATTCAAGAAGTATTAGGACCATTCATAAAGTTTGATTTGTAATTTCATGTTAGGAAGAATTAGTAATGAGCAAGTCAAGTGGGGAGTACAACTACGGTAATTTAAAATAATGGTTTAATCATTTTGAGTTTCCTGTAAAAAGAGTATTTTTATTTTTATTAAAATATCTTAAATCTATCAGTGTTTAGTAGGTTCATCGGTTATTAAAAGAGAAAGATCCAGAAGTCGCTCGCCAAGGAGAAATGACATTCAAAAAGAACATACCATCAAAAAAGAAAATGCCATTAAAAAGGAAACTGATCAAAAGGAAGAAAAGAAAATTGATAACATTGGACTTGGGGCAAAAAATAGGTTGAAGAGTATGAGTATCCAAATGAAACTAGGTGCAAAAAAAGAACCAAATCTAGTTAAACCCAAACTATCTGTAGCTGCTGCCTTTAATCAAGATAGTGATAGTGAACCAGAAGAAATGCCTCCAGAAGCAAAAATGAGGATGAGAAATATAGGAAGGTAAAATGTAAACTTTGTTAGTTATATTTTCTCAAATTGAATTATTTTTATTGCAGAGATACGCCTACTTCATCTGGACCAAACTCTTTTGGCAAAACTAAACAAGGTTTCTCTGATGCAAAAAAACTATTTGAAAAGAATTTGAAGGAAGCCATGGAGAGTGCATTGGCTGATGACTAGTTCTGTTGTATAATCCTGTTTAATTCAATTTATTAAATTAATTTAAATTATGGTGTTAGAAATTATTATAGAATTTGAGTGACAATTAAATAATCTTTTAATTAAAGGAGACTTTTCTTTTCACTTACCCAAATTGTAATCATACATTTCATTTTGAATATTTGAATTAAACTGCTTTGTTACAGCACTAGAGTTCATTTTACTTTTTAAAACTGTTCATATAGGTATTTCATTTTAAGAAAACTGTATTCATTTATTTTAAAAAACATTTTATTTGAACACATTCTAGTATTACAATATTTGTACTAAACCAAATTTAAAAGATAAATAAATATTTAAATGAAACAGAACCTTATCTAATTATGGTGCAACACTGGAAAATCAGCATACCAGCCAAATGCACCGTGGTCACCTGTGTGTGCTCCAAAATCTACAACATCATGATGGTTGTGTCCACCTGCAGCTTGTCTTTGTTCTCTGATGTTTGATGGATCTTGCACTTGATCTTCTACTCCTAATGGGTATGCTAAAGACATTGTTACAACCATGGCAAAAATTGAAGTAATGACAAAAATCTGTAAAAAATGTTAATTAATAAGTAACAAATGCATTGGCTGCATACTTACAAATTTCATTTTGTTAAAAATGTATGTTTCTTTGGTCAAGCTCTTAAATTTACAATAAATGATTAACTCGGAAATTTCCTTATTTATACTCATATTTGAACTATTAAATTTCAACAATTTGTTACAACTTTCTCTGTTACCACAATAGTAAACTTTTTGCAAATATATTAAGAAGATAATCTCAGTATCATTCTGTTTGACCAAGCATAAACTTTTTTACAACTTTAATCTCAAACGAAACCCGGAAACAAATTTCAAATTATGTGATTCAAGCGATTTCTCTTTAGTCGATCTATTCGCGTTTAAATTTACCGCCGTTTAGTATTTCCGCTGTTGGCAGGTTCAACAGCACAAGAAACATAATTCCCTAAAATGTTTTAGTAACTAGTTCTTTTTAGTTTCCGTTGCTGTCATATAGACGAGGTTAAAATGGTGAGAATTTTTTATTTCGTTTATTAAATATTAAATTTGCTATCAATAAAATAGAAAAAGACTTCGAGTCTATTATTTGTTATACATGAATAATAGTTTATAATTTCAACTCACATCTTTTTAAAAATACGTTGTTGATAAATGATATAACCTATAATTTCGTAAACACATGGTATGTTTCATGAATTTCTTAATATATTATTTTATAGACTTGCAAAAGACGTAATGGGGGACGTTCCAAACATGGACGCGGTCACGTAAAGCCCGTTAGATGCACAAATTGTGCTAGGTGTGTCCCAAAGGATAAAGCTATTAAAAAGTTCGTCATACGTAATATTGTAGAAGCTGCTGCTGTAAGGGATATTACAGAGGCTTCAGTATATGGACGTAAGTATGAATTATCTTTAAAACTAAAAACAATATATTTAGTTGTAACTTAAAAGTTTCTATTAAAAATTATGCAAAAACAGTTTATCTGAATTTATATTGTTGAAATAGTTAAATTTATAATGAATGCCTTTTAAAGTCATCATATACTCAACCATACCTTTGAGATAATTATTCTTCCTTAAAAGTTATTAACAAGTTAAATGTGGCTATGGTACAATATAGGTATGTCAAAATCAAGAAATCTTGCAATAATGAAAAACTAATAAGTTGTGAACAAAAAACAGTAGAAATTGCTTATTAATGAAAAAATTACTTATTAAAAGAAGAAAGGGTGGTATGTCCTATATTGAAAGTTTTATGTTAATTTTAAGAAAGAACAGTACAAGACATTTTCATTGGAAGAAATTAAGTTAGGTTAGAGTTCAAGAAAAACATTTGCACTTAAAATTTGCTGTAAATGGAGTCATACTAATCAAATAGGTTTCATTGAATTGCTGTAATCACATCAATAAATATAAAGCCATCAGGATGACTTCAACGAACTGTCAGAATACATTCAAATTTTGACTTTGAATGATTATTCTTTTGGATTTGGTATTCCTGCCATATACATAGTTTTATTTCTATTTCTTTTTAACTGACTGGTGTCACTATTCCCCAAAGTTGAAACAGCATAAAAGGAATATTACAAAAGGTCAAGTTAATTTACATGTTCCCCAAAAAAAACAAATTCAAGTAATTGCCTAGAAATATTTGAAAGTAAAATTACATAGACGGTAAAAATCTTAGCAATTGGGTATACATAAGGGTGAATTAGAATAGAATACAGGGTGGTTCAAAAAATTTGTGTTGATACATAAGAGTTGTGTAAGTGGGAAATAAGAGCGAAATAAAACAAGTAATAAAACTAAAGAAACTTTAAAAAATGGTTAAATAACCATATGAGGCAGTTTAAAAAATCTTAGAAGCAGTTGTAAATACAGGCTGATTCACAAAAATAATAAATAGTTGCTTAATTGTATTGGGCTTAAATCAATAGATAAAAAAAACATAATTAATACTTATACAGGGTGGTTGCAACATCATGTAGAGTTGAGTTATAGTTGTTCAGGGTGATTCAAAAATAGTTATTGATTATACAGCATACTTTTATGTTTTTTTGGGGAATAACACCACAATAGAAATAAAACACATATATTGCAGGAATTTCTCTAAATGGTTTTTATTTTAAGCCACTTATTTTAAATGATAAATCAAATTTAAATGTTGGCCATTCAACGAAGTCAGAATAGACTTTTTTGGTAAATACAAATTATTGTGGTGTTATTCCCCAAAAAACATAAAAGCACTATATTGGTTTAACTTATAGAAAGTGGGCCTAATAAAACTAATAAAAAAAGTTTATATAAATTGATTAAATATCCAAGCTAAGGAAATTGATGTTGGTTCTTTTTTAAATACAAATTATTATGCACTATATTGGTTTAACTCCTGTTTATATTTGATTTATCCAAGCTAAGGAAATTTATGCAAATGGTGTCCCATTCTGTACAATGTACATGTTTAGATAAATGTTTACAATATGGCAAAAAGGTTATGAACAAAGAGTCATCTTAAATTGTAAAAGTCTGCTTGAAAAATTTGTTACTCTTTCAAAGTTCTACTCATTTGTGAATACCCAAGATTCTTGAAAATTACTAACTTTGAATGGTTATCTACAAAACAGCATATCTGAATTGGTTTAACAGCTGATCTTCAGATTGTTAGGAATATGTGTATAAAGGCGCCTACAGACACACAAACATTTCTTGAGATATGTACGCGCGTACAATGTGTAGACAATATCTGCCTAAAATATCTGTCAGAGATGTATTCAGATACTGCTTGAATTTTTATATGTACGTACAAGTTGCACGTACACATCCGTGTGTAGGCAATACAGATTTACTTGTGTTAACTGTGGTTTATTATTATTTAACTACGCGAAACCATCGCTGTTAGTAGAACTTATTTAAGCAGTTTTTAACAGAGTTTATTGAGCTTTATAAACCACACTCCTGTTTATGTAAAACTAAATCCAAAGACTACATGAATAGGAATAAAAAAAAACTATGCATACAAAATATTGGTGGAAAAGTGGAAAGAAGTAGAAAAGACGGCTACGAAAGAAATGGTAAAAACCAAGATAAATAGTCTACCTTTTGGATTCCGCAGAGAAATCAGACGATGCAACGTCCATTTCTTTACCCATTTACTTCGTGGCTTTTGTTTATTCAATAATTGGGTTTGTTTCTTCTTTATTATGCATATACACGCCACTGCTAATAAATTTAAATCACTGTTCTTATGTTGATTAACAAAATAGATATGAAAATTATCTTCCGTGTGTAGGCAATTCGAACAAACGTTTATGTACGGGCGTACTTGTACTCGCGTACATATCTCAAGAAATGTTTGTGTGTCTGTAGGCGCCTTAACCAAGATGTTTGACATTAATTTTTAATATTTCATCAAACATTCTAGCCCATTAGTGCCTGTAGTAAATAATTTATATTATACCTAAAAAAATTCACTTCAGTACCTACATGAACTATGTTATTATCAACTAATAATTTTAAAAAGTATGCATTTTAACAAAGCATTTTTATTCTCATTTTAATTAGGTATTCTTCAAAATTGTCATTCTTTGAGTTTTATGCATTTTGTAATACAAAAAAAACTACAATACATTGTATATTTTCCAAAAAATGTTAACAAAAAAGCATTTTGAATTGACAAATTGCAACAGACATACTATGTTATTTACCAATTCATTAACTATACATACATTCGTTAACACCAATTTAAAATTTTAGATGTTTTCTGGTTTATATAATAATTGTTTTGATACAGTTTTTGTAGATATATATACATACCTAATTTGGTAATGATAGAACTTTTACTTATAATTTGGATATCCTGTTTTTATATGCTTAGTCAAGGAGTTATAATTGATTTGTCTTGCTTATTATTTAATGATCTATGGCTAGTTGATTGTAGAATTTGGTAAAAAAACTCAATCACAATGGGTACTTATAGTTGGTGTTTTAATTACACTTCATAATACTTTCACATTAAACTGGACATTGCAAATTGTTTTTACAGTGATTTGTTTTTGTTTTTTAAATAGGATTTATATAAGGTTAGGTTGTAATGAATATACTGGTTGTTTATTTAATTTCAGTTTTGAATAAAATAAGTATGGAAATTGCTTATTTAAGATATCAAGTTAGATGTTAGTGAATGTCTGATTGTATGTATATAAATACTACCATGTCAAAAATAACTCATTTTCAAATTGATTCTTTGTATTTCACACATTTTGCACAATACTGCTTTTTAAGTATATATTTTATGTAATTAATGATAAAACATTCAAACATTAGACTATCTTTCTAATACTTATGTATATCAAGAACTACTGTATACTTGAATATCCTAATATCAACAAACCCCTTCTTTGTTTTAAACCAGCTTATACTACAATATAGAAGTATATATAAATTCACTAGTATAAATAAAATTAATTTCACTTTTTTGGTATGTTATCTCTTAAACAATAAGCAACTCTTGTCTTGTATGTTTTGTAAAAAGTTCTTTTTTCAAAGACCTCACATATTTTTTGACAAAACGTTAAAAAATGTTATATAATCAAATTTCTTTACATTTACCAGACAACAAAGATTTTTTTAGTCGACAAAAATTTAACAGCAAAGTGCTTATGTCATCAGTGTAGTAATAGAAGTAAATTATTTACACAAAAAACTGCAAGAAATTTGTTTTTTTTTTCCTTATATTATGAAAAGTGCTGGAAAAGATATAGGAAATCAGAACATGTTCAAAATGAACATTTACAAATATTTAAATATATTATATACAAATGAATATAATATATTTAAACTATTGTGTTAAATATTGGAACATTATTTTTCATCAAAATGATAGTTTGACATTAAAATTAATATCAATGTTTCAGTCAAGTAGTTTTTGCAGAATTTCAACTTAGAGATATGTTTTTCAAAGCGCACATTATTAATAAGAAAAGTGTGAACGGGAAATACCAATATATTTTGAATATTCATATACTGGATTCCATTTTGCCGAACAGTAATTTTCGTTAAAATGCCATAAAAAATAAATTTGGTAAATATTGCATTAAGTGGGAGACCCTTTCCATGAGATGTATTGACCAATGATGATCATGAACATCCAAACTAGACAAATTAAACTACCTTAATTATGAACTTTCAAAATATCTTTCCTTATATCTCCATCTGCCGATCCTGGTTAATATTGAGCGTTATGTAAAATATCTCTTAACTTATTTAAATATTGAACTCAGTTGTAATTTAATACATAATAAGCGATCATTTTAACTAAGATTCACGTTTCGATTTGTATTGCATACAAGTTATGAATTTCTGATTCAATTTTTACCATTTTCTGATTAAATAGATTCCAATCAGGATGTACAAGCGTTCCTTTTAAAGGTTTTCTGATTCTCTACAAATTTTCTATTGACGGCATTACGATCCCTTCATGATTTTAATAAGCAAAAAACAACAAAAAACTAAATTTAGCAGATTTCTATTTTACTTACACAAATATACTGTTAAAATCATGTCATTTGTCCTCTATTAACTATTATTGAAGTACTGACATTAGTGTATTCCTAGTAAATTTTATGTCCAAAAATCTCTTCCATTTTGTTCTATTGACTGGTATATAATGATTGTTTGAAAACTACTCTTGAATTGAAATGATATACATGTAACAACAAAAGCTAATAATCTTAGTTTCATTTCTTTAATTCTGTTAGAATTTTTTTGGCAGCAACGATTTCTAAAGTTACTCTCACAGAAGTGTTCTTAATCAACCCTTTAACCTAAAAGATACCAATTGTTTTGGAAGTTAGTCTGGGGGAGAAAAAAGACAGGATATAGCTAAATAAAATTTCATAATGTGGCAGATGTTGAAATTATTTTTTTTTCTTTCTAGAATATGTTCTCCCAAAATTGTATGCAAAGCTTCACTACTGTGTCTCCTGTGCTATCCACAGCAAAGTAGTACGAAACAGGAGCAAAAAAGACAGGAGGATCAGAACTCCACCACAGAGAAGTTTCCCTGGTCGCGATAACAATAGAGCCCAACAACAGGCTAGGAAGTAAAATGTTATTTGACAATTTAATAATAAACTTATAAAATTTATTTTTTGATTTATTTAACTACTTCAACGATTTTGACGTTTTTGAAATTTTTTACATTTAACACAAATACTTTTTACACTGATCAGATATGTGTAAAATTCGCAAATAAGTGATCAAATTCAATTGTCATTTGAGGAGAAAATTATAAAAAAATAATTGTACCATAACCCCCACCCCCAATCCAATAATAGAATTTTCACAAAATGTCTCACCTATGGCTCTGTCAATTTAAAGAATTAATGTAACTCTCTTACTAGTATTATTTTCAGTTCTCCAGGAATATACCCATATAGGGTAATTGAATTATTTGTGAAGTGATTAAACTCATTTGTATTTATTTTAGGAAATTATATATGTCAACATATGTGGCGGACCAGGATTGTCGTTCGGGGGGCTTTACCCC
The DNA here is from genome assembly GCA_034190945.1 of Octodonta nipae. Taxonomy (NCBI): domain Eukaryota; kingdom Metazoa; phylum Arthropoda; class Insecta; order Coleoptera; family Chrysomelidae; genus Octodonta; species Octodonta nipae. Next base: position 118,840,678 of record CM067220.1, read on the forward strand.
TCTGAGGGTAGGTTTTAGCTAGTTACATGCAGTGAACTTCATGAGACGACAAAACGCACACCTGCAGCTGATATCAAGTTTCATCTCATCGCAATTGTTTTCAACGTTAAATATTAAATTATGATCATTCTTGTTTGAGCCTTCGCTTGCATTGTATCAGTCTGAAATAAGTTTTGTAATAATTTTTCAATAAATTTTGTTTTTAAAAAGTTATTTTGGAAGGACAACGATTTAATTGGCGCAGTCAGTAGGATCTGTGTGATTGATTCGAAATCGCATCGAGCGGTAAAAATCGAAGCCAATTTTAGTGTTTTAACACTTTAAACGCAGATCGAACATTTCTCGTGTTGAGTTCCCATCTGTGGTACCCATCCAGGAGAACATCTTCTCGTGTTGGAATCCTAACTTGGCAATCCGACCAGAAGAACACAAAGACTTTCTTCGTGAGGGAATCCTAACTTGGTAATCCATCCAGGAAAGCAGCTTTTCTCGAGACAGAATCCTAACTTGGTAATCTATCCAGGAAAGCAGTTCGTCCTTCAAGGCAGATATCAATAAAAAACCAAGCGCTACAGGGAGGTCAAACAGAGTCGGAGTTTGGAAATCACCGGTAAGTGTCAAAAAATTTCCAATCTTGCCTTTCCTTAACCCTATCGCAGGACTTTTGGAAAGATAATTTTTAAGAATTGAATTGATTTTTTGAAATATTGATGAAATAAATAATTGTGTTGAAATATTGAATATAATTGAATTGAATTGAATTGATATTGAAAAATAAATAAAGAAAATATTTTTTGAAAAAATCGTAGAATAGTTTAGTTTTAAGTTTATGAACGTAGAGGGCATATCTGCGTTGTTGAAAACCTTCGCTTTCGCGAACGTTTATCTTCAGACTCAGATCAGTCTGATAAACTTAGCGTTTTGAATTTTGAAAAAGATTCAGACGAAATGACACCAACAGGAAGTACACCGACCATCAATTGGGATCTCTTAAAATCCAAATTACAAAATATAAAACCTTACGATGGCAACAGTAATACTTTAAATAAATTTATTAATAGGTGCGAAAATTTATTATTGTTATACAGCACGCATAATGATAATGACTTAAACAGACATATTTTTGAAAGTATTCAAGAAAAATTAGTAGGCAAAGCAGAACTCATGGTAGGTAATAGAACCGAAATTAATAACTGGCCTGATTTAAAAGACGCATTGCAACAATGTTTTTCGGATAAACGCGATTTAGATTGCTTAGTTCAAGAACTAACTAGAACTAGACCAAATAAAAATGAACATCTTTTAGATTTTGGAAGTAGGTTACAGCTCCTACGAAGCAGTGTTGTACAACGTATAAGTAATGACGTCACACTTAGCAATAACGATAAACTTTGTCAAATTAATCATTATAATAAAACAGCCCTTAATACCTTTATAGCAGGTTGCGATGGTATTTTAAAAAATAATTTGCATTTAAAGAAACCCACTACTCTTGAAGATGCACTAGCGTACGTTTCAGAATTTGAAAATTTTGAAAATTTATATGGAAATTCTAATAATGTAAAGAAAAACTTTACACCTAATAACAATGTTTTTCAAAATATTCCACGTCCTCAATTTCCACAACCGAACTTTCAGGTTAACCAAATGAACCCCTATAAATTCAATTTCCAAAACAGAAATTTCAATAATTATCCCCCGCAATTTAATCAAAATCGTTTCATGCAGAACATTCCCCCTAATTTTAATCAAAGACCTGAATTTCCGAGACAGCCAGTCTACTTACAACCAAGACCCGTTCCGCAAAGACGACTCTTCACCAACGAAGAAGTTTTTGGGAAACCAAAAAATATAAATGTCTTCAAACCACACCCGAGTCATAGACAAAATTTGCCAAAGCCAGAACCTATGTCAATTAATTCGAGACTCTCTTCAGGAAATAATAGACAACCACAACATCCCCAATTCCAACCTAGAAATTATAATCATTTCCAGAGTACTGGAAAACCTAATTTCACCTTCGAGGAATTACATTATAATGATTATTATAATGACAACCAATACCAATACTACCATTATGATGACTATTATCCTGAATACCAATACGACTATGAAAACTCAAACATGTCTTACTATTACCCAAATGAAGAAAATTATTATGATGATAATTATCCCCCTGAAACTGAAAAATCATTTTCAGACTTTGAAAACAACCCCATGCCAAATTCCAATACTAACGACAACACCGAAACTGACGAAAATTTTCCCAAACCAGCCTCGAACAAGAGAGAGAAACCATAGAAATTAACGCCCTTTCTAGCAACACACTACCCTATATTGAAATACATCACCCGAAAATGAAATTACTAATCGATACAGGAAGCTCAAAATCAATAATCAAACCCGAGATAGTAGAACGCTTTTTTCCAAATTGTATTTTTGATTCAAACGTAACAATTAAAACTACCCTTGGTAGCAAAACCATCAGATACGAAGCTCATGTACCCGCTTTTCCTGAATTTAATTGTTTGTATTACATCGACTTTCTTCTATTTGACTTTCACGAATATTTCGATGGAGTCATTGGCCTCAACGACCTAGTAAATATGAATCTTAACATCGACTTAACTAATAAAAGACTTATAGGTAATCACGTCCAAATTCCCCTAAAATATAGAGGTGAAGACAATGAAATAAATTTTTCATTCAGTATTGAAGCAAAGGAACAATGTTTAATGAACATCCCCGTAGACATTAATGACGGAGAAATTTTAATAAATGAAATGTTTCTTAGTGAACTTTATATACCCGGAACTTTAACTTTAGCAAAAAACGATTACCTAAAAGGAAAAATTAATCAAGCGGCAGATGCATTATCAAGAAATCCGACATCGATTGATTTCAACCCAATCGAAACAGCATCCCTAGACGTGAATCTTGATGACTTAGACGAAATTATCTCGAAAGAACTTGAAACACGCAACGAACTACCCAATTTAGTCAACGAAGATATCGAAGAAATTTTAGACGGACCTGAAGAAAATTCATCAAAAATCACAGTACACTCCAAGATTTTACTGAACCCGAAAAATCCAGAAGAAGAAGAAGAAGGAGAAGAAGAACAAGAGGATCTTCAAACGGTTCACACTTCAGCCGAAAACCCAATACTGACAATTCCCATTTCCAATAAACCTATAAATACTTATAAAAATCAAATAATAATAACAACAGGAGACATACTAGATTTGACTGTAAAAAGAGAGAAAGTATTTGAGAACACCCGAATTTATGTGACATTACCAAACCGACACATAAACGAAAATATCATTAAATTAGCGAAAGAATACTTTGACCCAAAACAGACATACGCTTTATACTTTCACAGGAATTTACCCCCTGAAAATTTCGCCATAGTGATTCAAAATACATTCCGGCATTCTTCATTCAAACTAATTCACTGTCCCAAATTTCTAACTGACCTTATCAAAACAGACGTTCAAAACGAAAAAATAAAATATTATCACGTATTCAAAACTGGACACAGAGGTATTAATGAAGTAACAAATTCACTAAAAACTAAATATTATTGGCCCAAAATGTCAGAAGACATCGAAGACTTCATTAATAAATGCGAAACCTGTTTGAAAAACAAGTACGATCGAAATCCCCCTGTCATTAAATTCAATCTAACACCCACGACAACAAAACCCTTTGAACATATTCATATAGACGTTTTCCAAATGTCCAAAGAACCCTACTTAACTATTATTGACACATTTTCACGTTATGGACAAGCATACTGTTTAAAAACTACAACTGGAGTATCAGTAGTAGATGGCATATTTAACTTTATAACCCATCATGGACTACCTCTCAAAATAACGTCCGATAGTGGCTCCGAATTTAAGAACAAAGACTTAGAAAACTTTTGTCAACTACACCGTATCGAATTACATTTTACCACCGCGAAAAATAGCAACTCTAATTCACCAGTAGAACGATTTCATTCTACCCTTATCGAACACTATAGATGTATTAGAGAAACTAATAGAGAATTAACTAGCGAACAAGTTATGAAACACGCCATTTTATCTTACAACAACTCCATTCATTCGGTAACGAAACTCACCCCTTTTGAAATCATACATGGACACTTAAGTACATCGAACCCTTTTGACCTAAATGATCAATTAATTTTATCAACCTATGTCCAAAACCACAAACAAGCCACAAAACAACTTTACGAAAAAATCCGTGAAAGAAATGCTCAGCATAAAGAAAATATAATTACCAAAAGAAACCTGAAACGACAAGATCCACCGACTTATCTTAAAGACAAAGCGGCTTACGTTAAAACAAAATTCCGCGACAAAAAACTACCAAAATTCGACAAAACCCAAATACTTGATGACGACGGCATATACATAAAAACAAAAAAGGGAACTTATCATAAACAATCCCTCAGGAAACCACGTAATAATCCTAAACAATTGTTACAGGTTCAAAATGAAGACGAAGATAATGACCCTTCACCTGGTCCTTCAAATAATTAACCTAGTAGAAAGTAGTGAAAATAAAATAACCATTACTAGTTTAGAAAGCTTATTGTTACCCTTAAAATTAGGAAACGCTAGAATCATATATAGCAAGCATAGATTTTTACATTATGTAGATTTAGAAGAAATTGTAAAGCAAACGGCAAAACTCGAAGAAAACTTCAAAATACTTTCAAATAATTTCCAAAAAGTAGAAGCAACAAACTTATTATCTTATCATGCTCTCGCTCAAAATCTCCTAAGCAGAACAGAATATTTAATTGAAACTTTGCACAAGAAATTAACAAATCTCCACCCCTTTGTTAGACAAAAAAGAGGATTAATTAATGCTCTTGGAAAAGTAAATAAATGGATTTTTGGAAATCTTGATGCTGAAGACGGTATTAGATACGATAACGCGATTAAAGTGCTTTCAGAAAATCAAAAATCGATCATTCAAGAAACTAATTTACAAACAACCTTATTTAAAAAATTAATAAATCATTATAATAAGTCAATAACAACTTTGAGCCAAAATCAAGAAAATTTTAGTAAAAATCTAAATCGATTCCAAGTAGCAATGGATCAAAAGATCACAGATATTGGTCAATACATTAGCTTTCAAGGTGTGATTTCTTCAATAAATTTAGATTGCCAAAATCTTGTTACATTTTTAGACAACTTAGAAAGTGCCATTCTATTTTCAAAACTTAACACACTTCATAATTCAATCATCTCAGTAAAAGATATAGAGGAAATGATAAAGTACTTAGAAAAACTATATAAAGTTGATGAAATTCCTCATTTTGAGAATCCTTTGTCTTATTATCAAATTTTAGGAACTCAAGTTCATTTTTCAGGTAATAAAGTTATATTTGCTATTCATGTTCCAATTATCGATCCAAAACCCTATGAATTTTATCACCTTTTCCCGATTATCCAGAATCACCAAATGTTTATACCCGAATACCCATTTTTGGCACGAAACCAGAAGACATCAACCCCCGAAAAACATGAATGCCCTGCACTGGACAACATCTACTATTGCCAGCAGCACTATTTGCCCGCAGATAATTGTACAATATAATTGATAAATGGAGAATCATCCGAAAACTGCCCACTGCTAACCGTTAATGCCCAAGAATCGATAATCGAACAAATCAGTCAAGAAGAAATAATTGTCATGCCACTGAACACTGAGAGAATACTATCAATTTGCAACACAGATCAATACTTCGATATTTCTACACCAAGCCTAATTAAAGTACCAGAAAACTGTGAAGTCCGCATTACTGATAAGAAATTCATAAACAATCAACAAATTAAGAAAGGCAAACCACTAATCCTGCCCAAACTAGAAATCAAAATTAATTCAAAATCAAGAGACTTCCAGGCCACCAATATCACGAAGATAGATTTCGAAAACTTATACGAAATCAACAACGTAGCCAAACAGCTGATTCCCGTACAGGAAGAAAAATCGACCACCTACACATTGCCGATATTCAGTACATTTTTAATAATCCTATCTATTGCAGTAGCCATCATATTATTTCTGAAAATTAAGAAGAAGAAGCCCTGTCCATGGTGCCCAATGTCAAAAAAGAAAACCGAAGAAAATTTGGAAGAAAACCCCGATGGCCCATCTGCGAAAACAAATTTCTCTATTTTCGCAGCTTAAGGAGGGAGGAGTTACATGCAGTGAACTTCATGAGACGACAAAACGCACACCTGCAGCTGATATCAAGTTTCATCTCATCGCAATTGTTTTCAACGTTAAATATTAAATTATGATCATTCTTGTTTGAGCCTTCGCTTGCATTGTATCAGTCTGAAATAAGTTTTGTAATAATTTTTCAATAAATTTTGTTTTTAAAAAGTTATTTTGGAAGGACAACGATTTAATTAGCTTGAGCCCCTTAGCTTCCCTGGATACGCCACTGTAAAAGTTCACAGCAATATTACTATTTCCGAGATACAGAATTTCCTGAACAGCAATAGTACCCCATTTATCTTCTAAAAGTTATTTCTGGCATATTCTTAATTATTTTTAGGTTTTCTTGGGAAATAACACCACAATCGATATAAAAAGCTACATATTGAAAAAAAAAACGTTTTAAAGCCGATTCTGATTTCGTTGTCAATGGCTTTAAAATATGTATTGAAAATGTAAATTGCAAATTGAAGTTTGATTTATGACATTTAAGTTGACATAAGAAAAATTTGTGGTTTTTCCGGATACAGGTAGCATAAAAAATTCTAAAGATCATGTTTTATAGTTAAAAAGCTTTCAAGTTGGAATAATTTATAAGTGGCGTTCCTAGGTACGAATTTGTTGTAAGAATGCGATCAAAAAATTCTGCTGTTTCAGTGATACCATTAATGTCATAAGGGAACATCTAGGAAAAACCTTATGAACTATCCTGATACTGGGTTGATCAAAAGGAGATGACCATTAGTAATTTCTTTCTTAATTGTCGGTAACCAGATACGATTAAATTCTATAGACGTAGAAGCGATACAATCGTCTTCATTCAAAAGAATTAAATCACACTCTTTTATTTTTCGTTTTGTATGTTGTTCTTTGTGAAGTATAGTTGAATTGTCAAATTGTATTCTATGGCTTAGGTACCATGCATGTTCATAAAGAAACGAAAATTTGTGAACATGGTACCTAGGCCATAAAATACACTTAGACAATTCAACTATACTTCACAAAGAACAACAACAATAATTTTTTGTGCTACCTGTACATCAAAAAACAACAAATTCCTTATGTCAACTTAAATGTCACAAATCAAACTTTCAATTTGCAATTCACATTTTCAATACATATTTTAAAGCCATTGTCAACGAAATCAGAATCGACATTTGGTTTTTCTTTCAATATACAGATTTTTATTTCGATTGTGATGTTATTTCGCAAAAAAACATAAAAATAGTACCCCATTTCTCCCCAATCATTGTTTTAGTTTTCACAAAATAAAAGAATCTCATGCTCATTCACTTACATAAAAGAATCAACCTTTTAATTCTTATGTCTGTATTATGTTTGGTTCCTGAAAAGCCCAGAATTTTCCAAAAAATAACTTCCCTCCTGCCAGCCATGAGATGACTGAATTTTTGGGCAATGATAAAACGGTGTTTATGTATTTGGGAATAACAATATATTTTCATGCGTGATTACACTTGTTTCCAAGGTATTGAATTTAATCATAAATAATAGAGAAACCAATGCCCCATCATGGCATAATTAAACATTTTATCAACATAAAATGTAGACCTTGTTACTCGCAGATAGTCAAACTTTCTATTAGTGAAAGAATGTTTACAAGTGGTCAGTACTTCAAAGATTACCCCCTACAAACAAATTTTACCTCTATATTTTAGTGGAGATAAATTTAAGGTTGGTAGGCAATAGCAAATCGTTAATCATGTTTGTTTTAATGGTTGTGATACTCACTACTAGTCACTACCCATTCATTAGTATCATTTAGATGCCATAAAGTTATCAGAAAGTTCTCTTATGCGTCTTAAAGACCTCTATTTTTATTTATTTATTAAAAAATCATATTACTGAACACTTTAAAATAAAATTATTTAGCATAATTTATTTTTGAATTAAGTTCATAGTTTTAGGTTGAAGACAATCACCAGCATGCTGAAATCAATTTCTTTATGACGTTTCTAATTGAATTGTCATTGTTAAACTCCACTCATCATTGATACAATCTAAAAATGTCTTAAATTAATTTTTGCAAGATATAATCAAAGATTATTATCATTTGTACTTATGGAGAATAAGGCCGGTATTACACTGCCAAAGATCTTTGATAAAATCAGTTAATAACATTTGATCAAATATTTTCTATTCAATGGGGAAAGTAATGAGCGCCTAGGAAGGTATAGTTTATCAGTAGTGGGCCTGATGAGCAAACCTTCTTATTAACAGTTTAAGCAAAATGTTAATTGTATGATTGTTATTGGATCAACTGTTGGAATTTTTCCAAACGCAGGTGATCCTTCGTAGAAGAATAGAAAAGGGCCGATAATCACCAACGGTTAACAAACCACGTAGCAAGCAACTAAGTACCCTACATCTGAACTTATTAAAAGAAATAAGACAAGGCAAGAATTATTTTTGAATAGATGAGGCCACATTTTAGATGTTGATACTATAATTGTCTATTTTAATTGTTAAAGAAATATACAAATGAAAAAAATTATGTTAATATAAAGGGTCCACCTACAACATTATAGTCGAGTACAACACAGCGCTTCAGTATCAATATAGTTATGTGATATGATTTATAGCTCACTATTTAACAACACACAAAATTACTTTTTTTTTGGTATGTTTATTAACTTTTCAATTCGTCTAGTTTGCTAACGGTCTTTGTATGTCCACTCAATACTAGTATCAATTTTCATTGTAGGCATTTAACATCTTGTTTCTATTTCATATATAACATTATACAAAACCAATAGTCTTCGTACTCAAATAATAATTTTTTGCTGTTTAATTCTACAATAAACTTCTGAGGCGCTAATTATCATTTTCACTGACAATTAATGTAAAAAATCTCTTATCAAATAAGTTATCTAAAGCTAATCACTTTTCTGAGCTCTAAAAGATAACTTTTTTTAGATAACATAATGATATTGAGACATTCATGCGGAGCGGGTAAGTTCAAGGCATGAAATAGGCAGACCAAAGCTACATTAAGAAGTGAAAATTGAATGCAGTTGTCACTTAATGTTTCATTTGATCATCATGATCAACTGTCCCAAAGTAACGCCTTACACAGTTGAATTACTTTAATATTTAACTATGAACTTCTGCAGTTGATCACTGCTTTACACGAAGTAGTTTTATTTTAATGACTCATAATTCTATAAAAAAAATGCTCATACCGACATTATTCCCCACATTTACATAATAAAATTAATTACCTCGTTGTTAAAAACTAAGATTCATTCGGGATTCGTGTGACCTAACCAAATTTGATAAGCTTTCGGTGTTTAGTGGTGTAATACAAACCCAAAAGGGATTTAAGTAATGGTCAAAATAGAAATTCATAATATTAATTGATAACCTTTGCTACGAATATACTACACCTTCCTATGTATCACGCCATTTATGTCAATGGAGTGCAAGATAATGTGAACCCCTAATGGAATTAAATGCAAAGTGATTAGGTTGAGTACAAAAATGAACCATTAGCATTACCATACTAAATTCGATACAGGATGGGAATGTGAAAAAACATACTTAGAAAATATTGCAGTATTTTCGTATACTAACATTGCGTTTCCAGCAAACAACGAATGTATCTGACCTTTAATTATCGGACGGTAATCTCACTGATTTTCAGAAGATTTATAGCTTTTAACGTTTTTCAAAACGTAACAGTTGTGTTTGATATCTGTCTTTTGTATTATACAGAATGTTCCATAATATCGTAATAATATTTCATACTATCATTTCGAGATATTTCAATCCATTGAACGCAAGATCATATATTGTTTCTAGTCGAGAGCCTTCATCAGTTGGGCTTCCCTCAACTCATTGAAATCTGGAATCATTATTTATGTATTTAGTATTTATCACTGAATTTAATAGATATTTTATTCTCGAAAATAATATCGACATCTAGGAGTGACTGTGAAACAAATAGTAATTGTTTCGAGTGATTTCTAGCCTAGAAATTCCAGAGAAATGATGTTACACATATTACGACTAATTTAATATCTTATTGCGAAATGAATTTCACGATTAAATACTATTTCATGTTACACATTTTAAGCGTAGAAACGAAAATATCGATAGCATAAATCGGTAAATATCGAATACAGAAACATTCACCCCAAAATTACAAGGTCAATTGGCAGATTTACACGATTCTAGCGCTCCTAAGGAGACACTGTATATAAGCATCATGGATACAAACGAACAAAAAGTGTTAAAATCCAGTAGTAAGGTAGTAGGTAGTAAAGGTCAATTGTTAGTGGAAAAACTGTGGAACCTTTGGTGTTTTTTTTCCTGAATTCTTTGGGAATAACACCGCTTAAACTTGAAAGTCTATATATTTCAAAAGTCTAAACGTTTCAGGTCTAAATATATATTTGTCATTGCGAATCCTTTTAATTTTTTAATTTATTGTTCATTTTGTGTAATATCATTGAAAACGGGGTTGATTTAGACCTTGAAATGTTTGGACTTTTGAAATATATAGGGTTTCAAGTTTATGTGATGTTATTCCCAAAAAAATCAGAAAAAAAACAGAGATGCCATAATTATCATTCAGAAAACAACCTTTGGTGCGTCACAGGTATAAATACAAATTTTGTACCCTGACATCAAAGTTTTATTTTTGCACTTGACGCACGTTTCAACAGCGAAGCTGTCATCATCATGGAGTAAGCCAAAACTGGTGAATAATTTGTCTTATACGTCAATTATTAGGTTCGCATGCCTGTTCACTGTTCACCATCGCTGTAGCCACCGGGGTGGGGTGACAACCCCCAATTTTGGATTCTAATGTTTTCATATAAAAATATATTTGATACATTTATTTATAAAACGCAAAATACATTATTAGAAATATAAATTTGCGTTCGTGATCGAATTTTCTAGGGGGTTTTGCAGTTCACTAGAAGGTACTATGGCATAGGTTATGTTTAGTTTCGACATAACCTATGACATTTTCAAAGGGACTCGAATGATAAACAGACCAATAGTACCAGTAGATAGGAAGGTATATCTGAAGTTACATAAAAATATCCTGTAATTTTGTAAAAGAATATTGAAACGGAAATGGGGAAAATCGATTTAGAGATTTAAAAAAATATATCAATATGTGACTAACCAATTACTTAAATGATGCTTTCTACAACTCTACTCGTTAGAGCTCTAAATATTTCAAATTATATACTCCAGATTTAGAGAACTTATCAGTTATTTTACTTTTAGCATTAAAAATTTCATTTGACAGTTTGAATTGGAATTTAGAACTAACTTTAGATTCGCTATTCTCTCACTAGTAATTCCAAAATAAGTAAGGCTAACATATGTAAATTCAAAATTACTATCTTTAACTTCAGAATAAATTAAATTGTGGGCTATTGGACTTTCTTGCCTAAAAATAAGTTTATTGAGTAAATTTATTATTATTAATGGAAATGGTCCTGATGATATCCATTTCATTTTTTAGATGTAAGAGCTGTATCATTGATTTATATGCCGCTAGTTTCTGTGGGTGTGGACCAAAGAATGAATTTGGGATAGTAAAGGTTGCATTTCTGAAAACATTAAATGTGATTTTATTATGTTCAATGGTAAATGTGAGGTCCAGGGGAGGAGTTAATTTTGCTTTCTAGAATAAACTTGATTTTATGATGTAAAGTGATTAGGAATGATAAGAAGGTGTTAAGTTGTCTCTTTGTGCCTTAAAAATAAGCTAAAATGTCGTCTACGGATACAATACTAAAATAATTCCTTACAGGCACAATGATCATTTCTGGTTACTATTTACATAGGTACATAGATGAATTACAGGTTTTCTAGTTTTCGCTTGACTCTATTTTTAGGCTGGATTGATGTCAATTCTTTTCTTATTTTTTTGGGAACAATATTCAGAGATTTTCATTTCATACGATTTATGAAACAAACTTCATAACAGATATTTTGACGATTCTTAAGTCTTCGCAATTAATGTTTCGTGTTTTCTTCCTGTTTTTTCACAAAATCGAGCAAAGTGCTCGGAATCAATCCAATTTTTTACTAAAAGCAAACAACGCGATGGAAAAGTATTTATAGGAAATTATTAAGTTATTATCGAAATATCTGTAGCAATATATAATATATATTTGTTCAACTATAAGTGTTTTATTTCACATATTTTTAAAGTAAAATAATATATATTATTGAGTCTGTGTTTACTTTTGTGAATTGAACAATAACTTCCAGAATTCCACCCTGTAAGTAACTAGGTGTTAGTAAATAGAAGCTCTGTTGCCCACCCCAAAAACAACGTGTTGGAATTACCATTCATGTTCATTAGATGATTAACTGACTTCCGCGATGGATGAAAATAAACAAACTGAGCGCCCGCCTTTTTTCAAAAGCGTCAGAAATTATTTCCGAGAATACTGCAATTGCAGTAGCATACATGGTTTTCGATATTTTGGCGAGAAGAGGACATACTTTGAAAGGTAAGTAATATTTTCTGCTCAAAATTGTTCGCATCTTCAATCACATTTCATGTTATTATAATAACTGAGGGTGAGGTGATCTTTGTTAAAAATCGTTAGGGTACATTTTCCATTGCAATTTTAATTACTGAACTTACTTGCGAATAAATGAAATAACAATTTTAATCGCCGTTTAAATAAAGACTGATCTTTACACCCATTTATAAACTACTTCAAAAAAGGAGTTTAACAATTTGTCGGATTTTTTTATGAATACTTATCGATTACTCTAAAATGGCTTAAATACTTCCGACAATTTAAACGGAATTGCGTTTTGGAATTTCATGAAAGTACACCTTTTAAATTTCTATAGTATGAGATTTTCCGTTTTCTAGAAATTCGAAAAAAATACTTATTGTAAGACACTAGTGTTGAATGAATCTTCACTATTTCTCTGAAATGTTATAATCAATTTTACTGCTGGTTCTATTTTGAATTGGCTCGGACTACGGTAATCATTCCTGAATCAGAAATACTTAGTACTGAACATACGAGGGTGAATCAAATATGAACCGGACTTTTCTGTTTCTCGCCCTGTAGGTAATTAGAGTGGCGTGACGTCTCGATATATGTTAGGTAGGGATGTTAAGAAGAGGGGAGTTCGTCGGTTTGGCGAGGCGTAGTCGATGCGCTGTTAGTAGCATCATGTCAGAGCAAGAGGTGCATACGTCTGTTGCGCAACACTTTCAAGGACCCAAGTGTACGACTGGCAAAAAAGTTTTCAGATGGCCGAGAGACAGTGGAAAGACCCGTCTTTCTGCAGGGAAAATTCTTGCAACAGTTTTTTGGGATTCGAAAGGCGTACTGCTGATCGATTTGCTGCACGAACGCCGTACAATTAATGCTGAGTATTACTGCGAACTACTCCAACAAGTGAAACTTGCCTATCGGCAAAAGAGGCGAGATATGTCTATCCGAAGTGTGATTCTGTTGCATGACAACGCTCGGCCACATACAGCTGCATTGACTCAAGGAAAATTGAACAAAATGCATTGGGAAACCCTTGAACACCCGCCTTACAGTCCTGATTTGTCGCCATGTGACTACCACATGTTTGAAGTAAGTTTATTTTAGAGACGAAGTTAAGCTAGGAGGAAAATATTCTGTTAGTTTATCGAAACGAAAATTTGTTATGTCGGCGAACTCTTCTATATGGTATACAGTTGTAGGTGTGTGCGTCCCTGCATATGATACTAGGTGGTACATAAGCAGTTGTATACATAGGATGGTTGAAATGTAAGTTGGAATTGAATTAGTTATACAGGGTCGTTCTAAAAATATTGTATTGTGTGGCACATAAGTAGTTGCGTATACAAGGTGGTTGAAATAATAGTTGAGCAAGCAAGGCGTTTGAAGCAAAAGTGGGGTAAAATTATTCTTATTCAGGATGGATCAAAATTTGTTATATAAGCATAAGCAGTTAGGATATTTGAATTATAGAAAGTAGGACGTTGTATAATTATATTGATATAAATTGTACAGTAAAATTATAGTCATTGTTTATAATTTAAACAATAGAAAAATAGAAAGAGTCAATGGTGTGGACAGGATATATAGTTATACAGGCTGGTTTTAAAGATACCAGGACTGTTGTAATATTGTATTGAGTTGAATTATAGTTGTACAGGGTGATTCAGAAAATGATAAATAAGTTGTATAGGTGACCAATACACAGAAGCATATACAGTGTGGATGCAATATAGCGTGAATTAGAGTTACATTTATAGAAAGTGATCCAAATAATAAAACAATTAAAAAAGTTAAAATATATTTGAAAAATATAGACAAAGAATAAAAAAGAGAGGGACAAGGAGAGGGGGAGAAAAATTTCAATTGAATTATACCTTAAATCAGATAAAAAAGAAGACATGTCTGACAATAGTGATTGATTGTACACGGTTTCTAAACGGTTTTTATTTTAAGTCAGTTGAAGTCGGTTCTTTTTTAAATATAAATTATAGCTCGTCTGTCACAGAATTTGATACCCCGTAACTTTTCCTTCGTAGGTTCTCTTTTTCCTTATCGCCTGTTTAAGTTTGTTAAATTAGTTACACAGGTTTCGCTGTTGATTGTGAAAAAAACACCTTGTGTGTCCTAAATGATAATGAAATAACCTTCTGTGCTAACCGGGTTAACGTGAATTTTTCTGGGTCATATAGGTGCGCTCACATCTCATCCCCAGAGACTACTTTCTTGTAGGAGTCCAGGAGCTCTTCACCACACGCCTCCTTGGATTCTTAACGGTTAATTGCTTCGGAATCCACCTACCATAAACCTTGTCAGCAATTATTATACTAACCAGTATTCGAGTAATTTGAAGCGTAAGGGGAAGGCTATGAAAATTATGCGAACCGATCTGAAGAGGGCAGATGTGTTTCTGCCGAAACGTCGTCATTTTATAATATATATATGTATGTATATATAATATATATATATATATATATATATATATATATATATATATATATATATATATATGTCCAGATATAACTTTTAACTTTCACGCATGGGGTTTTAACATTATTTGTGAGAATATTTGGAGAATGGATGAATTAAACAGCTTATAGGAGTCATATTTTTTAATTATATTTAACCGACTTCCAAAAAGGAGGAGGTTATCAATTCGTCGCGTATTTTTTTTTCGCTTTTTTTTCTATGTATGTTACCTGATTTGTTCTCCTGTGATGCACCGTTTTGAAAGAATATCGGCTTGTTTAATAGAATATATATCCGGATTGGTGAAACTTCCAATTTTGGAAAAGAATTCTATTGGTAAAGTGATAAAATTTGTGAATGAACACATGCGTGCATGGAAATCGACCAATATGCCTAATATTTTAGTCGATTTTTCGAAAAGTCCTTATGGATGTGTATAGTTTTTTAACGTGTAATCTATTAAGGAAGTTCCCTAGGTGATCTCATATACTTTTCTGCGACTTGCAGTTTTGCAGAAAATCGCCGAAAATTCCAAAATTATTTCAAAAATTTCATCGAAATGACATAAGGGATATTTCCTCATAAATATTTTAATTCCAACGCAATAGTGCGGGAATTTTAGGCACTGGAAGTTTTAATTGCGAATTTGAAAATTTTCTATGTACATCTCAAGCATATAGGTAGTAAAGCATACTATTTTCGGCTCCTTAAATCAATGAGTACCAAGCTCGTTTTGTTTGTATACCAGGCAAATACCTATTTAAATTTTTTCATTTTGCGAAGAGAGTGCTTTTGGTTGTCACATTCTCCCGGCCTAATAGAAAATTCAATGACAACACATGTCAAACTTTTGAAGTCGACGCAAAATATACTAGATTGGTAGGTAATTAATTTGTACAGAATGAGCACCTTTTAATGTTTACATTTTTTACTTCCTGGATAGGTACCTTACAACATTGAATGTGTTATTTATTTGCTAGAGTTGTATTTTGTTATAATTATTTTTAGCTTTTTAGTTATAGGTAGAAGTCGGTTATATATTTTTTAAAAATGTTTTATTTACAATCAGATTGTTTGTAAATAATATCTACGAATTTCATTAAAAAAAAGCTTGTGTCAAAGTCTTTATCACATATTTTATTTTATAAAGTAGTAAATGTCTAAATATTAGGCGCTTAAGTTCAGTGGAGTTTTACTTTTCTTTTTGATAGTTGTTTCTAAACATCTCTATAAAAATGTTTATTAGAGATTGATTGTTTTGTAATAAATATGTATTATAGGATTTTATATTTATGATTTATTTTGTCTTCAGGGGATGGTGGTTTATTGTATTTAGCATTACGTTTGCAGTCTGTGTGGTATCCATTAGAGAGGTGTACAAAAAATGGGTCAGGAGTCCAGTTATAGTGAGTTTTGCGACAAGAGAAACTCCGATATACTCAATACCATTTCCTGCTGTTACAATTTGTCCAGAATCGAAAACTTACCAACATTTATACAATCATACGAGAGTTGTAAGGAAGCACATTGAGAAAAAGCCATTAACACAGGACGAGTATGTAGTCATAATTTATAAAAATAAATCGTCACATTCTATATTTGACAAGTAACATTTTTTTGTGTGCTCATTAATAGATGTTGATATTACGCAAAATTATTTACTGCTGAATATAAGTTTGCTTTCCATTATAACATGCAGCAAACTAGTTGACTTTTGAAAATTTTTAAAGCATTGCTTCTACAAGTTTAATTAACTGTATTTGTGGGAACTGGGAAGGACTTCAATTGTAAGTATCGGTATTTACAATAACTTTTATTTGCAAACCGATTTCGTATATTGATTCATACGATACGCAGGAGGTCTTGGGTAGACAAGAACATCGCTATTTCAGCAAAGAATAAAACATTCTTTAGCAGGAAAACACGCCTCAAAATTTTTTCAACAAATCTTCTTCTTCCTGTTCTTATCCATGAACCTTTCTGTTCCTGAACCTGTATATAAGTGTCCGAATTTTGTATTCCACGCCTATTCATGACCTTCCCTTTAATAAATAACTGGAAAAAGTGCTAAATCTGTTTCGCATAACACTATCTAGATCTGCTATTTTTCTTTATTTGACAATATTAGTTCAAGGTCTCATTGCTCACTTTAGTTAGCAATAAGATCTTAAGGATGCCTCTAACTTATTAATCCCATTTATCCTGAGAGTCCCTCAGTTCCAGTATGAACTTTGAGAAATGTGAAATATATCACAAAATGCTTTTTCTGTCAATACCTACTAAATTAAATAATAAAACTCATACAGGGTGTTTCAAAACAAATGCGAAAAACTTTAAGGGGCAACTCCTTGTTAAAAATAAAGTAAGGAGATATCGCAATTCAAAGATGAAAAAATATTTATTTTATATTTTGTCTTAAAAACGAAGTGTTAGGATAATGAAAATTTACAGGAGTTTTCCCACTACGAAAAGACGTGATCTGCATGTTTTTCACTGTGTTAAAAGGAGTGGAAGGGTTTGAAATAGACCCATATTATTCTCGTCAACTAAATTTAAAGAAAAACGTATGGAACAACTAGGAAATTCCTGGAAAGCTTTATACTCAGGCATATCCTAATCGTCCACTCCCTCATCACAGCACGTTTACCAAGTTCCATCAAAGGCTACACTTTCGGAAAAAGAATTTTTGATACTGGACGGCACTGCGAGATCGGAAGACCCGCAATAGAAGATAGAAGTTGGAGGGTATTAAAAGACAAACAATTGTATCATTACCATAAACAGAGGGTTCAAGCTAGGGGTGTCCATCAAGAAAAAACATCGATGTTTTTATTCGACGTAAAACATCGGAACCCTGCATCGATGTTTTTCGATACATCGCTAAAAAACATCGATGTTTTTTCAACATCGAATACTTTGTGCAATAGTTTGATATTCGCCTTTTCCAATTAATTAAATGAGTTAAGTTCCGCTTTTGTGATGTGATTCATGGTATCAGAAGTAGAGTGCTATAATAGCTACAATAATGTATTTAATTTTTTAAGGATTGGTTAGAAGTTCAATTATATAAGTGCAATTATATAAACTACAATTAGAATTATTTTACTAAAATAACAATTACAAAAAACATAAGTAATTTCGAAAAGATTGTTGAGGAGGTCGGGGCATTATTTTGTCTGTTACTAAAGATTTCCGTGGAGAGCTACACTCAAATGAGTCTAAACTAATTTTTCTATTCCATACACAGATAAGTATTACACAATATACAATACATTACTTATATACAGGAATACTGGTTGATCATTTTGTAGACATCTCTTTCTCTCAGAATAACTGTGAGGAAGAATCTCTGTACGGACAGCCAGTAATCCGGGCAATTTTACGAAATTGCCTTACTACACTTTGTTCTACATATACAATTTTTAAATACTTATCTGTTGCAGGAAAAAATTTGGAGGAGAGAAAACCCAATGAACAGACAAAATAATGCAAAAAACATTACAATTAAAGTTTAATGTACTGGTTAACTTTCATTTAATTATGTCAATTTTCATACGAGTTGCATCATCTTTGGAATCGTAGAGATGTCGAATGGTAACAAGAATCGGGGCTTAATAGGGTACTAAAAACATAGGTATTCTTGTCAGCCATTTTGGGTTTGTGCATCACTTTTGCCTTGTACCTATTTACAATGCATTTTTGTCCCCCTTTAACTATAAATTAATAATGGAAACATTGAAACCTGAACACTATTAAGTAAGCTACTAAAGAGGCTCGGATTTGAGTTGTTGAGTATGTAGGAAGGCTTGTGTTAGGCCATTGATTAACACATTTGACAAAGTTCTCTCTTTAAACTGAATTTCAAACCTAAAAAGTTAAGGTTTTTTCCATAAAGTATAATTTTCCGGATTTAATTCCCCGGTATAGAATTTTACAATAGTACATGCAGAAAATAATGTGCAATTCAATAAGTAAAACAAACGAGAAAAAATATAGGTGTTCAATTTTTGTGAGATGATAACAAAGTATTTCTCAAAAACGGGATTAGGTAGGCAATTCATAGTCAATTTCCTCCCCGTCCCATATGTTGAACCCATTTCGCACTTTTAAGATTATCCGTGGGATATAGATATATTTTTCAATCCGATTGATTTTTTTTCACAAACTTCGCACAAAATAAGAGTGTTTTTTTCAATTCCCCGGTAGAAAGAAAGATTGTTATTCTTTACATGTAACATTCATTATCAAAACACTATTCAGGAAAAATGTAGTTTTACTACAATTTTATATGATAACCGTAACATACGTTTACTCCTTCTTTCATGTTTTCTAGGGTAAAATTTACCTACTTTTAAATGGTTTTGCAAACTATTCTATTGAAGAAAATACTCGGGGCACAGTCATTTAACATTTTTCCACGTTTTACCACAAATAATTTATCTTTATTGATTTGAAACTGAGGCCTAATACATTGTGAACATGGAGAAGCAGTGGCAGCTGGACCCAAAATGGCTGATGAGAATAATAATACTTTTATTGCCTTAGGTCCAATAGCTGCTCACAGATGTCTTGAATAAATGTACTCATATAATATATTTTTAATGTTCTATTTTATTATTAACCAGAGAGTAAGTTTTTATCATTGATTCGATGTTTTTTATAAAAAACATCGATGCATCCAATGGAAAATATCTTTGCCAAAACATCGAATCCATCCGATATATTGTAGGGTAAACATCGAATAGATTCGATGCATCGATGTTTTGTGAATATCCCTAGTTCAAGCTCTCTTACCAGGAGATTTCGAACATATAATATTTTTTTTCCAATGGTTTCACCGAATGAATACTGATGGTCCCTTTTGGTGTTCAAAAATTCTCTCGGACGAAGCTAGTTTCTCAAGAGATGTAATTCAAAACTTTCATAACAGGGATGTATGGGCTGAAAATAATCCACATTTAATAACAGAATCTAGACTTTGATATCAATTTTCAGTTAACGCTCGAATGGGAATTGTAGATGAACATTTAATTGAGCCACATTTCCTACCTCTAAAATTAACTGGAACATTTACCTGTACGAACATTTATTATGGATACGTTACACATGTCCGTAGACGTTCGTCTTCCGCGATGACGACCACCAACGTTGATAATTTTGAGGATTGAAAAGAGCAAATGTTAGGGGTATTTCAATACACAAATTTTAACGTTTGTTAGGTGTTAGTTATATCACATACCTGGAATGACTGAACTATTGGGTATGATTTATTTCTTTCAGCATTAAACCTTTTGGCCTGGCATTTACAGAAATTCCTACTAAAAAACGACACGCAACCCTCGATTCCTTTCATCGAGTTGGGCTTTTAAAGTTACCGACCTTTGGCGGAGAGGACTGACGGATCGAAAAACACCTGCATGAATAATATTAATACCCAGTCTAAGCAAAAAAAGGTACAAATTGGTCGATAATATCTTTTATCGTCGCAAAATGTTTCGGTAATTGAGGGAATAGAATTAATATATCCATTCATAAAAAACACATTTTAAAGAAGAGTACGAACTCAACGTAGGACGTGTAAAGACGTGTGAAACAGAAACTTTACGTGCAAGATGGTGGTCCCAGCACACTTCAGCTTAAATGTGGGTGGGTATCTAAATCTGACATAGGAAAACGGCTGGATAGGAAGAGGTGGGACTTATCTTTCGCCGCCTCGATCCCCAGATTTAAATCCTTTGGATTATTGTAACTGGGGATATCTAAAAGAATTATTTTTCACTACACCCGTACCGGATATTGGAGAACTGAGAAATCTCTGGCAAAGCAGGCATTTTCAACACTTGCTATAAAAAATGTAGAACGTTGTGATTATATTTGAGTTGCATTGTTTAAATATTTTTAAATAGGTTAACTGCAAATAAGTTTGTTAATGAAGTAGTTTAAGATTTCTCTATTTGATTGCGTTTCAGAGCGGCCCACTAGATTATTTCTCTAAAATATATAGTAATGTTTATGAAAAAAATACAAAAGATAAAAAGTTTCTAAATAAATCGGGCTATCCAAACTTCGGGGTTGTCTATTTCAACACCTTCCACTCATTAAAAAAAATATGCAAGACACGTGTTTTCGCATTGGTTTTGAAACATTCTGTATACTGTTTTTAGAAAATAACTTGATTGTTATAAGTGGGGGCCAAACAAAAATTACAAACACATTTAAATATATATCAATGACCTATCTATGTTTAAAAAAATTAGATAGGTCGTTGTTATAATATACTTTGTATCAAAATTATAAAATTGTCAACAAGTATCTCGTATTTCAGGAAAGAATTATTGGACTACATGGGTTTCCTCTGTGATCTCAACCCTATGTTGAAATTAAATTATTCAAACACTGAGACTTTTACGGAAGATTTTTATAAGAAATTGATAGATGTAAGTTTTAAATTATTAAATCTGATTTACATATATAAAATTACAATTTAAGATACATCCTAAAAACATAATAAGTCAATGTGAGTACATGGGAGAGTCACTGAATTGTTCGGAGATCTTTAAACCAATCATAACAGACGAAGGACTTTGCTACACGTTCAACATGTTGGATCGTACAGAAATATTTGCCGATGAAGTGTAAGTCATATGCCATTGTGAGTTTTACTTTAGAATTTTCTTCTTAGCGTTGCTTTGGCACTTAATGACAATTAAAGTTATAAAAATTTAGATTTTTAGGGACAACGTTGGTCTACAAGCCACAGTAATATACTAAATGTCGTCGATAACAAAAACTAATAATTGTGTTATTACATTTAGTATCATGCTATTAATATCATGACTAAAATGGAGTCTGTTATGAAATGTAAAAAAAACTCATTACTGGCATTCTACCATTTGTAGAGAAATAAAATACTTACAAATTGGTTCCTTGTGGAACCCGATCTTTTAACGAGAAAAGTGATAAATAATTCTGAAATTGTTGTTAATAATGAGGTAATTTATGCTTATCATGTGACTTTAACAAGACAATATGTAAATACCTTTACAATAATAAAAATTCAGATAAAGCGGTTCCATAAATAAAAATTACTTTATGATTTGATATCCTGATACTTATTTATTGAGGACTTTTGTTCGTCTAACGGTCGCTTCACACGTGCCTGTTGAAATCGGCCGGATGCCGGTTGCATGTACCGTTTCATACATGCCATACAAATTCACCCGGCGTCTGGCCTACAGCTACCTATAATGTTAACGAGGATCGGCCCGATGCCGGGTGAATTCAACCGGCACATGTGAAGCTACGCTAAGGCTTCTAGGGAGGCTTCTGTCAGGCTGATCTTAAAGCTCAGGACATTTACGAAATTACGTGACGAAAATAATTTGTAGAACAAAACCGACATCAACGTGTTCTAATGATAAAACTTGACTAATTGACATACAGTGAAAAATCGGTAACAATTTACCGATAAAAACCGTGTTTGCTACTATGGGCAATGTTGAAGTAAATGAAAAACCTACAAAATGAGCTACTATACGCTCAACTTCGTTAATTGGAACTTTTACCCGAAATTCCAAAAGAATAAATAATCGCTTACATATTTTTTTATTTTATAGCTGAAACAGTCTTATTAACTGAAGCGATAGATCTTCTCATTCCCAATTCATGTTCTAAAAATAAATACTGTAGCTTCGGTAGTTTTTGCAAAATTTCAGTCATTACTATGGAAGACATATTTTTTTGAACGGCCATATTACATCACCTGATGACCTTATCATTATGAATAAACCACCGTTGGAAAATAGAAGTGTTGATCTAGAGACCCCTCATCTCACTTTTTCGAAATTTAAAGTATAAATACATATAAGTATAAGGGTGGTACTATATTCTTGTAATAAATGATCTTACAGCAAATTTTAATTTTAAGCAGACACATATTTATAGTTCTTGCATAATATGGATTTATGTAATAAATTTAGCAATATGGAATACCTACACTCCATTTAGCCACAGATGATAATGATAATATTATGCTAAATGCGAAGGTTATTGCAAGCGATTTTTCCATTTGTAAATATTTCAATAAAAGATCAACAGATATCTACCTATATATCAAAAGGAATTTGGCTTATCATTAATTAGTATTTATTAACAAAAATTTGACAGGAATCTGGAATTGAACAACATAAAAATTGCAACTAATTGAAGAATAACATCTTATGTCTTCTATTATTATTAACTATTATCAATTTGTATCAGCTTTTTATTTTTATATAATAATAAAATATGAAACTTACTGAAAGTGTAAACAAAGGAACCTACTATTATTTACTTATGTTTTAAAAAATCAGTGAATAGAGAAGGCAAATTTTCGTTTTTTATTTAAATTTAAAATAAGCATATTAAAAATCCATCATTATCATCTAGACCAGAGCATAGTGGCGCATTCGTTTGCAACAACATTTTAATTCATATATTTATTTAAATGTCCGCGAGAGGTCTTCTTGATTATAAAAGTGTAAGATGACACTTGATATCTTTTGACGATATTGTTTAAACAACGACAAACTATATAGCCTAGAAAAAATGCATTTTTGCAATTAATTAATTTTTTTTATATTCTTTATAATATTTCGAATGAAAAAATCCTCACACCATCGTATCTCGAACCCATTAATTGTTATGAATTTTTTAAAATTGGAAGTCGCCGAAATTTTTTATTTTCTTGAATTAAATAATGTACCTTAAAAATTGAAATGCTATAATTTTTATTTTTTTATAAAAAAATTCAACTATGTTAAACAAAATAGCCTAAATAGATTTTAAAAATTTTGTTTAATTCTATGTTTTTTTTTACATTATAACAATATACTTCCTACGCGCATGCACTTTTGAGAGAGGAGTATCTTTCTTTATCTCACTCTCATCTCGATGTATAAGATGAGTAAGTGAAAGGCAGACGATGCAATGTAATTTTTTTTCGCGGGTTTTCAGCGGTTATACGTTAAAAAAATAACGTTACTATTTCTCATATAATTTAATGTAAAATGTTTTATTAATGAATAAATATATTCTTAAAATAGAACTCTGTCATATCTGCCCTCTTCAGGTCGGTTCGCATTATTCTCGTAGCCTTCTGCTTTCGCTTCTAGTTACTAAGTATTCGAGTAACTAGAAGCGAAAGCAGAAGGCTACGAGAATTATGCGAACCGACCTGAAGAGGGCAGATGCGACTCTGCCGAAACGTCGTCATTTTACCATCGATCCCGGCAGGGATCAGTTATCAACTACGCGGATGAATTCCCGGAAACCACCTAAAACATATATATATATATATATATATATATATATATATATATATTCTCGTCCCTGGGCCATCAGCAAACAGTTTGACAGTTGACATGGCATTTGGATTAGGGAGAGAATAAAAGCGATTTGAAATGAATGTCAGTTCGAACGCAGTAATAAAAAGAGGGGAAAGTGCTTCTCCCACCAGTACATTTTATTTAATTCCGATTACCAAAATGCAGGCTTTGAAATTGAATTTACATACAATAAAATAAAACTAAAAGAAAATTAATTTTTGAGGGATGGTACTCAAAGAACTAATAATTAATATGTTCCTTTCAGGTGGTTAAAATAGTAATTTTGCTCAAAATGGGAGCATTTTAAACCTCACGTAAATTCAAAAGCCCTGGAAAAAATTCAGATTTGCAAGAAAACGGTCTGAGCTGTAAATTTGAGATTCTTACCAGTTATTTACCTCGTAGAAATGAAAGATTCTGCCGAGTTTCAATATTTCAACGCATCTTATACAATAACTACGGACGATTGAAAATTGCGTATGTTTTACAGTTTTTTCCAAATAACTCAATAATTATCCAATCAGCTATATGAACCTATCATTTAGTCGCTATTGAAATTACGTATAAAAGAAACAGAAACTTAGTTTCGACCCTAGAACTTTTCATTCGGTTGCTGAAAAGTTACAAAAACTGCTAAAATTGTGATTTTTACAACTTTAAACACTCCGTATTATTAATTAAGGAATAGAAATTTGTTAACAATACTTATTATGTGCTTTGCTATATACATTATTCAAGAAAAGCCAATCAAATATCTGTGGAATTTTTTTGCAATTGAAAATACTAACTTCTCTAAAGTAATAGAAGTCTCCACAGATTGAGCTAATATTGATAATAATCCGTTATCTATTATTCAGTCAATTATGAGATATTCTATTTACAGATACAACTATTCCGGATTTTTCGAGGTGAATAATCTGACACATAAAAACTGGTCAATGGAAGATGGTTATTCAGAAGATTCGGGGTTGTATCCATACCCAAGAAGAGCATTGTTTGCTGGAGCGAAAAATTCTCTAACTCTACGTTTGTATGCCTCCAAATATGACATAGATTCTAACTGCAAACGAGCGCTACAAGGATTTCGGGTAACTCAGCGGAAAATCACTAGAAGACATAAACATGTTTGAATATTTCAGGTTTCGTTGCATACTCCAATGAGAGTTCCTCGACCAAGTCAACAATATTTTAGGGTAAGTGAAAAATATAACTACACTAGTATTTTTATGGAGGACAACGCCCGCCCACATCACTCAAGAAATGTTCAGAAATCAGTAGATTGGATTGGCCGGCCAACTCACTTGATATTAATCCAACTGAAAACTTCAAGGAGATCATACAGACTATTAGTCAGTGTTTTACATGTTTTAAAGTGGCCCCCGCTGGAATAGTCTGAATTTTGAAATTTTGGTAGCTCACAATAATTACTCCCATCGTAAATATAATTTAAAATGATGACACTCTACTCTCCTCGTGGTAAATTATGGAATCTATTTATAACATGCAAACTAAACTATAAGCAGAAATGGGTCTATAGAAATATTAAAATTTGCCTGTCTTAAATTTTACAATTTTGTTTTTGCATTTTTGTTAAAATAACATTACCACAAATACAAAATACACAATAACTTGAAAACCATTAGTCTTCAAGACATTTGCTCATTTTGTGGAGATCTACAAAGTTCGGCCCAATTAAAAGGGCGGCACTTACCATAAGAAAGGTGCAGGGCCCCTTTGTCGACAAATTCACACATTGGTTAGAGGAAAATACTTCTTTCACAAAAACAGATTCAGAAAACAATGTACATTTATAAATATATTTTGTTTTTCTAAGAAAACATTTTGAGATTGCGGGGTGGGATGCGAAGACGACGTTATGTTTGTATTCAAAGAAATAAAAGCGGACAATCTGGGAATAAAATTAATCGGCAAACATTTAAATCATCTAACGTTTGCTGACGTTGTAGTTCTAATTTCGTATATAGTCAAAGCCACAAGAATACCTACTGGAAAGTAGCATACAGATCAAAAATTAATATTTTTAAATCACAGTTTTGGACAAACCTCTGAATCAATAGCAAATTTTCTCTGAATGATAATGCCATTGACCTAGGATATGACATCTGTGTTGGTCGAGAAACCAAATTGGCAGACTTCAAAGTAGGATAGGACTTGGTGCCTTTGGAAATTTAAATCATTTTTTTCAATCAGACATACCAAGGTGATATAGAAATAAGAATCGAGTCGACCAAGGAGCTACTGAACATGTTCAGGTTGTCTCTGAGAGACAGGGTTCAAATATAGAAATAAAATTGATGCCGCAAATGCTATCAGAAGGATAACCACATTAAAATGGAACTGGCCATATTGCCAGAACATGTGAGGCAAGATTTACCAGAGACCAATGTCCAGCAATGGGCACAAAGTCAGAGCATGATGATGATAAGGAACGTATTTTCAGCATTGTTCATCATTTTCTATGGGGGGCGGGCAGAAAAATAGAATATTGTGTAGCTAAACACCTTTTTACTCTATCCTTACATTCCAAATATATCCCCTCCCGTAAATACGCATATGATGATAAGGTTGATGATGAAAGATAAATGAAGTTTGAAAGTTTTTAAATTTATTTATTTTTAATAATTGCTTAATTTGGCAACTTTTAATTTGGAGCATATCAATTGCTTAATGCGCAAGTCCTATATAAACAATTGTTGGTAAATTTACCGCTCTTTACGAGTTCTACAAGCTGTTAAATTTACTGATTCAGCTTTAAATTTTGAGGGATATATTTTTAATTCAGGCATATTAAAAATACATCAAAGTTAGTTAATTGTGTAGTTTAAAGTAAGAATTAAGTGAATGCAATATTAATATTTTGCATAACTAGTTGGTATGCAATGATAGTAAAAATATCTCTTCGTAAACTTCATGTTAGCTGTGGTGATTTTAGTTGTAATCTTATCATATCTAACTCACCAATATTTGGATTCTCTCTTAACTCAAAGCTATCGTTTTAAAATATATTAATTTCATTTTAGGTGCCTCTTAACGAGGTAGTACTTGCTTCCATACAACCGGAAATGATAACGACTTCTACCTCCGTCCAGATGTATAATCCAGTTAGAAGAGAATGTTATTTTCCTAAGGAAAAGAAACTGAGATACTTCAAAATCTACACTGCGTTAAATTGCAAGTTAGAGTGTTTAACAAATTATACTTTATATTATTGCGGATGTGTCAATTTTTACATGCCAAGTAAGTCCGCACCTAGACCATTGCCATCATATGTTGGTAAATTGTTGCGCTAAAATATTTGCATGGCTCTTGCAATTACAAAAAATAGTTTCTTTTCAAGGTAGGCTAGAGTGAAAAACGGGAGAAATATTGTGTTGCTACCATTTTGCACTAACGACAAATTTTTAACATTTCCTATTCAAGAAGCAATGGTCTCTGAAACATAGGTAAATGTAAGCTACATAAGCCACAGCTATAACTTTTGAACCAATTTCTCATACGATTATTTCAAAAAGGAAAAAATTATAAGAAGCATCACTTTAGGCAACAAGAGCATCTTTTCAAAATTAGTACAGATTTTGTCGCTTTCAGAATGTAACACTTCTATAGGTTAAAAATATACCCTTTTAGCTAACATCTACGTTACATAAACCATTGTTACCGGAAATCAGTAGGATTGTTCTTAACCGGCTTCTGAGCTCCTCCCTATTTATGTTTTTAATCTGTGGGTGTGAGTATCCCGATATGGTCCATAATCATATAGCTCTGAGAAACTATGATAACATCATTCAGAAAATTGGAAAACACATGTTATTTTATAACTAAATTTGTTGCTGACGCATCCGTCCAATATTAAATAGATTCTCATGATTAAAACAGAACTAGACTACTAGCACCGTCGCTACCGTGGTTGCCTCTTGGTTAAGTATCGCATATGCCTCAGGCCATTTGCTGAAGTAATCCATTGCGACCAGAATGTATTTGTTCCCCCTGTCAGACTCTGGAAACGGACCGGCGACATCGATGGCAATTCTCTCAAATAGGACGCCCACATTGTACTGCTGCATTCTGCTCTTGGTCCAGGTCTTCGGGCCCTTACTGGCTGCACAGGTGTCACATTTCAGGCACCAAGCTCTGACGTCTTCAAAGTAATTTACCCAGTAGTATCGTTGACGAACTTTGTCTAGGGTTTTGTTCATGCCCAGATAGCCATTATTTACTTAGGAACTACCAGTTGAGACTTAGTTTCTCGGCCATCAGTGCTTTCCCAAACTCGCATTCCATTCTCTACTCTTAGAGAGTCCCATTGGGCCCATAACGATTTCAGCACGCCCTAGTATCTAGCTACCTCGTCCCATCGTGGCCTGGGTGCCCCTCTCGTTTTGATTGGTTCGATGTCTGGATCAGCCATTTGGTCGTGGATGCACTGTTCCGTTGTCCAGTCTTCATTGGCCTGCACTCGGATCTGTCTGATGGAGATACCCTCTCTCTCTTCCATCTTCAGACAATGTCAGCATTCTGCTGTTGTCCTTCCGGTGTCTTCATGTCCAGCAGAAATTTAAGGGCGGCATGATCAGTTCGGATTAAGGAATGACGATCATAGAGGTATTTGTAGAAATGGTCTACAGCCCTTATTATTGCAAGAAGTTCTTTTCTGGTGACGCAATAATTTCTTTCCGGTTTCGCAATCCTGATTCCAACGGAAGGTCTCTTTCTCAGTGGTCTGCCGATGTAGAGGCGCGGCAATGGTGGCAAATCCCTTAACAAATCGCCTGTAGTAGGAACAGAGGCCCAAGAAGCTTCGGAGTTCATGCTTATCTCTTGGGAGTGGCCAATCACGGATGGCTTCTATCTTGTCCTCGTTGGTGCAGATTCTGTACTCGGAAACAAAGTGGCCCAAAATTTCTACTTCTTTTTGGAACAAGGTACTCTTCTTCGGGTTGAGTGTCAGGTTTCTTGGTGACGTCATTCAGCTTTCTGTAATCCCCGCAAAATCGGGTGGTTCCATCATGGGCTGATGGATGGTTCAATAACTCCATTTTGTAACATGGACTCGATGTTTTCCTCGACTGCCTGTTGTTGCCCCAACGGTAGTCGCCTAGGTGGTATTCTGTTGGGTTGAGCCTTCCCAGTATCTATTTGGTGCTGGATGATGTTGGAGTGACCGGTGGTTCCATCTTGACTGTTAAAAATTTATCAGTGCTTTGTGATTAATTGTTTGCATTTCTTCTGTTTCTCTGATGTCAGGTGTGTCAAACTGTTGTAGGAACCCTTTACTGGGCCTGTCTCCTTCACTGACGTCTGGTACTTTTCTTTAATTGATGATGGTCTCTCTACTGGCTCGAAATAAGCTATCTCTTGACCATTGGCAATTCTGATGTCGTTGTTGGGCAAATTCGGGACTCTAATGGGTATATCTCGTCCGGTTTTAACTATAGCCTGTCCAACTAAGTAGTCATGAAGCTGAGTGTACGGGCTCCACCATTCCAACGCAGCTCCCAGGATTGCTTTCTAGCTGCCCATGAATATTGTGTTCCGTTCGACAGGGAATTCTGGCTGAGGATTTGTTTTGGATGGCACTGCTTTTATCTTGTACTTCACTTAGTACCGTGTTTTTAATGGAACTGATTTCAAATTTCACCTGGCTCTGCATGGAATCGATGTGATCTCTTTGATTTCAAGAGTCTCCACATTACTTTTTAGGATCTTTATGTCGTCGTTCATTTCTTTTATGTCCGATTCAACTATTTGCATTCTTTCATTAACTGTTTCATTAACTTGCGATACTATTTGCATTTATTGTTCAAACTGCAGTTGTATTTTTCTTCTAATATTTTAGAACTTCTTCTTGTTTCTGTTCAAATTTCGAGAATAATCCTTCAATTAAATTCTGTTGTTCACTTTTCACCGTGGAAGCAAGATTCTCTAATTCTATTTTTCGTTTTTCATCAAAACATTTCACTAACCTTTGTTGAATTTCTTCTTGATGTTGTTTCTCTCTTTTGTCACGTTTATCCAGGATCTGAGCTATTTTTTCGACTAGTCCTTCCGTAACTTGTTTGATTATTTTTTTGGTAGTTTCGTCCATTTTTTCCATACTTCGGGTTTCCATAAATCAAATTACGATTTTAACTTCACTTACTCACATCAACAGCTGATTCGAATAACACAAATATAATACAACATAAGCTCTTCGTCGCACTAACTAACTCCTGCGATGATGGGTCGCTCCTTTTAAAATCACCATCGAATTCTCTAGTATAATCCAGTATCAATTCTACAGTTGCCGAGCTATTTCGAGATTAATTTTTTGTCCTCTCAGCGATCGATGTCGCTTTGGAATGAAACCAGGGCCGGCTTAGGTAAAATTCGTAACAATAATTTTAATTGTATATTTTGCTTTTAATGCTGTAATTTGCCCCCTATAATATTAGGGGTTTCTACTTTCTTATCCAGTAAAGTTCAGGTGAGGCCTATATCTTTAATTTTTTTCAAACTTTCACGGCTTATAGTTTCGGAGATAAGGTAGGGGGAATGCATAATTTTTTTATATTTTTGTTAATATCTTTAAAATAATGTATTTTATAAATATGAAATAACATATTTGTTTTCGCCATAATGAGCCCTTCCATTTAATATATTACATGATGAGTTAGAAACAATTTTAATATTTTCCATTTAATTCTGTAATTTGCCCCCCAAAATTAATAGGAGAGGTTTCTCCTTATTTTTCCGGTAAATTTCAGATGAGGCCCAATATCTCTAATTTTTTTTTCAAAATTTTACGGCTTATGGTTTCGGAGATAAGGTAGGGGGAATGGGTAAATTTTTTTATATTTTTGTTAATATCTTTAAAATAATTTATTTCAAAAATGTGAAAAAAATATATTTGTTTTCGCCATAATGAGCTCTTTCATTTGATATATTACACAATGTGTTACAAACAATTTTAATTTTATATATCTCATTTAATTCTGTAATTTGCCCCCCAAAATTAATAGGAGAAGTTTCTCCTTATTTTTTCGATAAAATTCAGGTTTTACTTCTTATTGCTTCGGAGCGGACGGTAGATTTTTTTAGTTTTTCACCCCAAAAGTACCCATAAAATCAAAATTTCTTCATTTACGATATGCACTTCTTATCGGGTCACCAAACTGTACACTGATACCAAATTTCAACCTTTTCCGTTCAGTAATTTAGGAGAAAATTGCTGTAATGTGAAAGAGGGAGAAATCCGGAGTGATATTTTAAGGGTATCCGTATTTTATATATACGGAACCCTAATAAAAAACACTTATAACTTTCTTTATTTATACAAACGAGGTTTGTCAAAAATTATGATTTTCAAAATAAAAAGAGAGGTGTACAGAAAGTGGGCATTTGTATTTCCGTCTAGGTAACGGCGCTGTGAGGATAGGTTGTTGCATTGCTACTTGTACATTTAGTAGCTTTGGAGGTAAATCCGAGAAACCAACACTTATTATCCCAATTCGATAAATGATTTTTCAACTTTATTCCGTAACAAAATTTAACTTATGAACCCAATAAACTATTGAAGAAGTAAGAGTTTCGGGCCTCAAAATTGAACAATCATTTCACTAACCCAATCAAACTTGGCATTCAAATATCGACGTTGTACGAGATTCTGAAGTACGAGTTGCATCATACAGTCTACAAGTATAAGTTGACTCACACAGTGATCATTCTGAGGTTTGCAAATTAAATACTTCAACGCTTCCCAATGCTTACAAAAATTTTGTAGAGTGGGGAAGACAGTACGAAGACAGATACATGAACAGCCACTACATAGTCCAAAAATCATTGTGTGGGCTATGTCTGCAAGAGCATAGAAGTTTTATTGTGGAAACATGGTTTCCACACATTGGGTCGCTTGTCACACTTTATATTAATCGCTAGCGTTTGACAATAACTTTTTTCTGGTGATCTCTCCTCGAGGCACCCGATTTTACACCCCTTGAAATTGACTTTCCGCTAAATTTGCTTTTGCTTTTTCGATAGTTACGTTTGTGTTTTTTTAAAGTCGGCACCGGGCAAGATGTGGATTTCTTTATTGATCGCTCTAGTTTAACCGACATAAGTATTACTAATTCCTACAAGATCTAGGGACAACGTTCCCGATATTTTAACTGACAACTTGTTTCCTTATGAATTATGTTTTAGGAGAAAAAGATATGGATATCTGCGGTATAGGTAATCTTCAATGCGTAATAGAAGCTGAAAAGAAACTACAACTCGGCGACTTACGTAGAAAAATTAACAAACCTGAAACCAAAGCAAATTCTTCCATTAAATACTTCGGAGACCATTTAGCAGATTGCAATTGTATGCCTATGTGTTCGGACCTGTCCTATCACGCTGACACTTCTCAAAGCTATTGGAACTGGGAAGATGATTTAAAGACATACTCGAAAAATGGAAGCCTTGGACCTAATGCCCATAAGTAAGTATTTTATTTCCTCCATTTAAATTAAGTATCATCTTATCGCATCCATTTTCCTGATGATCAGACTGAGACCATTTTAAGTATATAAACGTAGAGGGGAAAACACATTTCACAAAAGCTGTTAACTACTTGACAGAAGCCATATTCCTATAGTATCTCAAAAAATATTTCTCACAAACGCTTTATATTTGTGATATGCCGATTCGATTATTTCAGTAATCGATTATAAATATAACAGTAATCGATTAAAATCTAATATGATTCATGAAGGTAGTTCTTTCTCATTTTGGTGCAAAATGACAAGATATTTTTAAAAAACTACCTAAAACGACTTCGTTAAATAGCAATTCTCTCTAAATATAACTAGTTTTAAACAGTTCTTTATAAAAATAAATAAGTCTTGAAAAAAATATTAATGGATAAATTAAAACCGACTTCAAAATAAAATAAGTAAAAAGCACGAAATAATTTATGCTACAACAATTAAATACTTTTTATGAAGTCGGTGCCGATCGAAAGTGTAAATATTTTGAGAAGTACATCGATGAGTTGTACTTCGCTGTTCAAATTGGCACCGACTTCATGAAAAGTATTTAATTGTTGTAGCATAAATTATTTCGTGTTTTTTAGTTATTTTATTTTGAAGTCGGTTTTTGTTTTTTTTTTAATTTATTTATTTCACAATTTTTAGTGATGCAATGGCTTAATTGGATGCAGTTTTCAAATCTAATTAACTTTTTCGATATTGCCTTTACTCAAACCGCAACTATTGATTGCCACCCTGCATAACAATTTTATTCATTATTTTTAAGAACTGCCTTCTGTAGCTAAAACTTCGATCTATATTTAAACTATCTTGTATATATTGTTACCAATTCGTCACCCATTAAAACTTACTGGTCTATCAGTTTTTTAACCATCCTGTATAACTACGCTAAATAATCTTTTTAGAGATATTTTGTAACCATTCTGGAAAATATAATCTGTTTCCACCTTACATGTCAACTACCCCGTATATGCAATTTTTTCTAACATGTTTTAATCATACTGTATAACTGTAATGCTACTTTGCCCCATGTTTCAGATATTGCATATATGCAATAAAAATAATGTAGAACAATTTTTTTATCAACACTATTTAATATTTCAACTCTATCTTCTATATCAACCACCTTGTATGTGCACCTACTTTTCGTCCAACCAGTTTGACATTTTTGTACCACCCTGTATAAATATAAATCCATTAATTTCCAAGAAATTTCATCAAAACTGCAACTGTCTATGGAGCATCCTATGTAACAATTTATTAAGGTTAAACTACTTACCTCTGCTCCTCTCTATATTTCAAGTATACTATCTGTGCAACTGATTATATGAGTTACGTTATTTAACATTTTTTCACCATATTTTTTAAAGCTCAGTATAAAATATATTTTCTCTTCATTAAAACCATCCTTCATTTTCAAATTTCTTTAACCTTGTTTCAATCACACTGTGCAACTATAACTTAACTCGCCCCATATTTCAGGTACTCCATATATACAACAGCTTATGCTCTATCCTATATAATAAAATTCTTTAATTTTTTTACCCACACTGTATAATTATTATTCTATTCCACGCTATATTTCAACAATCTTGCATATGCAACTACTTATGGGCCACCCAATATAACATATTTTCACCACTCTGTATACTTAGAATTCTATTCCACTCTATATTCATCTATCCGGTATGTGAAACTACTTGTGGATGATAACATTCCTTTTTAATATGTTTTAAACCTTCCCATATAGCTGTTATCATACACTGCTACATATTTTAACCATCCTATAATATGTTACTTGAAAACTTGTGAACTACTTTATAAACATTTTTTTCAACCCATTTCATTAGTTTAATAATAGCTCAAGAAAATTCAAACATTCTAACTGCTAACATAACATCCATTTTTATCCACCCTGTATAAATATAATTCCTTTTTATCATTATTTCACCCAAATAGTATATGCTACTCCTTATGACCCTAACAATATAAGATTTTGTTAGTCACCCTGCATAAATATAATTCAACTTCACCCGTTTTTCAACTACCTGATATATACGAGTATAACTGTTTATGGTCCACTTAAAATATCTTTTCCGAACTATCCCATATGACTTCCCCTTTATTTCAACTACATTGTATATATGCAGCTACTTACGGATTTCTTAAATACGTTTATTTCAACTACGTTCTAAGTTTTACCTATCCTATATATGGAACACCCTTTAAAATTTCACTTTAAATATCAGTTGATTTTTTTTAAGAGAAACATGTTTCATTGGCATGTTCCGAATTTTGAATGAAGCTAAGCTGATTCAAGTATCTAATATTTGGTGCATGCGGCGTATTACCCAAAATGATAGTAGTTTATATCTGCCGTTTCTGTCAATTTATTTCTTCTTATAAATATCAAGTGAGCCCCAGTACCAGTAATTATTTTCAAAATTTTAGGTAGTATGGTTTCGGAAATAAAGCGGGAAATGAGAATTTGTAATATATTTTTTGTTAATATCTTATAAACAATTAATTTAAAAAATATGAAAAATATATATTTGAATTCCTCATAATGAGCCCTTTCATTTGATGTATTGCATGAAGCGTTAAAATATATTTTTTTAAATTCCAGTTAATTCTATAATTTGGCCCCCAAAATTAATATTAGGGATTTATTCGTATTTTTTCTGTAAACAAAAAAAATTTGGTCTTATAGTTTGGGGAATAAAGGGGGAATGGGATTTTTTTAAATATTTTTTTAATATATTTTAAAATATTCATTTTAAAATTATGAAAATATATATTTGTATTCGTTTTAATGAGCCCTTTGATTTAATCTATTATATGATGCGTTAGAAATAATTTTAATTTTATGTTTTCCATTTAATTCCCGCCAAAATTACTATTAGGGGTTTCTCCTTATTTTTCCAGTAAAGTTTAGGCAAGGTCCTATATCCCTATTTTTTTTTTAAATTTTTACGTCTTTTAGTTTCGGAGATAAGGTAGGAGGAATGTGTAAAATTTTTTATATTTTTGTTAATATCTTTAAAATAATTTATTTAAAAAATGTGAAAAAAATGATCTTATACTTTGTGGAATAAATTACTAATATGGTAGAATATTCAAATTGTAATCGATTGCGGTTGATTATTTTAATAATCGATTAATCGATTCCCACATCACTACTTATACATTATATTTATTCTACAACAAACGTACATTTCCTGTATCAATTATGTAAAATGTTAACCGTAATGACTAAATTATGTTTCTTTTACAGACATCATTTTTCCAAAGTCGTATTGTTCTTCAAGTCGTCGCAATTTATTACATCTCAAAGACACGAATTATATGGACCAACGGATTTTCTTGCTAATTTTGGTGGTCTTCTAGGGCTATTCACGGGATTTTCCATTCTTTCCCTTATGGAAATTTTGTATTTTTTGACTGTAAGATTATGCTGCAATTCAAGATTGTATGGATATTGGGCTGGTCCAGATAAATAAGAATAAATCTAAATGTTTTCCATTTTCTAATTTGTTATTAACACATTTATGTTTCTATCGAATAAATTGTGTTATGTTGTTCAATAAAAAATAGCAGGTTCATATAATTGTTTTCCTTTCGTTATACTGTTTATAAAATATTCGGTCATACATAGGTAATAAATATTTTTGGCTTGAATTTTTTATGTTTCATTTTTTTCACGTAATTACGGGGCATGGATTTAACTGCACTTATGATATGATAATATATGAGAATAAACTTAAAACAGTTAACTTATTGTAACAACTTTATTTTGGAATTACTTTTCTCGATTAAACAATAAAATAAAAATAAAAAAGGGACATCAACATTGTACTCCAAGTTGTAAATAATTAACAAAATATACCCAATAAACATTTATGTAGGTAGTAGCTACAGAGTGCTTATGCGCAAAATAACATAATGTAATAATAACACCTCTGAAGTTGTTAGTCAGTTGTTAGTGGTGTTCCCCTAGGTTCAGTGCTGGGGCCCCTACGTGTTTGTTACTGAACTGTCCATGATGTTTATTCCGATGCAGTGCTGAATGTGGACGGAGGCAATTTTTTCGGGAATCTCCTTGATGTAAAGTGTCAAAGGACTAGGACCGGAATCCAAACAACAGTCTACAGGAAGGCTACGAATACAGGATTGTACCTTCACTACAATTCCAACCACCCTTCGGCAACGAAACTGGCATCATCAAAACACTAATCCATAGAGCCAAAAATGTCTGCAGTACACCAGAAGACCTCAAAGAAGAACAAATGAAACTTAGAGAAGACCTTTTGGCGAATGGATATCCGGAAACGATCATTACCAAGGCGTTTGAAGAGCTGGACAAACCAACTAGGAGGGAAGAGGAACCACGGTAGCAACTCTACTATTACCGTATACTAAAGGCCTGTCGGAGAAACTTAGAAGAATTGCACACAGCTATGGAATCAGAATGATCTTCAAAAGCAACAACACTTTGAGGAGCATGATAACAAGATCGAGGCCCGACGCACCAGCAATACCAAATAACTGTATATACAGCATACCGTGTGAATGTAGCAATATTTACATTGGAGAGACAAAGCGACCGCTGGACACCAGGATTAAGGAACACCGCACAGCTACTCAAAGGGGAGAGGTAAAGAAGTCTGGGCTAGCTAATCACGCATGGACCGAACACCATAATATCAACTGGGACCAGGCTAGAGCAATTCACAAGGAAGAGCACTGGTACAAAAGAAAATTCATAGAGACAGCATATATAATCTCGAACGAAAATATAATTAGCGAGCCCAGCGTCCAAATTAAAAATATTTGGAGAGCTCTTCTTCGGCCTCTGCCGCTACGCATCACCGGCAACCAACCTCCAGGGAACGACGACGCTGATTGGACCAGATAAGCCCCAATGACCATGACCGGCGACGCATGATCGGTTAAGGGTGTAATATAAATACGACGGATACTCTGAATTTCCTATCATTCACCTGATGACGATAACAGATACACAGCTATTGAAACGTTGTGAGATCAACACTTCAAGACGATGGAAGTCCAAGGAAACTTCGAGGAACGAGTTACATTGTCTACCAACTTCATACTTTCGGGAATCTATTAGCGACATGTACCAGTTAAGTAATGAAACTTAGCATAGTGGTGCAATGATTGGAGTCTTCATTTAAATTATGTCAGGTGTTTGGTGTTACACATTGGTTACAGTAACCCAACCCATCATTACTTTATTAATAATGCTCGAATAATCCCCAGATGTTACCCAAAGAGAACTGGAGTTAATTATTTCTGATGACTTAAAATGGTCTGCTCATATTGCTAAAATAACAAAAAATATATAAATCTATGGCATACATAAATTCTCTGGTTTTTCAAAATATGTCTCATACTTTACTAAACAAAATATATGCTACGTACGCCCAACACTTGGACTCGCCGTTCCAGTTTGGAATCCATATTTTTCTTTGAACAGACTCAACGCAGGATCACAAAACGAAGAGCGGGGCCTCTTCGTAATTGTTCATACGAGGAACAACTAGAAAAGTTGGGAATCACTCCCCTTGAAGACAGACGCTTACGTGATGATCTTATTATGCGGTGAACTAAAACGTATTTACAATTATTCTAACTAGCCAGCTAAGCGGGCACAATCTAAAGTTGAACCTAAAAGGGTTGTATAAGTTGTGTCGACAATCTTCATGTTATTATATTTTCGCGATTTTTCAATCCATTGAACGCAAGATAATATATTGTTTGTAGTCGAGAATCTTTATTAGATGCACTCCCCTCGACTGATTGAAATCGAATAATAATTGATGTATTTACTACATAAAACTGAAACTAGATGTCGAAATTTGTTTCATTTCATTATAAAATATTAAATTCTCCATGTCCAACCGAATCGTACATTCATGGAATTTTTGCCCTCCGAAATGATGAATGCTACATCCCTTAATTATTTTGCAGTTTTATCGTTTTTTTTGCGTCCTAGATTACTTTTCTTCTAATAATAAATACGTACAAGTATTTTTTGTATCAAAATTAATGACCTACTTATCTAGTACATGTAGTTCTGAAGTTGGTTCCAAGCAACAATTAAAAATCATGATTTAAAAGATATGAAAACAATGCAAGATTTGATGTATGCTTTGCTCCAATTTGAAATATACTCTAGGTAGGTTGGCACTTTTAAGAACGGCTTTAACACGGCAGGGTGGAACATCATACTTGGGAGGAGACTGGGAAAGGGAGTTGACACAAGGTATACCACAGAGACCAGAGTTATGGCCGACTCTGTGGAACATAATGTATGATCCGGTATTACGCATAACGTTGCCTGAGAGGTGTCAGACGCTGGCTTACGCAGATGACTGGTCAGTGGTAGTGAGAGCAAGCAGCAAGAAGGAACTGATGGAGAAGGGTGATGAGACGATTGGTAAGATACTCGGTTG
This sequence comes from Octodonta nipae, assembly GCA_034190945.1. Taxonomy (NCBI): domain Eukaryota; kingdom Metazoa; phylum Arthropoda; class Insecta; order Coleoptera; family Chrysomelidae; genus Octodonta; species Octodonta nipae. The sequence goes on from CM067220.1 coordinate 118,880,271, forward strand.
GATGAGGAGTAATCGCCTGGAAGTAGCGGAGGAAAAGACGGTGAGATACAGTTTAAGTCTGGACAGAGGGTGATTGTTCCAGGCTAAACGGTACCTGGGAGTTCTTAGATGACAAACTGAGATTTAACCATCATGTTAGGTTTGTCACAGCGAAGGCAGCAAAAATGGGTGCAACTCTGGCTAGGCGACTTCCGAATGTGAACGGTTTCATTTTGTTGTATGGGGCCCCTATTTGCCAAATAGGGGCCCCATACAAGAGTGATGAGGTTAAAGACATATCGCAGACTTATGAAAAAACCAGTAAGACCAATTCTCCTAAAGATGGTATGTGCATATTGTTACGAAATTTACCTAAGCGGGCCCTGGTTTCATTCCAACACGACATCGATCGCTGGGATGACAAAAAAATTAATCTCTAAATAGCTCGGCAACTGTAGAATTGATACTAGATTATATTAAAGAATTCGATGGTGATTTTAAAAGGAACGACCCATCATCGCAGCAGGCAGTTAGTGCGGCGAAGAGCTTAGGTTGTATTATATTTGTAATATTCGAATCAGCTGTTGATGTAAGTAAAAGTTTTCTAGAAAGTGAGAGTGAAAATTAGTTTTATAATTTTAATTGAACCCACAGACTATATAACAATATAGAACGGTCACGATGGAAGGGTTGTATTTGGTTACTGGGGAGGTACCCATTGAGCTTTTTGTTGAAGAGAGAACGAAAATCTACGGTGCAGATAGAGGGGAGAGGGTGAGGGAGAGAAAGGGCCGTAAAGTTATGGCAGAGTAGATACGATGCAAATGTGGAAAAAGCTCAGTGGACCAAACTACTGAAAAGAAGGATAAACGAATAGATGAGCTGTAGGTTTAGGGAATGGAACTATGGGCTGACCCAGTTTCTAACTGGACATGGGGCGTTCAGATGCTATTTGTTGAGAATGAGAATGGAGGAGGATGATGTGTGTATATATTGCGGAGGGGTCGACACCCCGCAGCATACAGTGATGGAGTGTGAAAGGTGGGGCGCCGAGAGAGGAGTGATGACAGCAGAGCTAGGGAGGGGAGTAATCACGCCACAAAATACAGTGAAGATTACCGCCGACCGCATAGGGTGGAAGAAATTTAGTGACTATGTGTTAAACATCATAACAAGTAAAGAACGGGAGGAACGAATGTACTTGACTGTGGGTGAAGTAATGGGTGAATAGTCACTACGCCGGGGTACCTGAAGATATATATATATATATATCTACGATGGGTTCCAGGTACCTAGAGGGCGATGGAGGTGCTTCAGTGGGTCGAACCCCACACTACAGTACGCAACAGGAAACTCGTGCGGCTGTTCCTTCGGTTAGCGAATTTCACCTCCCCTGAAAAAAATTACTGGACGAAAAATGTTAAAATTTGCTATCAGTATATAGTTTGGTGACCCGATCAGGAGTACATATCGTAAATGAAGAAATATTGATTTTAGGGGTACATCTGGGGAAAAACTAAAAAAAAATCTACCGTTCCCCCCTTATCTCCGAATTTATAAGACGTAAAATTTTGAAAAACTTTTTACCGAAAAATTAAGGAGAAACTCGTACCATTAATTTTGGGGGCAAATTACAGAATTAAATAGAAAATATAAGGTTAAAATTATTTCTAACGCATATATCAAATGAAAGGGCTCATTATGACGAAAACAAATATATTTTTTTCATATTTTTAAAATAAATTATTTAAATGATATTAACAAAAATATAAAAAAATACCCATTCCTCTCATCTTATCTCCGAAACTACAAGCCGGAAAAAATTGAAAAAAATAGGGTATAGGAACGCCCCTGAACTTTACTGGAAAAATAAGGAGAAACCCCGAATATTAATTTTAGGGAGTAAATTACAGCATTATATGGAAAATATAAAATAAAAAATATTACTAACGCAGCATGTAATATATCAAATTAAAGGACTCATTATGACGAATACAAATATATTTTTTTCATATTTTTAAAATAAATCTTTTAAAATATATTAACAAAAATAAAAATAAATTACTCATTCCCCCTTTTAATGCCCAAACTATGCATGATGTATATCAAATGAAAGAGGTTATTATGAAGAATACAAATGTATTTTTTCATATTTTTTAAATAAATTGTTTAAGTATTTTAACAAAAATATAAGAGAATTACTTATTCCCGCCTTTTATTTCCGATCTATTAGAAAAAAATTAGGCTTATATGACCTTGGTTGAACTTTACAGGAAAAATAAGGAGATAATATTAATTTTGGGGAGGGGGAAATTATAGAATTAAACAGAAAATAAGAAAATAACCTTTTCAACGCATCATGCAATAAATCAAATGCAAGGGTTCTTATTAGGAATACCAATATGTATTAACAAAAAAATGTAAAAAATTCTCATTTGCCGCTTTACTTCAGAGACCATACTACCTAAAATTTTGAAAATAATTAGGGGTAGTGGGGCTTCAAATTAATGAGAAAAATTAGTAGAAAGCCCCAAATATTTATTAACTTTGGGGACAAATTATAGAATTAAATGGAGATAAAATATCAAACGCATCATGTAATATATCAAATAAAAGGATCATTATGAGAATTACAAATATATTTTTTTCATATTTTTAAATTATTTGTTTAAAAGATATTAACAAAAATATTAAACATCGACTAATTTCTCCTTTAAAAACTACACTATCTAAAATTTTGTAAAATATATTTTATTTGCATTTTTAAATAATTTGTCTAAAATATTAAATAATTTATTATTTAAAACTTGACCTATTGTCCCCTTTATCTTCTAATCTACCGAGCTTAAAATTCAGACAAGTTTACTTGTATTATAAAACCCTATTGTTAATTTTGCGGGCCAAATTAGAAAATTAAATACATATTTTTATAAAAAATAAGCGAATCATGTAGCAGATAAAATAAAAAGTTTATGTGTGAAAAATATTTGTGTATATTTTTACAAATTTAAAACGCTTCCTTTAGAAGGTATTAGGGTAAATACAAGAAAATGCACTAATTTCCTGCTTGTCTAAAATTGGGATATTAGAAAAAGATATAGTTTGATTCACCTGCAATGTATCAAATCTTAAAGGTAGTACGGAACCCTTCGTATGCGAGTTCAATTCACACTTGACCAAATTATTTAGATAACATAATGATATCATTGAGACATTCATGCGGAGCGGGTAAGTTCAAGGCATGAAATAAGCCGAAAGTTACATACTACCTTTAAGATTTGATACATTGCAGGTGAATCAAACTATATCTTTTTCTAATATCCCAAGTTTAGGCAAGCAGGAAATTAATGCATTTTCTTGTATTTACCCTAATACCTTCTAAAGGTAAATTTGTAAAAATATACACAAATATTTTTCATACATAAACTTTTTATTTTATCTGCTACATGATTCGCTTATTTTTTATAAAAATATGTATTTAATTTTCTAATTTGGCCCGCAAAATTAACAATAGGGTTTTATAATACAAGTAAAGTTCTCTAAATTTTAAGCTCTGTAGATTAGAAGATAAAGGGGAAAATAGTTCAAGTTTTAAATAATAAATTATTTAATATTTTAGACAAATTATTTAAAAATGCAAATAAAATATATTTTACAAAATTTTAGATAGTGTAGTTTCTAAAGGAGGAATTAGTCGATGTTTAATATTTTTGTTAATATCTTTTAAACAAATAATTTAAAAATATGAAAAAAATATATTTGTAATTCTCATAATGATCCTTTTATTTGATATATTACATGATGCGTTTGATATTTTATTTCCATTTAATTCTATAATTTGTCCCCAAAGTTAATAAATATTTGGGGCTTTCTACTAATTTTTCTCATTAATCTGAAGCCCCACTACCCATAATTATTTTCAAAATTTTAGGTAGTATGGTCTCTGAAGTAAAGCGGCAAATGAGAATTTTTTTACATTTTTTTGTTAATACATATTGGTATTCCTAATAAGAACCCTTGCATTTGATTTATTGCATGATGCGTTGAAAAGGTTATTTTCTTATTTTCTGTTTAATTCTATAATTTCCCCCTCCCCAAAATTAATATTATCTCTTTATTTTTGCTGTAAAGTTCAACCAAGGTCATATAAGCCTAATTTTTTTCTAATAGATCGGAAATAAAAGGGGGGAATAAGTAATTCTCTTATATTTTTGTTAAAATACTTAAAAAATTTATTTAAAAAATATGAAAAAATACATTTGTATTCTTCATAATAACCTCTTTCATTTGATATACATCATGCATAGTTTGGGCAATAAAAGGGGGAATGAGTAATTTATTTTTATTTTTGTTAATATATTTTAAAATATTTATTTTAAAAATATGAAAAAAATATATTTGTATTCGTCATAATGAGCCCTTTAATTTGATATATTACAAGCTGCGTTAGTAATATTTTTTATTTTATATTTTCCATATAATGCTGTAATTTACCCCCTAAAATTAATATTAGGGGTTTCCCCTTATTTTTCCAGTAAAGTTCAGGGGCGGTCCTATACCCTATTTTTTTCAAATTTTTCCGGCTTGTAGTTTCGGAGATAAGATGACAGGAATGGGTATTTTTTTATATTTTTGTTAATATCATTTAAATATTTTATTTTAAAAATATGAAAAAATATATTTGTTTTCGTCATAATGATATATGCGTTAGAAATAATTTTAACCTTATATTTTCTATTTAATTCTGTAATTTGCCCGCAAAATTATTGGTACGGGTTTCTCCTTAATTTTCCGGCAAAATTCAGGTGAGGCCCTATGTCTCTATTTTTTTCAAAATTTTACGTCTTATAAATTCGGAGATAAGGGGGGGAACGGTAGATTTTTTTTTGGTTTTTCCCCAGATGTACCCCTAAAATCAATATTTCTTCATTTACGATATGTACTCCTGATCAGGTCACCAAACTATACACTGATAGCAAATTTTAACATTTTTCGTCCAGTAGTTTTTTTCAGGGGAGGTGAAATTCGCTAACCGAAGGAACAGCGGCACGAGTTTCCTGTTGGGTACTGTAGTGTGGGGTTCGACCCACTAAAGCACCTCCATCGCCCTCTAGGTACCTGGAACCCATCGTAGATATATATATCTTCAGGTACCCCGGCGTAGTGACTATTACAGATACTATTCACCCATTACTTCACCCACAGTCAAGTACATTCGTTCCTCCCGTTCTTTACTTGTTATGATGTTTAACACAGTCACTAAATTTCTTCCACACTTGACCAAATTATTATTATAATGATATCATTGAGACATTCATGCGGAGCGGGTAAGTTCAAGGCATGAAATAAGCAACCATCGTTACATTAAGAATTGAAAATTGAATACAGTTTTCACTTCTTTATGTTTCATCATGATCAACTTTCGCAAAGTAACGCCTTACACAATTGAATTGCTTTAATATTTAACTATGAACTTCTGCAGTTGATCAGTGCTTTACACGAAGTTGTTTCATTTTAATGACTCATATTCTATAAAAAAAATTCTCATGACATTATTTTCCACATTTACATAATAAGATTAATTACATTGTTGTTAAAAAGTAAGGTTCATTCGGGACTCGTGTGACCTAGCCAAATTTAATAAGGTTTATGTGTTTAGTGGTGCAATGCAAACCCTAAAGGGATTTGTAATAGTCAAAATAGAAATTCATAATATTAATTTATATTTTTATTATATTTTATATTTAATATACTACACCGTACTATGTAACACGCCATTTATGTCAATGGAGTGCAAAATAATGTGAACCTCTAACGGAATTAAAGACAAAGTGATTAGGCTGAGAAAAAAAATGAACCATTAGCATTACCATACTAAATTCGGTACAGGATGGGTAAGTGGAAAAACATACTAAGAAAATGTTGCAGTATTTTCATATACTAACATTAGGTTTCCAGCAAAGTACGAATTTATCTGACTTATAATTAATGTACGGTAAACTCACTGATTTTAAGAAGATTTATACCTTTTTTCGTTTTTCAAAACTTAACAGATGTGTTTGATATCTTTCTTCTGTATTATAGAGAATGTTCCATAATACCGTGCGAATATTTCATAGTATTGTAATGTTTTTATTTTCACACTCGGGTTCAGTTCAGTTCTTGAATTTATTGAAAAACACAGTCCAACTCACTCTAATTTATTTGCACTACTTTAACACAATTTATATTAACAGAACTAGTTACTATTTATCTTTACTATACTAACGGCAGTTGAATACTGAATGAATCACATCGCAAGCTGTCCGTATTTATATATTTCTCTCAGAATTCTCTAGTAAGTCAACGAGTCATCGGGAAGAGTTTTCTCGAAGCTTCGATAAAATTCGACGAATTCCCATTAACGCTAGCGGTCAGCCTCGGGTCGATAGACAAACAATATTTCGGCTTCTCAGAAATATCGGAGGAATGTCGCTTCCACGAATTCCATAATGGTCGATTGCACCAGTTATCGGATGAATTCTTTTAACATTGCTCCCTCCTTAAGACCATTTCGTCTCGGAATGCAGAATCCTTCCTGGTGTGACGATATTTGCCGGACTCTCCATTTCGACAACGGGAAGTTTGGTGGAAATAACAGTCAACGGTCTTCGAATCTGGGTTGCGAATATTGAGACAGCATACAAGGTTGTCTATGCCACTGAATCGAAAGATTGTTTTCATCATACTTCTCACCGCCCTCCAATTCTGGCCATCCAACCCGCAGGCTATCTTTGGGACCGCTAATTTCATCAGGTTCTTCTCCATCATCACATTCCTCAATTTTACCAGAGTCTTCCAAAGATTACTATATGTTGGCTTGTCGTGCGAGAATGTTTTCGTTACCAGATAAAAGATGTCTGTGCTACCCACTGGTTGTTTATCTTCGAGATGAAGCATCTTCCTTACCACTGGATCCTGCTCCCTTAGCTTCTGGAACTGACCGTACTTTTTGGCAAACACCTTGGTTATTCCTCTGGACATCCGGAGATCTTGAGCCACACAATGAGCCAGAGCATATTCTATGGGTAGCTTCCTTATTCTGTAGACAACATCGTTGATCTTTTTTACAATTTGGTAAGGCCTCTCCCAAGATCTTTGTAGCTTGGGCCAATATCCTCGACCACGTTGCGGGTTATACAACCAAACATGATCATCAGCTTGGAATTCCCACCCTCGGCTCTGATTTCATAGGCTTCCTTCATTCGGGCATTGGCATTCTCGATATTTACACGGACTCGTTGGTGACATAGTCTTTACCTACGCTCTCTTCTCCTGGGGGACATCCAAACTTCAAAACGCATGGTAGTTGTAATTCTCGTCCCATAATAACACTGGCCGGGGTCTGACCCGTGGACTCGTCCATAGACGAACAATATGCCATCAGAAACAAGTGAAAATACTGGTCCCAGTCTCTTTGGTGGTCAGAGACTACCTTTAACAAATGGCGGTTAATAGTTCTATTTATTCGTTCTACTATTCTATCGGATTGCAGGTGTAATGCTGTCGTCCATGTTTTATTGATCTTCAAGAGCTTGCAGACGTCTTGGAAAAGAGTAGACTCGAAATTTCACCAAAACTGTTGATCCATTCCTTGACAAGGACATCAGAAACGGTCAATGCTTCTTGATTCGGCAAGGCATAAGCTTCTGCCCATTTACTGAAATAATCCATCACTACTATAATGTACTTATTTCCGGAGTGAGATTCAGGAAATCGACCGGCAACATCAATGGCTACTCTTTCGAATGGACTGCCCAGGTTATATCGTCCCCTGGGGGCTTTAGCTCGCTTCTGAGACCTGTTACTTGCTTTACAAACCGTACATTTACGGCACCAATCCTTGACATCTATTTGGCAGTTTACCCAATAAAAGCGTTCTCTCAACTTCCCCAAGGTTTTCGTTACTCCCAGAATTCCTCCAGTTGTACCATCATGTAATTCTCATAAAACCTCTGGTCTCCTATTTCTGGAAACTACAATCTATTTTCTGTCGTTTCCCTCCTCTGGAGCTTCAGAAGTCCATTTTCCAGGATAACTTGCTCAAGGTCTTGCCGAAATAGCCGATGACTTTCTCCTGACCGTCTTGGATCTGTGAAAGCACTGCACCAATTCCGACATTGCTTGCGCCGGTATCGAAAACGAAGTTCCCATCTGGCAAAAGATAAGTTAAGACGGGGGCACTCGTCAATGTTCTTTTCAGTGTCTCGAATGATCGTTGGCATTCTTCGTCCAACTAGTACTGTACCTTCCCCTCTGAGTCTAGTAAGTGACTTGGCGATGTTGGCAAATCCGGCTACGTACCGACGATAGTACATGCATAACCCCAGGACACTTCTTAATTGGTGGATATCTTTAAGTATCGGCCATCTGTTTATCAGCTACTCCCTCTTGCACCTCTTCTTGGAACAGCTGACACTTCTTCGGAATTAACTTTAGTCCGGAACTTCGAAGTCGCCGAAACATCCCCTTCAGGTTCTTCAAATAACCTTCCAACCACCATAATGTCGTCAAGATACACCAGGCATGTTTTACATGAAAGTCCTTTTAACCCTGTTTCCATTAATCTTTCAAAAGTTGCTAGAGCATTACACAACCCAAACGGCATTACCGTGAATTGGTAAAGTCCTGTGCCGATGGTGAAGCAGTCTTTTCCCGGTTTTCCTTAGCTAGTTCCACCTGCCAATAACCGCTCTTCAGGTCCAGGGTAGAAAACATATTCGATCCAGCCAATGTATCTAGAATATCGTCTATTCTTGGTAGGGGATAGCTATCTTTCTTCGTTGCGTGATTTAGTTGCCGATAGTCTACGCAAAATCGAGTCGAAACGTCTTTCTTTTTAACCAAGGCAACTGGAGAAGCCCAAGCGCTATTGCATGATTGAACAAGACCTTCTTCCTCCATTTCGTGGACTATCCTATCGGCTTCTTCTCTTTTGGCTAGGGGTAGTCTTTTCGCCGACTGTCGAATAGGCTGAGCGGCCCCGCTATTAATTTTATGTTTCACTAGATCAGTTCGCCCCATTTTTCGTTTCCCTACGTCGAGATATCCTGATAATGTCTTACGATGTCACTCAATTTTGTTTTCTGGATTGGTTTTAATTTCCTGGAAGAATCTGTTATGAGTTTCTCCAGTTCTTTCTCCATTATCTGTTTTAGCTCTTTTATCCGAGCCTCATTCTCGACTATTTTCTCTTCCAGAATTTCTGAATTTTCCTGAACCATACTTTTCAAATTTTCTTCTAAGGATTGTGAATTTTCGTGTAATTTTTGTAGCTTTTCTATCAAAGACTTCGAATTTTCTAGTAGTTTGTTTTCTAGAGTTTTAGAATTTTCTAGAAGTTTATCTTGTAATTTGTCTTCTAGGATTTTAGCATTTTCTACCAGTTTATCTTCTAAAGACTAGAATTTTCTAGCAGTTTATCTTCTAGGGTTTTAGAATTTTCTTGAAATGTTTGTAGCTTATCTTCTAAAGACATATAATTTTCTAGCAATTTGTCTTGTAATGTTTCTTTTAAACTTTTTTCTATTTTTTTAATAGCATACGCATGTTTCCATTGCCAAAAACTTCAAACAAATAAGTATCGGGATTATTACCTTCATTTATTAGGGCATCTCGTAGCCGTTGTATTAATTTACTTTTCTTTCCACTAATTTCTAAATCTGTTTCCTCCAGTTCTTTTTTTAAATCAGTTACTTTCAACTGGTCCAAATTCACTGCTTTAATCATCGTTAGTTTATTTTCCACTTCCAAAGTCTAACAAATACACCGAACACCTGACACCACTGTAATGTTTTTATTTTCACACTCAGGTTCAGTTCAGTTGTTGGATTTATTTAAAAACACAGTCCAACTCACTCTAATTTATTTGCACTACTTTAACACAATTTGTTTACACAGAACTATTTACAATTTATCTCTACTATACTGAATGAATCCCATCGCCAGCTGTCCGTATTTATATATTTCTCTCGGAATTCTCTAGTAAGTCAACGAGTTATCGGGAAATGTGTTCTCGAAACTTCGATAAAATTCGACGAATTCCCATTAACGAAGGAATGTCGCTTCCACGAATTGGATTATGGCCGATTGCACCAACTATCAGAAGAATTCTTGTAACACTACCATTTCAAGATATTGTAATCCATTGAACTCAAGGCAATATATTGTTTCTAGTCGAGAGCCTTCATCAGTTGCGCTCCCTTAAGTGATTGAACTCTGGAATAATTATTTATGTATTTAGTACTTATCACTGAATTTAATAGATATTTTATACTCGAAAAGAATATCGACATCTAGGAGTTTCAGGGGAAAAATAGTAATTGTTTCAACTGATTTCTACCCTAGAAATCACAGGGAAATGGCGTTACACACAATACGACTAATTGACTATTTTATCGCGAAATAAATTTCACTATTAAATATTAATACTTCATGTCAACCCCCCCTCTCCTCTCCCAATTTTGTGTTCAAATATTAAGTTTTAATGAATTAACCATTTTTTCGTAAAAAAATATATTTTGTTCATTTATTTATAAAACTCAAAATGCATTATTATAAATATAAATTTTGCCTTCCTGATAGATATATTCCCAAAAAAAAAATACTAGTATTCACTAGACGGTACTATGTACGAAAAATTAGTATTAATTGTGGTTTCCACATAAACTATGTCATTTTCAAACGGACTCCAATTAGAAACAGACCAAAGAGGGGTCTTTCTTATCTGTAACATTAGGTACGTGTACGTATACATGAAATTCCCGGAAGGCTCACATAAAAATATCCTATAATTTTTAACAAGAATATAGAAACGGAACTGGGGAAACCCATTTAGGGATTTTTAAAAATATATCAATCTGTGACTAACCAAATAGGTACTTAAAGATCTCAAATAGGATGCTTTCTACAATTCAACCTGTAGCAAAATATAAGATTAGATTTTGTAAATTTCTATACTTTCTAGCGTTTCACTAAACTGCTTAAAATTGTTAAATAATGATTTCTGTTTCTTGTAATTTTGGAAAAGTATGCCCTGTAGTAAGAAAATGATTAGCAAATGTTGAATTAGTTTTATTTAAAATTCAAATCTTTAGAACTCTAAATATTTCAACGTATATGCTCCAGATTTTATTAGAGAGTTATTTTACATTTAGCATTAAAAATTTCATTTGAGTTTAGATTCGCTATTCTCTCATTTGTGATTCCAAAATATAAGGCTAACATATTTAAATTCAAAATTACTATCTTTAACTTGAGAATAAATTAAAATTTTGAGCTATTTGATTTCTTGCCTAAAAATAAGTTTATTGAATAATTTTATAATTATTAATGGCTATGGTCCTGACCATATCCAACTCTGTGTATCATCGATTTATATACCATTAGTTTTTGTGGGTGTGTACTAAAGGATGTATTTGGGAAGTGTCTGTAAGTGTTGATTTTCTGAATACATTAAATGTGATTTTATTATGTTCAATGGTAAATGTGAGAAGCTAATTTTGGTTTCTAGAGTAAACTTATTAAGGAATGATAAGATGGTTGTCGATTTGTGCCTTAAAATAAGCTAAAATGTAGTCTACGTCTACATATACAACACTAGAATAATTCCTTACAGAGGCACAATGATCATCTCTGGTTACTATTGACATAGGTACATTGAATGTATTATAGGTTTTCTAGTTTTTTTTCTATTTTTGGTTTTAGGCCTGAATTGATCCATTTCCGTTTTTTGTCCTTTTTTTGGGGACAAATTTTGAAGTCATGAATGAAGAGTTAAACATTCTTAACGGTTGGCTTATGACCAATAAACTGAAACTGAATGCTGAAAAAACCAAGTGTATGATACTGGGAAGCAAAATCAACTGCACTAGATTTAGCAAAGGGAATTTTTCAATAATGATTAACAATTCAGTAATTTCCTATGTAAATGAGATAAAGTATCTCGGTATTATATTTGACCCACAACTAAATTTCAACAGGCATATAGACTTTTTATGTAAAAAAATAGGTAAAAAAGTTGGATACTTTTACAGAATTTGTAGAAACTTGTCCTTATGGTGTAGGAAAATAGTATACAACACAATAATATTTCCACATTTTAACTACTGCATGTCAATATTACTCTCCTGCTCATCAGAACAAATTCATCGTTTGCAGCTACTACAGAATAAAGCAATGCGGATTGTACTCCGGTGTAGCAGGTCAACTGCAATAAACTATATGCTACTAAAACTTAAATTTTTAAATGTTAATCAGTTGATTCTGGAATCCGCTTTATTGCTCATTTTTAAAATTATAAATAAAAATGCTCCTTCTTACCTGCAAGATTATCTTATTAAAAGGTCAGATATGCTTGATTACAATTTAAGATTTAATGATCAATTCTATATACAAGTCTTCAATACAAGTTGTATGGAAAAAACACTGTTCATTCGAGGGCTTAAAATATATAACGAGCTTCCACTTACAGTTAAGACATCACATAATATAAAAAGTTTTAAATCTAATCTAAGAAAAATGTATTTTAATTTATAGGTTATTATTGTTTATTCTGTTGATTGCCATATTTACTGAAGTATGTATGTACAGATTGTTATGTAGTAGTTTTAAGCTAAATAAAGTTATATTCTATTCTATTCTATTCTATTCTATATTGAGAGATTTTCATTTCATACGATTTGTGCATAAAACTTCAATACAGATGACGATTCTTAAGTCTTCGTACATAATGTTTCTCCCTGTTTTTTTTTGTTCACAAAGTAGAGCAAAGTGCTCGGAATCAATCCAATTTTTTACAAACTGCACACAAGACGATGGAAAAGTATTTATAGGAAGTTATTAAGTTATTATTGAAATGTCTGCAGCACTATATAACAGATATTTGTTCAACTATAAGTTATTTTACATATTTTTAAAGTAAAATAATGCATATTATTGAGTCTGTGTTTGCTTTTGTGAATTTAACAATAACTTCCAGAATTCCACCCTGCAAGTAACTAGGTGTAAGTAAACAGAAGCTCTATTGCCCACCCCAAAACACCGTGTTGGAATTACAGCTCATGTTCATTAGATGATTAACTGACTCCCGCGATGGTTGAAAATAAACAAATAGCGCGTCCGTCTTTTTTCAAAAGCGTCAGAAATTATTTTCGAGAATACTGCAATTGCAGTAGCATTCATGGCTTTCGATACTTTGGCGAGAGGAGGACATACTTTGAAAGGTAAGTAATATCTTCTGTTCAATATTGTTCATTGGTTCAGTCACCAATCAGACTAGAATAATATCCAAGAGCGAGGTGACCTTAAAAATCATTAAAGTACAGTTTACATTACACATTTAGTTACTGAACTTTCACACTATTATAGTATTATAAATATAGTGCATCCAAAAAGTAGCGGATAAAATAATAATTTTAATTGCTTTTTAATTAACCAAAAAAAATGCTTCAGCCGTCTATTTTAAACTCAGCCCTACAAGAGATCTGAGGAAAGAGATTTGACATCATCAACAATTTGTTTAATGCCTATCCCCATTTTTAACTACCCCTTACTTACCTGTTACATTTTCTACCCTCAATATTTATATTTTTCGACCGACTTTAGAAAATGAGGAGGTTATCAAATCAACAGATTTTTTTATCTATTTTCCTCGATTACTCTGAACGGCGATAATTTAAACTACATTGTGTTTAGGAATTTAACGAAAGGGACCATATTTTTTTCTTTAGCTATTAAGATGAATCTGCACTGATTTCCTTTAAACGACTAAATCAATTTTTGTATTGTATTAAAATACATTTGGAGGTGATTGCAGACATTTTTGAATAAAGTAACGTACCGTTTTTCAGAAAATCTGAAAAGAAAATGGAAGAAACCGTATACATATAGGAAATGCCACTTAAAACAAATCTCTAAATTTAAATGCCAAGATGTTTGTACCAGATTTCATTGTGATTTATTTGAAGTGGGTGCATTTTTAGGGTTCCCTATATCCAATATAAGGAAACCCTTACTCCTCATTTCTCCCTCTTTCATATCACAGCAATTTTCTCCGAAACTACTGAAAGGAAAAGGTTCAAATTTGGTACCAGTTTAGAGTTTAGGAACCCGATTAGGGGAGCATATCGTAAATGAAGAAATTTTGAATTTAAGGGTACTTAAGGAAAATATACATTCCCCCCTTATCTCTGAAACTAAAATTAAAAAAAAAGTAGGAAATATTGCCCAAAATTTACAGGGAAAATAAGGAGAAACTCCTAATATTTATTTTTGGGGTGAAGATTATAAAATTAAATGAAAAATAAATGCATTATGTAATATATTAAAAGAATGGGCTCATTCTGAGAAACACAAATATATATATATATATATATATATATATATATATATATATATATAAAAGATATTAACAAAAGTATACTAAAATTTACCCATACACCCGCTTTGGCTCCGAGACTATAAGACCCCTTTATTTCCCGAACTATAAGACCCAACATTTAAAAAAAAATTGGGGGTTTTAGGGTATTAGGCCTCACTTGAAAGTTACAGGAAAAATAAGTAGAAAACCGTAATTTTGAGGGGGACATATAGAAATAAACGGAATATAAAAATTGAAACAATTTTCAAAAACATCATGTAATACGTCGTATGAAAGGGCTCCTTATGAGAAATACAAATAATTTTTTTTCATATTTTTAAAATAAATTGTTTACACAATATTAACAAAGATATAAAAAACATACTCCCTTAATTTGCAAAACTATAAGGCTTATTTTTTTTAAATTAGAGGTATAGGGTCTCACTAGCACTTCACAGAAAAAAATAAGAAGAAAACCCTAATATTAATTTTGGGGGCAAATTATAGAATTAAACGGAGAATATAAAATTAACCTTTTTTAAACGTATCATGTAATATAGACATTTTTCATATTAAAAAAAATGTATAAAAGATATAGACAAAAATATAAAAAATCGACTTGTTATATCAAGTGAAAGGGCTCATTATGAGGAATATAAGTACATTTTTATGATAATATAAAAATAATTTGTCAAAAAGCTATTATAAAAATATTCAATATTCGACCCATTACCTCCGATATCTGCAAACTACTGAGCCCCCAATTTGAAAAAAATTGAGAATATAGGACCCCACTCAAAAATTTACAAGAAAAGTAAAACACAAATTATAATATTAACTTACAAACTTAAATGAAAAATAAAACTTTGTTTTTAGGATTCCGTATATACAATATACGGATACCCTTATAATATCACTCGGGATTTCTTTCTCTGTCACATCACAGCAATTTTCTCCTAAACTACTGGGCGGAAGTGGTTGAAATTTGGTATCAATGTATAGTTTGGTGACCCGATCAGGAGTACTTATCGCAAAAGAAGAAATTTTGATTTTAGGGGTACTTCTGGGGGGAAAAACTAAAGAAATTGACCGTTCCCCCACTTGTGCTCTGAAACTACTGAGCCTAAAATTTTGAAAACGATAGGTAATATAGAACGTTGCCCGAACTTTACAGGAAAAATAAGGAGAAACCATTAATATTAATTTTGGGGGGCAAATTATAGAATTAAATGAAAATTTAAAAATTAAAAATTTTTAAAACGTATCATGTAATACATTAAATGAAAGGTCTTATTCTGAGGAACACAAATATATTTTTTCATATTAAAAAAATAATTTAAAAGATATTAACGAAAATATACCAAAATTTACCCATCCCCCCCCCCTTATCACCGAACTATAAAACGTAAAGTTTTGAAAAAAATTAGAGGTATAAAGTCTGACCTGAAGTTTACTGGAAAATAAGGGGAACTCTCTACTTTTAATTTTGGGGGGCAAATCACAGAATTAAATGGAAAATACAAAATTAAAATTATTTTTAACGCATCATGTTATATATCAAATGAAAGGGCTCATTATGACGAAAACAAATATATTTTTTTCATATTTTTAAAATAAATTAATTAAAAGATATTAACAAAAATAATTAAAAAAATACCCATTCCCCCCTTTATCTCCGAAACTATAAGCTGTTAAATTTTGAAAAAAAAATAGAGGTATAGCGCCTCACCTGAACTTTACTGGAAAAATAAGGAGAAACCCCTAATATTCAATTTGGGAGGTACATTATAGAATTAAATGGAAAATAAAAAAATAAAATTGTTTCTAACGGATCATGTAATATATCAAATAACAGGGCTCATATGACTAATACAAATATGTTTTGTTTAATTTTTTTGAAATAAATATTTAAAAATATAATATATATTTTTTTCATTTACAGGAGAAATACGAAGAAATCTTTAATATTAATAGTGGGTGCCAAATTATAGAATTAAACGGAAAATAAAAAATATTTTTTTTAACGCATCATGCAATATATCAAATGAAGGGGCTCATTATGAGGAATACAAATATATATTTTTCATATTCTTAAAATTAATTGTTTACAAAATATTAACATCAATATATAAAAAATTCTCATTTCTGGCTTTATTTCCGAAACCATACTACCTAAAATTTTAAAATTAATTAGGGGTATTGGAGCTCACTTGAAATTTATAAGAAAAATTATTAGAAAACCTCCATAGTAATTTTAGCAACAAATTATACAATTAAATGGAAAATAAATATTCAATTTTCAAACGCATCATGTAATATACCAAATAAAAGGCTGATTATGTGAATTACAAATATGTCATATTTTTAAATCATTTGTTTAAAAGATATTAGCCAAAATATTAAATATCGACTTAATTACCATTTTAGAAACTGCACTATTTAAATTTTGAAAAATATATTTTATTTGTATTTCTACGTAATTTGAATAACAGATTTAATAATTTATAATTTAAAACTTGACCTATTTTGCCTTTTATCTTCCAATCTATAGAGCCTCAAAATTCAGACAGTAGATTATAAAAGGCTTCCCTGAAAGTTTATTAGTAAAATAAAACTCTAATGTTAATTTTTGGGGTTCAAATTAGAAAACTATATACATATGTATTCTTATAAAAATCAAGCGAATCTTGAAGTTGGTACGGAACCCTTAGTATGCCAGTCCAACTAACACTTGACCAAATTATTTAAAGTAATGTAACTAATAGATAAGAGAAAGAAATATTTTATTTGTATATTTAAAATAATTTGTTTAAAACATTCAATAATTTATTATTTAATATTTCACCCATTATCCCCTTTATCTTCCAAACTTTTCAGTCTAAAATTCGGACTAAAGATTATTCAGGGCTTCACTGAACGTTTATTGGTAAAATAAAGCCAAAATCCAAATTTTAATTTTTACTGCTAAATTAGGAAATTAAATAAATATTTTCGTAAAAATCAATCACATCATATAGCAGATAAAATAAAAGCGCTCGTTTTGAGAAATAAAAATGTGTATTTTTATAAATTTAAAATTATTAGTTTAAAAGATATTAAGGAACTAGAAGAAAATCCTCTCATTCATTGCTTACCTGAAACTGTAATATTTGAAAAATATATATTTTCATTTACCTATATTATATGTAATCTCAAGGGTGATACTTAACCCTTAGTATGTGGTCCAACTCGCACTTGACCAAATTATTATAAATAAATTGGAAGCTTCCACGAGGTGACCGTGGTGATCAATTATACCAGGTGTCCCAAACCACCCGTTTACTTCTTTTAAATCACCAAAAAATGTTTTTGACGAGTGGTCTTTTATAACTAAAGTTAGTATGCGTCATTGAGTACCGCTAATCGCAGCTTCTAGTTTCAACCGCAAGAAAGTTACTTAGACCTGAAGCCGATTTTTTTAATGAAAACGATATATTTTGACTGCGAATTCGGATTCTACTATAAAAATACACACTTCTTTAAATTTTTGTTACGAAAAATTAAATTTACTCCCACCAAAGTGTAACCAAAGGTGTTTTTACATAAATTTCGATTATACATCATAATTAATACATACTGGGTTTGAAAGAGCACTTTGGTGCTCCCGTATCACTACTGGAAGTAAATTTCTCAGACCTCTACAAATTTTTTTCGATAAGTATTTTAGTCTATATGTTTATGATTTCGTTTTGCTTTGCAGGGGATGGTGGTTTATTGTATTTAGCATTACGTTTGCAGTCTGTGTGGTGTCCATTAGAGAAGTGTACAAAAAATGGGTGAGAAGTCCAGTTATAGTGAGTTTTGCGACAAGAGAAACTCCAATATACACAATACCATTTCCTGCTGTTACAATTTGCCCAGAATCAAAATCTTACCAATTTTTATACAATCATACAAGATTTGTAAGCAAACACCTTGAAAATCAGCCACTAACACAGGACGAGTAGGTAGTCATAATTCATAAAAATAAATCGTAACATTCTATATTTGACGCATAACATGTTTTATATGGGTTCACTGATTGATGTTGGTAAAATTAAAAATTATTTACTGCTGGATTCTAATTTGGTTTTCATTATATTATGCAACAAACTAGTTGACTTTTAAATAATTTCAAAGCATGGCCTCTACAAGTTTAGAGACAGATTTAAACTATCCTAATGAGAATGACTTTAATTGTAAATATCAGTATTAAAGTAACTATTAGTTTGAAACCGATAATTTCGTATATTGATACTTTCGATACGGGTGTGGTTTTGGGTGGACCGCAACATCGCTACTTCAGCACACAGAAAAACATTCTTTAGGAAGAAAATACCCCACAAAAGTTTCCAACAGATATTTTCTTCTTCTGTTTAACCAAGAACACATGTTAGCGACCAAATTCTTCGTTACCTCTCTCTTTGTGAACACGTCTATAAATATTCTCTTCGAGGTGTTATTCTCTCGAAAATCCTAGATTTTGGTCTTACATCTCGCATCTTCAAATTTAACGAAATGTCTATAAATGTCGTAATATTGTGGTAATCTTCAATGTTTAAGCACTTTCTGGAAAATAACACCACAAGTCACGAATTATTGCTCTGACACCTATTATTCGGCTTCATTAATCATACCTCGCTAACACCCGACTTAACTTAACAACCATAAATTACACCACACAATCGAAGACCCTTACAACGCTTCTCTAATTACATCTCATTACATGTTTAACCCTCATTAATCATACCACACTGACATGCCAACCACGGCCGACGGTGCTCTAATTAATCATACATCAAAGGAATGACCTTTAAAATTTTCCCACACTCAACCGACGCAATACCTACTAGCATGTTATATGATTTAATAAATCATAATACAAATATATAATCAGTTATGAATAATAAAAATAAAAACACAGCCCAACTCACTCTAATTTATTTCCACTACTTTAACGCAATTTATATTCACAGAACTATTCTATCACAGTCGAATATTGAATGAATCCATCGCCAGCTGTCCGTATTTATATATTTCTCTCGGAATTATTCTGGCAAGTCAACGAACCATCGGGAAACTTCTTTCATGTGTTCTGGAAGCTTCAAGGGAATTCCCTGTAACGGCAGCGGTCGGCCTGTTGAGAGACAAAACATTTCGGATTCCCAGAAGTATCGGAATACTGTCACTTCCACGAATTGGATGATGGCAGATTGCACCAGCTATCGGATGAATTCTCGTAATATTACTCCCTCTTTAAGACCATTTCGTCCCGGAATGTCCCAGAATCTTTTCTGGTGTGACGATATTTGCAGGACTCTCCATTTCGACAACGGGAAGTTTAGTAGAAGTAACAGTCAACAGTCTTCGAATCTGGGCTGCGAATATTGAGACAGCATACAAGGATGTCGACGCCACTGAATCGATAGATTGTTTCCATCATACTTCTCACTACCCTCCAATTCAGTCTATCCAAGCCGCAGGCTATCTTTGGGAGCGCCAATTTCATCAGGTTCTTCTCCATCTTCACATTTCTCAATTCTACCAGAGTCTTCCAAAGATCGCTGTATGTTGGCTTACCCTGCGAGAATGTTTTCGTTACCAAATAAAAGATGTCTCTAGTAGCCACTGGTTGTTTATCTTCGAGATGAAGGACCTTCCCTACCACTGCATCTAGCTTCTGGATCGGACTGTACTTTTTGGCAAACACCTTGGCTATTCCTCTGGACATCCGGAGATTTCGAGCCACACAATGAGCCAAGGCACATTCTATGGGCACCTCAACAGGTCTCGGGGTTTCTTTCTTGTTAAGTCGTGCTGCACTTTCTGTCCATCAGAGTACAGTGTCATAAACTGTTCGAAGGTCATCTCGTCATCGGATGGTTGGATGCTGCGGATTTGGGCTTGGTCAACTTCGCCGTCATGACTTCCGGCATAAAGGGCTAACCTGTTGAAATATACCACCTTTGGTTTTCCAATAGGTAGCTTCCTTATTCTGTAGACAACATCGTTGATTTTCTTTACAATTTGGTACGCTTCCTCCCAAGATCTCTGTAGCTTGGGCGAATATCCACGACGATGTTGCGGTTATACAACCAAACAAGATCATCAACTTGGAATGCCCCGCCCTCAGCTCTGATGTCATAGGCTTCCTTCATTCAGGCAATGGAATTCTCGATATTTAATCGAACTCGTTGGTGGATGTCGTTCATCTTCTGCCGTAACTGGCTGACATAGCCTTCACCTGCGGTCTCTTCTCCTGGGTGACATCCAAACTTCAAATCGCATGGTAGTCGTAATTCTCGTCCCATAATAACGCTTGCCGGGGTCTGACCCGTGGACTCGTGCACAGACGAACGATATGCCATTAGAAACAAGTGAAGATACTAGTCCCAGTCTCGTTGGTGGTCAGAGACTACCTTTGACAAATGGCGATTAGTGGTTCTATTCATCCGTTCTACCATTCCATCGGACTGAGGTTGTCATGCTGTCGTTCGTGTTTTATTGATCTTCAGAAGTTTGCAGACATTTTGGAAAAGGGTAGATTCAAAACTTGGTCTGAGTATAACTCTAAGTGAACACCGAAATGACTGATCCATTCCATGACAAGGACATCAGCAACGGTCCATGCTTCTTGACTCCTCAAGGCATAAGCTTCTATGTATTTATTTCCTGAGTCAGATTCTGGAAATGATCCGGCAACATCAATGGCTACTCTTTCAAATGGACTGCCCACATTATATTGCCTCATGGGGGCTCTTTGTCGCTTCTGCGGCCCATTACTTGCTGCACAAACAATACATTTCCGGTACCAATCCTTAACATCTGTTTACCCAATAGAAGCGTTCTCTCATCTTCCCCAGAGTTTTCGATACTCCCAGATGTCTTCCAGTTATACCATCATGTACTTCTCGTAAACCCTGTGGTCTCCTATTTTTGGGAACTACAATCTGTTTTCTGTCGTTTCCCTCCTCTGGAGTTTCCAGGACGCGCTTGAGAAGTCTATTTTCCAGGCTGACGGAGCTCCACTGAGCCCAGTACGACTTTATGCTTGGTGAGTATCAGAAAATCTCCTGTCGCATAGGTTTGCGGTCTTCTTCCTTCCACCGGATAACTTCTTTTAACTCAGGATCCAATTTCTGGTCTTTCTAGATCTCCTCAGATTGCCAATGGTCATCGATGGCGGTAGTTCTACAGAGGACAGCCCCTTTTTCTTCTGCTCAGAGCATGGTCTCCTCGATAGGGCATCAGCATTCTTATGGCTTGTTCCTGCGCGATGTTCAATCTCGAAGTCGAATTCTTGCAACTGCTCAATCTACCTGGCCACTTGCCCTTCGGGGTTTTTAAACTGCAAGAACCACCTCAGTGCTGCATGATCAAGTCCTTAGGAGGAATCTTTTACCATAGAGGTACTTATAGAAATGTTCTACCCCCTTTACCACAGCCAAGAGTTCCCTGTGAGTAACGCAGTAATTCCATTCAGGCTTGCTCAAGGTCTTGCTGAAAGAGCCGATGACTTTCTCCTGACTGTCTTGGGTCTGCGAAAGCACCGCACCAGTTCCGACATTGCTTGCGTCGGTATCCAAAACGAAGTTCCCATCTGGCAAAGGATAACTTAAGACGGGTGCACTCGTTAATGCTCTTTTCAGTGTCTCGAATGATCGTTGGCATTCCTCGTCCCACTGTATCTTCCCCTCTGTGAGTCTAGTAAGTGGCTTGGCGATGTTGGCAAATCCGGCTACGTAGCGACGATAGTACGTGCATAACCCCAGGAAACTTCTTAACTGGTGGATATCTTTAGGTATCGGCCATTCCCGAACAGATTTAATTTTCTGTTTATCAACAGCTACTCCCTCTGCGGAAACCACATGTCCAAGATATTGCACCTCTTCTCGGAACAGCTGACACTTTTTCGGGCTTTACTTTAGTCCGGAGCTTCGAAGTCGCCGAAACACCTCCTCCAGGTTCTTCACATGGTCTTCAAATGATCTTTCAACCACGATAATGTCGTCAGGATACACCAGGCATGTTTTCCATGAAAGCCCTTTTAACACTGTTTCAATCAATCTTTCAAAAGTTGCTGGAGCATTACACAACCCAAATGGCATTACCGTGAATTGGTAAAGTCCTGAGCCGATGGTAAAAGCAGTCTTTTTCCGGTCTTCCTTAGCTAGTTCCACCTGCCAATAACCGGTCTTCAGGTCCAGGGTGGAAAAATCTTTGATCCAGCCAATGTATCTAGGGTATCGTCCATTCTTGGTAGGGGATAGCTATCTTTCTTCGTTGCGTGATTTAGTTGCCGATAGTCCACGCAAAATTGAGTCGAACTGTCTTTCTTTTTAACCAAGACAAGGGCTATTGGATGGTTCAATAACACGTTCTTCCTCCATTTCATGGACTATTCTATCGGCTTCTTCTCTTTTGGCTAGGGGTAGTCTTCTCGCCAACTGTCGAATAAGCTGAGCGTCCCCGGTATTAATTTTATGTTTCACTAGATCAGTTCGCCCTCTTTTTCCTTTCCCGACGTCAAAGATATCCTGGTAGTTTCTAATAATGTCCCTCAGTTTTGCTTTCTGGTTTGGTTTCAAATTCTTGGATCAATGGGTGATGAGTATTTCCAGTTCCTCAGACAGCTTGCCTGGTGATATTTCTGCATGCCGTGTGCTTCTGACTACAGAGGAAACTGTTGAACCATGGCCCAAAGTTGTTCCTTTGTTTAGCACAACCAAGTAGTGATTCAGGTTCATTACTCTTACTGGAACAATGTCCCTGGCACGAAACAGACTTTTCCCCAGTGCGACTCCTCTGCCTACATTTCCGTCGTTAAGTTCGGGATCAAACATCATCAGTGTTCCAGCTTTAGCTTTCCCATCTAGGCAAGCATGTACAATGATTTCGTCATTCACTCGCAGAATCTTTGAAGATTAAATGGGATCCCTTAGAGTTCATGACATCCATTCCAATGATGACTTGGTCTTCGATGTCCGCCACTAATGCCCGATGTTGGATATTTCACCTTAGCTTAGCTGCTTCTCCTGTCGCTGTACGCAGTTGCCATTTTGTTGGTTTTATCTTTGTCTCGTCTAAAACAATGTTTGGCCGTATGACTGTTTTCGTCGCACCAGTATCCAGCAGCATTGCAAATTGCTTCCTATTAATAAGGCCATCCACAAAGGCACTGTTAACGTGGTTGCGTAGCGAAGCGACATATGCGTTGGTAATTGGGAATTTACAGGTTGACGATGGTCCCTTTACATTGACCTTCTTTAGTTTCCCCGACGAGGAAGTCTGGACTCTGTTGCTCTCCTTGCAACGACTCTGGACATGTCCTGCCTTACGACACTTCCGACATCTCACTAGTCTTTTTTCGGTAAGGACTTCTTCTACTATCTTCCTTACAGAGGCCCTATCATTTCCGCCGTCTTGTTACTCTCTTTGCTGTCCCGCAGTCTATCCAAAAACGCACATTTTCCTGTGTGGCTGGATAGGCAAGGCGAACCAGACGGGCAATGTCAGCTTCAAACTCTTGAAGGGATTCATTCGATTTTTGGTGTCGATATTTCAGTTGGGAGTGATAAACGTGTTCCAAATGGGTTTGTCCATACCTCAGTTCTGAATGTTTGAACAGTTGTTCTTAGTCTTCTTGTTCAGAGGCATTCCAGCTTCGCAAAATGTCTGGAGCATCCCCTCTTCGGGTGAGGGTTAATGCTATTGCTTTCTTCTTACCTGACCATCTGTTTAGCTTTGCTGCAGCCTCGAATTGGCGCCGATAGTTAGTCCATGACGATTTTCCATCAAATTGTGGAGGTTTCATTTTGTGTCTTGTTCCCTCGAGACCAATTTTCGAATACCCTGCGTCCGAACTGTTTCTGCTTTCGATCTTTGGTAGAGTTTCTTCCCTTTGTATCGAAACTAGTTGTCCTTTTATTTTGCTGATCTCGCCCTCCATTGTCTGTTTTAGTTAGCTCCTCTATCCGAGCCTCATTCTCGACTATTTTCTCTTCCAGCATTTGTGAAGTTTCCTGAACCATGCTTTTCAAAGTTTCTTCTAAGGATTGAGCATTTTCGTATAATTTCTGTAGGTTATCTTCCAAAGAATTTTCTAGTAATCTGTCTTCTAGGGCTTTTGAATTGTCTTGTCATTTTTCTACTAATTTATCTTCTAAGGTTTGCGAATTTTCATGGAATTTCTGTAGCTTATCTTCTAGAGACTTAGAATTTTCTAGCAATTTGTATTCTAGGGTTTTAGAATTATTGTGTATTGTTTGTAGCTTATCCTCTAAAGTCGGACCTTTCGTTATTATGCGGCAGTCGACCTGGATAGTGATGAAGCAAAGGTGCGATTCAAGTAACGATACCAATGTAAAAGTAGCGATTCGGTACTTCGAGTCTTATCGAGTATTCGTTACTTAGTAACGAATACATACGGTTTGTTACTGCCATAGAATATAAGTGATACAGCTGTCAAGTTGTATATATAAACTGGACAATTTTCACATCATTAGTTTTTTGAAAGAATACCAATATGACATAATTTCTTGACACAAATCATCAGCGTTAATATCCAATGAATTTGCTGAAAGTTCCTGCAAACGAAGACAGGTACTTCTTAATCGACTTTAATCTTGGTCATCACTTAATATAAATAAAAAAATTAAACACGTAATTTTGATTATTCAATAAATTAAATATTTCGTATTTAAAAAATAAATTAATTTTAAAAGTGGTTTTGGGATGATTTATACTGTTGTCTTCATGTTAACAATCAAAACTTTACGACTTACGACGTCTTAGGGGTCTGGGTCTGGAAGTTTAAAATTCAGCCTCGACATCTAATTTTTCACCAATGTTCATGGCATCATTTACATTTTGCTCAAAATTTGCATGGGTTCTAATTTTCATCAAAAATTTTTTTAATTCAGTTAAAGCATCTAAAGCAACTTGGGTATTCATATAGATGGACTGGAGAATTTTGCTCAAAAAATTCACTTTTGTCAATATTATATGTCATATATCTAAAAAAATGAAAAGGAGCATATTTTTCTGCTAGACATTTAGCGTCATATTTTGCCTTTTGAGTATATGATATTCCATTTTATATTTCATTAAGGCATCATAAATTTCTGATAAATTTGTAAACAGCGGTTTATTAGCATCTTGTTTCAGACAATGATTTTAAGGCCAGATTTACGACATATTTTTTTAATAAATCTCATATTTTGGTAGAAGACAATATATATATATATATATATATATATATATATATATCAGAAGTGCAGGATTAAGTGCAGTTAAAATATTAATTTCATTTCTGGAAACCATGCATGAAAAAAATGGACGAAATTACCAAAAAAATAGTCAAGCTGGTTACGGAGGGACTAGACGAAAAAAAAGACCACATTCTAGAAAAACGTGACAAGAAGGAAAAACAACATCAAGAAGAAATTCAACAAAGGTTAGTAAAATCTTTTGATGAAAAACGTAAAATAGAATTAGAAAATCTTGTCACTACGATGAACAGCGAACGACATAATCTTGTTTCCACTATGAAAAATAAACAACATAATTTAATTGAAGAATTTTTTTCGAAATTTGAAGGAAAACAAGATTAAACTGAATTGACGAGAAAAAACGAGTCTAAAATATTAGAAGAAAAAAGACAACTGCAATTTGAACAAATAATGCAAATAGTATCACAAGTTAATGAAACAGTTAATGAAAGAATGCAAATAGTTGAATCAGACATAACAGAAATAAACGACGACATAAAGATCGTAAAAAGTAATGTGGAGTCTCTAGAAATCAAAGTAGATGACATCGATTCCATCCAGAGCCAGGTGAAATTTGAAATCAGTTCCATTAAAAACACGGTACAAAGTGAAGTAAGTAAAGTACAAGATAATATCAGTGCCATTTAAAACAAGGTAAAAACAGAAATAAAAAAAAATGCAACAGGACTTACAGCGAGGAAAATACTAGCACACCGTAAGTACCAAAGGTTCCTTTAGTAAACCACACACATTCGACGGCAGTTCATCTTGGCCCATGTATAAACGCCAATTTGAGGCCGTGGCTATAGCTAATGGATGGGATAATCAAGAAAAATCTACTTCTCTGGTAAGAAAAATCTACTTCTCTGGTAATTTCGTTAAGAGGTCCTGCCCTAGAACTCCTCCAAAGCATTCCAGTCGATGATCAAGGCAATTTAGACAAGAGCATTGCCATCCTAGACAACGATACGACAATCAATCATTGAGTCAGGTATACCAAATCCAACTGAGTGGAAAAACGTAAAAATCCGGTGAAAGCCTCCAAGAATTTGAAGCAGAGATTAGACGGTTAGTTCACTTGTCCTACCCAGACCTGCCAGAGGAAACAGAAGACCAGTTGGCCACACAGAGTTTCATAAACGGCATCAGAGATGTGAAAGTACAAAGAAATTTAAGACTGAGTGGCGTCAAGAAGAGTAATGAAGCTCTACTTCGGGCTTTGGGAGTAGAGGCCGAGCAGTTTCATTCAACCAGGAACAGTCAGAGTCACCATTTCAAGCGCTGCTGGCTGGTCTGAACAAACTATTAGAACGGTCACAAAGAACTGGCACCAGACGGGCATGTTACCGCTGTGGACGAACAGGGAACATTCCACGTGATTGTCTAGTGAGGCTACCGACCAGGGGTAACCAAAAGAAAAGCCAGCCAGTCCAGGGACCGTCAGCCAGTCAGCATAAGGGGGCGAATGCTGACTAACCCTCCACCAGCCCCCAAAACGTTATCCATCAGGGGATTTTGCAGAGATAGCAGAAGCCTAGTCATCAGGGGCACCATCATTGGCCGAGCAATTACCATCACCATAGACACCGGCGCCGCTGTGTCCATCGCCAAGTTCAGGGTCTTGAGGGCTTCTGAAATCCGGCCAGTTACCAACAACATCCAGCTCAGAACAGTCACCGGCGGGTCCATGTCAATACAGGGTGAGGCAGATATAGTACTGCAGATGTGGGACAGAATCCGGCATGGTCCTGGTAGTGGATATTGAGGACGACTTTATACTGGGTATGGACCTAATCAGCCAGCATGGATTTATATTTGACCCGAGATATTATGTTATTCGGGTCCTAAATGAGGAATTTGTATTGACACGGCCCGTCAACAGCTCAGCGACCTCCATAAAAATTGTAGTCAAATCCTCAGCAAGAATTCCCGGTCGAACGGAACAGATTATTCATGGGCAGCTAGACAGCTATCCTGGGAGCTGCGTTGGAATGGTGGAGCTCGTACACTCAGCTCATGACTACTTAGTTGGATGGGCTATAGTTAAAACCGGACGAGAAATACCAATTAGAGTCCTTAATTTGTCCAACAACGACCTCAGAATTGCCAATGGTCAAGAAATAGCTTGTTTCGAGCCAGTGGAGAACATCATCAATTGCGAAGAAGAGTACCAGACATCGGTGAAGGAGACAGGGCCCAGTAAAGAGTTCCTACAACAGTTTGCTGAACATTTGAAACACCTTACACAATTTATCCAAAAAAACACTGGCAAATTTTCAACAGTCAAGATGGGACAACCGGTCGCACTAACATCATTCAGCACCGAATAGATACCGGAAAGGCTCAACCCATCAGAATACCGCCTAGACGACTACCATTGGGGCAACAACAGGCAGTAGAGGAAAACATCGAGTCCATGTTACAAAATGGAGTTTTTGAGCCATCCATCAGCCCATGGTCCGCTCCCGTCGTACTAGTTAAAAAGAAGGATCGAACCACCCGATTTTGTGTGGATTACAGAAAGCTGAATGACGTCACCAAGAAAGACAGCTATCCACTACCCCGAATCGATGACACTTTGACCACACTAGCAGGCTCCCGTTGGTTCTCCACACTAGACCTAAAACTGGATATTGGTAGGTTGGTCTACACGCAAACGACAGAGAGAAGACAGCGTTCTCCACCAGTAAAGGGCTGTTTCAGTTCACGGTCATGCTCTTTGGGTTATGTAATGCACCCGATACATTTGAGAGGCTAATGGAGGACGTGCTTAGTATACCTCGACGACATTCTAGTCATGGGTCGGACATTCGACGACCATCTGAAGAACCTGGGCGAAGTATTCTCCAGAATTAATAACGCCAACCTGAGACTCAATCCGAAGAAGTGTTCCTTGTTTCAAAAAGAAGTAGAGTTTTTGGGCCACGTCGTTTCCGAGTCAGGAATCCGCACCAACGAGGACAAGATAGAAGCGATCCGTCATTGGCCAGTCCCAAGAGACAAGCATGAACTCCGAAGCTTTTTGGGCCTCTGTTCCTACTACAGGCGATTTGTTGAGGGATTTGCCCTTATTGCCGGGCCTCTACATCGGCAGACCACTGAGAAAGAGACCTTCCGTTGGAATCAGGATTGCGTCACCAGAAAAGAACTTCTTGCAATAATAAGGGCTGTAGACCATTTCCACAAATACCTCTATGGTCGTCATTTCTTAATCCGAACAGACACCGGAAGGAAAACTGGCCAGGTGGATGGAGAAATAACAGCAATACGATTTCAAGGTGGAACACCTTGCCGGCCATTTGCACAATTATACCGATGCCCTATCCAGAAGACCCTGTAGAGCAGAATGCGGACATTGTCTGAACACGGAACAGCGGGAGGGTATCGCCATCAGGCAGATCCGAGCGCAGGCCAATGAAGACTGGACAACGGAACAGTGCATCCAGGACCAAATGGCTGATCCAGGCATCGAACCAATCTTGTCACTCAAAACGAGAGGGGCACCCAGGCCACGATGGGACGAGGTAGCTAGATACTCAGGCGTGCTGAAATCGTTATGGGCTCAATGGGACTCTCTAGGAGTAGACAATGGAATGCTCAAGCGAGTTTGGGAAAGCGCTGATGGACGAGAAACCAAGTTCCAACTGGTAGTTTCGAAGAAAAAGGTACCAGCTATTCTGACCGAAGTACATGACCGGAGGCCACCTGGGCATGCATAAAACACTCGACAAAGTTCGCCAGTGGTACTACTGGGTGAATTACTTCGAAAACGTCAGAGCTTGGTGCCGCAAATGTGGCACCTGTGCAGGCAGTAAGGCCCGAAGACCCGGAACAAGGGCAGAATACAGCAGTACAATGTGGACGTCCCATTTGAGAGAGTTGCCATCGATGTCCCCGTTCCGTTTCCCGAGTCTGAGAGGGGGAACAAATACATTCTGGTCGCAATGGATTACTTCAGCAAATGGCCTGAGGCATATGCGATACCCAACCAAGAGGCAACCACGGTAGCGACGGTGCTAGTAGAACAACTATTCAGCAGGTTTGGCGTCCCTATGGAATTACATTCAGACCAGGGGCGTAACTTCGAATTGAATGTATTCCAGAAGGTTTGCACGATGTTGGGGATCACGAAAACGAGAACAACACCATTGCACCCACAGTCAGACGGAATGGTGGAAAGATTCAACAGGACCTTGGAACAACACCTATCCAAGTTCGTCAGCAATAACCAGCATGATTGGGATGAGCATATTCTCCTATTCCTGTTGGCCTATCGCTCAGCCGTACATAACAGTACAGGCCTGACTCCAGCCAGGGTCCTATTCGGAAAAGAGCTGCGATTACCCTGTGATTTGGCTTTTGGCTCAGCCGAAGAACCTTCTGAAGACATTGACGATTATGCCGACTAGCTCCGACATAACATGCTGGCTCAGTTGAAGGTGGTCCATTTAGATTGACTCGCTCCCTACCATGGTGAGGATGTTTCTGACAGGGACGATCAGAATTAAAGGGGGGGGGGGGGGTAGTGTTACGAAATTTATCTAAGCCGTCCCTGTTTCATTCGACACCGATCGCTTCGAGGATAAAAATTGTTCTCGAAATGGCTCGGCAGCTGTAGGATTGATGATTGATTTCACGAGAATTTTCGATGCTGGTTTTAAAAAGGAAGCAGCCCACGGCCGCAAGTTAGTTATAAAGTGACGACTAGCGTATATTGTAATGTTATTGTGAATCAGCTGTTCTGTATAATTTGATGTAAATAAAAGTTCTAGAAAAGTGAAAGTGAATATTAGTTTTATAATTTTAACCCACGGACTATATAACAATATATATATATATATATATATATATATATATATATATATATATATATATATATATATAGTTTTCGCGGGCACTAAATGTGTTAGGTGGTTTCCGGGAATTCATCCGCGTAGTTGATAACTGATCCCTGCCGGGATCGATGGTAAAATGACGACGTTTCGGCAGAGTCACATCTGCCCTCTTCAGGCCGGTTCGCATAATTCTCGTAGCCTTCTGCTTTCGCTTCTAGTTACTCTTATACTAACATTTTCAGGAGCGCGCGCGCTGTTATATAGTCGCGGCTCGGCGCCTATCGGTTGGCACCGTGAACGGCTGCGTGTGATTGGCCCTTGGCGCTCAGTGGCCAGGCCTCCCGCTTGCTGACTGGTTATATCCGGTTGAGTTCTTATAGGGCGGGTTCGGGCCGGTACGGTGTTTAATAGAATTTTCCAACAATTCGATAAGTTCTGGATTTCAATGCGTGCGTTTAGACTGTGAGGCCTCTTCGCTATTTCAATTGCCTCTCTTACAAGTCTTGATTTCGGGTGTTCTATATTTGCCAGTACTCTGGTGTTCTCAAAGTCTATTCGGTGTGACGTCCTGGTGGCGTGTTCCGCAATGGATGTTGTTTTTTCCTGCTTTCTTATAGCGTTCTGGAGTTCATCACGTCTAGCTTGAATTCTTCTGTTAGTTTGCTC
Organism: Octodonta nipae; assembly: GCA_034190945.1. Taxonomy (NCBI): domain Eukaryota; kingdom Metazoa; phylum Arthropoda; class Insecta; order Coleoptera; family Chrysomelidae; genus Octodonta; species Octodonta nipae. The sequence goes on from CM067220.1 coordinate 118,911,437, forward strand.
CACATAGGTTTTATGACAGTCTGCACATGGAATCTCGTACACTCCCTGTTGTTCTAAAGGGATCCTCGTCTTCGGAGTCCTCAACACCGTGCTTATTCTTATTTCTGTCTGTATTGAAAATAGTATTGATATTGTGTCTCCGTAGAATTCTTGCAATACTATCCGTAGTAACCTTGACATACGGTAAATAAGCCTTGGTTATTAGTGTCTTATGCTCCTCGTCTGTTTGTCTCTGTTTTGACTTTAGGGCTCTTTGAATATTTCGGTCTGTAAATCCGTTTTGTCTCAGAGCTGTGTTAAACTGTTCATTTCCTGTTTGATGTTGTCCTGGTCAGCTAGTCTTTGTGATCTGGTTACTAATGTCTTAACGACGGCTTGTAGATGAGCTGGGTGGTGATGAGAATTAGCAGGAACGTATCTGTTGTCAGTATATAGGAAAGCAACTCACACAACAGATTAGTTCATGTATTTCAAAGGTTCTAAACGTTTCAGAGTCTAAATCGTTCTTAATGCAATCATAACACAATTATTAATTAAGACTTTAATTTGTTGTATAACCAAGGGCGTACCCAGCTTTTGGTCTAGAGAGGGGCAAATTTGGAAAAAAATTGTCCTAGAGGGGGCAAATTGGAAAAAGTGACCTAGAAAAAGGTACAATTCAGGAAATTTTTTAGTTCAGAGGGTGGCCAAAACAGCAAATTTATGGGAAGATCTAATGGCTCACGGCTGGTTTCTCAGGTACGGGGGGGGGGGCAGCGCCCCCCTCTGCCAATCTCCCTCTGTTCGCCCATGTGTATAACGGTATATTTTTCTAGGTAGTTCAACAGCATAGAAATGCTATATCATTTTGAATTGTAGTATTTGGATTGTAAAAGTAATTGCTATTAGCTATGAATATAAATCTTGAATAGACATGCATCATATGAAAAATTGAAGCACCATGCGAACGATTTGGAACTCCAGTAACAAGAAGCGTTATAATGGTCTGAGCACAATAAATACTAGTACATTTTTAAAGACTGGAAGAACACTAATGGATCGAAATGAAACAAATCAACTACAACTATTTTCTAAAAATAAAATTAATGTAAATTTCTTGTAAAGTTTTTTAGGCACCCCCAAAACACTATCCATGAAGGGATTTTGCCGAGATAGCAGAAGCCTAGTCATCAGGGGCACCATTTATTGGCCGAGCAATTACCATCACCATAGACACCGGCGCCGCTGTGTCCATCGCCAAGTCCAGGATCTTGAGGGCTTCTGAAATCCAGCCAGTTACGAACAACATCCAGCTCAGAACAGTCACCGGCGGGTCCATGTCAATACTGGGTGAGGTAGATATAGTACTGCAGATGTGGGACAACAGAATCCGGCATATGGTCCTGGTAGCGGATATTGAGGACGATTTTATACTGGGTATGGACCTAATCAGCCAGCATGGATTTATGTTCGACCCGAGATATTATATTCTTCGGTTCCTAAATGAGGAATTTGTATTGACACGGCCCGTCAACAGTTCAGTCACCTCCATAAAAATTGTAGCAAAATCCTCAGCCGAATTCCCGGTCGAACGGAACAGATTGTTCATGGGCAGCTAGAAAGCAATCCTGGGAGCTGTGTTGCTCATGACTACATGAGGAGAGGGTGATCGAATACTACAGCCCTGGAGTCTCGAAACCGGAAAGCATTTATTGCGTCACCAGAAAAGAACTTCTTGCAATAATAAGGGCTGTAGACCATTTCCACAAATACCTCTATGGTCGTCATTTCTTAATCCGAACAGATCATGCCGCCCTCAAATGGCTGCTGGATATGATGACACCGGAAGGACAACTGGCCAGGTGGATAGAGAAATTACAGCAATACGATTTCAAGGTTGAACACCGTGCCGGGCGTTTGCACAATAATGCCGATGCCCTATCCAGAAGACCCTGCAAAGCAGAATGCGCACATTGTCTGAGGACGGAACAGCGAGAGGGCATCTCCATCAGACAGATCTGAGTGCAGGCCAATGAAGACTGGACAACGGAACAGTGCATCCAGGACCAAATAGCTGATCCAGGCATCGAACCAATCTTGTCACTCATAACGAGAGGGGCACCCAGACCACGATGGAACGAGTTAACTAGATATTAGGGCGTGCTGAAATCGTTATGGGCCCAATGGGACTCTCTAAGAGTAGAGAGTGGAATACTCAAGCGAGTTTGGGAAAGCACTGATGGCCGAGAAACCAAGTCCCAACTGGTAGTTCCTAAGAAAAAGGTATCAGCCATACTGACCGAAGTACATGATGGGATTACCGGGGGCCATCTGGGCATGAACAAAACCCTAGACAAAGTTCGCCAGCGATACTACTGGGTAAATTACTTTGAAGATGTCAGAGCTTGGTGCCGGTGTGACACCCGTGCAGCCAGTAAGGGCCCGAAGACCCAGACCAAGGGCAAAATGCAGCAGTACAATGTGGGCGTCCCATTTGAGAGAATTGCCATGGATTTCGCCGGTCCGTTTCCCGAGTCTGAGGGAGGGAATAAATACATTCTGGTCGCAATGGATTACTTCAGCAAATGGTCTGAGGCATATGCGATACCCAACCAAGAGGCAACAACGGTAGCGACGGTGCTCGTAGAACAGCTATTCAGCATGTTTGGCGTCCGGATGGAACTACATTCAGACCAGGGGCGTAACTTCGAATCGAATGTATTCCAGAAGGTCAGCACGATGTTGGGGATCAGGAAAACGAGAACAACACCATTGCACCCACAGTCAGACGGAATGGTGGAAAGATTCAACAGGACCTTGGAACAACCCCTATCCAAGGTCAGCAATAACCAGCGTGATTGGGATGAGCATATTCCCCTATTCCTGTTGGCATATCGCTCAGCCGTACATAATAGCTTGACAGGCCTGACTCCAGCCAGGGTCCTATTAGGAAAGGGCTGCGATTACCCTGCGATTTGGCTTTTGGCTCCCCCGAAGAACCTTCCCAAGACATAGCATGCTGGCAATACACGAATTAGCCTGAACGCAGATCTTGGCCACCAGTGACCGGATGAAGACGCAATACGATCTCAAGACCAATTCAGTCGGATTCCAAGAGAGGGACAAAGTCTGGCTGTACAACCCCAACGGAGCAAAGGTAAATCCCCAAAGCTTACACCCGCCTGGGATGGTCCATACGAGGTGGTCAAGAGGCTTAATGACTTCGTCTACCGGATCCGTCGAAGTCTCAGGGCTAAGTTGAAGGTGGTCCATTTAGATCGACTCGCTCCCTACCATAGAGAGGATGTTTCTGACCGGGACGATCAGAATTAAAAGTGGGGCAGTGTTGCGAAATTTGCCTAAGTCGGCCCTGGTTTCATTTCAATAGGACATCGATCGCTGGGAGGACAAAAAATTAATCTCGAAATAGCTCGCCAACTGTAGAAGTGATAATGGCTTGTACGAAAGGATTCGATACTGATTTTAAAAGGAGCGGCCCATCGTCGCAGGAGTTAGTTAGTGTGGCGAAGAGCTTATGTTGTATTATATTTGTGATATTCGAATCAGCTGTTGTCTATATTTGATTTAAATAAAAGTTTCTAGAAAGTGAGAGTGAAAATATTTTTACAATTTTAATTGAACCCACGAAGTTTATAACACTAGTAATGTGGCGCCCAAGCAACTACAACACAACTCAATAGATCTCTTGTATTTTGTCAGTGTATCAACTAAATAGCAAATAATTAATATAAAGGTCAGTGTATACTAGATAATTAATAAATAAAAATCCGGAATATATATAATTCGTCGTTTATCTTAATTTAAACAATGGCTTGGCTAGCGCACGCTAGATGGAACCATTGTTATTACCGCGCATATTTGATCCATTATCATAACCATGTCTCTTAAGTTGTTTTCGTCCAAATTAATTTTGTCTAGCTTTTATATTGTAAATGACGTTAATCCACCGCCATTTGTATCGATATATTTTTTTCAACTTTCCAGTTACTGTGTTAAAATTGACAAATCTTATCATAATACTAATTTGCTTTACGTGTGAAACGTCATAAGTACAAACCACTATAATTGAAAAATATTTATTATTTTGCCAGAAATTTAAAATAAAATGTATTTTTTTTACCGACTATGTAGATTATTTCATTTTGAATCTTATCTCCAAGATAAACCGGAATTTTTTGAAATCCGAATCATTCGTTACGCGACGTATATCTCAGTCATTGAAAGATCGAATTTTCCCAACATTTCAATGCAATTAAAAAAATACTATTGGTCGTATAATTTTTGAAAGAAAATTAATTTCGATGGTGGCGCCCCCATTGTCTTCTCGCCTGTGTACGCCGCACACTTCGCGCACTGTGGCAGCGCGACCCTGTTTCAACCTCTACCAAACATATTGTGGTTGTTATATCTGAAAAATATTACCTTACTTTCCAGTTAGATAAAAACATAGATAGGTCATTGCCATTATATATTTTGTGTCAAAAGTGTAAAAGTAGTATCTCGTATTTCAGGATAGAATTATTAGACTACATGGGTTTCCTTTGTGATCCCAACCCTGTGTTGGAATTAAATTATTCGAACACTCCGACGTTCACGGAAGATTTTTATAGGAAATTAATAGAAGTAAGTTTTACATTTATCAATGCCATTTACTTATATGAAATTATAATTTAAGATACATCCTGCTGAAGAAATAATAAGTGATTGCGAGTACATGGGAGAGTCACTGGAGTGTTCGAAGATTTTTAAGCCCATCATAACAGACGAAGGCCTTTGCTTCACGTTCAACATGTTGGATAGTACAGAAATATATGCAGATGATGTGTAAGTTGTATGCCTTTGTGAATTTTGCTTTTGAATTTATTTCTCGGCGTAGTTCAGAAACTTAATGAGAATTAAAGTTCTAAAAATTTGGATTTTTCGGGACTACATAAGTCCACAATCCACAGTAATATACTACTAATAATGTACTAAATGTAGATGGATAATTTAAATAAACATTATCCCTACTCTCTGCGAGGTGTCATTCCTTTGTACGCAAGACAATATATATTATATATAATATACATTGTTTCTGGTCAGGGAACCTTCATCAGTTGCGCTTCCCACAATTGAATGTCCTCTCGAACACTTCTTTATGTATTTGATTCGGAACCTCTGTGTGCTGATTCTCTCGAAAATCCTAGATGTCGGTCTTACATCTCGCGCCTTCAAATTATCCCTACTAATAGAACAAAAAGTAGTAATTTCATTGCGACTTAAATGTTAGTCATGTTATGCTATTATAAAAGGAATCGTTCAAGTTTCCACAATATTTTCATCCGTAGTCCATTCTCAGTAATCGGTATGCGTCCAGGTCCAGCAAAACTTGCATTCTGCAGGGGAGTAGAATTTCTATTGATTGCTATTCTGAACAGAACCAATTGGAATTGTGTCCAGTTACTTAACCATTCGCAACATGCCATATTTTTGTGGGCTACTCTCAATATCAACTTTCATTCTTTCGCTTGGTAGAAGTGAGAAAATCGTGGCCATATTTTTAGCTTTCCTAACAGAATCAGTCCTTATTTCAACACTTGATGCTTGGTTGCATCATAGTTCATATGGCCAACATGGCAGAAGCGAGAAAATCGGTCCAAAACCTCATTTTTAGGTGAAAAAGAAAACGACGTTTTTCTTTGTTACCCACGCAGTTCTCTCTCAAACTTCGCCGGATTGTGTTCACAAATCACGCACTTTTCGACCCCCTTCGATGTTTCTCAACAATCTACGAGGTGTGTTCAAAAAATATATATTCATCTACATCGATGTTGTCCCCTTCAAAGTAGTCCCCACTAGATATTATGCCAGCGCTTTTTCCAAACCTCAAAACACCTCTGGAGCTCGATCATTGGGATAGCTTTAAGCTCTTTCAGCGATGCACTTTTAATGTCATCTATGTGTCTTGTGAAACGACGACCCTTTAAGGTTTTTTTTATTTTTGGTATCAGGAAAAAGTCACAAGGGGCCATGACTGTCGAATACGGAGGTTTTGGCATCACTGCACTGTTATTTTTTGCCAACAATTCAGGAACAAGCAACGAGGTGTGAGCAAGTGGATTGTCGTGAAGCAAAAGCTATGAACTCTTTTGCCACAAATCCGGACGTTTTACGTATTACGCAAACGGCGTTGAACTTGTAGATAGTATATTGATCGTTTGACCCCGTGGAAAGAATTCATGATGCACTATGCCTTTAAAATCAAAGAACACAATAAGCATATCCTTGACGTTCGACCGCACTTGCCGAGCCTTTTTCGGTCTTGGAGAGACAGAATGCCTCCATTGTGACGATTGAGCCTTTGTTTCGACGTCATAGCCGTAAACCCATGTTTCGTCAGCTGTTGTTACTCTTCTGAGCAAATTTGAGTCGACGTTGACTTCATTTAGTGAGCAACTTCCATACGCCGCCGTTTTTGTTCAAAATTCAACAATTTTGGGACAAACTTGGCTGCCACGCGCTTCATACCCAAACGTTCGCAAAAATGTCATGGCATGAGCCAATAGATACGTCAACTTCATCAGCAACTTCTCTGATTGTGATTCGGTGATCGTTCATAATCATTTCTTTCACTTTTTTTACGTTTTCATCGGTTATGTGCTGAAGCGTCCGGGGCGTTCGTCATCTTCAACGTCTTCACGGCAATCTTGGAAACACTTATACCACAGGTAAACACTTGGTTTTTTCACAGCAGACTCACAATAGGCTCACTCACTCCTTGTTACACTTTACTTCACTTTTTACGCAAAAATTAATACAAATTCTTTGATTCATTTTTTTAACAATCGAAAATCGCTGAGCTCATAGAAAAATGTCTAACGACCAAAGCGGTTTATACGTAGAGTGAATTAGGTATGGGCGTTATTGTAAGTGGCAGTGTAATAACGGTAGAAAGAGAAAGACAATATCAGGGAATAACAGTAGAAAGAGAAAGACAATATCAGGGAGCGCTTGCTATGTCTCTACCCGACCAATAGTAGGCGTCACCACTGACACTGACCAATCAGGAACGACACGCTTATTCTCTCTCTCTTTCTATTGATATTACATGAATTTTGCTACTTCACGTACTCTACAGTATTAAGCTCTTTGCTAACGACGGCTGCCACAAACAAAGTAAACAATGAATACAGCAGAAATTTGTATCATGCCTCAGGGTCACATATACCCAAGAATATTTGACAAAGGATTGCTTGATCAATGTTAAATCCAGCCACCTTGTGACATATCACCGGGTATTGGGCTCGCTCTCCAATTGTTGTGGCTCTTTGTCTGTTGACAGTTGAAGAGTATTTCTGGTTTGGTTGCATCTGTTTAATGTGATATTGATACTTAATTAGAAAAGGTTACAGTGCAAATATTAGCAGCCACTTTGTGACGTATGCTTTCGGAAAAATTTACATCTATCGAGCAATCCTTTGTAAATTATTCTTTAACATAATTTAAAAAATTGACAATCGGACTCTCCAAACCCGCGAAATTTAAACATTCCGGGTATTTTTTGAACACACGACGTATGTAGCTTCTCTGTACCATACTTTACAAGTTTATTGACTATTCCATTCGGTCCAGTTGCCTTTTGATCCCTTGGGGATTGTTTGGCTTGGTTTATCTCACTTTCGGTTATTGTTATTTTCGTTTGATGTATATTCTGTACATTTCAAAATTAAGATCCTGCATGAATTGTGGTTTGTCCGCCATAGATTTGTATTATGTCTACCATTCAGTGGCTGATTCATATTCTATTTTTGATTTTACTATAGAGCTTAACTTTAGCGTTTTGAATATCATCCAGAATTGCGTATTTCTGCTTTTTCGTTGCTCGTAACTTATTTTTTTCTCTTTTTAACCGACTTCCAAAAAGGAGGAAGTTGTCAACTCGTCTACAACTTTTTGTTTTATGTATGACGACCGATTATTCAAAAACGGCTTGGGTAATATTGATGATTTAAACGGCATTATATTAAGGAACATTACAGAAAGGTCTATAACATGAGATTTACGGTTTTCTAGAAAATCAGAAAAAAAATAATTAAGGGACTAGATTTCAGCGATTTTCAATGAATCTTCACTGTTTCCTCTAAAACTGCTCATGCAATTTGTATATTATAAATTGTATTATACAAAGATATGTTCCAGCTTGATTCTGCACATTTTTCTATAACGTAAACCATACCATTTATCTGAAAATCGAAGAGATATATGCACAAAAACTGTAAACATCATTTCATAATAAATATCTAGTTTAAATGTCAAGATATGCCATGAAAGTATGTCATACAGGGTGTTTGTAATGATTTTCATTTTGAAGCTTTTGAAGTCAGTTTAATTGAGAAACGAAGTTAAGTTACAATCGCGTGAAATTGCAGAAAATATTTCATTAGCTTATTAAAACGAAAATTTGTTATTCCGGCGATCTCTTCTATGTGGAATTCGTTTGAAGGTGTGTGCGTGCGTGCATGTAATATTAGGTGGTACATAAGCAGTTGTATACATGGGATGGTTGAAATATAAGTTGGAATTGAATTAGTTATACAGGGTGGTTCTAAAAATATTGTAGTGGGTAGCACATATGTAGTTGTGTATACAAGGTGGTTGAAATATGAGTGGAGCAAAACTATAGTTATACAGAGTGGATATTTGCGTTATAGAATGGAGAATAATTACAGTTATACACAAGGATTTAAAAATTGTCAGAAACAGTTGAGTATACAGGATGGTTGAAATATAGGGTGGAGTATAATTGCAGTTATACAGGGCGGTTTAAAAAAGTTATATAGTTTGGAACATAATTAGTTGCTTAGACAAGTTGTTTGAAGTAAGGCGGAGTAAAATTATTGTTATTGAGGGTGTATTCAAAATTTGTTATATAAGCATAAGCAGTTAGGATATTTGAATTATAGAACGTAGAACGAGGTATAAATATAGAGATAGGTTAAAAAAAATTAGAAGCAGTTGCATATACTGGATGATTGAAATAAATGGTAGAGTAAATTTATAGTCATAAAATGTGATTCAAAAAGGTGAATTTTGTTATATAGGGTAGACCATGAGCAGTTGCATAAAAATGGAATACTAGACTTATTGGGCGAAGTAAAATCATTGGTATACAAGAATAAATTAAAGAATAGCGTGGAGAGTATTTGCACATACACAGTGTGGTTTTAAAGATATCAGGACCGTTGTAATATTGTGTTGAGTTAAGTTATAGTTGTACAGGGTGATTCAGAAAATAAGTTATATAGGAGTGACCAGTACCCAGAAGCATATGGAGTGTGGATGCAATATAGAGTGAATTAGTTACATTTATAGAAAGTGATCCAAATAATAAAACAAATAAAAAAGTTAAAATTTATTTGGAAATACTAGACAAAGAATATAAATGAGAGAGGGAGAAAAAAAGAGAGGGAGAGATAAGAATACGCTCAAATTTTCAATTAAATCAGATAATAAAAGATATGTCACAAAATAATGATTGATTGCACACGGTTTCTAAATTATATTACCTCCTTTGTTATCTCACTCAGGTGGTTTTTGTATTTATTTATCGTTGCTTCTAGTGGGACTTGCTAGTAAATTTCCGTTATATTCCCAAACTAGAAACCCATTAATTTTTTATTAGTCTTCGGTTATATAAATTTCTAATTGTCTCGCCTTCTAGTAGGTGTTCAAAGGTTTTTTTATGATTGAAGTGTGCGGAATATTTATGCACTTATTCGGAATAACTCACAATACTGAAAATACTGTCTATTTCCCAACCTTTCAGATCACATTGTCAATATGGCAATAATGAAATTATTTGAAAAAATTATAGGTTATACAAACTAAAAAACAGGATTTAATTGTAAACCGAATCAAAAGTAGAAAATAATTTTTAATTCTTAAGAGTTTATATTACAGCAATAGAATGTCCAACAATCAATTGTGATTATTAATTTGAAATAAGATTAAAATAAAAATTAAATTACTAATAAAATAATTCAGTTCATTGTAAAAAAACGTGGGGTGCTCGATATTAAATGTTACACATATTTGATTAGTAGCTGTTTATACAAATAAGTTTAATATATGAAAATATGTTAAATGGCACCCCAGGCTTTTTTACTATGAATTGAATTCTGTTGTTAATAATTTAATTTTCATTTTAATCTGATTCCAAATTAATTAATCATAATTGATTGTTGCATTTTCTATTGTTATAATAGAAACTTTTAGTATTAGTTCGGTTTACTATTAAAGCCTGTTTTTTTAGTTTTTTTAAACTCACGTCTTATTGATATCAGGGATAACAGCGTCGACATTTTTATCACCTCAATTTTGTGTAGCAGCTATAAGTTTGCCTTTATTGTGAGATGCTGAGATGTAAATTCTCCAACCCTTAAGGCGTTTACTACATCATTGAATGTCGTATCTCCTTGTTGGAGCAATTTTTTGTTTAGTTCAACCAGCTTGAAGAACCGCTATAAATGTGTAACTGGCCTCATATGTTGAAAAACTGGATATCCTCGCACAAGGAGTAATTGTGTTACACAACCGAACATTTTTAAGTATTTTTTTGAAATGGTTGCGATTATAATCCTGCAAAGCATTTTTTTGCCTTTTTTCCGAAAATTTACTGATTCAAAATTATTTTCGGATTTTTTTTAATTTACATTATTTTGTCTCAAAATTGCATTTTTTCAGGTAAAAATAATTCAGATATTATCCTGCAAACTAACCTAAATATTCTCTGTTTGCCATGATGATCACAGTCAGAATATTATATAACAACGTTATATAATAATTCTATTGTCATCGACCCTTGACACGTGTGCAAATTGTCAAGTTAGTCAGATTTCTTAGAGTTGGTGAACATTGCATTGAAAGTTTCTGATGCAAACATACTGTAATGTTTTTATTTTCACACACGGGTTCTGTTCAGTTCTTGGATTTATTTAAAAACCCAGTCCAACTCACTCTAATTTATTTCCACTACTTTAACACAATTTATATTCACAGAAACTCCTTACATTTTATATTTACTATACAATACGACCGTCGAAAACATAATGCCTCCTCTCGCCAGCTGTCCATATTTATATATTTCTCTCCGAATTGTCTGGTAAGTCAACGAACGATCGGGAAACTCTTTCATGTTCTGGAAGCTTTAAGGTAATTCCCAGTAACGGCAGCGTTCGGCCTGTTGAGAGACAAAACATTTCGGATTGGCAGAAGTATCGGAATAATGTCCCTTCCACGAATTGGTTGATGGCCGATTGCACCAGCTGTCGGATAAATTCTCGTAACAATACATTCAGGTCAACCTAATAGAAGCGTGTTAATTAAAAGGAGCACAATTATAAAAATTAACATTAAAATGTGAGACAATATTGTATTACATAACTAAGAGAATTTAAATTGATAATATACATTGTAACCCAGAAAATTCTAAATAATCAATTAATAATAAAGTTCTATTCAAAATGGAAGAATTTTAAAGAGTTATCTTCAGAATTATATGTGGCGCACCTAGGCACGACCTTGTTACAAGATAGTACATTCGCCAAAAATGCGATCAATGAATTCTGTTGATTCACTGATCACACTAAAATCACAGAGGAAATATACAGCCTTTTCAAGTATTGTGGTACTATTTCCAATAAGTGCATAAGTAAAGATTCCATAATTATCATCCAAGAAACAACTTGAAGTCTACAGTTTGTCTGTTGGTATTATCTCTCCAGGGGAACCCCATATATTTTCTAATTTTTTTTCTGTCGTAGAGACATATTCATATTCCCATTAAACCTTATAACCGGATTTGCTCCTTCAAATACCATGATGTGTTTTACTTCCATATTTATTGGGTGTTTGTTACATGTACAGAGCATCCCATTTTGGTTGAGATTGCCTGGTTACTCGGTTGTTATTGAAGATAGAGTCTTGCGGTTTTCACATACCTGTTCTACTTTTTTGTGAAACTCAGGATGGCCATATCAGATTTGGCATAAGTGTTTCCATTTATAAGATACAGGGCGATTTTGATAATTTATACTTTTTGGACCCCTTCTATATCTACGAAGTTATTAGAAATACTTTTGCGCTAAGAACTACGTCTAATAGAAAATTTTGCATAGAATCCAGTGGAGTACTCATTTTTTTTTCCGAGTATGGTTTTGATGATACTACACATTATATATTTTTAAATGCAATACCCTGTATTTTATTATTTCATTGAATTCGTTATTTTTTTCCCTTTAAAATAATGTATAATACAATACACATGGTATTATTAGAAATGCTAAAAAACACTAAAAAGCTGAGTTTTTTGCTAGTAGGCCATGTATTTTCCATTTAAAAGGAGAATCAAACAAATAATTCCATTTGAGATTTTTTATAGGAATTTATTAGCAAAGAAAAATAATGTTAACAATAATTCAATAACATGAAACACGAAATTTACGTACCTAAAAGCAACTAATAAATAGTTATACATCGTTCATTATGTATAACAAACAGAACAAGTATTACAAATCAAATATCTATCTTAAAATTAATTTTGAACATTAAATCTGATCAAGCTGTCATTGTTAGTAACTATTGTGTTTTATCGTGTTTGAGTTTACAAGATCATTATATAAATAATTATTCGTGAGTTTGCAGGTTGATAATTGATAATGGCTGGAAGAGAATTCGTTTTTCAAAATAACGAAAAATACGATATGATACAATGTTTGAATCAATGTTATGAGAATATTGAAGAAGCTTTAGAACTATATTTCCACAGGTATAAAGTACGAGTATTTTACCATAAGATATTTCATGAAATCGTGTTTTTAAAACTTTCAGATATCCAGAGAGGCATCAACCTAGTCGAGCAACTATATTTAGACTAAAGAATAATTTACTAAGTTTTGGTGCATATTCTAAACCTCGATCAAAGGTGTATAACTGCCTGTTTCATACTGGGGACAAAAATAAAGTACCGCTTTTTTGAAGGAACCCTTACCGCCAATAGGTACTTGACAATCCTAAAAGACTTATTACCCGAAATATTGGAAGATGTTCCCCTCGCCTTTCGCAATTCTATACACTTTCAACAAGATGGCGCCCCTGCCCACAATTCTAGATTAATTGGGCGCTTTTTAGAAAATAATTTTCAAGGATGTTGGATAGGAATACATGGACCAATTAGGTGGCCTCCAAGATCACCCGATTTATCTATATTGGACTTTTTTGTGGGGTTATTTGAAAAATAAAATATATACCAACAGACACAACAGTCACGAAGAACTTCGTGTTATAATTTTAAATGCACTCAGGCGTATTGAAAAGGTTTGCCAATTATGTGTTAGGGAAAATGGACAACAATTTGAACAGTTAAATCAATAAGGTAATAAATAATGTCCAAAATTAATTTTAAGATTGATATTTGATTTGTAATACTTGTTCTGTTTGTTATACATAATGAACGATGTATAACTATTTATTAGTTGCTTTTAGGTACCCAAATTTCATGTTTCATGTTATTAAATTATTGTTAACATTATTTTTCTTTGCTGATAAACTCCTATAAAAAATCTCAAATGGAATTATTTGTTTGATTCTCCTTTTAAATGGAAAATACATGGCCTACTAGCAAAAACTCAGCTTTTTAGTGTTTTTTAGCATTTCTAATAATACCATGCGTATTGTATTATACATTATTTTAAAGGGAAAAAAATAACGAATTCAATGAAATAATAAAATACAGGGTGTTCTATTTAAAAATATATAAAGTTGTGTAGTATCTTCAAAACAATACTCGGAAAAAAAAATTGAGTACTCCACTGGATTCTAAAAATTTTCTATTAGACGTAGTTCTTAGCGCAAGAGTATTTCTAATAATTCGTAGATATAGAAGGGGTCCAAAAAGTATAAATTATCAAAATCGCCCTGTATCTTATAAATGGAAACACTTATGCCAAATCTGATATGGCCATCCTGAGTTTCACAAAAAAGTAGAACAGGTATGTGAAAACCGCAAGACTCTATCTTCAATAACAACCGAGTAACCTGGCAATCTCAACCAAAATGGGATGCTCTGTACATGTAACAAACACCCAATAAATATGGAAGTAAAACACATCATGGTATTTGAAGGAGCAAATCCGGTTATAAGGTTTAATGGGAATATGAATATGTCTCTAGGACTGCACCCGAATAAGGACAGACCGACACACCAGAAAAAAAATTTAGAAAATATATGGGGTTCCCCTGGAGAGATAATACCAACAGACAAACTGTAGACTTCAAGTTAGTATCTTCAAAACCATACTCGGAAAAAAAAATTGAGTACTCCACTGGATTCTAAAAATTTTCTATTAGACGTAGTTCTTAGTGCAAGAGTATTTCTAATAACTTCGTAGATATAGAAGGGGTCCAAAAAGTATAAATTATCAAAATCGCCCTGTATCTTATAAATGGAAACACTTATGCAAAATCTGATATGGCCATCCTGAGTTTCACAACAACAGGTATGTGAAAACCGCAAGACTCTATCTTCAATAACAACCGAGTAACCTGGCAATCTCAACCAAAATGGGATGCACTGTACAAATTAACCTCATAATATAATCCAGTTTAAGTCCATTACCTATTGTTTATATATATATATATATATATATATATATATATATATATATATATATATATATATATATATATATATATATATATATGCGATATTTTAATTACAGATACAATTATTCCGAATTTTTCGAAGTGAATAATCTGACACGTAAAAACTGGTCAATGGAAGATGGTTATTCTGAAGATTGGGGGTTGTATGCGTACCCAAGAAGAGCATTGTTTGCTGGAGCGAAAAATTCTCTAAGCCTATATTTGGAAGCCTCCATGTATGACATAGATTCTACCTGCAAAAGAGCTCTACAAGGATTTCGGGTAACTTTCCAGCAAATCACTGTAGGACATAAACATATTTATATTTGTCATTGTTTATTGAATATTTCAGGTTTTATTGCATACTCCTATGAGAGTTCCTCGGCCAAGTCAACAATATTTTAGGGTAAGTTACTGAGATAACTACACTTAGTAATCCAGTCCATAGTGATTTTTATCGGTATTGTCGTTAAGTAATAATTAAGTTTTTGAAACACATAAAATGCATTTCACTGTGTATATATTGGATTTTCGTTGTAAATGCCCTCCCGCAAAGCGCAAGGAGGGCTCAGAGCAGAGACGGCTGTGCCATAAGTACACTCGTGCGCTGACACACCAAATTTAATAAGTTTTAAATACGTTAAAAATCAACAAAAAATGTTTAATAATTTGGTCAAGTACGAGGTGGACTCGCATACTAAGGGTTCCGTACCACCTTCAAGATTCTAATATTCCAGTTTCAGACAAGCAGGGAATGAGTGCATTTTCTTATTATATTTACCCTAATAACTTTTAAAGGAAGCGTTTTAAATTTATAAATAATTTGGTCAAGTGCGAGTTGGACTCGCATACTTAGGGTTCCGTACCACCTTCAAGATTATAATATTCCAGTTGCAGACAAGCAGGGAATGAGTGCATTTTCTTATACTTACCCTTATATCTTTTAAAGGAAGCGTTTTAAATTTATAAAAAATATACACTTTCATTTTCAACACATAGACTTTTTTTCGAAAATAAAGCGGGAAATGAGAATTTTTTATATCTTTTTGTTATATTTGCATATGGTTTCGGAGATAGGGGGGATGGGTAAATTTTTTTTATATTTTTGTTAATATCTTTTAATTAATTTATTTTAAAAATATGAAAAAAAAATATTTGTTTTCGTTATAATGAGCACTTTCATTTGATATATAACATGATGGGTTAGAAACAATTTTAATTTTATATTTTCCATTTAATTCTATAATTTGCCCCCCAAAATTAAAGTAGAGGTTTCTCCTTATTTTTCCAGTAAACTTCAGGTCAGACCCTATACTTCTATTTTTTTCAAAACTTTACGTTTTATAGTTTTGGAGGGGGGGGGAATGGGTAAATTTTGGTATATTTTCGTTAATATCTTTTCAATTATTTTTTTTAAATATGAAAAAATATATCTGTGTTCCTCAGAATGGGACCTTTCCTTTGATATATTACATGATGCGTTTGAAAATTTGTTTATTTTTAAATTTTCATTTAATTTTATAATTTGCCCCCCAAAATTAATATTAATGGTTTCTCCTTATGTTTCCTGTAAAGTTCGCCCAACGATCTATATTTCCTATTTTTTTTCAAAATTTTAGGCTCAGTAGTTTCGGAGATCAGGGGGGGAACGGTCATTTTTTTTAGTTTTTCCCCCCAGAAGGACCCCTAACATCAAAATTTCTTCATATACGGTATGTACTCCTGATCGGGTCACCATACTATACATTGATACCAAATTTCAACCTCTTCCGTCCAGTAGTTTAGGAGAAAAATGCTGTGATGTGACAGAGGCAGAAATACTGAGTGATATTATAAGGGTATCCGTATATTGTATATACGGAACCCTAAAAATATACACTTTCATTTTCCACACATAGACTTTTTATTTTATCTGCTACATGATTCGCTTGATTTTGATAAACATATGTATTTAATTTGGCCCCCAAAATTAACATTAGAGTTTTTAATGTTACTAATAAAGTTTGAGGGAAGCATTTAATAATCTACTGTCTAAATTTTAGGCTCTGTAGATTGAAAGGTAAAGGGGAAAATAGGTCAAGTTTTAAATAATAAATTATTAAATCTTCTAGACAAATTATTTAAAAATACAAATAAAATATATTTTTCTAAATTTTAGATAGTGTAGTTTCTAAAGTGGGAATTAAGTCGATGTTTAATATTTTGTTAATATCTTTTCATCAAATGATTTAAAAATATAATATATTTGTAATTCACATAATGAGCCTTTTATTTGTCCCCAAAATTAATATTGGGCTTTTCTACTAATTTTTCTTATAAAGGGGGAACTGACAATTGTTTATATATTTTTGTTAGTATCTGGTAAACAATTAATTTTAAAACTATGAAAAATATATATTTGTATTCCTCATAATGAGCCCTTTTATTTGATGTATTGCGTTAAAAAAACGTTTTTTTATTTTCCGTTTAATTCTATGATTTGGCCAAAAATTAATATTAGAGATTTCTTCGTATTTTTCCTGTAAACAAAAAATTTTAGATCTTATAATTTGGGGAGTAAAGGGGAATGGGTAATTTTTTTAAAATATTTTTGTCAATATATTGTAAAATATTCATTTAAAATACATGAAAAAAATATATTTGTATTCGTCATAGTGAACCTTATAATTTGATATATTACATAATGCATTAGAAATAATTTTAATTTTGTTTTCCATTTCTCCTCATTTTTCCAGTAAAGTTCAGGTGAGGCCCTATATCTCCCCCAGAAGTACCCCTGAAATCACAATTTCTTCATTTATTTCGATATGTACTAATACCAAATTTCAACCTTTTCCGTCCAGTAGTTTAGGAGAAAATTGCTGTGATGTGAAAGAGGGGTAAATCCGGAGTGATTTTATAAGGGTATTTGTATATTTTATATACGGAACCCTAATAAATTTCATTTTAATACCAAGGAATTTTTTGAGTTTTTCGGACCGGAGGACGCGAGGTGGTAATAGGACAGTGACTGGACAGAACAAAGTTCGAGCCTGGAAACTTTTTGCTAATGAACCGATTTTTATGAAAATTGGGAATTAAGTTAATTTTACCCGCTAGGTCAAAACTTATATAGGTTTGACATGTGCCTAAGATAAAAATAAGTAAAACATAAAAATAGACGTTTCTTAGGCTAAAATTATGTCCAAATGAGTAGAACAAGTGTTATTTAACATTGTACTACATTATTTACGCATTTTTATAGAGTATTTATAATATTTCAACCCTTTAAAACAAACCTTAACGACAAAAATACGAAAAAAATCTTTTTCTTGTCAATTTCAAATATTTTGTACACATATATATATCTTCTGTATAGTTATGATACAAGAAACAATTTATTACGATATTTCACCTCTTAAGAACAACCCTTAATGACAAATGAATATACTAAATCGGGTAAATGACGTCAGTTTTACAACTATAACTTTCATGATTTTAAAGCTATCGTAAAAATTCAAAATCCATCAGCTTTACAGGAAATTATAACAGCTACCACTCCTATGAATTTCAATATTTTTAACCCGTTTTTCCGAGTGGAGCCGGCATAAGACTTATATTCACCGTGGGTGAAACTTACATAGCTTGTATAAGATGCGATATACCACGCTTAGCGTGTGAGATATAAGAAGTATTGGCAGAGTCTCGTACGCCGTACGGAGACATCGAGCTGTACTGATATTGACCGAACCTACCCGAACTTTTCAATACTTCAAATTTTTGTTTACGTGATTTAATTAGTGATTGATTTGTCTATGAAAGGATATTCAATATAAAGAGTAATTGTGAAAATGAGCATCAAATTTAACATTGACTATATTAAAAGCAATAATAAATTGTTTCAAAACAAATTACATATAAAATTGGTTGGCCATATCTTAATTTAAAACAAGAGTGCAAAACGAAATATAAAGTATTTTCGCGAAGTTTTAAAAATGAAATTTATAATAAAAAGAAATTTTTGTGTGGATGTGATCACCTCGATACAAATTTTAGTTTTCCTTGCATTAAATATGGCGGGGAATGAATTTGGACGGAAACAGGAGTGAAGGATTAAAACGTTTCTTCGAAATACCATGTCTCAAGACCAGCTAAATGTTCTTTCTGTGCAATCAATGCCAGACTTTATAACAAAGGTATTTTATACATTTCGTTTTCGAAAAAAGTTGACGAATATTTTAATGTACAAAAAATAAATGCAGTATTAGCAAAACTATGGTTTGTTTCATTGCATATTTGTGTTCTAATATTCCATCAGTAAAGTGCACCACCAGTTTCCTAACCCATCAGCCGACACTGGCTCAGAGTACACTGGAAGCAGAATATATCAGTAGATTAAACTGATCAGCCAATTCGCCTGGTATGAATCCCATTGAAAACATGTGTAATTGCGTTCCTAGAGCCATTCACAATCGTATCAATCCACCTCACATTACAGATGAGTTAGTCATACCTGTGATAGAGGATTCAACACTATTCCACAAGAGACTATCGACCGCTTGATCATTTCAATGTCCAAACGTGTCAATATGTTATTGGAGGTCTCTCAGTCTATTGATTAGTGTTTTTACAGGTTTTTTTCCGTTTGGGCTTTCAATAAATTTTGTCGACAAATCCACACTTTGGGTAGTTCTTAATTTTCAAAGTATTCTAGTTTGATGGATTTTTAATTATTTGAGCTTATAAGCTAATATTATTTACAAATTTCGTAATGCCCAAATTCCATATAAGCAATATTTCGTGAATTGACTGTATAATTGTAAAATTAAGTGTATGGTGAACAAAGTTTGTTATTTTGGCGGAACTATGTTTAATTAATAATTACAAGAGAACTATGGAGTATTTTGCTGTATTTATTTGGTACTAAAAATATAACAAGGTGGACATTATATTAGCTGTGTTGATTTCAGTTCTGAACATGTTTCGCGAACGATTTGGCTTCCCTGATATCGAATATTGCCTTTAAAATATATTAATTTGATTATAGGTGCCTCTTCATGAAGTAGTACTAGCGTCAATTCAACCAGAAATGATAACGACTTCTGTCTCCGTCAAGATGTATAATCCAGTTAAAAGGGGATGCTATTTTCCCAACGAGAAGAAACTAAGATATTTTAAAATCTACACTGCTTTAAATTGCAAGTTAGAGTGTCTGACAAATTATACTTTATACTATTGCGGATGTGTCAGTTTTTATATGCCAAGTAAGTTGTTTATGTATCTTATTTATCCGCATCTAGACCAGTGCCATCATTTGTTGCTAAATTCTTGATCTAAAAACAATTCCGAGAATATCTTCTTTTCAAGGTAGGCTGGAGTGAAAACCGAACCCGTCAAGGAAAAATGTTTTGTTGCTAATTTATTGGTTGAATTTTACATCAAAGACGATTTTGTAATATTTCTGATTCGAGAAGCAATGGCCGCTGTAGCAAAAATGTAACAGAAGCCAGAACTTTTGAACCAATTTCCGATACCATTATTCTAAAAGAAGCCATTGTTTCCCGAAATCAATAAAAGCTACGAAATTATTCTTAACCGGCTTCTCAATTCTTCTGTATTTATGTTTTTAATGTGTGTGTGTTCACCATTTACTCGAAAACGCCATAACTGATGTGATACTTTAAATTATATTTTATTAAGAAGTATCCCAATGTACTTAATCCTTATTCATTTGTCATAGAAAAACAAAAAACCGTTTTTTAGAAAATGGAAAACACATGTTATTTGGTAATTAAATTTGTTGCTGCCGCATCTGCTAAATATTGAATGAATTATCAAGATTTAAATTCTAGACAGAAATTTATTGAAAATGGGATGAAATGAAATTAAATATTTATTTAAAAAAATGTGGAGGTTCTCAATTCGTCTTTCAATTTAAGTTGGTGAAATATGGAAACTTTTTTATTATTAAAATTTAGAAATAGTCTTATTCATAAAAACATCTTGTTCGTTAGTATTGTTGTCCGTGGGTTCAATTTAAAATTATAAAACTAATATTCACTTTCACTTTTCTTTTATTTACATCGAATATAAAACAGCTGATTCAAATATCACAATAATAATTTGACATATAAGCTCTTCATACACCCAACTGAACCCGCGATCGTGGCGTGCTTCCTTTATAAAACCAGCGTCGAATTCTCCAGTAAAATCAGTCATCACTCCTACAAGTGCCGAGGCTTTTCGAGAACCATTTTTTATCTCAAAGCGATTGTTGTCGTACTGAAATGAAACAGGGTCGGCTTTGGGTAAATTTCGTAACACTGTCCCCCCTTTAATTGTGATCGTTCCGATCAGAAACATCCTCTCCATGGTAGGGAGCGAGTCGATCTAAATGAACCACCTTCAATTTAGCCTTGAGGTTTCGACGGATCCGGTAGACGACGTCATTCAGCCTCTTGACCACCTCGTATGGACCATCCCAGGCGGGTGTAAGCTTTGAGGATTCACCTTTGCTCCGTTGGGGGTTGTACAGCCAGACTTTGTCCCTCTCTTGGAATCCGACTGAATTGGTCTTGAGATCGTATTGCGTCTTCATCCGGTCACTGGTGGCCAACATCTGCGTTCAGGCTAATTCGTGTATTGCCAGCATTCTATGTCGGCGCTGGTCGGCATAATCGTTGATGTCTTGGGAAGGTTCTTCGGAGGAGCCAAAAGCCAAATCGCAGCTCCATTCCGAATAGGACCCTGGCTGGGGTCAGGCCTGTACTATTATGTACAGCAGAGCGATTTGCCAACAGGAATAGGGGAATATGCTCATCCTAATCACGCTGGTTATTGCTGACGACCTTGGATAGCTGTTGTTCCAAGGTCCTGTTGAATCTTTCCACCATTCCATCTGACTGTTGGTGTATTGGTGTTGTTCTCGTTTTCCTGATCCCCAACTTCGTGCAGTCCTTCTGGAATACATTCGATTCGAAGTTACGTCCCTGGTCTGAATGTAATTCCATCGGGACGCCAAACCTGCTGAATAGTTGTTCTACTAGCACCGTCGCTACCGTGGTTGCCTCTTGGTTGGGTATCGCATATGCCTCTGGCCATTTGCTGAAGTAATCCATTGCGACCAGAATGTATTTGTTCCCTCTCTCAGACTCGGGAAACGGACCGGCGACATCGATCGCAATTCTTTCAAATGGGACGCCCACATTGTACTGCTGCATTCTGCCCTTGGTCCGGGTCTTCGGGCCCTTACTGGCTGCACAGATGGCACATTTGCGGCACCAAGCTCTGACGTCTTCGAAGTAATTCACCCAGTAGTACCGCTGGCGATCTTTGTCAAGGGTTTTATTCATGCCCAGGTGGCCTCCGGTAATTCCATCATGTACTTTGGTCAGGATGGCTGGTACCTTTTCCTTCGGAACTACCTGTTAGGACTTGGTTTCTCGTCCTTCAGCGCTTTCCCAAAGCGCTTGAGCATTCCATTGTCTACTCTTAGATAGTCCCATTGAGCCCATAACGATTTCAGCACGCCGGAGTATCCAGCTACCTCGTCCCATCGTGGCCTAGGTGCCCCTCTCGTTTTGAGTGACAGGATTGGTTCGATGTCTGGATCAGCCATTTGGTCCTGGATGGACTGTTCCGTTGTCCAGTCTTCATCGGCCTGCACTCGGATCTGCCTGATGGAGATACCCTCTCGCTGTTCCGTCTTCAGACAATGTCCACATTCCGCTCTACAAACGGCCGGCACGGTGTTCCACCTTGAAGTCGTATTGCTGTAATTTCTCCGTCCATCTGGCCAGTTGTCCTTCCGGTGTCTTCATGTCCAGCAGCCATTTGAGTGCGGCATGATATGTTCGGATTAAGAAATGACGACCATAGAGATATTTGTGGAAATGGTCTACAGCCCTTATTATTGCAAGAAGTTTTTTTCTGGTGACGCAATAATTTCTTTCCGGTTTCGAGAATCCACGTCTGTAATACTCGATCACTCTCTTTTCACCATCTTGCACCTGGGATAGGACGGCGCCCAACGCTGTGTTGCTGGCGTCGGTGTCTAAGATGAACTTGCCGGACTGTGTAGGAAAGGCTAGGATTGGGCTGGAACATAGTGCTGCTTTCAGTCGCCTGAATGATGTTTCGCAATCCTGATTCCAATGGAAGGTCGCTTTCTCAGTGGTCTGCCGATGTAGAGGGGCGACGATGGTGGCAAATCCCTCAACAAAGCGCCGGTGTATGAACAGAGGCCCAAGAAGCTTCGGAGTTCATGTTTGTCTCTTGGAACTGGCCAATCACGAATGGCTTCTATCTTGTCTTCGTTGGTGCGGATTCCTGACTCGAACACTACGTGGCCCAAAAACTCTACTTCTTTTTCGAACAAGGAACCCTTCTTCGGATTGAGTCTCAGGTTGCCATTATTAATTCTGGAGAATACTTCGTCCAGGTTCTTCAGATGGTCGTCGAATGTCTGACCCATGACTAGAATGTCGTCGAGGTATACTAAGCACGTCCTTCATGTTAACCCGCTCAGTACAAACTCCATTAGCCTCTCAAATGTAGCGGGTGTATTACATAACCCAAAGGGCATGACTTTTTAGGTCTAGTGTGGAGAACCAACGGGAGCCTGCTAGTGTGGTCAAAGTGTCATCGATTCGGGGTAGTGGATAGCTGTCTTTCTTCGTGACATCATTCAGCTTTCTGTAATCCACGCAAAATCGGGTGGTTCCATCCTTCTTTTTAACTAGCACGACGGGAGCAGACCATGGGCTGATGGATGGCTCAATAACTCCATTTGGTCACATGGACTCGATGTTTTCCTCGACTGCCTGTTGTTGCCCCAATGGTAGTCGTCTAGGTGGTATTCTGATGGGTTGAGCCTTTCCGGTATCTTTTCGATGCTGGATGATGTTGGTGCGACCGATGGTTCCATCTTGACTGTTAAAAATTTGCCAGTGCTTTGTGATAAATTGTTTGACTTTCGAAACAAGCTATCTCTTGACCATTGGCAATACTGATGTCGTTGTTGGACAGATTCAGGACTCTGATTGGTATATCTCGTCCGGTTTTAACTATAGCCCGTCCAACTAAGTAGTCATGAGCTGAGTGTACGGGCTCCACCATTCCAACGCAGCTCCCAGGATTGCTGTCTAGCTGCCCATGAATAATCTGTTCCGTTCGACCGGGAATTCTAGCTGAAGACTTTGCCACAATTTTTATGGAGGTGACTGAACTGTTAACGGGCCGTGTGAATACAAATTCTTCATTTAGGAACCGAAGAACATCATATCTCGGGTCGAACATAAATCCATGGTGGCTAATTAGGTCCATTCCCAGTATAAAATCGTCCTCAATATTCGCTACCAGGACCCTATGCCGGATCATGTTGTCCCCTATCTGTAGCACGACGTCTGCCTCACCCTTTATTGACATGGACTCGCCGGTGACTGTTCTGAGCTGGATGTTATTGGTAACTGGCCGAATTTCTGATGCTCTCAAAACCCTGGACTTCGAAATGGACACAGCGGCGCCGGTGTCGATGGTGACGGTAACTGCTCGGCCAATGATGGTGCCTCTGATGACTAGGCTGCCGCTTTCTCGGCAAAATCCCCGGATAGATACTGTCCTGGGGGCTGGTGGAGGGTGAGTCAGCATTCGCCCCCTTATGCTGACTGGTTGGAGTTTCCCTGGTTCGTAAGGTCGGTTTGTCGGCTACCTCTGGTTGGTGATCGTTCCGGTAGCCTTACTCGGCAGTCACGTTGGAAGTGTCCTGTCCGTCCGCAGCGGTAACATGCCCCTCTGGTGTCAGTTCTTTGTGACCGTTCTAATATTTTGTTCAGACCAGCTAGCAACGCTTGAAATGGTGACTCTGACTCTTCCTGGTTGAAGGAAACTGCTCGGACCCTCGGCTTGGACATGTTCATGACGGCCTCTACTTCCAAAGCCCGAAGTAGAGCTTCATTACTTTTCTTGACGCGACTTAGTCTTAGATTTCGTTGTTCTTCCACATCTCTGATGCCGTTTATGAAACTCTGTGTGGCCAACTGTTCTTTCGTTTCCTCTGGCAGGTCTGGGTAGGACAAGTGAACTAACCGTCTAATCTCTGCTTCGAATTCTTGAAGGCTTTCACCGGATTTTTGCGTTTTCCCACTGAGTTGGACTTGGTATACCTGGCTCAAGGATTGATTGTCGTATCTCTTGTCCAGAATGGCGATGATCTTGTCGAAATTGCCTTGTTCTTGGACTGGAATGCTTTGGAGGAGTTCTAGGGCCGGACCTCTTAACGAAATTACCAGAGAGGTTGATTTTTCTTGATTATCCCATCCATTGGCTGTAGCCACGGCCTCAAATTGCCGTTTATACATGGGCCAAGATAAACTGCCATCAAATGTGGGTGGTTTGCTAACGGAACCTTTAGTACTCACGGTGTGCTGGTATTTCCCTCTCTGCAAATATTGTTGCAATTTTTTAATTGCTATTTCCACTTTATCTTGTACTTCACTGTGTACTACGTCTTTAATTGAACTGATGTCAGCTTTTACCTGGCTTTGGATAGCACTTTTTTCAAATTTCACCTGGTTCTGGACGGAATCAATGTCATCTACTTTGATTTCAAGAGTCTCCACATTACTTTTTAAGATCTTTATGTCGTCGTTTATTTCTTTTGTATCTGATTCAACTATTTGCATTCTTTTATTAACTGTTTCATTAACTTGCGATACCATTTGCATTAATTGTTCAAATTGCAATTGTCTTTTTTCTTCCGTTTTGCCTTGTTTTTCTTCAAATTTCGAGAATAATCCTTCAATTAAATTATGTTGTTCACTTTTCATCGTGGAAACTAGATTTTGTTGTTCACTTTTCATCGTGGAAATTAGATTTTGTTGTTTTTCTTCCATCGTGGAAACAAGATTTTGTTGTTCGCTTTTCATCGTAGTGACAAGATTTTCTAATTCTTTTTTATGTTTTTCATCAAAAGATTTTACTAACCTTTGTTGAATTTCTTCTTGATGTTGTTTTTCCTTCTTGTCACGTTTTTCTAGAATCTGTGCAATTTTTTCGTCCAGTCAATCTGTAACCTGCTTGACTATTTTTTGGTAGTTTCGTCCATACTATGGGTTTCCATAAATCAAATTAGGATTTTAACTGCACTTAATCCTTTACTTCTGATCACCAAATTGTTGTAAAGTCCGTGGGTTCAATTTAAAATTATAAAACTAATATTCACTTTCACTTTTCTAGAAACTTTTAGTTACATCGAATATACAACAGCTGATTCAAATATCACAATAACAATTTTACATATAATCTCTTAGTACAACCAACTGAACCCGCGATCGTGGCGTGCTTCCTTTATAAAACCAGCGTCGAATTCTCCAGTAAAATCAGTCATCACTCCTACAGGTGCCGAGTCTTTTCGAGAACCATTTTTTATCTCAAAGCGATTGTTGTACTGAAATGAAACAGGGTTGGCTTTGGGTAAATTTCGTAACACTGCCGCCCCTTTAATTGTGATCGTTCCGATCAGAAACATCCTCTCCATGGTAGGGAGCGAGTCAATCTAAATGAACCACCTTGGGTAAATTTCGTAACAGTATTCTAAAATAAAAATCACATAATTTTTTTTTTCAAACGTGGTTTGTCTAAAATTATGATTTTCAAAGTAAAATGTCAAGTGTACATAACGGGGGTATTTGTATTTATGGCGCGGTTCAGAGGGGCGCGGTCAGGATAGGTTGTTGCATTGCTCTTCGTAACTTTAGTAACCATGGAAGAATACCCCGGGGAGCAGAGCTTATTATCCCAATAGTTATTCGATAAATCATATCTCAACTTTATACTGTACAAAATTTAACGTACGAACGCAATAAACTAATGAAGAGTACTCCGGCCAATGACCATTTTCCCAGGTAATTTGTCCAAGCAGCACCGAATTTCCTAAAAATTTGGATTTGAGTACTTCTTATCCTCTGCTTCAAAGTTGACCCTGTGCCGAGGGTTGCTTTTTTCCCAGGGGGGATGCTACCCGTTCTCTCCCGATGAAGGTTACTTCACCTGTCACAGATATTGAATACTCTCTTCGAGCTGTCATTCTTTTATACGCAAGACAATATATATGATAAATATATATTGTTTCTGGTCGCGAACCTTCATCAGTTGCGCTTCCCACAATAGAATGTCTTCTCGAACACTTATTTATGTATTTAATACATAACAGTAAATTTGTAGACGCGAGATGTAAGACCGACATCTAGGATTTTTGGGGAAACTAACACTCGGAAACTATTGGTGTAAGTTTCCCCGGAAATTCTAAATCTCGCGTCTACAAATTTACTGTTGTGTATAAAATACATAAATAAGTGGGAAGCGCAACTGATGAAGGTTACCGACCAGAAACAATATATATCATATATATATTCTCCTGCGTACAAAAGAATGACACCTCGAAGAGAATATTCAATATCTCTGACAGGTGACATTCTAACCTGGGAATTACGGGAGAAACAACAATTACCCGGAACGGCTCCAGGTTCGGAACCTCTATGTTTTAGTTTCCCCGAAAATCCTAGATGTTGGTCTTGCATCTCGCGCCTCAAGAGAATATTGTATTTTTTAATTTTGCAAAAAGTTGTCCTTTTTTAAATAACTTAAAATCTATGAGAGATAGGCCAAATTTTGTAGAGTATAAAATTGTAGTATTTGTTTTTTTTAATTTATGTTTTTGTTTTGTAGGATAAAAATTAAGTTAGATACGACCGTTTAAAGTTTGTACATATTCGTAAATAGTACTACTAGGCCACCATTTCAGCTCAAGCTCTTTCAAAAATAAGGGTTAATTAAATTTTTAATTTACATGAGATTTTAGCTTATAAAAAAATCTACAAATTGGTGATTTGTGAAGTGGTAGCAATTAATTTCAACTAGGGTGGGTGGTAGTTAGGGGCTAGTTTGTATATTTTTTTGTCAAAAAACAAAAAAACAATGTTACTTATGTCATAACTCGCTTAATTTTAATGCTGGAAGGATTTATTAAAGCACTTCAAAAAAGTGTTTATAAACTGTCCCGAAAAATGCATTGTTTTTCAGTTATTTTACGATAAACCTTTCAATTTTTGTTTTGACAAATAAAACTCCGTTTGTGTTTGTTCTACACAAACCACAAACCAAACACTTTTTGTTTTTTTATTTTTTTTTGGTATTTCCGAAAAACCCTATGAAAACTTGTTTTTTTTTTGTTAAAAAATCGATACTTTCACTTGCGATTGACTCGAAAAGAATTGAGTATCAGAAAAAACTTTATTGAGCAAAAGTTACTTAAAATTAGTTAATTTATTCATTCTCGGACTTTTTTCATATTATATTTTTCACCCCCGAGAAAAAAAGCAACCCCCGCACAAGGTCAACTTTGAAGTAGAGGGTAAGTAGAAATTAAATCCAAATTTTTAGGAAAATCGGGGCTGCTTGGACAAATTACCCAGTATTACCATTTTTTGCATTTCATTGACTGGAATAGAGACTCAGGCCTCAGAATTGAACAGTTCATTATTTCACTAACCCAGTCAAAAACTTCTCGTTAAAATATCGACGTTGCAGGAGATTCTGAATTACGATTTACATCTTACAGATTACAAGTTTAAGTACTGATTCTCCTCTCCAACTGAAAAAAAATTATATGTTGAGTGAGGAAGCGAATTCTCACCTGAATGATCAAGTAAACAAGCAGAGGAGGGACACTCGGCCAACACAAATCCAAGACAGATACATAGTCGAAAAATTATTGTGTGTGTCTGCAGAGCATAGAAGTTTCATTGAGGAGACATGGTTGACCAATGACCTTTTTCTGGAAAAAATCGGCGAGGCATCATCAATTGGCCTCGGAGAATCCCCGATCTAACACTCCTTGATTAATTTTTATGACCCTAAAGAAAGTGAATATAACCAAACCACTAACTCTTCTGCAATTGAAGCACAATTGAGGCACCGAAAAGGCCGTCGAATTTCGAAAGACATGTTTGGCCGTTTGGTAGCTAATTTCCGGTTTTGGTTAACCGACTTCAACAGCGCGATTGAAGACATTTGGAACTTATGTTTTCAAAACTTTATATATTAACAAACAAAATGCTTTACGACTTTTATTGAATTTACAAATACTCCCTACCCTTATTGGATACCTTCTATAATTATAAAAATTCTCTGTCCGCCAAATTTGCTGTAGTAAGATCATGACAAAGAGCTGCAATTTAACTAATTCGGTTGGGTATAACTCTCTTAATTTGGTTGCTATGGGCTTTGAACTTAAAAAAAGATAAGTCGCAGAAAACTATTTGTTTTTGGTTTTTCTATAGATACTTTTGTGTTTTGTTAAGTCGGTTTTGTTGTTTAAATTTGTTTATACCGTAACAAATTAGTACCAAAGTATGACACCGGTCAAGATGTGAATTTCTTAATTGGTGGCTCTTGTTTAACAGACATACATAAGTACTACCATTTCCTACAAGATCCTAATCTGAAGACACCTTTCCCGATATTTTATCTGACAACTTGTTTTCTTTTGAACTGGGTTTTAGGGGAAAAAAATATGGATATCTGCGGTATAGGTAATCTCAAATGCGTAATAGAAGCTGAAAAGAAATTACAACTCGGCGACTTAAGTAGAAAAATTAACAAAGCTGGAACAACCGCGAATTCTTCCATTAAATACTTCGGAGACCATTTAGCAGATTGCAATTGTATGCCTATGTGTTCGGACCTAACCTATCACGCTGACACTTCTCAAAGCTATTGGAACCGGGCAGATGAGTTTAAGCTTTACTTTAGAGGTGAAACGTTTGAATATATTGCCCAAAAGTAAGTATTTTATTTTATTTTCTCCATTTAAATTAAGTATCAGCTTATCGCATTCATTTTCCTGCTGTTCGAACTGACATCATTTTCAGTGTACAAAAGCAGAGGGAATTCTTGAAGAAATCATAATCAACTTATGTTACAACTGCAGGCAAATATACCAAATAAACAAATCACATGTAAAAAGAGTTTCCAATGGATATTGTGTAAGAAAGATAGCAGGTAGTAGAAAGAACTCGCGACCTCTGGGGAA
This sequence comes from Octodonta nipae, assembly GCA_034190945.1. Classification (NCBI taxonomy): domain Eukaryota; kingdom Metazoa; phylum Arthropoda; class Insecta; order Coleoptera; family Chrysomelidae; genus Octodonta; species Octodonta nipae. The sequence continues at coordinate 118,941,186 of CM067220.1, forward strand.
AACAAAGACGGGCAATGGTCATTTCTTTTTAATAGGTTCCTTATACCGAAAAGAAATCATATCCCAACCTCTACACCATCTTCTACCAAGTATATCAAAAGTGAATGATTATGGTTAACTCCTCTATACAGGGTGAGTTTTTTTTATTATTATGGGGATCTCGGAAACTAGAGGAGATAGAGCAATGGTTAAATTGGGAAAGATTTGCAGTTTTACTGACCCAATTTAATGACACTTTCGGATTTTTGTAAATAGTCCTGGCTTACTAGATATTTTGAAAAAACGAAATTCTGTCGATTTAGTCAAATCCCTCTAGCTCCTTGGTTTTTGGTTTTATAAAAAAGTGTAAATATCACAATTGAAAGAAATTGTATCCCGAATATGATTGTCATGTCCTCTGCGTGACAGCTCTCGTTTTCGAGATATGACACAAACTTACTTTTTTTGAATGGAAACCATAGTTGGCTATGACCTCAAAAAATCGGACATTTTTAGAGCTTTTCAATGATATAATACACGATGCGGAGTTATGGATGCTTTTCACTCTTATTTTCACTTTTAACGTAGGTTGCCATGAAAAAGATTGTGCTGAACTGACAGTCGATATTAACAAGTTTTCGTGATAAAATGGAATATTCTAAAGAAGAAAAACTGAATATGGTGGAATGTTATATCATATGCCATAAAAATTCAGTTCGTGCAGTTGAGGAATACTTTCATAGATATTTTAATCGTCGTCAACCTGCTCTATGTACATTTAAGAGGCTTTACGATAGTTATCGCAGATATGGATCTTTTACTAAACTACCAAAGGAACGTAATCAAATTAACGAATCAGCACAAATAAATGTTTTGGCAATGATAAATCAAAATCCATCTACATTAACTCGTGAGATTGCGGCAGAAGCTGGCACATCTCAACGAACTGTAGTTAAGGTACTGAAAGCGCACAAGTTCCACCCGTACAAAATTTCAGTTTCTCAAACTTTGCATGACAATACACAGTTTCCATTAAAGGTGTTATGGCCAGATGAAACTAGATTTACTAACTGCGGCATGTTCAATAGACACAATGAGCATATCTGGGCTAAAGAAAACCCTTTCCATGTAGAACAAAAACGGACCCAGATAAATTTGGTTTTAATGTTTGGTGTGGTATCCTAGGGTCTACTATTCTGGGGCCTTTTATCTATGACGAATCACTTACTGGAGAGCGCTACTTGCATTTCTTGCAATACAATTTTCAAGACATGTTGCATAATTTGAATTTGAGAACTCGTTTTGAAAATGAGTGGTTCCAACATGATGGATGGGGCACCTGTTCAAAACTCGTTATTAGTAAGACAACACTTAGATAATATTGTTACGAAATTTACCCAAAGCCGACCCTGTTTCATTTCCGTACGACAGCAAACGCATTGAGATAAAAAATGGTTCTCGAAAAGACTCGGCACCTGTAGGAGTGATGATGGTTTTTACGAGAATTTTCTATGCTGGGCTTATAAAGGAAGCAAGTCACGATGGAGAGTTCAGTTATACCGCGACGACTAGCGTATATGGGAATGTTATTGTAATATTTGAATCAGCTGTATTAATGTAAATAAAGTTCTAGAAAAGTGAAAGTGAATATTAGTTTTATAATTTTAAATTGAACCTACGGACTTTACAACAATATCTATCCAAACTCTTGGATAGGAAAAATGGCCCACGCGAATGGCCATCCCGATGTCCCGATTCCCAGTTATAAACATCTATTTATGGGGTGCGCTAAAAAACAAAGTATACAAAAGAAAGTATGAGACAATTGGTGACCTAAGGGAGGCGGTATTACAAGCAATTGAAGAAATTGATTGGCGATCTGTGAGGAAAGCGGTAATGCTAATCTTAAAAAGATGCAATTTTTGTCTAAATAACAATGGTGGACTTTTCGAACATAAATTGTAACCATTATTATGTACTTTAATTTTTAGTGAGTACCTACTTATTTAGTTTTTTCGTTATATCTGATATACCTAATAAAAAAATCGTTCAATGTTTTTTGGAATAGTTATTAATAAATCAATCTATTTCATGGCTAACGACGTTAAAAGTGAAAATAAGAGAAAAGCATCCATAACTCCGTTATTTTTATGAATAACTATATCGAGTATTATATCGTTGAAAAGCTCTAAAAATGTCTATTTTTTTGAGGTCATAGTCAACTATGGTTTCCATTAAAAAAAAGATAAATTTGTGTCATATCTCGAAAACGAGAGCTGTCACGCAAACGAGGACATGGCAATCATATTTGGGATACAATTCCCTTCAATTTTGATACTTACACTTTTTTATAAAATCAAAAACAAAGGAGCTAGAGGGATTTGACTAAATCGACAGAATTTCGTTTTTTCAAAATATCTAGTAAGCCATGACTTTTTACAATAATCCGAAAGTGTCATTAAATTGGGCCAGTAAAACTGCAAATCTTTCCCAATTTAACCATTGCTCTATCTCCGCTAGTTTCCGAGATCCCCATACTGATCATTAAAAAAACTCACAATATTCAGTTTTTCTTCTTTAGAATATTCCATTTTATCACGAAAACTTGTCAATATCGACTGTCAGTTCGGCACTACTAATGGAATTACTCTCAAATGAGGAAACGTCAAAGTGAAAACAATCTTTTTCATGGCTACCTACGTTAAAAGTGAAAATAAGAGAGAAAAGCATCCATAACTCCGTTATTTTTATGAATAACTATATCGTGTATTATATCATTGAAAAGCTCTAAAAATGTCTAATTTATTGAGGTCATAGTCAACTATGGTTTCCATTCAAAAAAACATAAGTTTGTGTCATATCTCGAAAACGAGAGCTGTCACGCAAACGGGGACATGGCAATCATATTTGGGATACAATTCCCTTCAATTTTGATACTTACACTTTTTTATAAAATCAAAAACAAAGGAGCTAGAGGGATTTGACTAAATCGACAGAATTTGGTTTTTTCAAAATATCTAGTAAGCCATGACTTTTTACAATAATCCGAAAGTCTCATTAAATTGGGCCAGTAAAACTGCAAATCTTTCCCAATTTAACCATTGCTTTATCTCCCCTAGTTTCCGAGATCCCCATACTGATCATTAAAAAACACTCACCCTGTATATAGCATATTTGAAAAATATATGGAAATATATCTCAGGTGGGTAGATTATTAAGACCTTAAACAGATCTGCCTCAAAGATTCAAGGAAAGGAAAATATCGAGAGCGATATCCATCATAAATAAAATCCGATGCATGCAGGAACATACAGTGTGGAACAGCCAAATGGAACAAAATCGATAATGGATGGGGTGTTGGGAAAAACGCTTGGACACGTCGATTTGTATTTTTAAATGTGCATATTTTCACCACAAAAAATATATAGGTTGTGTAATGTGGCCAATACCAACTTTCTTATTTCGAATGCAAGCCCCTGCCTATTATTTATTATTTGGATTCTTCAGAAAATACTAGACATAATTCATGTACAATGTTCTACACTTATCTTCAACTGTTTCGGAAATATTAAGTGTTTACAGATTTATTACAAAAATTAATATTAAAAATTTTTTTTTCACAAATTCGCTACATTACATCTTTACATCTTTTGACATGTCCCCACAAAAAGTAGTCCAATTGCGTCAAATCAGGATATCGTGCAGGCCATTTTATCGATCCGCGCCTCCTAATCCACCGATTTGGAAAATTTTGTTTCAGGTACTGCCGGTCATTGATTTCGTAATGAGGCGGTGCTCTATCTTGCTGAAAGCATATTGTATTGGCAGGAACTTGTGCTTTTACTGGATCAGGATATAAGTTTGTCAAAGTTGGCACGACATTATTTTGGAGCAGTTCTAAATATTCCATTCAAGTTGTCATCAATGAAAGAGGGACTTACGATATGATTTTCAACAATTCCTGCCCAAACATTAACTTTTTCAGGATACTGCATATGTTGCTCTGTCATCCAGTGAGGATTCTCATTAGACCGATAGCAGTAATTTTAACGATTAACATAACCGTAAAGTGTAAATGTACTCTCATAAGAAAACTAAACATCTTCTAATTGTAGCAGATTGTTATCTAACATTACCATCATTTGTTTAGAGAAATACGTTCTCCTATCGAAATCATCTTCCATGAGCTCCTGGGCAGGCATTATTTTATAGGGATGCATTTTATTTTCCTTTAATACTCGAAAAAGTGATGTGTGGCTGACGTTGAACAGTGGGGATACTTTTCAACCGGAATTATGTGGGTTTTCTTGAAACTCAAGTATAATATCCAATTTCGTATTATCATTTAGAGCATTGGCAGCTACTTTTTTTATCTGCCTTATATGACCAAATTCGCGAAACTGCTATTCTCTTTTGCTAATTGTTCCTTGGGATACAGGCTGCAAATTTGGAAAATTTTCGTGAAATAAGCGAGAGACTTCTATTTGTAGAATGGTTATTTTGTGCAGGCAGATAAGATGCTAAGGCTATGAGTTTTGACGAAAATAAACAAAAATGTTTTTTTTTCAAATCAGTAAAAAGGAACGGAGGAATGGTTTTTGCTTACTATCTCAATATCAAGAGCTAAATGGGAATTAAGTATTAAGTATAATGTAGCGAATGTGTGAAATACAATAATTTTCTTTTTTTAATGTTAATTCTTGTAATAAATCTGAAAACACTAAATATTTCCTAAACAGTTGAAGATAATTTATGTACAATATCCTAATTGTACATGAATATTCTGGAGAATTAAAAAAATAAATAATATACAGGGATTTGCATTTAAAATAAGAAAATTGGTATTGGCCACTGTCACTTGATACACCCTATATCTTTTTTTTTGTTGAAAAAATGCGCATTTAATATAACAAATCGACGTATCCAATCGTTTTTCCTTACAAGCCCAGGAGGGATTATAAAGGATTATTCGTTATCGAATTTATTCCGTTTGGCTGTTCCACACTGTATAATGGGAGGACACTAGAACTTGAAGGATAATATCAAATAAATTGTAAAAGAAGTGAAGAAAACCGATAATGTCCTCTTTATGATGGAGAAGAACTACTATAAAAGGTGTTCACATGACATAACAGAAAAATACGATGAGCCAATCATGGACATCATAAAATGCTCGGAATTAAAATATAATTCTTCAGTTCCACAGAGCTTACGAAGCCATATCCCTCTGCTCTATAAGAAGAAAAGATACTCATTACTCTATTTATAGGTGACCTCATTGCAAATATTTGCAGCCAAATACATGAAACTGAAACAGTCTTAGATCAACATAAAAATACGTGAGATTATTTTTTAATTTTGTTTTTTTTTGTATTTATACCTTCTTTTTATTATACTTACACATTGCATATATATAAAAATAATGTGCAAAATAAACTATTATTATTATTATTATTAAAAAAATGAGGAAAATTTTCCTTTAATACATCATCATAATAATTTATTAACGATAAACACTATTACAAAAGGATAACATCAAAAATGGATATGGATAGTTCCAAAGAGAAACAAAATTACTATAGATGAAATCCATTGAAATGGAAATAAACATAGACCAAAAATAAAAATCAAATCAATAATTATATTTAGATGAATGAAATAGTATATTAACAGATGGTAAATAATGCATTGTAACATATAAACCAATATTGGAAGCAATAGAAATTTTGTACGAGTGATTCAAGTAATGTGAAAGAACTATGATAAATCAAATGCAATTCAAAGATTAATACACGAATAGAAATGATTAAATTATAAAACTAGCTCATAAACTGGTAATTTGAAAATGATTTATATAACTAAAATCGAACAGCAAATATATATTGGAAAATATTGTTACGAAATTTACCTAAGCCGGCCCTGGTTTCATTCCAATACGACATCGATCGCTGGGAGGACAAAAAATTAATCTCGAAATAGCTCGGCAACTGCAGAATTGATACTGGAATGTACGAGAGGATAAAAATTTTACATTGGGAACAAACGTAATTTGGCAGTAAAAGTATAATTGGCAGCAGACATAATTAGCAGTTGATAATAAGGTGAGCAGGAGTCATCAATAAAATCAATTTGAAGTAGTAAAGTGCCATTCACTTTGATAAAAGTTTGAAAGTGAATCAGGTATTTACATTTGAAGTTTTTAAACCATTTTTTTAAACTGGGGATAAATAACGTAAACTCCATTAGCTGTTACCGGGTCGGTCCAATTATCAACAACAAATCTCGAGCAACTGTAGTGACTTTTGACAGTCTGCATTAGAGAAATACTGGTTTTTTGAAAAAGAGGAAGCTGAAAGGGAGTAAAATTGACATTTTTGAAGAACTGACAAAATCTAAACAAAAATTGCTTACTCTAGCTAGAGAAAAATTGGGAAAGAATAATGTTTGGATAATAGATGGTAGAGTTATGACCACATCTGGTAACAAGAAGATGGTTATTAAAAGTGAAGATGATGTAGTCAATCTTGGCCAATAAACCCGGGGTCTTCAGTACAGCTCCGTCAATCAGTACTCATCAACAAAATTGATTGATTTCTTTTGTTAAATTACAGAATATCTTAATTTTACGAAAATTGGTAAGTTTTTTGTCTGATAAATTTTTATAATAATCACTCGTTTAGTATATAATGAATAAATTAAACATAGCGTTTTGAATGTCAGGTCGCTTGTTGCGCATTTTAGTGAGTTCAAGGAGCTCCTTAATGAACGCTGTTATGATATTATGGGCCTTACGGAAACATGGTTAAGCTCGGATATAGCTGATGATATAATTAATATAAAGGGCTATAATTTAGGTAGAAGTGATAGGTGCACAAGGGGTGGAGGAGTAGCACTTTACATAAAAACTCACTTAAATTTTTCTATGTTCTACAAAAACGTGGATAATGTATGTGAACAAATTTGGGTTGATATTATAATTAGGAGGAAAAAATATGCGGTGGGAGTTATTTATAGACTGCCAAAGGGTAATGTAGTTAATTTTCTCAATTTATTTGAAAAAATGCTCTCCGAATTCCAACCAAATGACATTATATGTGGTGGTGACGTAAATATTAATCTATTAAATCCCTCAGATCAATATGGCAGTATATTTTATGAATATATAGAAGCCTTAAATTTAAGACAAGTAATTGAAGAACCCACAAGAGTAACAATCAGTTCTTCTACGCTACTGGATATTATTCTTGTGCAAAGAGATCAACTACATTTAGAGTCCGGTGTGCTAGATTTGGACTATTCCGATCATTGTCTAACTTATTGTGTCTTCCATGAAGTGTTTTCGAAGGAAGAAAGTACTATTAGAATTAGAAATCTAAAGAATATAGATAGAGACCCCCTAAACCATTTTTTATGCATCTCCCCGTTTGAAGATATAGTTTATGCGATATCGGTCACTGACAAAGTAGCGACTTTAAGCAATATCTTAATTAATATATTTGATGTTTTGGCTCCGGTCCTAGAATACAAAGCTAAACAATTAAACCCACCTTGGCTCACATATACTATAAAAAACATGCTATGACTCAAGGATAGGGCATATAAAAAATATAAAACAATCCGTACCGATGCATCTTGGGAATCTTACAAACACATAAAAAATCAAACAAATATAGCAATACGTCAGGAAAAGAAACAATACATGACCAATACCTTTGGTGGCTGTTTTAACAGCTCAAGTACCTTATGGCGCAAACTTAATATGATAAAGATAAAGATGGTCGTACTAATATCCCAATACATTTAAATAACCCAGAAGCGTTTAATGATTATTTTCTGAATATTGGGGATAGCCTTGAGGTAGATCAGGACTTATTAGATTTTTATAACAGGAATTTAAAAGATGATATAATAAAAAAAATTAACTTTCATACATTATCGGAAAGTGTAGTGACGGATTCAATATTCGAATGGCGCCAGTCCATTTCATGCGCTGTCTTTTCAGTCCCGCTTGAGTGAGCGCTGGCTGTTGATCCTGCGCAACATCTTCTGCGGGTAGAGTTCTCGTTCTCATTTGACTCCGTTGGTGATGGTCACGTTGTTGTTGTAACTGTATTGGTGAGTGATGTTGTGGTTCTTCTGGTTCTTGGGCTGTAGCTTTATGGACGGTAGGGGCCCGCCTCCTCAGCACCCTGTCACCGACGTCCCGCATGCTGTCATGTCCAGCGTCGGCTCCAGACATGCCCTGGCCATTCCCAGGCAGCGGCTCTTTTCCGAGGCATCTACTCCGTAGCTCCATTTTCATGGGTGGTGTCACCAATTGACCCTGGTGACCCAGGTAACTCCCACCCGTGGGGTTGTCACTTCCCAGATGAAATGATTTAAACCAGAACATCCCGTGCGGGTTGTGGAGAAGGAAGTAAAGCTAGGTAGTAGGTCAGCGGACAGCTGCCCCTTTAGTCGCCTCATACGACAGGAGGTGGATACCGTGGTGCTATTCTAACCCGGCCACCACACGGGGTTATTTATTATTTTCATTTTGATTTTATTAATAATTAGATATTTTAAAACAGAAATTTGGGAAATATTCATTTTAGTAACGGTATAAATTTTGGATATTCTCAATAACTTTTGCATTTGCATCATCATTGATCTTGAAATTTAATTATTGCAAGTAACTTAATCATATAAGGTGTTTTGGTATTTATATTTTGAAAGTTATTTGTTGGTTTTACTTATTCGTTTATGTTTGATTTTGTTTAATATTTATATTTTGATTTTGAAGCTGTTGAAAGTTTAATAATACATAATAATAAAATTTTTTGTTGTTTTATTATTGACAAAGGGTCAATTGGCGCATATAAACTTTACAGAAAAGGAGTCTCAAGGGCTGGAGTGGTCTGTTCAAAGAAGAGAAACTTGTGTGGAGTTTTTACCGAGTGGACAAATTTGATAATAAAATAAACAAAGTCCAATCATCACCATAAAGTAAAAATTCCATTACACTATACATATATTCTGTTACTATATATGAAATCTAATATAATGTGCTAACTAGTCGTGGTAAACATATATATTTGCTAAATTTATCCTCTTTTCCTATTTGAAAGCTGTTATTATCAAGGTATGTTAATAATAACACTGCATGTCTTAATACCTAATTGACTATCGTATCTCAAAAAATATTGCTCATAAACTAAATAAATAATAAATAATCACAAAATTATGTTTCTTTTTTTCAGGCATCATTTTTCCAAGCTCGTGTTATTCTTTAAGTCCTCGCAATTTATTACATCCCAAAGACACGAATTATATGGACCAACAGATTTTCTTGCTAATTTTGGTGGCCTTCTAGGACTATTCACGGGATTTTCCATTCTCTCCCTTATGGAAATTTTATATTTTTTGACTGTAAGATTATGCTGCAATTCAAGATTATATGGATATTGGGCTGGTCCTGATAAATAAGAATAATACTAAAATGTTTATCAATGTTTTCCATTTTTCAGTATGTTATTAACAAATTTTAACTTCTATCGAATATATTGTATTATGTTGTTCAATAAAATATAACAAGTTAATATAATTAATTTCCTCACATTAAAGATAGGCTCATAGATCGGTAATCAAAAAATGGCACCTGTGAACAAATTATATATCACAAGTTTACATGAATTTTTGGTCTTGGTTCTATAGTTTTATAAAAAAAAGTTAACTTTTTGTAACAGATAAAAGATTAAAAAACTAACTTCAAAATGGAACTACTAGTTGAAAATAATTATCAAATTGTTGACGTAATATTCGCACATCTATAATTTTTAGATATCTACACATATAGTAATAAATACGAAGTAGTAGTAAGTGGTGTTCCTCAAGATTCAGTGTTGAGGCCTCTACTGCTTGGCTGAGATGACTGATTCCGATGCATTCCTGTATTTCGAAGATAGCAAATTGTTCGGAAATCCATTAGCGACATGTCACGAGTTAAGTAATTATATCACTAACTTAGCACAGTGGTGCAGTGATTGGTGGCTTCATTTAAATTCTGTCAAGTGTTCGGTGTTAGACATTGGTTACAGTAACCCAAAGAGAACTGCCATTAAGTTTTTCTAACGACTAAAAATGGTATGTATGCTCACATTGTTAACTTAAGAAAAAAGTTAGCATAGATAAATTCTCTGGTTTTAAAAATATGTCACATACTTTACTAAATAAAATATATGTCCTACCTACGTCCAATACGTGTATCAGCTGTTTGGAATGAATATTTTACTTTGAACATACTCAATGTAGAATCACAAAACGGCCTGCTCCTCGTAATTGTTCATACGAGGAACAATTATAAAAGATGGGAATTACTCTCCTTATTTAAAACTTACAATATTCTACATGGATATTATTCGGTGAACTTAAACGTATTGATAAATAGTAAGCTAAGAGGGCATAATCTCAAGTTGAGCCCAGAAATTTTTTTAAGTTGTGTCGACAATTCTTCATGTTACTATCTTTTTGAGATTTTTCAGTCCCTTGAACGCAAGCAAACTAATGTACCAAGATGCATTTTTATCGGTATTTTGCGTCTTACACTAGTTCTATTCTAATAATAAATACTAACAATAATAAGTGTTTTTTATATAACAATTAATTGCCTACCTATCTAGTATATGTATATGAAGTTGGTTAGAAGCAATTAATAGATATGAAAAAAATGCAAGATTTTTGGTTTACTTTGTCCCAACTTGAAATATATAGCACTGGCGGATCCAGGGGGGTGGCTAAGGGACTGAAGCCCCCCAAAAAAATTATCTGAGTGGTATGTGTTTTTATTGTTTATTGTGCTAAAATCAACCTTCAGTGACGTCAAGCCCCTCAAACGAGATCAAGCCCCCCCCCAATTACAATCCTGGATCCGCCCCTGTATACTAGATAGGTTGACAATTAATTTGTTGATAGGAAACGCTTGTTATTGTTCGTAGTTGTTACTTTGTGTGTGGGAATCTAATAAGGAATGTGTGATTAATACTTGTTATTTTGTGCATAAACACCCTGTATGTACCTACCTACATAAGTGCTTACTGTGTAGTGTTATGTTTTGTTAATAATATACAATTATTTAGTCTCCAAAAAATATTTTCACAACTTTTGGGAACCAATTTGTCGGAAGGTGTTTTTATGAGGTAAGCTACTTTTGAAGATGAAAAATACCATTCGTGTAGTTTGCCGGTGATCAGAATAATATAAAGTTTATTAATGTCTGCTCTAAGATGCTATTTAATGAATACTTTTTTTTAAATTAATCCAGATATTTTTAATTATTTTGTTAATAACGTTTACAAACACCTTATATTTATCATTTTAGAAATATCACCTGTTATTAGTTATTCAGTGGTCCTCAACAAATGGAATTCTACCTAAGCAATTTGTATGATATAATAATAATAATAGGGACATTCTTTTTTAAAGGCGATAGAAGTCTGGCTGTTACTTCGTAGTGTCTAAAATGTATAACGTTAATTATTATAAACAAAGAACATGGTTTCAGCTGAATGGAGCCACAGTGTGATAAGTTAATCCCAAGCAGTCCTCATTTAAGCCCTACGTAATTTTTCTTTTTCTCTCTCTCTAAAGTATATATCAATAATTCGTTTTCTCTGATGTAGTTAAAAAAATAACCTTTGCGAAATTGCAGTCATCTCAGAGTATCTATTCCAAACTGTAATACAAATTTTTTCTGTGGTTTAAATAACTGTTCTAAACGTGATGGATTTATAATAAATAAAAATTTTATCGAGAGGCGTCAAGCTCTATTTTATGTTGATACCTCAAATATAAACTTTCTATTAAGACAACTTGTATAATTTTGCTTATTTCCTAACATTAGTTATATAGATGACTCGTAACTATTACTCGCTAACATCATTATCTTAACTATCAACACATGTATTTGCTTCCATCAATTGAAAAGGTGTCTGCTCATGAACTTAAGCCTAAAACGTTTGAACAAGTGAACCACAGGTGTTTCAGAAACATCGAGAGAATCACAGCAGCCAATCTCATTCAGAAAACAAAATTGTTAGAATTCATTCTTGTCCATATAAAGGGACTTTGTTCTTAAAATTCAAAGGAATGTGATAATAAAGATATCAAAAAATTACCTATTTGATTACTTTAAAATATCTCATAATTTATTGCCGTTTTCAGCGTATGCCAAACTAATAATGCTCACCGGTGATAACAGCTCGGATAATTCCTTAAATGACATGTAATTGGGAGAAATTCGAACAAAATCGTTCATTTGGTCACACTGACTCTATTTAATACATGAGAAGGAACAAAATTCTGTTCCTCTATAATTCTTGATGAGTTATAAATTGATTGATATTTTCTAAACCTTACTAAAAAATGTGAAGTGACTAGTTACACATAACCATATTAAACATCAACCGGTATATCGTGATTTATTTGTCCATATTAAATATTGTTCGTATGGTGCTTTGTTGAAAAACGCGAGTGAAAATGGAACTTGAAAGCGGGAAGTCTAAAAGCATGAAAAATAAATCTAAAATAGGTTTAATGGACTATTTCAAAGAATATTGTGGACACAGTAGCATACATGGTTTCGTTTATGTTGGAGAAGATAGAACAACTACTGAGAAGTAAGTTAAATAAAGAATTTTTACACCTAATAAATATTGTCAACAAATAAAGTAGATAGTTATTTAAAAACTGTTGGGAATTGTGGGCTGTGTAAAATTGTGACTGACGGGCAACCGATGCAAGAGTCGATTGGTTTCATATTCCTGCCACTTTGTTCTTTACCTGGATAAAAGTAGCTCCCATTAACGAGGTCTCTCGTTTGCAGCCGAATTCTAAGTAGTCCAAATTTCTGTTTGAATCTCTGCTACATATTTCACTTATTTTTAATGGACTTTTTTGTATTTGTTGAGCGATTACTTTCTTACATAGTAAGCTTTGGTGGAGGCGCTGGGATTATAAAAATATGGAAATTTTTCTGTTCAGAACTTGGGATATAATAAATTGAAAAGAAATTGGAATCAGCAAAATAAATGTTTGTTAATAACCTTCGAGCTGAAGATTCTTAATTAGTCTGTATATACAGTGTGTTTTCATAAATCAAACAATTTTTTATGAAAAATATTAAGAGAAAAAGTTATTCTTCACAAACAAATTTGCATGGTCTAAAACGCATACTGTAATCATTCCATTACTTTTTTAACTGTATACGAAATTTGTCAGCAAATGGGAATTTTGCTTAAAAGTGGTACCTTCACTTTTGTTAAAATCTAAAATTGTTATCAAATTGAAGTAAATAGATTTATAATGCATTGAATTATGCCATTGCACAAAATATGTATAATAAGTGATTATGTAACTTTTCCAATTGTATACTACGTTTAAAAAGAGTTTATCAATTTTGCTTAAAAGTGAGATATCTGTATTTTTTATTATAATATCTCAAATTGTAATCAAAGTTTATTAGAATTGAAAACTGCATCCAATTATGCTGTATCACCAAAAATTGTAATAAATTGAAAATAGATTGGAATTAAATCAAAATAAATGTCAGTTAATCAACTTCGAGATGGAGGTTCTCATTTGATCTCTATAATGGTACAGTGTGGCTTCATGAGGTGGATTCAAACGGAACACGTTCCTTTGAATATTATTTAGAAAAAAAATTGTTTTGATAAAAAGATTTTCATGGTCAGAAACGTAAACGGCAATAATTACGTTTGTATGTCAGTATTCCAGCTTTATACAAGGTTTCTCAGCAAATATAAATTTTGCTTAAAAGTAAAATACATTTATTTTTGATTATATCTAAAATTCTTATCAAACAGAAATAATTAGAATTGTAAAATGCATCTATCTAATTATGCCACATCACTAAAATTTTATAATAAACATTCATGTCAGTTTTTCAAATTGTATACTAGGTTTGAGAAAAAATATAAATTTTGTTTAAAAATTGTTGTCAAACAAAGTTTATTAGATTTGAAGACGCGAGATGTAAAGACCGACACCTAGGATTTTCGGGGAAACTAGCACACATAGTTTCCGAATCTGGAGCCATTCCATGTAATTGCTGTTACCGTAATTTTTAGGTTGGAATGTCACGATGAAATTTTCAGGTTAACTTCACCTGTCAGAGATATGGAATACTCTCTTCGATGTGTCATTCTTTTGCACGCAAAAGTTGCGCTTCCCACAATTGAATGTCCTCTCAGTTTCAGTTTCATGTCTTTATTGTCAGAGTTATATTTTTACAAATTTCTTACTCCTAGTCCATATTTTTATACTTATTTTCCTAATTTGTTTTCCATGTTTCATATACTTTTCCCTACGCTGTTACAATATTTTCCCTACGCTATTCCTTAAGATATTTTATTCACTAAGATATTTCATTCCCTAAGATATTCGATGTGTCATTCTTTTGTACGCAAAACAATATATATAATACATATTGTTTCTGGTTAGGGAACCTTCATCAGTTGCGCTTCCCACAATTGAATGTCCTCTTGAACACTTCTTTATGTATTTGATACAAATCGTTAAATTAGAAGACGCGAGATGTAAAGGCCGACATCTAGGATTTTCGGAGAAACTAGCACATAGGGGTTCCGAATCTGGAGCCGTTCCATGTAATTGCTGTTACGTAATTCCTAGGTTAGAAAGTTCCCTAACCAGAAACAATATATATTATATATATTGTCTTGCGTACAAAAGGACACCTCGAAGAGTAAGGTTTATTAGAATTGAAAAAAAAAGTTAATTAGAATTAAAAACTGTGTCTTATAATGCTTTATAATTTAAAACGGCAGTGTCAATATAATTAACAGACCTAAAAAATATGATTTTCAAACCGTCTACAATATAGTGGATCCAACTAAGCTGCAATCATATGCAAACAAAACTTTCTTAATACATATGCAGATTTAAAAAACAAGTTACTGCATTCTACTCAACAGTAAAAAAGGTTGGTCAAAATAATAAATGTCGCTTATTTTAGGCAATTCCAAAAAAGTTACTTAAATTTGAAGACCATGAAAGTCCAATGAACCATCGAGGAACGAGTTACATTATCTACCAGCTTCAAGACTAACATTAGATTTGAAAACTGCATTCAAATAAGCCATTACACATCACGAAAAATTGTCAAATAAATACAACTTTTGGTCTGTATTTAGAGATGTTTGGTATAGGTTCTTTATCTTGGGAAACGACCTCCTCATTTTGCTCTCTATTTACCGGAAGGAGCTGGACCCCATTTCCGATTTGCTGCAAATTTATTTCTTTACAGGGAATACCTTCTAGTTCCTCTTCCCTTCTGCATTTCTATCACTTCCTTAATCTTTCTCAGAAGTATACTAGTTACACAATGCTTGCATCTATGAATAAAATAATGTCAAATGGGTAAACAAAAAAAATTTCTGAACAAATTTTCAACGAACTTATGTGGCTTAAGTCATAATATCTAGAGGCAAAAATACTGCTTCTACTCACAAATAAAGTGCTGTTGTGATGAACTGAAGAATGGAGGAAAATTAGAAGAGTAACAGACTTAAAGCTTCATTGCAGAAAATTTAGATAGCAGTAATGATGAACAGAATTTTAATTTCTTAAGAATCTTCATCCATCATCTGATACAACAATAAAACTGAATTTAACGTGTAACAATTAAAGCTGAATTTCTGATTTTCTAACCACAAGGTATTCCCTGTAAAGAAATAAAATTCGAGCATATCATACATTAAGTTCAGCCCCTCCGGCAAAGAAAGAACAAATTGAGGAGGTCAACTCCGAAGGCGAAGAACCTATACCAATCATACCTAAACATAGACCAAACGTTGTTAAAACCACGATAATGTTGCTCAATTGTAGAAGAGAGCGATAATATTCCTAATGGCGAAAAAAAAACCAATATCTAAAACCCAACATTTAAAACGAAAAATAAGTTTCTGGAAAAAAGTAAGATTTTTCTAATATTTCACAAAAATGCAAGACAGAGTAATAACAGAAAAATCTGCAAACAACGATAAAACACTTTTTTAAATATTAACCTCAAAGTAGAAATAATAAGTGGAAAAAAAATGCCACTATACAATAAATAGCACACTGTTGTTAGGTACCTACACACAATGTAAAAAAATGTAAACAATAAAATGTGCACATTCTGTACAAATTAATTACCTAGCTATCTACTCTCTATTTAATGTAGGTGTCAATCAAATCTAAAATCCTTGCATTTCTTACATATCTACTACTTCATCAAACGTGATTGTTGTTTGGCTCCGACTTCAATAATAATTAATTTGTACAGAATGAGCCCTTTATATAGTTTACATTTTTTTATGTCTATATACCTAACAGCATTGAATGTGCTATTTATTCTATACTGTTATGTTCTGTTAATTATTTTCATCTTCGATTTTTTTTAATTTTATTTACTTACAACTTTTTACTTCTTTTTGTCGATTAATATTTTTCAAATATTTTAACTTTTTAGTTCTACTTTATTTATTATTTTATTCTTTTTTTGTACTACGTTAATAGACAGGAGCAGGTAACACAAAGCGTCGTCATCACAAAATTCCTTTAAATCGACAGTTATAGTTATACGAACAAAATGAACTTGGTACGCATTGACTTCTAGTCCTCTCTTTCAATACTTCGTGGAATTCTTTCTTCGGCTAACCCATGAGCAACGTCAACTTGAATACCTTTCCCCCGACATACAGTAGCTGACGTTTTTTTTTTGTTCAAATAATAATGTAAAGAATCACCAAAAACATTTCAAGTGAGTGGAAATGACTGAATTTTTATTTTTATTTTATCACGTTCGTATTAGCAGCTGACGTGGAATCCACCAAGTTGCAGCAAGCTGACGTTTTTTGTTTTCCTTAGAGTATCGTTCCAACTGTTCTTTGACAACTTTTCAACCGGAAGGAAATCAATTAAATTATTTTTTACAGGGTTGGGGCGCACCCATGCCCCAACCTACCCACCATGGGCCAGCTGGCGTTCGCGGCGCTTCATGGGATAACAAAATAAAGTTTTTCACAAAGTATTGGCCGAGAGGAAATGATTGATCTCAAAATGTCACTAGCTCCCGGACTATTTATACACCAGTTTATAGAGCAAAATTGAACTCATTTTCGGACAAAAAATTCAACTGCAATTCGCTTATACCATGACGTCAGTAACAGTTTATAGAGAATTATTGCTAAGTTTTTTAACAGCAAACACGTAGAAGTAAACTATTTAAATAATAAAAAACCCCAGAAATACGAAGTTCTTTTGTTTTTTGCTAATATAATAAAAAGTAGTGAAGGAATCGTAATGCCATCTACAGAAAAGTTATAGAGAATTAGATTCTAAACGAGAGTGTATACATCCTGTTTGGATAATTTTTTACCTAGTATACCCAGAAAAACTGGACAAAAGTGGATTTTTTTTTCAAAAATTTATGACTTTTCGTTCGAACGATAATTTATGATGTAAGTTTATATATGCTCACGATGGAAAATTTTGAATAAGTAGTTTTTGAAGAATTGGGATTTCAATAATTTAGAGAAATATTTTGTAGACCCCATCCTATTAACGACACAAATCCGACCGCTATATACCAAAGATATTTTGAAAGTTCATAAATTCCACTGCAATTTGTCTATCTTGGATTTTCACTATAATGCCGAGAAATTTTAAAATTATAGTAAATATTGCATTAAATGTACGAATATGCGACAGCCAGTCAGCGGTGCACTGACGATAGTTGTCAAAGCACATGGACGGTTCTAGAATTCTTTTGAGGTGGGAGCACGAGACAAAAATTATAGTAAAATGTATTATTATATGTTGTTTTCTCAGCAGATTATTAGGTTTCTATTTACATAACCATTACCTGCCCATATTGGTGTATTTTTCCATTGCTTTATTAAGTTAATGGTTACCTGTATACATTTTACGGATATTAATTAAATTATTTTTTTCCACTCACTGGATCCGCCACTGTCAAGGCATCGGGGGAGAAATAAGCGTCCGTCATTTAAGCCAATTTTCAAAAGCAGTTTTAATATATTTACGACACTATATCGAAAATCCAAGATATACGAAGTGAAGTGCATTTTTTGGGCTGTCAAAAGATATTTTGCATATCACTATCGAAGTTTCGTGATTAATACGATACGTTCTTCAAAATATTTCTACAAATTATTTAAATTGCAATTCTGCAAGATCTACTTAACGTACAATATAGATCTTCAGCATTATTAACCTCAACGTTATAAGCTATCATTAGGAGGCAGATTAAGGTTCCAGCTGTTATTACAACCAAGTTATGAATTTTTTAAAATCAGTTACTTTATATCAGCTTTTCCAGCATTTCTTTATAAATCTATAAACACTCATTTTGAAGATTTTCTGATTCACTACATTTTTAGGGTTCCGTATATACAATATACGGATACCCTTATAATATCACTCAGGATTTCTGCCTCTGTCACATCACAGCAATTTTCTCCTAAACTACTGGACGGAAGAGGTTGAAATTTGGTATCAATGTATAGTTTGGTGACCCGATCAGGAGTACATATCGTAAAAGTTTTTTTTTATTTTAGGGGTACTTCTGGGGGAAAAAACTAAAAAATCGACCGTTCCCCCCTGATCTCCGAAACTACTGAGCCTCAAATTTTGAAAAAAATAGGAAATATAGAACATTGCCCGAACTTTACAGGAAAAATAAGAAAAAACCATTAATATTATTTTGGGGGGCAAATTATAGAATTAAATAAAAATTTAAAAATAAAAAAAAATCATACGCATCATGTAATATATCAAATGAAAGGTCTCATTCTGAGGAATACAAATATATTTTTTTCATATCTAAAAAAATATATATTTAAAAAGATATTAACGAAAATATACCAAAATTTACCCATTCCCCATTGCCCCTTATCTCGGAAACTATAAAACGTAAAGTTTTGAAAAAATTAGAGGTATAGGTGCTGACCTGAAGTTTACTGGAAAAATAAGGAGAAACCTCTACTTTTAATTTTGGGGGGCAAATTATAGAATTAAATGGAAAATATAAAATTAAAATTATTTCTAACCCATCATGTTATATATCAAATGAAAGGGCTCATTATGACGAAAACAAATATATTTTTTTCATATTTTTAAATTAAATTAATTAAAAGATATTACCAAAAATATAAAAAAAATACCCAAAAATGGAGGTATAGCCCCTCACCTGAATTTTACTGGAAAAATAAGGAGAATATAGAATTAAATGGAAAATATAAAATTAAAATTGTTTCTAACCCATCATGTTATATATCAAATGAAAGGGCTCATTATGACGAAAACAAATATATTTGTTTCATATTTTTAAAATAAATAAATTAAAAGATATTAACAAAAATATAAAAAATTTTACACATCCTCCCCCCTATCTCCAAAACCATAAGTTGGAAAATTTTGAAAAAAAAATGGAGGTATAGCCCCTTACCTGAACTTTACTGGAAAAATAAGGAAAAATCCCTAATATTCATTTTGGGGAGCAAATTATAGAATTAAATATAAAATTAAAATTGTTTCTAACCCATCATGTTATATATCAAATGAAAGGGCTCATTATGAGGAAAACAAATATATTTTTTTCATATTTTTAAAATAAATTAATTAAAAGATATGAACAAAAATATAAAAAAAATTACCCATCCCCCTCCTATCTCCGAAACCATGAGCTGGAAAATTTTGAAAAAATGGAAGTATAGCCCCTCACCTGAACTTTACTGGAAATATAAGGAGAAACCCCTAATATTCATTTTGGGGGGCAAATTATAGAATTAAATGGAAAATAAAAAATTATGAATTTTTCTAACGGGTCATGTAATATATCAAATCATAGGGTTCATTATGACGAATACAAATATATTTTTTTAATTTTTTAAAATGAATATTTTAAAATATATTAAAAAATATTTTAAAAAAATACCCATTCCCCCCGTTATTCCCCAAACTATAAGACCTAATTTTTTTTGTTTATAGGAAAAATATGAAGAAACCCCAAATTCTATTATTTGGCCCCCAAATAATAGAATTAAACGGAAAATCAATTATTAGAAAACCCCCTGGCAATTTTAGGGCCAAATTATACAATTAAATGGAAAATAAAGATTCAATTTTCAAACGCATCATGTAATATATCAGATAAAAGGCTCATTATGTGAATTACAAATATATAATATTTTTAAATCATTTGTTTAAAAGATATTAACAAAAATATTAAACATCGACTTAACTCCCACTTTAGAAACTACACTATTTAAATTTTGAAAAATATATTTTATTTATATTTTTTAATAATTTGAAACAGATTTAATAATTTATAATTTAAAACTTGACCTATTTTGCTCTTTATCTTCCAATCTACAGAGCCTCAAAACTCAGACAGTAGATTATAAAAGACTTCTCTGAATGTTTATTAGTAAAATAAAACCTAATGTTAATTTTTGGGGGCCAAATTAAAAAATTAAATACATATGTATTCTGATAAAAATCAAGCGAATCCTGAAGCAGATAAAATAAAAAGTGTGGAAAATCAAAGTGTATATTTTTTATAAATTTAAATCGCTTCCTTTAAAAGATATTAGGGTAAATGTAAGAAAATGCACTCATTCCTTGCTTGTCTGAAACTGGAATATTAGAATCTTGAAGGTGGTACGGAACCCTAAGTATGCGAGTCCAACTCGCACTTGACCAAATTATTTCTATTGGCGGCATTATGAACAGATCATTTCTTTTTACACTATAAGCAAAAAACGAAAATGCCCCATATTTTTTGGGGTTTTTAAGGCTCAAATAATTTACTTCTATGAATTTGATGTTAAAATTATGGCAGTAATGTTTTACGTGATGACTTATGCGGTTTGCTGTTGAGTTTTATGTCACTTAAAAGTCTCTATTGACTGGTGTATTAATAAGCCAACAAGTTTAATGAAATTATTTATTATTACATAATATTGCTTGTATCAAATTATTTTAGGATTTCGTTTGCTATTCTAAACACCCAGTGCATGATCGCACCGAAAAGCAATTTAGACCTAAACACTAAACACTAAAAAACCTGTCATTGCAAAATTCAAAAACACTTTAAAATCGTAATCCAATTGACAAATCTTTCAAAATGACAAACATACGAAAATTAAATAGTTAAATAGATAAATAATTTAGAAGAGATTGTTGAAGAGATCTTTGATTATTTTGTCTGTAATAAAATAATCAAAAATAGGGATTGAAAATAATTTTGAAAAATGGGCGGCCACCACTGGTTGTTCAGGTGGACTTTATTCCACTTGTGAACTAGACTATAGATGTGTTAAAAAAATCTTCATAGATATAATTTTATTTATTTTTTAACCGACTTCCAAAAAGGAGAAGGTTATTAATTATGCTCAGCAATTACTTAAAAACGGCTTAAGCAATTGTGATAAACTGCAATGTATTGAGGAATATTTTTGAAATATTTCACCCAATTTTTTATAAAGTGAATCTTCACTGATTTCTCTAAAACGACTCAATCAATTTCAGTATTTTAAATTGTATCATACAAAGACATATTCCGACTTTTTTAGATTCAGCTGAAGTCAGCTCTTTTTTAAATAAATTATAAATTGTAATCTATTAAGGTGGATTCAGACGTGATTCCATACATTTTTCTATAAAATAAAACAAGCTATTTTTCAGCAAATCGGAAAAATTAAGACAAAAACCCGTAAACGTCAAAGTAAATAGCAGATAAATACATTTCCAAATTTAAATGTCAAGATATGTTCGAAAACAGTTACTGATTGTATAGGGTGTTTAAAGTGTTTTCATTTTTTATTCATTTCAGATTGATTGTTTTTTAATTACCTATAACTAAATTATTAACATTTGGCATTTATTTTCTAATATTGGATATGTTGTTTCTTAAATATTATCCGGTAACATCATTAACATTCGTCCCAACACATCTGTTTGTTTCCAATAATTTAACAGACGTCTTCTGGTGTTTTTATCCATTTTTTTTAGCATGTGAACCACAGATGTTGTAAAAACATCACAATAATCATGACAGCAGTCAAATTCATTCAGAAAACAAAACAGTTTAATTTCATTGTTGACCAGATCACGGGCATTTATTCGAAAAATTACGACTATAAAGAATAATGGTAATAAAGATATCAAAAAAATTATCACAGAATAATCCAAATTAACAATCGAAACCAATTACTTTAAAATATGTCGTAATTTATTGCCGTTTTCAGCGTACGCCAAACCTAACACTGCTCGCCGTTGATAAATGTAATTGGAAGTTGGAATCAACTCAAAGACTCGAAATATTCATTCAGAAACATTCTAATTTTACAACAAAATCGCTCGTTTGGTCACATTCGCTCTATTTGCTACACGAGACGCAGAAAATTTTGTTTCTCTATAATTCTTGATGAGTTATAAATGGATATAAGTGCTTCTAAATCTAACCAAGAAAAATGTGAAGTGAATTAGTGAATAGTTGTTGTGAGCGTAACTGCAATTAATATAAGACGTGATTCTTCATCTGTGCATATTAAGTAATGTTCTTGTGGTGTTTTGTTGAAATAAGTTGGTGAAATGGAACTTGAAAGCGGGAAATCTAAAAACATGCAAGATAAATCGAAAAAAACTTTGATGGACTATTTTAGGGAATATTGTGGATACACTGGGATACACGGTTTCATTTACATTGGAGAAGATAGAACCATTCTTGAGAAGTAAGTTAAGGAAATAATCTTGCCTTCTAATGAATATTTCCTTTTTAGTGTCAAATAATCAAAATATATATATTTTAACATATAAAAAATTCCACAGGTGTTTGATTGTTTTTCTTGAAGAAGATATATAACAGAACACATAAAAACTGCTGTTAACACGTTTTTATTCCTTAATTGATTATAGGAGGTATTTAGTGTTGCAAACATCGCAATTTTGGCAATTTTTTTTACTTTTCAGCCTCTGAATGGAGAGTTTTAGTGTCAAATGTAAATTTGTTTTATACGTATTTTCGATAGCTACTAAATGATAGGCTTATCTAGCCTATTGGATAATTACTTATTGATTTATTTACAAAAACCTGTAAACATCCCAAGTCTTCAGTTGTGCTCATAGTTGTTATTTAAACCAAGTTAGAACTCTGAAACTTGGCAAACAGTTTGTACTTTATATTATGATGTAAATAATCAGTCAGATTATATCTTCATAACTTTAAAGGTTTTCTTTTCAGGGCGTATTATTTTACGTAAAGTTTACAATGCTCCCATAACTGATCTATAATTTTTGTTCTGTACCATATCTCCATTATTTTTATATTACTAGTGGTCGCCCAGTGGTCGAAATTCGACCCTATTTCATGAAATTGTAAAAAGTATATTTTTATAAGAAACGGAGTTCTGGAGAAATCGTAGAAGTAGATGTAATAACCAAAATTTTTCACTCATATTGACAAATCTATTGAAATAAAAAGAAAACAAAAATTTAATCAAATATCGGTATTCCAAATATTTTTGACAAATGAATGACCAACCCCCCCCCCAATTTTGGCTGGAACCGCTCCTGGCAAAATATTAGATAAAATAATTGGAAGATTGTTCTTTGCAACCTAAAAGTTTTTTTCATTTGCGGTTTCAATCAAGTTCAGGAATATTACAGAAAAAATAGGGCCAACAACCCTAGGAGAACTTAAATATTTAATACATTCTCTATTGTCCGCTGTCTGACAATTTTTTACACAACACCTTCGGGAAGGTTGTGATAATAATATATTAATCAAATAATTAAATTCACATTAAAAACAGAATATTTAATATGAAAGGTAATGCAACGCATCCGAAAAATCAATGCTGATCTACTACATTGACTATTTTACCACTAAACAATAACAACGCTTCATGCCACTTCCAGAAGTACATGCTCTAAGAATATATCTAACGATCGCTCTCTCCAAATACTCAATGTTTTGAGTTTTGACCGTCTGGCGGCGGCGGCACTGTTAGTTGTTTGGCGTTGACAGTAGGTACGTAAATAATGAATTTCTATTATATTTTATTTAATGAATGAACCAATATTATAAATTAATATTAGCATTCTGCAATGAAGGTCGTCAGTAGCTGCTAAACAAAACAAAAATGAAGAAAATCGGTTGAGAGACAGAGGAGAAAATGGTACCTAATCGTTTTGTCTTTGCCTATTTATATATAGATAATGTTCGGTATTTAATTGCGATATTTGTACTTTTACTGTATTACGTTTTTAAATGATTAATGAATTAAAATACTTGGAGTCACTATGCAACCGAAAGCTTCTCACGAAATGTACTTCCATCTCCTCTCTCTGTCTCTCTCTCTCACACACACACACACACACACACACACACACACACACACTACAGCTCTACTAAAGGCCGGTGGACATATCGATTGATACAACATCAGTCACCGCCAGCACATCACTCAACTCTGACTGGACATGGATGCTAGCATACTGTTTGCCCGCACTGTACGGACGTGATAGAGGACAACACGATCAACGTGCTGAAGTAGAGGATTCTGGAGACTAATATCGTTCCAGAACAATTAGTAGAAGCCATGCTGAATGGAACTTGGTATCAGATTACGCGGAGACGATCCTCAAAGAACTCCGCAATACGTTCGAGGAGTAGGCTTTAGAGGCTTCCAATGTAAGAGCAGTAAACATCTGCAATGAACCACCCTTGCGAAGTAGTATTGAGTAAGAGTGCTGGTTGTAGGAGAAAGAGGTTAGGGTTTTAGCGGGTATACGGTATACTGGTTTCATGCAACGATTTACTCTTGCTTTGAAGTCATTGTAGTGCTAGCTAAGTACGTGTTTTTATAGTTTGTAACATAAGGCAGATAATTATAAATACAAACGCGCGTTGTCGATAAATTCATAACCATAAAAAATTATTTGAGTTTTCTATATCATAGAGTCTAGTCGTGTGTTTTTTAAGTCATAAAAATTACACAGTACCAATATAAATTTTTACCAAATATCGTTTTCGGTCTATGCGATAAATTATTATCAATACACAGTTATTTATAGATCCTGAAACAGTTTATTATTATTACGCTACAACTTCAGTAGTATATGGAACAAAACGGTATTTGTAAATGTCAACAAATTAAAACAAATTTCTCAAGGAATTTGAAAAACAAAAACAATCTTCGACATACGTTTTAAGATAGTTATTACCCTCTTCAATTAACTAATTAACTAGTTATTTCAGTAATCTTCCTGTAATCTATTATGACTACTCATTAAGATTTTCTCTCCGCACTTCTTTTCTCTGTTATGTTTCAACTTCAGCCGTGGAGTCGTTATCAATCACTATGTTTTAGTTTTTATATTTATTTAATTCTTGGAGATTCGTCGAGAAACACAATTTTTCCATTTTCGATCACTTGGTACTGAAGGATCAGCTATTGTTCTCGGTTAGCAATAACTGTTTCCAATAAGAATGAACATCCACCACATCTGTAGACATCCGACTTCAATATTATTAATCATCATGCAACTTGCTGTCTTAAGTTTCCCCTTTTTTGAATTCGCCCCTTTTCTCAAAATTTTAGTATTGTCCCAATCTACTAGCGCTTCTTAATACGTGTTTGACTAACTTTTGTTTGTCCACATGTCTCCAGGAAATATTGTATTGGTGTACCTTTTTCCTTATTTCTAGAGGTCTTGAAGTATACAGTGCCAGTTAAAAGTCCCTTCTCTCACGTATCTTTTTAACTGATATACTAATGAAATTTGAAGGGTGAAAATAAACGGTTGCAAACTTCTCTACTAGTGGCAACAGATGACTTAGGGTCAACCGGGGTAAACGATATTTACAAAGTCAACTTTAAGTGTGTATATCTATGATTGTAACGCATATACAGTAGTAAGCAAATGTGTGGAACCAAGCAAATATCTCTGGAATTATTAGAGATATTAAAATTAAATTTGGAAGGTGGATACTGCAGTAGTATTTGTTTCCATTTTTTTACAATTTTGAACTTCCTGTTTTACGGGAAGTAATGTCGATTTTAAAATTTGCAATGAAACACCCTGTATAGTATTTTAGTTTCTGATGAAACATTTTATTGAGAATACAAAAATATCGGGTTTGATATTGTTTACTTCAATACCTACCGAGATATTAACAGAAAAGTAATCAAGGAAAGGAAAAATCTAATATCCATTAAAGAAATACATAATCATAATTATTAACTAAATCTAAGTGAATTTCAAAACATTGAAACTTAACTTAACTAAACTTAATGTATTAGATGTTCAAACTGAGCACTGTTTACTTCTTGACAATAAGCAAGTAGGTTTTTAAATTCTCTAGTAACATTAGCTATTACTTCTGGTGTAATTCTCTGGATGTCTATCAACATAAACCTTAGACTTTAAGTAACCCCACAGAAAATAGTCTAGTGGATTAAGGTCGGGACTTCGTGCAGGCCATTCATTAGTACCTCTTCTTCCAAGCCATCTATGATGAAATGTCCTATCTAAATGATCTCGAACAATGCGAGCGTAATGGGGTGGTGCTCCATCCTGCTGAAACCAGATATCATTTGGTAATTGTCCATTTACGTCCAATAATAACTTGTGTCTGTAAATACCTATCTCCATTTAAATTTTCTTGTAGGAAGAAGGGTCCCACGATTCTGTTGTTATAAATGCCGGCCCAAAAGTTCAATTTTTGGGGATGTTGTGTATGAGTCTCTTGTACCCAATTAGGATTACTTTGCGACCAGTAGCGGCAGTTATGTCGATTAACCGTACCATTTAAACAAAATGTAGCCTCGTCTGAAAACACCACATTTCTTATAAAATTATCACGGTTACAAATATCCATCATCGTTTCACAAAATTGCAAATGTCTGTCGAAATCATCTTCGGAGAGTTCTTGAACGAGGCGAATTTTGTACTGATGATATTTTTCTCGACTTAATATCCTTCCTACTGAACGACGGCTAATTCCATGCATATTGGGGAGGTCGGTAGTGGATAAGTGAGGATTTTCTTCCAAAGATATAGCAACATTTTGAGCTACACCTTCATTACTTTCACTTTTTAACCGTCCACTTTTTGGTAAATTGCTAACTGTTCCACTTGTGTCGTACCTTAGCAAAGTTTTCGTCACTACTGAACGGGATATTTGTGTATTCGGATGAACAATATTAAAAAGGTCACAAACTTCTTGATGCGTCCTTTTCCTCTCCCCATACCCAATCATCATTAATATTTCTATTCTTTCTCTTTCACTTAATTCGGCCATTCTATGATCAAATTAAACTACTGTCACTTCTGCAATGAATTTCATGGACTACTAAACTTGATTCTGATTTAATTTGCGCCTGATTTAAACAAACGCACGTGTATTCGACTATGGAACAAGCAGTGCTGTTGGCTGTGACTATATAATGCCACCGATTGGCCAATAGAAATACAAATCCTTACCGAGCCGTTTGTTTATATCGGGCGTAAATGAAATCTGAACCGAGTTTAGCTACCCTCGAATTTTTCCTTTCCTTAGTTACTTTCCTGTTAGTATCTCGGTAGATATTGAAGTAAACAATATCAAACCCGATATTCTTGTATTCGCAATAAAATGTTTTATCAGAAACTAAAATACTAAACAGGGTGTTTCATTGCAAATTTTAAAATCGACATTACTTCCGGTAAAACAGGAAGTTTAAAATTGTAAAAAAATTTGGAAACAAATAGGCAATCTACTGCAGTATCCACCTTCCAAATTTCATTTTGATATCTCAAATAATTCCAGAGATATTTACTTGGTTCCACACATTTGCCCATCATTGTATAATGTTTTATTATTATTGGATAATTCTTTGTAGTAAATTGCATCTGAACACAAAAAAATAAATAATAAAAAAATTAACAATGTTTACATTTCCCCGGCTCAAAAAGTTTTTTCCCATTATATTGAGGTAATAGTAAACATAAATTCGTTTGCATTTAATGATACAATGATGGGGTAATTATAAACGACCAACAATTTAGCAACATATGAGTTTCAAGGAACGTCATGAATGATATGTTTACGATTACCCCATGAGTCTA
Source organism: Octodonta nipae (assembly GCA_034190945.1). NCBI lineage: Eukaryota > Metazoa > Arthropoda > Insecta > Coleoptera > Chrysomelidae > Octodonta > Octodonta nipae. The sequence goes on from CM067220.1 coordinate 118,969,359, forward strand.
TAACAAGAAGTTAAAAATACTAAATATTAAAAAAACCTTATTAGTTTATAGAGTTTTATGTTTAATAGAAATAAAAACTTAATTGCATATTTTTTATATTTTTGGTTTTAAATAAACAAATACGAAAAAATATAATGGTTTCTCAAAAATTTCCACCAATCCTGGAAACGAATATATAATTTTCCTTTTATGAAGTTTGTCACTGGATCCAGAAGAATAGCTTCTATCATGTCCATTTGTATATAAGATTCTACAATTTCGTTTATATAGAAATCACAACAGTTTTCGTAATAATCCAAAAATACAAATGTCTCCGTCATCGTCTACCTTGTTTCTAACAACCACACGAGTTTGTATCGAGTCTTATTCTTTGCCGCTCCTTTGAATTTGACCAAAAGAAGACAATCCTGTTTGATATCTTCCCACTTAACTTCTTTGTATTCCACTGGTTTTAGAATAAGAAATGTAGACAGCGTAATTCATCTTCATCTAAACAATTTTCAACCAAATCAATGTAGTGTCGGGATTCTCATAGGAAATGTTCTTTTTAGGCTTCTGATTCTTTCTTTTTACTCGCATCTTAGGCGTTTGAGCGGACTTCACTTTGTTTTTGTATTAATCTTGACCCAACTTAATCTGAGTACCTTTTTTTCTTTCCTCAGCTTCATGAATTCTTTTCAAAACCTCTAAAGTTGTCAATACTTCTGTATAAGTAAATTGTTTCAAACAAGGAATAACTTTTAGACACTATTTCATCAGGAGCTTTCAATATTTCTCTACCATAGTCACACATATTTTTGGAAAAGAGACTAATCATTTTGGTGGGAGAAGGAAAGTTTTGATCGCTTGTTGATGTAGATAAAGTTGACGATGTTCCAGCTTCCGACGTAACAGCACTGTGTGCCTGGCTGTGGCCAATAAATGCATTCTCATGCTTTTGATATTTTTGCAATAAATTGTGATCAAAATATTTTTCCGACATTTTTTTTTGAATCCACCGGAAATATACCAGCTTGTTTCAAAACCTGACACTATGTTTTTAGAAATCATACCTTGTTCCCAAACATCTTTTAATAATTCTGCGAATTTACATTTGGTTAAATGACCACTTGATTTTCCCATCTTCGATATGTCAGGAGCCACTAAGAACTTGGCCCATTTCATTTTATGTGGACCAAAAAACGCATTTGTCTAATGCTTGTATTCTATCCGTTAGATGGCTCGGAAATCTTAATAATTCTATATTGGGTTCATCATTAACAGCATTAATTAAATCAAGTTCCAAGTATCTCTTTTTCCCGTAATTCCGAACCATTTTAGCCAAAATAGAAAAAATATGTATAAGTTCACAATTACCCCAATATTGTGTTTACATTTGCCCTGTTTGATAAAAACCGGGGGTAAACACCGATATTATAGCCTATTTCAACTTAACCTATATCTTTCACACACTCCTCTTTACTGTAAATGCTTATAAAAACCACATCAGAATTTGAAAATCAATGTACCTGCTATTTCCACTTTGTAAATGAAGATTCGAGGGTCACTGTTCCAAAACGAAAATAAAAAATAATGACAAGGTAATAGATGACTAACAGAACCACAACTAATTTTAAATAGGACCTTAAGGCAATTAACAGTTTGGGTTAAGGCCAATTCTGAAGGATAAATTAAATAAATACTAGAATTATTATTACACATTTACACTGTAATTTATTAAATGAACTCTCACAGCAAGTCTTCAAAATTTGCTGACATAAATGCATCCTATTAGTAAATTGTTGTTTAACTCGTTTGAATGTGACAGCTGAAACTGCCCTGCATTCTTCATTAATTCGTTGTGTTAAAACCTTAACATTGTTGGGTTTCGTAGCGTAAACCGTAGATTTCAAATACCCCCACAGAAAAAAAATCTAATTGTTTCAGGTCCGGTGACCGAAATGGACATTCTATACGATATTGTTCATGGAGGTAACGTTTTACTGCACCATAATAGTGCGCAGGAGCACCATCTTGTTGAAATGTTATTTCCAAATTGCCGAATTCATCTGAATTATATTCCAGAATTTCAAGAATTAGTGGTTGTAACATCTCCAGATACACCTCACTGGTTAAGTTGGTATTGAAAAAAACAGGTCCAAGTATGTGGCTTTCCAAAATGCCTGACCAAACATTTCCTTTTTCTGGAAATTGAGTATGTTTTCCACTAAAGATGTCCTGATTTGTGTCCGTACAATATTCGTATTGGCATTTCCATTGAGGGATTTTTTTTGTCATCACTCACTGTTGGTCGACAAGATCGTTTAGCACATTTAACACTACCTGTTGCTACAAACTTCTAAAGAAGCTCCCTCGATATAGTACCATTTTGCTCATGTAAATTCCCAAACGTCTCCTTAAACAATAATAAAACTAAATATTTAAGCTATAATTTGCAAAGTATCAAAGTACTAGAAAATCAAAAAACGTACATTTTTTGATAACCAGCCAGAGGCGGACTGAATAATCTTCATTAATTAAATGTGAAGTAATAAATTTAATATTTATTTAAATTATCCATCACAATTGGCCTAAACCCAAACAAATTAATATAGCTGCGTAAGTATTGTCAACACCTTTATGGCGAGTGATAGCTCATTTGAAAGGCGTTGACAATACTTACCCAGCTATATTAATTTGCTTGGGTTTAGGCCAATTTTCACCCTTCAAATTCATTAGTGTAAGTATAATCGTACAAAAGATACCTGGAGAGGAGGGCACTTTTGACTTGCACTATATGCATCACTGATGGAAAAAGTGTCCCTCAAATTTGTTTATTTGATAAAAGCAAAAATTGTGTTTCGCAACGTACATCGAAGAAATAACTAAACTAAAACAAACAGTGACTGAAAACGACTCCACAGTCGGAGTTGAAACGTGTCCATAACAAAAAATGAGTTGTACAATAATATAATAGTAAATTAAAGAACAAAAATAAAAAAATATTAAATTAAAATAAAAATGTAAAAATATTAATATACTCGTATCCACATGCGAAAACAGATAATAATATAATTCTGATAACAGTAGTGTCATAATAATACTTAACATACATAATAACAATAAAATAAAAACAAGATAAAAAACTGAATAACACTTATCTGGTCGCAATAATTCATAAGAGTAAAATAAAGATTAAATACAATACTAAGAAATATCTGTTTAAACCAAGATGTAAAATTAGTGAGAAAAATTATTTCTAAATATATCATGTTAATTGAAAGTAATACAACAACAGTCTTTCAAAGTTCAAGTTAGTTACATGTAAAAATGTCACAAATATCTTGACAATAAATGCAATCGTGATTGAAATATTGAAATAATCAAGAGATCATGTCGAAATTACTTCCTGTATTCCCAAAATGTAGTTATATTAAAAAAATGGTATTAAGTAGATAATGTGATTTTTATTATTATTGAAAAACCAATAACAAGTCTTATAAGTATATAAAAGTTGTCTTAATTATCGTAATGTCATTGTTCATTAACTTGAAGAAGTCTAAAGCGGTTAGCTATGTAAATTTCAGTCATTTGAGGGTAGTGCAACAGGCAACGGGTCCCAGCTAGAAACGATCCGTTGTCTTGGGCTCAAAAATCTATAAAGTATGTAGAAACTAGTAACATAATTATTTTGAAAGGTTCAAATATTTGTTTTGGGTGATTTTTGATCTAGGAATCACAGACAACAGCTTTACAATGTTTAAAGACTTTTTGGGAAATAACATCACAATACACGAAATTGCTGTATATTTCCAAACGTTTCGGGGTCTAGGTCAGACTCAGTTGTCAATGGCAAAAGAAACTTTGAAAAAATGCACAACTCTAAAATTTATAAACTTAAATCTGTGACAATATTATTTGACTTATGACCTAACTAAGAGAAGTGAATTTGATATTATACAGTGTAGCACAGAAACTTCTAAGAAATTTCAAAGAATATGAAATCTATGTGCCACTCCTAGGTGGGACTTTGTTATAAGATAATGTACTCGCCAAAAATTCGATCAAAGAATTTTGTTAATTCAGTGATCCCATTAAAATCATAAGGAAAAAAACAAGGAAAACCTTATGACCTATCCAGATACTGGGTTGTTTACAAGGACATGACGATTAGCAATTTCTTCCTTAATCGTCGGTAACCAGGAACGATGGAATTCTACGGAGGTAGTAGCGATACAATCGTTTTCATTTAACAAAATTAAAGCAGACTCTTTAGTTTTCGTTTCGTATTGTGTTCTTCTTTGTGTAATATACCTCAACTTTGAAATAGTATTTTGTGATCCAGGTCCCAAGCATGTTCACACGTTTTGGATTTTTCAATATATATTAAGAGGTCTAGAGCTTTCTCCAATATAGAATTTATTACATTGACAAGGAATTTAGTAAATACAAAAATTGCATTTATAAAATTTCCTTTGAATTTATTCTTATGAAACAGATGATTAATGGGTTAAAATTGAATCTTGAAACACAAAATTCCAAGTTTTGAACACCCTGGACCCCTCTCCCCCCCGCTGGCTACGGCATTCAGTAAAATAGAGACGTTACAGCTATGGTCATAATATTGGACACAACTGATCTTATTTGTTTCATTTCATGTTTTCATAAAAAGTCTTTATCAGATCTGTTGATGGTCATTGTTATTCATTATATTGTCTCTAGTTGATTTAACTAGAAGACTATTCGCATATCTAATTGTTCTAATTTTCTTTTCTTCTTCTGTGTTGTGTTGTGTTCACAATTTTGAAAAATCTCCTTCATGAGTGCCTGCATGAATAGAATTTATTTTGTCTATTATAAATAAATACAAGAAGATTTCTAAATGACCTATTAGTTCTTGGCATTAAATTAGTTTTTGAAAAGTAACTACAAAGTATATTACGTTTCAACATGTTTTCTGTTATGAAAATAATCTGAAACTAACCAAACGAACATATGGTTTATTTAAAAGTTATTTATAAAAGTACTCCAACTAAATCACATTTTCCATTTAACTTAATCAAATAGTTAAACCATACATATGGTGCTGGCTGACATTTTTTAATTTCACACACTTTTTTATATGGAATCTCTCAGAGCATTCTATAAGTTTTTATATTAATATAAATTTGTTTTTTGCAGAATATGGTGGATACTTAGCTTATTGTTTGCCATAATGTTGTGCTCCATGATGATTTTCGAGATATTCCAAAAATACATTAATTATCCTGTCCTGGTAACTTTTTCGATGAAGGAAACTCATCTTCAAGAAATTCCTTTTCCAGCTTTGACCATATGTTCAAGAGCGAAGTTTTCTCAAAAGGTTTTCAACGTGACAGAAATGATTTTGAAGAACAATACGAACAAAATTTCAAAAGAGGAGTAAGTAAATAATGTTTATTATTATTATTACTATTTCTATTTCAAATGGTTAGGCTCGGTGTGAAAACCTTATTAATATTTCCGTACAGTACAGACTGAATAGTGAAAAATAAACCTCTATTCTTTTGTATAAACACAAAGTTTTGTACCCTAACACCAAATCTTTATTTTTTGACTCCAGCCCGTTTCAACAGCCAAGTTGTCATCATCATGGAGTAAATCAAATAGCCTATTGATCTTACTTAATTCAAACTTACCTGATAGTTTATTAAAATAATCTATCGCGATATTTGCATGCAAGAAATAATCTATGGTACATTCCTTTTCCTTACAAACCAGAAGTCATAATAATTATTTTTCAGATTTTTTTCTAGTGTTATTTCCATTCAGTTATAGATTTGGTATTAACATGTAACTTTGGTGAAGTCACTTGTATTAAAAATATAAGAAACATTTTCTGTTGGGAACATGGGGTATAACGAATTAAAAAGGAATTGGATTAGTTCCGGGGGATCTCGAAGTGGTACCATATTGTTTTTCAATAACATAGCTGGTACAGTTTTTTAGAAAATCGGGGAAAACTTTTAACGACATTTTTATACAGTAAGCTTTGATGGAGTTGCTTGTATTAACTGTTCGGAACTTGTAGTAAATTGTAAATAAAATGAATTAATCAAAATAAATGTCAGTTAATATCTATATACAGTGTGTATTCATAAATGAAACGATTTTTTTATTATTAATTTTAAGAGAAACCGTTATTCTTCACAAACAGATTTACATGGTCTAAAACGTAAACAGTATTCCATATCACTTTGTTATCTGTAGACAAGGTTTGTCATCAAAAACGACTTAGGATTTTTGAATACAAATTAAAATATCTTCATTTTTGTTAAGATCTAAAATTGTTATGTTACAATTAAAAACTGTATCTACTTACGCCATTTCACTAAAAAATTGTATAATAAGTATTTCTGTAACTTTTCCAACTATATACCAGATTTCATAATATATATCAATTTTATTTAAAAGTGAGATAAATTTATTTTTTTATAATATCTCAAATTGTAATCAAGCAAAGTGTATTAGAATTGAAAACTGCATCCAATTGTGCTGTATTATTCAAAATTGTAATAAATTGAAAGTTGTTTGGAAACAAATCCAAATAAATGTCAGTTAATAACTTCAAGAGTTAGGTTCTAAGTTAGTTTCTATAAACAGTGTGTGTTCATAAGTTGAGTTCAAACAGAAAACGTTCTTATGAATATTATTTAGAGACAAAAAAATTTTTATAAAAATATTTGCATGGTCGGAAACATATACTGTAATCATTACATGTCACCTTTACAACTGTATACGAAGTTTGTCAGCAAATATGAATTTTGCTTAAAAGTAAAATACCTTTATTTTTCATAATATATAAAAATCTTATCAAACAAGGGTAACAATAATAGATGTCAATTTTTCAAATTGTGTACTAGGTTTGATAAAGAATATAAATTTTGTTTAAATTAAGTACCTTTATTATTATCAAACAAAGTTAATTACAACTAAAAACTACGTCCTATTATGTTATATAAATTAACCGTATAACGAATTATTATAAGATTCCGCGGAGGGGATACTATTAAATGAATATCACTATAATTAACGGACGTAAAGAATGATGATACTCTGGTCCTCTACAATATAGTGAATCCACCTAAGTTAGAATGATATACAAAATTTGCTTAATACATATACATATATCTGCAAAAAAAGTTATTCTATTCAACAGTAAACGAGTTTGGTCAAGCTAATCAATGAAAGTAAAATACCTTATGTTAGGCAACATCAAAAAAGTTAATTAGATTTGAAAACTGCATCCAATTAATCATCACTAAAAATTGTAAAATAAATACATTTAAAAAAACAAAAACCGACTTCAAAAGAAAATTAACTAAAAAGCATGAAATAATTTTTGCTACAACAATTAAATACTTTTTCTGAAGTCGGTGGCAATTTGAACAGCGAAGTTGCGAAGTACAACTATCAATGTACTTCCCAAAATAGATTCACTTTGGTTTGGCACCGACTTCAGAAAAAGTATATTTGTAATGTAGCAAAAATTATTTCATCCTTTTTAGTTTATTTTCTTTTGAAGTCGGTTTTTGTTTTTTTTAATGTATTTATTTGATTCTTTGGTTGATTATCAAGTATTGATGAATGCCAGTACATGTTTTTGAAGCAAAAGCTTCTTAACGGGGGCCCACATTTACACATATGAAAATATATGAGCAAGGGAATGAATTGGATAACTTAAAATTTCATTTGTTTCGACACCGACACTAACACCGACACCGACACCATACACTACCTTGATCTTGAAATACCGATACAATTCAGTTCACTGTGTAAGAAACAGAGACCAGGTAAAATACATTATAAGTTTCTTCGTTTATAGAATATCAATAACATATATGAAACAAACTAATATAACATCCAATTAATATAGCTAATATGCACAAAATTTGCTTTTCTAATAAAAACTCTATTTCTCTCTTTATGATACATTAGATTACGGACATAACATATGTCGGAAATCAGAAGGAACGCTATTACTTTCATAAATCTTTTGATAAATTTTTTGCTGCATTTACAATTCATCGGATATGAGCTTCAACTTGCAAGTTAATAATTCACCAAATGTTATTTGGCACTTATAGAAATTTAAATTAAGAATTAAATTACACATGACGATTAATACTTGAGTCATAACAAAATAGTGACAATTATTTTAATTCTCCTGAAATTTATAACCATTACTAATGATAACACAAGGAAATAGAAACAGGGACAGGAGATAACAGGAGACGGGAAGTATAATTCGTAAGAAGCTTTCGCTTCCATCGTTCAGTCTCAAATGACTGCTGCTCTTTTTTCTGCATACATTTTATAAGAGCTTGTTGTTTATCTGATTTTGAAAGAGAAATATACAAGGTTCTAATTAAATAGCAGATTAAAAATTACACCATAGACATTACCTAAAGTATCAGATATTTTATCTGTTAACTAGTTAAAACCTGGCGGTCTGCCCCAAATAGAGCAGGGACGTTTCAATCTTCGTAAGATAAACAATTTAAACATTTTTTTGCCTAAGAACGAGTCAACGGCCACGCCTGCAGTAGATTCGTTTGATAAGTTAACTAAAGGGCATTATTAATGTTTAATTTCGCCAATTTCAACAACTCTCGAACCGTATCACAAACCTATCAAGATATTTTAGGATTATATACGGAAACACATTGTATAATCAATATTAGAGATATAATAAAGAATACTGTAAAACTTAACGTAATGTAATACTTTTATGGTTTCTACCGAAATTCTGAATTCAGATAATGAAATTAAGGAGGCAATTTAATTCTAAATTCTTAATAAAATTAGTAGTTTATATTTAGAAATTACGACTATTTGAGACTAACTACCTACCTGATATGAAAGTCTCTGTATTCTTTAAAATACCTGTAATCAATAGAAGTACCTACAATGAAAATAACTTTTATAATTTAGATTGAACTCAATATTAAACACCTATTCATTTACAATAATTATGTTATGGAAAGCCTTGTGGGATATTTTCCCGACCTCACCTAATTTTAGGAAATTATTGCTGATATTCCTTCCCCTTAGAATCAGAATGATCGAAACTGAGTAAGTATTCGCTTTAACCCTTTTAGTTCTTAATAAATCCACATGAGGAATAATTTAATTTAAACGCGTGTTTGTATAAACGTTACTCTGAAATGCAACTATTTTTTTAACCAACTTCAAAAAGATTCGTCAATATTTGTTTTATTTTATGTGTGTTCAGCGATTCCTCGATACCGGCTCACACACACCCATGCGCGAGCCCAGGAACTAGATTTGCCCTTCAGAAAATTTTTTACTGATTAGCACTTCCAGCCCCCTTGCCATCCACCCACGATACCGGCTCAAGAAATTTGGATCGTTTAAACTGGATTCTATTAAGATGAATCTCGAAATAGTCCTTTATTTTTTTCAAGGACATAATTGATATATTTTTTAGAAAATTGTCAAAAACTTTTTAACGACTTTCTTATACAAGGCTTTAATTTCAAAACTAGCCACTCAAAAAGCAGGTTAATTTATATTTACGGGGGGAACATTTTACACGTATCGGTCACCCTGCTGTTTCAAACTCGCAGCGGGGGTGAATATCTCTTCTAAAAGTATAAATACAATGGGGTATCCTGTGAAACCTTTTTTTAAAGGTCTCTGTTTGTCAATCTTTTCACAGATAATTTTTTCAGTTTTTTACAGAGTAATGACCTAGAAACCCTAAAAAAATAAAAATGTTGAATTGTAATTGCATAAAGCATGAGTATAAATACCGACATAAAATGTGAGAAAAACCCTTAACTGTTTTTGCAAAAGATATTTGTGACTGTAATAAACATAAAACGGTACGCCTAAATAAATTCTGTCCCTACAAAATACAGCTTTACAATAGCTTGCTGAGGATGATTATGACAATAGGTTAGAATTCTGCGAATTAATGACTCAAAGAGCAAATGCAGACCCAGATTTTTTTAAAATGAATTTGTCAATAAACATAATTGTGGTTACTGGGTTAACACCAATCCATACGTTTTTCTGGAAGAGCTCAACCCGCATCCCCAGAAAATAAACGTATGGACCGGAATTCGTAGAAGAAAATTTAACCTTATCTTTCGAAAATCAAATAGATCAAGATGGAACTCTGTTGCTAGACGAACAAAACCTATTTTTGCAACAGGACGGAGCACCTCCACATTATGTCTTGCCTGTAAGAAATTGGCTTAATAAGAAATTTCCATATAAATGGATTGGGAAGGAACGCTATTGAATGGCCAGCAAGGTCACCCGACCTAACGCCTATTGACTTATTTTAATGGGGACATCTAAAAACTGTGACGTATAAAACTCAACCTCGCGATATTCTTGAACTTAGACATAGAATAGTGGAAGAGTGTGAGCGGATTACACCAGAGACGCTTCAAAAACTGCGGGATGAATTCGAGCTGCTACTTTACCATTGTCTTACCAACAATAATGGCGGACATTTTGAACATCTAATTTAAGTACAAGGTAATTCCAATGTTAATACAATATTAATAATATAAATAAGTTTTAGAAAATAACAACTACAAACTGTACTGGGACCGCACGATACTGACAGATCGGTCTGTTGCTCACAATAGACCAGATATAGTTTTGGTAGATAAAATCTCTCGGAAAACAACTTTACTTGACATAGCAATTCCTAACAACAATAATATAAATATCAAGCAGGCTAAGAAAATAACCAAATATAGAGATTTGGAATTTCAAATAAAGACTCAGTAGAACATGAACAACACACGAACTGTACCAATTGTTATGTCAACGACAGGACTAGTCCCAAAACATCTATTAAACAATTTAAAATACCTCGATCTGGACGAACATCTTTACAAACAAATGCAAAAAGCCGTCTTGTTAGGAACAGCCCGGGCAGTCAGGAAATTCATGGGAAATTGCCGCCACGACTCCAACCACGGGCCTGAAAACCTGGCATGGGCTCCCACAGAGCTGAACCCTTTTGATATCTAGGATATCTGGGGTTTAGTGAATTTTCCCCTAAAGCACTCATAGCGTGCCTTACAGGGAGTGTGATGCCATACATTGTATGATCAAGTCGGAAATATAAATAAAATGAAAATAATAATTATCTTAAGTTAAACGTTTAAAATGGCATTACTCTGTAAAAAAATGTGATTTTAAAAAGTGATGTGTCAAAATATTGGCAAAAAAGAGACCTTTAAAAAGAGATATCACATGATACCCCTTTGTTTTTAAATTTTTAGAAGTGATATTTACTTCCGCTTAGGGGTTGAAACTGCAGGTTGATCTATACGTGTAAATTGTCCCCCCCCCCTATAAATATAAATTAACGTATTTTTTGTCTTTTTTTTTAATGTATTTTAACAGTTATTTAGGGTGGTTGGTTTTGAAATGAAAGCCCTGTATAGTAACTTTCGGTGGAGGCGATGGTATTTAAGAAAAGGATATGTCTCTGTTTCAAACTTGGGGTGTAATAAACTGAAAATGTATTGGAATTATATCAAACTAAATGTCAGTTAATCAACTTTTTGGCATTATAGAAAAAGTTCAATAGATTTGAAAACTGCATCCAATTACTCCATTATGTCACTAAAAATTTGTAAAATAAATACATTTTTAAAGAACACAAATCGACTCTAAAAAGCAAAAAAATATTTTTCTCTGCAACAATAAAATACTTTTTCGGAATTCAGTGCCAAGGTAAGGTGAAAATAAATTGGGAAGTAATTTGGCACCGACTTCTGAAAAAGTAGTTAATTGTTGCAGAAATAAATATTTTTTGGTTTTAGTTAAGTTTCTTTTTTGAAGTTGGTTTTTGATTCCTTTTTAAATATAGTTAATTACATGTACGTTTTGAGAGGATGCTACAAATATACAGCATTAGATTCATAGCCTGACAAATATATACCATTGACTCTAAGAAAGTAGATCAAGAATAACAATCATTCCCATTTATAAAACATTTATTTAATTTTATAATAACCCCATACTGCCTAATCTGCACGCCTCACTAGGCGAGTGATTTAAAATGTTCCAGATCTAACTCGGGCCTTGAGCTGTCTACTTTCCAAGTCTCACTAGAATACTAATATGAGTTTCAGGTCGAACGCGGATTCTTAGTCTTCTACGAGTCTACCTACTCCCCAAATCTCACTTGATAAGTAAGCTGACTGTGAGTCCAAACTCGTGTATTTACAGTTATCACTCGGTTAAGAGAGGATATCACTTGATTATGAATTTGCACAGCGATTGCCCTGCCTGTGGTGGCTCCAGAACATAGAATCAAATTCTTAATTATCTACTACAATAACTGGGGGTGAGTCTGAAGTATAACTGACTAAAAGTAAAATCAATTGTGGACTGTAATTTATTGCAGAATTATCTGCCGCAAAATCATTCTCTAACAACGACCAATGAAATATATTTTAATTTTTTATTGTTTATGCCCCTATTAGACTCAGTTGTACTGGAATCTCCAAATCATTCGACTTTATTCTGTTAGAAGCGTTTTGTATTTTGTTCTTCTATGTGTGATATGGTTAAATTTTCAAAGTGTATTGTATGACCATGGTTATAGGCATGTTCAAATTTTATTGATTTTTCGATTTGTCGCATTTTATGTAATTTTTGTGTTCGTTTATTCGTAAGTTTAGAAGCATATAAGTTACTCCAATATAAAATTAACATTTTTATGTAAAATTGTACAGTTTCTATAACTGCTACTGTGAACCTTTTAGTTTTTAAATTTCGTTGTGTTATTATTGCCACTGACAACGAAATCTGATTTAGACGCTTTAACGTGTTGAAATACACAAACTATTCCACAATTATTATTCAGCAAATAACGAAATATTCATCTTCACTCTTGAAACAACTTACAGTTCATCGCCGGGTTTATTTATATGTTGTTACAGCAGAAGCTTTCCACTGACTAGGTATTTTCTTTTTGGCAGTCAAAGTTACCGGTAAGAAGTTCAAAAGATTTGTGACTGTATCGTGCCAAAACTTGATCATTAGTCGGAAAATTCTATTTTTCATTTTCAATAGCATCCCTACTAACCCACACTTCACTTTCGCCCCATTTTCTGAAGGGGGCTCATAATTATCACTACATCCAACAACATTTTTTCGAGACTTGAACACCCGAGGAGAGACTACTTGGAAAGGGGAGAGGGTGGACCAAAACTCAGGGCCTGTTTTTGAGTGGAGGTGATTAAAAAACTATTTGTATGTGTACAATAACCTCGATTGTTTGGGGAACGGAGTGGTCACCAATCAGAAGATGGATCACTTATACATACCACTTTTCAAAAATACAATAAAAAATATGAGCCTTTGTACTTCTGTACTTCTGCTTGAGAATTGGTTTTAAACTTTAAGTTTTATTCAACATCAAATTCATTTAAAAAGAGTGTGAGAAAAATTGGCATCAATCCGGTTGGAACAAAAAATTAAAGTTTGAACATTTTTAGATTTGTCATCATAAACCGGTTTACAATTTATAGTATAGTATCTTTTTAATCAGATCAAACATTATTATATGTTTACAGATAAAAATAACTCTTTTATAGAATTTATGAATGACACTTCACGAACACAAACCATGATGTTTTCTGAATGATATTTGTGGCATATTTTTAATGTTTGAGTACTTCTTGGGAAATAACACCACAAGTTAAGAAAATTGCTGACCCCGTTGTCAATGGTTAAGAAACTATGAATAAAAAAGGCACAATTCTAAGATGTAAAATGAACATGTTTGACAATATCTTTTATTATACGTCAGAAGTCAAATAATAGATATTGTCAAACATTTTCATTTTACATCTTAGAATTGTGCTTTTTTATTCATAGTTTCTTAGCCATTGAGAACGGGGTCTGACCTAGACCCCGAAACGTTTGGAATTTACAGGAATTTTTTAACTTGTGGTGTTATTTCGCATGAAGTACTTAAACACAAACCATGATCCTGTTGTAATTAATTTTCTGGAATAAATGATCGCTATTGAATGATCGTGAGTATTTATAATTTGTATACAAATGTCTTGTCAAGTGGAAAACTCAGTCATCCTAATCCACTCACATCGGGACGATATATTTTACTCTTTATACTTGCACACAGTAATCATTTTTTGGGATTAAAATAATAAATTTCCCTTGTGATAGTAACTTTCATTTAGTAAATAAAAAGTCGTCAACGTTTTTTATTTATAATAGATATTATAAGAACTTTGATAAAAATGTTCAAATAATAAATTATAATTGATGTTCTAAATTATTGACAATTATGTAAATTATATTTTTATGATTGGTCCTTAAAACATCTAAAGTAATTCTTTACTTCTCTATTGGATTGACTGCCTAATATTATTTCGTTCTGGTGTACCCACAACGACATATTTATTAGTATTTGGTTAATACCACTTCACTTGAAAAAATATATTTTCCAAAATTATTATACCTAACCTGATTTTCAGGGCATTTTATTGCTCGTAGTGACTAAGGCAAATTATACAATAAATCCAAAATTTGGAATTTCGTAAATAGCTTTACATTATCCCAATCCAATAATTTAAGTTCCTTACACTGCAAAAATACGTGTCTAATTATTTAACGAACTATATAACCGTAAACGTTTCTTTTCCTGGAAAAGCAAATTTTCCCAAAATTAATTTCTCACCTTCTCCACCTATCACTTGAAAGTGAAAGTTGAAAATATACATTATTATCACTAATATTAATACTTTTGACAACAAGCATATAATTTTCAAACATAATATAATTTAATACATAAAAAGCGGCATTCGATTCTGGAAAGAAGAATATATAGTGTAAGAGAAAAAATTGACTATTTGAAAAATCAAATACGCTCCTGTGTACATTGAAGTTGATCATGGACAATAAAATTAGAAGTAGGTATATTGTAATGTTTTTATTTTCACACACGGGTTCTGTTCAGTTCTTGGATTTATTTAAAAACAGTCCAACTCACTCTAATTTATTTCCACTACTATAACACAATTTATATTCACAGAAACTATTTACAATTTATCTTAACTATTCAATACGACTGTCGAAAACCGAATCGGGAAACTTCTTTCATGTGTTCTGGAAGCTTCAAGGGAATTCCCAGTAACGCAGCGGTCGGCCTGTTGAGAGACAAAACATTTCGGATTCCCAGAAGTATCAGAATAAGGTCCCTTCCACGAATTGGTTGATGGCCGATTGCACCAGCTGTCGGATGAATTCTCCTAAAAATATGATTCATTTTTTTCCTGTTTATTGGGTTTTCTCTCCTCAAGTTTTTTTCCTGTAACAGATAAGTATTTGAAAATTGTATATGGAGAACAAAGTGTAGTTAGGCAATTTCGTCAAATGGCCCGTCTACAAAATGCTCAACAAGTATTCCAGTATATCAGTAATGTATTGTATATTTGTTAAACTTATCTGCGTGTGTAGACGTTTCAAACCCCGACCCTGGAGTCGTTGTCAATCGTTTAGTATTGTATTTCGAGGGTTTTTATCTAAAAAATGTCGCTTTGATATTGATTTTGTTGTTTGTCAAAAATTTGACATGGATAATTTTCTTCAAAAAAAAATTGTCATTGTCAAAAAAACCTCGAAATACAATTCCAAACACAGACAAGTATAAAACAATATAGAATACATTACTTAGATACAGGAACACTGGTTTCTGTACAGAGAGCCAGTAATCCGGACAATTTGCATTACTACACTTTGTTCTCCATATATAATTTTCAAATTAACAGGCAAAATAATTCAAGACCTCCTCAACATTCTTTTCGAAATTATATGATTCCTTGATGTTCTTAAATATTTTTAGGCTTTCAAAAGTTGTGGTGATTGGATTAAAACTATTAAAGTGTAATAACTTACGTATAAACATGTTTTGTACCGTAACACCAAACTTTTATTTTTTCAAACTTTACGATTATATGTCTGTGACACACCAAAGGTTTCGCAGTTTTCCTTGTGATACACTTGTTACATGTAATTTAGTGAAGGTATGAGCTGTCTGTAAACAAAGGTGGAATTCGTTTTGTTTAATCTACAAGAATGTAAATGTTCATTATAACGGGTTTTGAAATTTCTGCAGGTCTAACTACACAAAAACTATTACACTCAGAACAGATTAACTTATAAACTGCAAATTTCGTATATATGTCTGTGCATGAGGTTTTTTATTTGAAGAAACCACAAATAACATTAAAAAACGAGTACTCTCTTCGAGGTGTCTTTCATTTGTAAGCAAGATAATATATATGATATATATTGTTTCTGGTCGGGAACCTTCATCAGTTGCGCTTCCCACAATAGAATGTCCTCTCGACACTTATTTATGTATTTGATACACAGCAGTAAATTTGTAGACGCGAGATGTAAGACCGACAAATTTACTGGTATGTATCAAATACATAAATAAAAGAGGTCGGTCTTACATCTCACGTCTACAAATTACAAAACGAGGTTGATCGGTTTTTCTGAAAAAATTTCTTGAAAACCCTGATTTTAGATAAAGATTCACCGAAGAAAAATACAGGGGAATTCACGTGTCTCATCAAAAATATGGACACTTTTTTATGGGCTCTGCTATTCTTGTAGTTCTATTTGTTTGAGAGAAATTATGATTCCAAAAAGTGCACAAATTCCATTTCTTAATGTAACATGATCTAGGCAAGAGTTAATATGGAAATTAAGCATTCTGTTTTATTTGAAAATGTATTTTGTGACCAGAAGAAAAAATCTGTAGGCAAATGCAAGAAAACATCTTGGGAAATGGTCCGACAAGAGTCATCCTTTAAGTATCTCCGATCACTATATGAACGAAATACTAAAAGTATCAAAAATTAAGACAAACATGTTTTTATGTATTTTCACTACACTGTCTATAAACGAATTTATGAATGAATGGCATTTCACGAACTCAAATCATGATTCCGTAGAAGTGAAGTGTGGAAAAAATAATCCCTCGTCAATGATCGTGACTTATTTATAGTTTGTCTACAAATGTCTTATCAGGATATCAAGCGTAAGACATAATCATTCTGATCTGTTTACATTCGGACAATATATTGTAGTTTCGCTATTCACACAAACTAAAAATATTTTTGGGATTAAACCAATAAATTTAACTCACAATAATAACAAGTATTTACTGAGTATTAAAAAAAGGCCAAAGTTTGCTTTATTTATCATAAATATCTCACATCCATAAGAAGTTTGATAAAACTGTTCAAATAATATATTGCACTTGATATTTTAAGTTATGGATAATTCTAAGTTGTAAATTACATAAAACTAGAAGTAAGTGATTGGTCCATAACCTTTATTATACCGTGGTACATAATTAATCTGAAGAAATTTTCAAATTTCCTTTATTTTTAAGGGTTATTTTTATTGTACCTGAAGATCTGTCACAGCTTATTTGTGTTAAAAAAAGTTAAAATTTGGTATGAGTACACAGTTTCCTGACCTGATCAGGAGTACATAGCGTAAAAGGAAAAATACGGATAGGGGAGGCTCCCGTTTGGAGAGAACTTATATAAAAATCAACAATTCCCTCTTTATAACTGAAACTATAGAACCTACAATTTTGAAAAACTGGAATGTGTATGTTTTCAGGAAAAATGTACGAAAATTCTAATATTATTTAGTGGGGAACTATGAAATTAAATGAAAAATAAATAAATATTTTTTTCGCTCTTGTATCTCCGAAATTAATTCTGGGGGCAAATTATTAAAGCAAATTAAAAATAAAAAATGTATTAAGCTTATTATGTATATATCACATGGAAGAGCTCTTTATGCATTATGTAATATATCAAATTAAGGGGAAACAAATTTATTCTTCATGTTTTTAAAATACTTCTGGTGCGTTCCCGCAATTTGTTTAGTGTATTGTTTTCAATTTGATTGAATTACTTCATTGATTTTTAAACTTCTGCACCTTTTCTAAAACATTCCGTCGCGCTAATGCTAATTGTAAGTGTTTTTTGCGTGTAAAATATAGACAGTATTGACATTGGTGTTTCGGATCCCTAGCTGTTTGGACGCTTGGGAGGTTCGTGTATTGTTCTCCGAACTATTCGGACACGCTTTGATTCCGTCTGAAGAGACGGCGCTTATTGTTGTTTTTTGCGTTACGATTTCGCGAGTTAGTAGCTCCATTCAAAACGACCGCTAAACCGCTTTCATTTTGTTTCTTTTGTGTTTACAAAAGCGCATCATTTGTTGTTAAACCCGCATTTTTTGTATGCTCAATCAATGAACATTACGTCGCTATTTTTTGTGTAACGTGTTGTCCAGACGAAGCTCTAAGAAACTGTGCCTGCTGTTACGGGGCTAGCCTCTGAAGAAAGAACACCCAAGAAAACACCAGAGCTTCGACATAAAAGGTTAGTGATAACTTTTATTTGGTGGTTCGTTTATGTGACGGCACGTGTTTATTGATTGTTCCGCTAAAGGTCCTTCGTCAATTATATACTTGCATTGAACCAGCATTGAACTAAAACCGCAACATCTAATTCATAATTTTTTTTGGATATTCTCTATGGAATGTGCCATCGAAGACATTCCAACTTCCTTTAAAAGATATTAACGAAAAGATTCAAAACTTGACCTATTCCTTTATGTCCGAAGCTACAGACTCAAAAATTTAATAAAAAAAGAATATCGCCACACTCAAAGTTTACAGTGACAGTAAAGGAAAAATTTTAATAGCAATTCGGCGTATCATCATATATTTTTAAAATAATGTGTTTAAAATATTTAACAATTTGAAGCATTCCCCTCTTTATCTCCAAACTACTCCAAAATTAAAAAAAGATTATATAGGGGCGGAAGTTTATTGGCAGAATTAGAAAATTAAATCAATATTTTAAAAAAATCAAGGCAGGTAGAATAAAAAGGCTTATTCTGAGAAATTCATGTACTTTAAAAGATACCAAGTAAAATTTTAGAAAATTGATTCATTCCCTGTTTATATTCCAAACTGATTAATCAACAATTTTGGAGACAGTATATAAAATTAAGATAGTGCCTATATGGTATGATTTATAAATCTCAAAGGTTGGATGCGACTCAAATTTGACCGAATTAAAAATATTGTCTTTTTAGAAAAATAGTTAATATTCCAAAAAATTATCTTTTACATGTTACAAAGGTTTGTCCGAAATTTCTTTACTAAAAATGAAAAATATAGATACAGCTTCTAAAAATATCTGAGATAGCTCATTGGATCCGGAATGTGGTGCAGAAAAATGTATTTAAATCGTTTTTCAACATACAAAATAATAGCAAATTCTAGATCTAATGAGCTTTCGAACATATACATCGAATATAACTGGGAAATAATGTGTATTAAACCTAAATTTACGTTGGGAGTTGGTAATAAAGTCATGGTTATAATTCTATGGACTTCAAACAAACTAGATCTAGTTTTCTCCTAATAATATTTACACTTTAATCATTTAGTCTTTACTATTTAAACTAACTTTAATATACTCGCTTCCAGGTGTCATTCCTTTGTACGCAAGACAATATATATTATATATAACATATATTGTTTCTGGTCAGGAAACCTTCATCAGTTGCGCTTCCCACAATTTGAAGACGCGAGATGTAAGACCGACATCTAGGATTTTCCAGAGAATTAGCACACAGCACACTTAACTCCTAGGACAGAATGTCACGGTAAAATTTTCAGGTTACTTCACCTGTCAGAGATATTGAATACTCTCTTCGAGGTGTCATTCCTTTGTCCTAGGAGTTAAGGGAGAATAGCAATTAGACTGAACGGCTCCAGATTCGGAACCTCTGTGTGCTAATTCTCTCGAAAATCCTAAATCTTACATCTCGCGTCTTCAAATTTAACGAAATGTATCAAATACATAAAGAAGTGTTCGAGAGGACATTCAATTGTGGAAGCGCAACTGATGAAGGTTCCCTGACCAGAAACAATAAATGTTATATATAATATATATTGTCTTGCGTACAAAGGAATGACACCTCGAAGAGAGTATTCAATATCTCTAACAGGTGAAGTAACCTGAAAATTTTACCGTGACATTCTGTCCTAGGAGTTAAGGGAGAACAGCAATTACACGGAACGGCTCCAGATTCGGAACCTCTGTGTGCTAATTCTCTTGAAAATCCTAGATGACGGTCTTACATCTCGCGTCTTCTAACTTTAATATATTATTTTATTAGGCTGTTTCAGTTACGGATTCTTTATACCAGTTTACAGTTTTTATATCTTCAACTAGATGTAGTTTTGAATTTAAAATGACGGCAAACAGAAACTAGATTTCTATCTGTCACCCAGGAATGTTTCATCAGTCTCTCTTCTATTGTGTCCTCACATGTTGTGATATGTTTAAGTGAACTTCAGCCAAATTTCTGGTTGAAACATATGTAATAAATTACCTGCCAACAAATGTTCACTTTATATGACAGAACAACATAAGTGGTGATGACAGCTAACAAGTTATTTATTTCCTACTTTAAATTGCTGAAAATATCATAATTAATATATGAATAGCTAAATATCCAAAACTGTGAGTTCAACAAATAAAATATAAATCATTAAAAATATTACTAAGTCTAATTATAAATAAAGTAGATTTTTTGAGACTGGTAAAGAAAGAAAACCCTCTCTCTCTCTCTCTCTTTATGTTTTTTTTTTCTCTCATTTTGTCTCTACTTGTTTTGTTTCAGGCCATTTAGAGTGGTATAGTCCATTCTGTATCGGTATAAGTATTTTGGGGTTATCATGTATCAGTAGGGTTCGGATTATTATGCAACAAAATCGGTCAAGAAATGGACATAAATATGCAAATATTTTACAGAAAATATGCACTCAATTACAAAATATTTCTGTTATATTAACACAATCTTTGCAAAAATACAAATAATTAATTACATACAAAACGTTTTATTAAATAATTTAATACATAATTTAATTAACCTTAATAATATGTTATAAACCATAAGGCGCATTTCTTTATTTATAAATCATATAATAAATTGCAAACAGAACTAGTTGCCGCCCTGAGAAATTATTGAATACCATTTAATTATAGATTGTTTTTCCAAATTTTCAACAGTACATTACTAATTTGTATGACAAAAAGCTTTGTTCTACAATCACAGAAGTGATTGGTGATTTAGTGCTGATAGTGCTTAAGGACTTAAATCAACGGACTCATCTCCTTTTCCACCACTTTGTAAAATAGTGGATATGCTGAGTAAAGTTTGAAATCCCCTAATTTTTTTAAATGAACAACTCTTATTGCTTTAAATAATGACATTTGCTGATGTTAGTTCATATCTTTACTTGGTGAAAATTCATTTTAATTTTATATTAAAAAAAAACACAGTTAGAGGTAATTTTCACTTATATTTATTTGCTATTGACCACATTGTTTCAACAGGTTACTGGCTTCTTCAGAATACAAAGTAGAACTGTTCTACTTGGTACAAATTAAAAATAATTTTGGTAACATATCTTCTCTTTGAACACCCATTGTTTGATCCACATTTGTATAAAAAAATGCTTTATCCGATTCTGAGTTTTTGCCATCACATTATTGTACAAAGGAGTCGTGTAATATTTTCTTAAAAGTACTTTCATCCGGTATACATCTATTACAAAATGATTCTAATTTTTTTGAATTTGCATTTTGTAATTTGTTCAAGGGAATGTTAGCACTAATTAAGGGCATTACACTGTGCAGTGAAACTTGTGAATCCCTAGTTTTTTTGTTCATGTTTTCCCTGCTATGCTGATGTTTCGTAGTTTTGATGTGCTGGTGGACTTGAGATTTTCTCTCGCAGATGATCTTAATAATAAAAAAATATTAAATATCGTTGAACCGAACGGTAAATTAAACTTACCCTTTTTGCACGAGGTTTGCTGAAAACATCTTCATTAACCATAGCCAATTTTGAATATTATTTTATCCAGATGGAAACAAGGGATGTTTTCACTTTAGGCTTTATTAAACATTGCTTGCTATGTGCAGGATCGGTTGAAAATAAGTCCCAAAAATGATAAAATATGCAATTTTATGCACCTAACTCATAAAATATGCGCTTACCGTAAAAATAAAGAAAAAATTATTACGTTTTATGCTTTGTTTTAATGTAATTCGTGAAGTTTCTAAGTTTCAGAGAAATATACTTATAAATAAAAAATATGCATTTTGCACAAAATCCGAATCCTTATTTATCAGAAGGATCATTCATTAATTTTTATATTAGCTCCAAAATAGACTAACAGCTGGTGACAGATTTTGGTCCAAGCAGCTTCTCAATTCTGCCTCGAAAGGGTATGAACGTGTTGAAGGTGCATTGTTGTTGAATACAATGAGGCAAATTAGAAAAAGAGAATCGCGTGGCTAACATACAAAAAACCCATGTTAGTCTGAAACTGGTAGACAATGTAACTCGTTCCTCGAAGTTTCCTTGGACTGCCATCGTCTTGAAGTGGTTAATCTCACCACTCAATCAACCACTTCAAGACGATGGAAGTCCAAGGAAACTTCGGAGATACAAAAAACCCGTTTCTGAAAAAAATAGAAGATATTTTGGACCGATTTTCTCGTCTCTGCCATGTTGACTAAATTAATTGTATGATGTAATCAAGCGTTAAAATATGATAGGCATAAGTATCGCATGTGACCAAAGGGTTGAGATAAGTGCGTGATTCTGTAAGGATATGTAACAATATTCTTCTGCCAAGCGGAGTAATCTACGTCTTATCTCACCCCTTTGGCCACAAGGAATACTTTTACCTGTTGTATTTTGATGCTTGGTGGCATCATAGTATAGGTACATTTTGTCAACATGGCTGAAGCGAAAAAATTGGTCCAAAACATCAGAAAATCCAATCGTATTTTCAGTTTGTATCTCTCACTACCCCTCACTCTCTCTTGGCGGCAGATTTAAAATATATGTCCTTACAGCCAGATACTTCCATCCACGCACGATTGGCCCATCCTATATACATTGTCCATATACCTAATACCACACTTTATTCACAAGTTTACTATTTTAGGCGCATTTCGCAGTTAAAGGATATAAATTTTCTTTGAAGTGGTGTTTATTTATTACCACTCTTCCCTTTTCGTTTAATAAAGCTTTTGGGTTGGGTTTTGTTTATTGATCTTTTAAAGTATTGAGTTTTTAATTGAAAATATATCACGTTAATTACTTTTCACTGAAAATTAATTGCTACAGTTACATGTTCTCTTAACAGATTAAACACTAACGAATCAATTTGGTCGCGACGATTTAGGTACAAGAATAAATACAGGTTGGGCCTATAAAAAGGAAACACAGTTGATATTTCATACAATGCCACATCATCATCCCGGCGGGGTTCAGCTACAACCCCAAAAAACTTAAATGGGAATAAGGATAGACTGATACCTTAGTTTAAAGGTAATCCGCATGTCTATTCCACGCATCTTAATTTTGTAAATTTGATGAAGGCCTTTTAGAGAAAACAAATGAAGAACAATGGAGATGAAACTATACATAAAATTTTTCAATTTTCAACTGTCACACTATGGGTCAAATCGCATTTTTTAACGGAATATCTTGAACAAAAATAGAGATATCGATTTTTTTAACTGACTCTTAGGTAATGCAGGTTAAAGGAAACTTATTTAGAATGTCATCATCCACTATTATATGGGTGCAGATGAGGGGTGAAATGGTACACATTTCAAAATTCGACCTTTTTTTTCATTTGTTTATGTTACCTGTATCTCAAACACAAATAGAAATATTTAAATGCATGTAGGGTCATTAATATAGATTAGAAAAATATGTCTTCTCAAAAATATAAGTGAAAATAGGGGGTGAGCGGGTGAAAACGTGAAAAATCTCCAAAAAAATACTGTTTAGTGATTCATTGGACGCTGATCACGGTTCGAAAAACCATTTCCTTATCATTTATCGTTTATCATTTTCACCATATGAAAAAAAAACGGGGTATGGAAGTGACAAAACAACACAATAATCGTTGAAAAATCCCGTAAGTGAAATTTAAGTAAATTATTTTGAGAATTTTTCGACAATGTTTAATTAGATCAATGTTTTTTTGTTTTTTTGCCATTCTAAGTATGTGTTAAATGATCAGAGGCAATGCTTCACATTCATAATTTTTACCTTTCATCTTTTTCTATGATCCGACATTCTTTGTGGACAAAAACGTACATTGCTTGTTTTTGTGAAAGAAAATTTTGATAACGATAAACGATCTTCACGGTGGCGTGTTCAGCGCCCAATGAATCACAAGCAGTATTTTTTGGTTAATTTTCAGTTTTTAGTCACTCACCCCCAATTTTTACATTAATTTTTGAGAGGATAGCTTTGCAATAAATATTTTTCTAATCTATATTAATAACCCCACAATTTAAAAAAAAAACTGTGTATAAATATCTCTATTTGCCTTTGAGATATACCATGAAATATAGAAAAAAGATCGAATTTTGAAATATGCACCATATCAGCCCTCATTTCCACCCCTATAATAGTGGATGATGACATTCTAAATAATGTCACTTATATAATTTATAATTTTTATAAATCAAAGATACTCACCTCTTTTTCTGTATCTTGTATGTCTGTATACGCTAACCTCAGTAACTACTGCTGAGATTTTAATACGCTTTCCGCTAATAGATAATAGACTAAATCTCGAGAAAGTTTTGTGCATCTAACTTATAAATATTTCATATAAATTGACAGCAATGATGATGTTTATTGCACAAGTCGTAGAAAACAAGATCTTTCCAAGTACCCATCGCCCCATCCTGGGTCCGCAACTGGCTTAACCCAAATGAATGAAACTAGTTCCGAGCTCAAATCGCTCAAAAATATTTTTGATCATAATTACTGAGCTCTTCGAGCTCAAAAATATGCCCTTTTGTACATTTCTGAGCTGGAAAATAAGAATAATGTTTTTTCACTATATTTACAGAGTCGTTAACTGA
Organism: Octodonta nipae; assembly: GCA_034190945.1. Lineage (NCBI taxonomy): Eukaryota > Metazoa > Arthropoda > Insecta > Coleoptera > Chrysomelidae > Octodonta > Octodonta nipae. The sequence continues at coordinate 118,994,426 of CM067220.1, forward strand.
GTTGGAGCATTCGTTCCCGTTACCTAATACAATAAATAATTTCCTTTCAACAATGTTGGTTCATCAAGATATTTTGAGGTTATTTTAAACAGACCGAACAATATATATAGTTGGAAATTAACAATTTGTATACTTCATTATTATCTGATAGTATCCCATCTATTCTAATCCTAGGCTTGTGGGCATCCCTAAAAATTTGTTCAAATCCAGTTCGACGCTGACAACATAGGTACACTTAGAAGAAACTCCAGTTCAAGTGGATCATTGGAGTAAAAAAATACGAATCTTCATCAAATTAAATATTCTCGAATATTTTCTTTACCATGCTTTTCAAAATTTTTTCTAAGGATTTACAATTTTCCAGTAATTTGTCGTCCAGGGTTTTAGAATTTTCTGCCAATTTATCTTCCTAACGCCCCTTTCAAGTTTTTAGAATCTTCTAAAGACTTAGAATTTTCTAACAATCTATCTTCTAAGGTTTTAGAATTCTCTTGTAATTTGTCCTCTAACGTTTTAGCATTTTCTACTAATTTATCTTCTAAGGCCTCATTCAAGTTTTTAAAATTTTCCTCCATTTGTTTTAATAGCATGCTCATATCCCCAGTACCAGAAATCTCAAACAAATAAGTATCGAGATCGTCACCTTCATTTATTAGGCCATCTCGTAGGCGTTGTATTAATTCACTTTTTGTCCCACTAATTTTTTAATACCTTTCCTCCAGTTTTTTTACATCAGTTACTTGTACTTCGGCCAAACTCACCGCTTTAAACATTGTCAGTCTATTTATTTTCCATTTCTAAGCAAATACACCTACAGCTGTCACCACTGTAAATTTATTATTTTCACACTCTCCTTCAGTTCAGTTCTTGGATTTATTTAAAAACACAGTCCAACTCACTAAAATTTATTTCCACTACTTTTATTTATATTCACAAAACTATTTACAATTTATGTTAAACACCTGATCTTTACTATACGACCATCGAATACTGAATGAATGCATCCTCAGAAAGAACTTCAAAGAGCCGCCGAGGCTAGACTAGAATTCTTCGAGAACTTATCAAAGCAAGCCGCAGACCTCGATGCGCCAGAAGAACATTTCGGGTTCCCCGAAATTTCGAATGAATGCCGATTCGACGAATTACCGGAGTAATTCTCGTCACAATACCAGAACGGACAGAGAAGCATCTAGATGGGCTATGAGGGTATAAGAAGTAAGGACAGACAGCAAGAGAGTGGAATTGAATCGATAGCATCACAGTGAGCATCTGTTCGGTATTAGTCACCGTTGTTGATAAGTCAAATGATTTGTTTGCTCGAATAAAGATGTTTATATTGAGTGTAAACATTTGTAATTGAACTCAAGGAAAAGTTTATAATAATATAATATATATGGTATATTCATTTATCCCGACTTGACCATACAATGTATGGCATCACACTCCCTCTAAGGCACTCTATGAGTGCCTTTAGGGGAAAATTTACTAAACCCCAGATATTCTAGATATCAAAAGGGTTTAGCTCTGTGGGAGCCCTTGCCAGGTTCTCAGGCCCGTGGTTGGAGTCGTAGTGGCAGTTTCCCATAAATTTCCTGACCGTCCGGGCTGTCCCTAACAAGACGGCTTTTTGCATTTGTTTGTAAAGATGTTTGTCCAGACCGAGGTATTTTAAATTGTTTAATAAATATTTTGGGACTAGTCCTGTTGTTGACATAACAATTGGTACAGTTCGTGTGTTGTTCATGTTCCACTGAGTCTTTATTTGAAATTGCAAATCTCTATATTTGGTTATTTTCTCAGCCTGTTTGATATTTATATTATTGTTGTTGGGAATTGCTATGTCAATTAAAGTTGTTTTCCGAGAGACTTTATCTACCAAAACTATATCTGGTCTATTGTGAGCAACAGACCGATCGGTCAGTATAGTGCGGTCCCAGTACAGCTTGTAGTTGTTGTTTTCTAAAACAGCTTCTGGTTTATATTTATAGTATGGTAATCTTACCGACTGTGATAATTCATGTTTCAGTGCTAATTCCTGGTGAAGTATTTTTGCCACAGCATCGTGTGGTTCTTTGTATTCAGTTGCAGCGAACGCTTGACAACCTCCTGTGATATGCTGGATAGATTCAGATGTTTGGCAACCGTACCTGCATCTATCGTTGTTAATGGAAGGGTCTTTAACGATGTACTTTAGGTAGTTCTTAGTTGGAATTACTTGATCTTGAATTGCCAATATAAAGCCTTCCGTTTCAGGGAACATATGACCAGAGATCAACCAGTAGTTCGACGCTGCACTTTCGACATAATCTTGGATGATGTCATTTATATGTCTTCCATGAAGGGGCTTCTCTTTCCATTTCAGCAGTTTCTGATCTGTGGTCTGGTGGTGTAATTGGACATGTTGTTGTGTCAGTCGCAGTGGTGTTGAGTCATCAACCTGGCACATGACTCTATGTAGATCAGAAAATTCTGCGAGTTTCTGGAAATGACTATATTCATTTTATTATTATTTTATTCGTAAAGTGTAACTCGTAAAACGAAAACCGTAAATTGTGTGTAAATAATAAATCGTAATAAATTGTAACTAATAAATTGTAATATCGTGTTATAACGCAATACGCTGCCAAAATAGGAACATTTCAAGAAATTATGATGCCGACAAAAATGGGTTTTCCCAAAAATACCAATCATGCTAAAAACAATTTCGAATCCATTCCGGAGATAGAAATTACACGTTAGCGTACCAGAAACAGACGGAGAAACATCGAGAACGACTATGAGGGTATAAAGGCGGCGACAAATAGAAGCATGGGTTCAGTAGATAGCATCGTATCGATCAACTGTTCGATTATGAAGCATTGTTGATGTAAATATCTGGATAAGTCAAACTTATTGTGACGTTTATATTTATAATATGTATTTAATCCACAGAAAATCTGTAATAGTATTTTTATATTTCAGGTTGAAAAAACTTGACTTAGCATCAACATTGTGTGAGTTCTATGCGTCAGGCAAGGATGAAATAAAAGCTGAGGAGGATGAATTTTACGATTTATTAACAGAGGTAATATTGATTAAATCTCGGTCATAAACAATTATATTTCACATCAGGCATTTCATTATTATTATGTATTGAATAACTAGCTAATTAAAAAAATGCTATAAAACAACCCTTGAATATTTTTTTATTATTAAAAATTACGTAATATGTCACTTTTTTCAGAGCAGACTTAACATATTCGAGTACTGTCAATATTTGGGTAAGGAACTGAATTGCAGTGAAATATTCACACCGATCATCACTGAAGAAGGTATATGTTACAGTTTCAATATCTTGGATAAACAAAATATTTTCAATGACATTACAAGGTAAGTTCATCACCATGGTTAATAATTCATATGCAAAGATGTTATCTAAATGGTAGTTGTAAAATCTGTAGTTTTTATTTGTAAATTTTTTGGATATATTACCACAATTACTGGCAAGTCTATATATTTCAAATACTCCAAATGTTTCAGGGTGTATTTCAAACCCCGGGCAAGAGACTATTTCACTCAACTGGAAGCTGCTTCCAATGAAATACCTTCAGCATGTAGCTCATTGGCTGCTTCCACCTATTAAGTGAGATACCCTGTTAGGGTGCTACTGTCTCTATTGCCGTCACTTTCTAGTCTTGCCACGAGATTTGTGCATTGCATTCTACTTCCAGAAGCACCCGCAGCCAATAAACTACATACTGCACGTAGCTCATTGGATGCCCTCTCTATTGCTCTCTCTTTCTAGCCTTGGTACGTTATTTGTGCAATGCAGGCTCCCTCCAGAATTACAAGCTCTATGAATGAATAAAGAGAAATTCATTTTCATGTTTTATGATTCTTCATTTCATAAAACGATGCGGAATCAAAGAGGTTAATTCTGTAGAGCACGTGAAGTAGCGAAATTCATGCAATATCAATAGAAAGAGAGAGAGAATAAGCGTGTCTTTCCTGATTGGTCAGTGTCAGTGGTGACGCCTGCTATGGGTAGGGTAGAGACATAGCAAGCGCTCCCTGATATTGTCTTTCTCTTTCTACTGTTATTACACTGCCACTTACAATAACGCCCATACCTAATTCACTCTACATATAAACTTCTTTGTGCGGAATACGTAAAACCTATCACTTGTTCTTCCTACTTTGGTTTATATAAGATTTGTTCCAACACGACGTAAACCCGATAAGGAACCGGTAATCGAATTGAGCGTAACATACATTGTAAACGGTAACTCGTTACCGCGTACGTCGTGTTTGCCCTAATTCTCTATCATATGTAGCCTTTTTTCAGGCCAGGATATCATTTATAATCTGACAAAAGGATAAAATAAAAAGATTAAGAACTAACAATTTTTCAGTGGCCCATGAAGTCCTTGTTTTTTTATGGCAATTTGACAGCTGGGCAATATTTACAACTTCTGCGGACATCCACTCGCCTCGACTTAAATGTAAAATCTCCTTTTTGCTAATAATTATCCATAGAAATTCATTAACATCTTCGGAATTAAACCAAATACACCTTTACAACTTTACCATACATACAGGAAAACACTAGAACTCCAAACGGTTTGGAATTGTTTCATAAATGCAGAATTTTGGTACCATAACTAACTTTCAGGAAGCAGAGTATATTAACAGTTGTTAACAGTTAGACTAAACGATATCTATGAATGCCTTCAAATCCAGATTAAAGCCCATGTCTCATAAATGGAATCATTCTTGGACATAAAAATACCAGGCCACATGTACGAGAGGATGAAACATGAAATCATCAAACATCCTTCTGATCCTCCCATTTCTTCATCATCTGATGTCTATATTTCCCTCGTCAAAGCAATCACTAAAATGAAAATAGCTTCATTAAAGCACAAGAGTAGAGCTGAAAACAATTTATCAGCAGAGTATATAAAGAATAGTCGACTAGTTGGACTAATTTGTCAAAGTTGATGGAAGTTCCTTTTAAATTTGTTGACAAAATAATGTCAAGACATTACTCGGCTGAACAATTCTCATACTTTTTTAAACACCTGACTAGTTACCAACATGTGTAAACAATGATTGTGTTTTTAGTGATTTGAATGTCTAGTGCGAGTTTTACAATGAAGTGCACTTACTCTTGGCAACTTTACAAGTTATGTAAAGGACGAGTAACAACTCATATATTTAAACACCAAGGCGTGATTATGGGGAACAGGTTGAGTGTGCCGCTTTAAAATGTGAAAGGAACTGTTAGTAAGATGTATTACTTGCGTAAATAGTTTATTTTGGGACCGAGTTGAATGATAAATGACTAAAACTACTCCAGCCAAGGTGACGCAACGATCGACCAAAAAAATAATAAAAAATCCACGGTATACGAGGACCGTCGAAGAATTACTAGAATGATCTGGAAATAATTTGTAGGGTAATATCATAATGATCGAAAATTATAATTTTTTAGAAAAAAAACTGTAACTAAAAAGTTATTGACAATCCAAACAATTTTAAATTTGACCTTGAATCAATTTCAGATATGGCCATTGGGAAAGACTTCCACCAAAGTCCGGCAACGTCAAATACTCAAAATTTCCATAAAAAAAACATTATTCGTTTTGTAGTCGCTTGGTTATCTATTGATAACCTGAAATATGAGTTTGACGAAATACCATATCAGAGTCAAGCTAATTTTACAAATGAGAATCCATGTTATAGGTACTTATAAAGCGTGAAAGCTTGCAATGTGTATAACTTAGTCAAAAGAAATTTTAGGTAAATAAAATTTAACAGCAAACCACTTCAGTAGCGATTGCTGCCAAATTTTCACAATTATTTCGAAAACATTTTTTTGATTCTTTTATTACAGAAAAACTAATCAAAGATCTCTTCAACAATGTTTCCGAAAATGCTTACCATTTTTGATAAAATTTTAAAAGATTTGTGACTTATCGATTTTGGCGGGTCATGAATCATGACACTTGTGACTTCCATCGGACAGCCACTGATCTGCTTATGCTATCACTTAAGTAATTGATGATTTACAAGTCTCAACTGGCAGAATTTGAATAACTCCTCGAAATAAATTATTTGAGTAGGCATTAAAAAATCCCAAAAACCTTTTTTTTGTATTTTGATCACTTGGAAAAATTTAGAGAATCAAAAATATTTCAAAACGAATGTTTATAAATCTTGATTGGAGCCTTTTTGAAAGCATAAAAACAGGTAAAAAGAATCCTGCCAGATATTTATAAATTAGTTATAATAAAAGCTGGAATGTTACTTTTTATCGTAATGATAAGTTTGTTATTTAAATTGCAATTCTTCAAAAACTACTTACCTGCCAGCACCCATCTTGAGTCCATATTGTTATAAACTCCGTGGGTTCAATTAATTAATTAAAAAAAAACTAATATTGACTTCATTTTCTAGAAACTTTTATTCACACTTAAACATCAAATAGTCTCAACAGCTGATTCTAATACAATAACATCGAAATCACAACAGATACTCTACTAACTACTGAAATTAATATCGCCTTTTATAGCGTACCCGAATTTTCTGGTAGTTCTACCTTTTGTTCGCACAGCGTCCAGATTGATAGTTCTTGCTCATTTTGAAGACTCTAGAAATTGATGTTTTTATTTTCTTTCGCCAGGGACGGAGTGGATAACTTTTATAACAATATAAACTGAGCATAAACTATCATTTCTACGAAAATTAATGTGCCACTCTTAACTATTAGACGAGGTTATAATTTTTGAGAAAAAAATCAGTTTATTTTTAGCACTTTTTCCAACTTGTATCAAAGAAAAATGCTCCAATTTTCATATTTTGCGAGTTTTTATTATTTAGATAAATCACTTGCTGTTAAATTCGTGTTAGTTATGGCCTGTAAACTAATACTTAAGTGAGAGTATTAAGCGTTTTGATGTCATTTAAAAATCTCTAATGACTGAGTTCTAATGGAGTCAATCTAGATGCAGAGAAAAGCAGAAAAATATTTAAGAAATCAGAACCTATAACTAAAAAGCTATTTATAGAAATAAATGTTATTAGGTACCTACCTAGGAAGTATGTAAACATTAAGCTCATTCAGTAACTGTCTAAAATCCTTCATTGCGTATCATCATTTGATTATTACCGACTTCCTCGATTCACCTAATGTTTACATTTTTTAACGTACCTATTTGTCATTTAAAGGTAGAAGTCGCTTATAAAAATGTTTTATTTTCAACCTCAGGTAGTTTTCAGTATGTATAACCTTAATAGACAGAACCAGGTAACATCGAAAGCCTCAACATTACACAATGATACTTTCTCATTTAAATTGACAGGTAAATCCGATGTACTAGTACGCGTTGACTTAATAAGCGCCTTATGCACTACGCCATGTGGACAATGATTAACTATAGATAATTCGTAAACCATCCTGTACATACGACTGCCCACGGGGTTAGAAACTCCAGGAGTCACCGTGGTGGGCTAGCAAATACTGTCAACAGGGGCTATGACACCTGTATAAGCAGCAGATATGATTTGCTTATGTTCACATCATACGAACCCTATGTATATACGACGGACCACTAAGTTCGTCCTATGCAGTGATATAACTAAACACATGGTTAAAGTTTGACGCACTGAATTTTTTTATTAGGCCGGAAGAATGTGTTAACCAAAAGCACCATAAAATCATTTAAATGCCTGGTATACATGTGGGAATACTGACTACCTATATGCATGTACTTAGCTTTCGCAATTAAAACTTCCAGTGCCTAAAATTGGAATGAGGAAATGATGTAATTTCGATGAAATTCGGCGAGTAAGTTGCACGTCGCAGAAAAGTATATGAAATCACCTAAGGATGGGAGTTATCGATTCATTAGGGAGGTCGATGCAAATTTGGAAGTTTCATTTGGTAACATCATTATTGATAACCTGGACAAATTGTAAGCACTTCCATTCACTAGAAGCTTAGGACCAGATATCCATTTCTAGTCGAACTTGGAATCTAGTTTGATAAAGAGCATTAAAAACATGAAAAAGCTGATAATATGAATGTGCTATGGATGAATCAGGATATCGAGTAAGTACTTAATGCAGGTTCATCGATATATTGACCCTTCATGACTTTTTCTTTGCAGACCCATGACTGAGAGTACTTATTTGAAGACGCGAGATGTAAGACCGACAGCTAGGATTTTCAAGAGAATCAGTACACAGAGGTTCCGAATCTGGAACCGTTCCGTGTAATTACTGTTCTCCCTTAACTCCTAGGACAGAATGTCACGATAAAATTTTTCAGGTTACTTCACCTGTTAGAGATATTGAATACTCTCTTCGAGGTGTCATTCCTTTGTACGAAAGACAATATATATTATATATAAATATAATATATATTGTTTCTGGTCGGGAACCTTCATCAGTTGCGCTTCCCACAATTGAATGTCCTCTCGAACACTTCTTTATGCATTTGATGCATTTCGTTAAATTTGAAGACGCGAGATATAAGACCGACATCTAGGATTTTCAAGAGAATCAGTACACAGAGGTTCCGAATCTGAAACCGTTCCGTGTAATTACTGTTCTCCCTTAACTTCCAGGACAGAATGTCACGATAAAATTTTTCAGGTTACTTCACCTGTCAGAGATATTGAATACTCTCTTCGAGGTGTCATTCCTTTGTACGCAAGACAATATATATTATATATAAATATAATATATATTGTTTCTGGTCGGGAACCTTCATCAGTTGCGCTTCCCACAATTGAATGTCCTCTCGAACACTTCTTTATGCATTTGATGCAATTTATTATTCGGGTAATTTTTTTATATGTTTTTCATTTATAAACATATTTTCTTCATGCAGAATTCAGTTACTCAAATACACACTTTTAACATCTACAGATATTATCACAAACAAATATAGATTAGAAGTTCAACCCAGAAGTTCAACCACGATTTTCTGAGTCCTGAATTTTGGAGTACTGAAAGGTTATATGAGGTACTTACAAAGCATGGAAAAAGCCTAGAATTTCCTAGAAGATTTTCCTGTGAAAATTAGATTTTGCAAACAAAACGACGACGACAGCATGTTAATAAAACGATAGGTTACCATCGATTTTTTTTCTCGATTTTTTTTTGGCAGGAGGGTAGTAAAGGGTCTAACGGTTAAAATCGAAAATTCTTGAATGATTTTCCGACCCCTTCCAACTATCAAAACTTTTTATCTTAAAATGATAAAAAAATTGGCATTACGCCTGCTAGGGACATTTCTGGTAAAACAGAATTAAATGAAAATTTTCCGCACAATTTTCCAAGTGAAAATTCTTTTATTTCCTAGGAGGCGTCTGTAATTTTTTTTGTCATTTAGATATAAATATGTTTGATTAATTTACTTGGGAATACTCATTCAAAATTAATAATTTTTCTTACATATTTATATATCGATTTCAATTCTTAGACCCATTACTACCTTCCTGCCAAAAAAATAAATAGTAACCTATCGTTTTATTAACATTGCAGTACTCAGAAAGTCGTCGCAGCACCTACTTTTTTTTATTTGCAAAATCTAATTTTCACAGGAAAATCCTCTAGGAAACTCTAGGCTTTTTCCATGCTTTGTAAATACCTCATATAATCTACTCCAGAAGGCAGGACTCAGAAAATTATGGTTGAACTTCTAATTCAGATCTCCCAGTCTAATACTGAAATTGATGCGTTGTGCTAAAAGATGTAATTTCTATCCTTTTTTGAGATTGTTGAAATCCTAATTTGTCGCAGAACTGAAGAACTCAAAACATTTTTTAAAATTTAAGTCATAAGAAATTTATCTTAACGAAAAAACAATAAAAACGGTAAAATTTTAAAGCTATTATAGTTATAGAAAATTATTATAGCAAATGTACATTTTTTATGTGTCACCAATAATTAGTTTACTAATTAACTAAATCAAGTTCAATGTTAGACATATCATCTTTAGGTTTATATGTTTTTTAGATTTCGATTTAATGTTATTTACACTATTTTTTTGCTTTTTGGTATTTTAAGTAAATGGGGTTACCCGTATAAAAATAATAAAAAAAATAAAATAAGTCGATCAACTTAATGATTGTAAATTCAAAACAAATTTACAATCAACACTAAAATTGTTTATACTTTTCCTGGGAATTTTCACACTGTCAAAATTAGGATATCTAAAATATTGTACCTAGCCATACAAATTTTCGGTCCAAATCCCTCAACAAACAATAGACAAAAACTTCTAAAAAAAATATTAAAAATGTTAAAATGCCAAAATGTCAAAAATCTTAACATTTCAAAAATGTCAAAAGTGTAAATAAATCAGAAATGCCAAAAATGTCAAAAACGTAAAAAATGCCAAAAATGTCAAAAACGTTACCAATTTAAAAATTGTAAAAAACAATTAAAATATAAAAAAAATAAGAAATGTTAAAAATGTCAAAAACTCCCCAAATGTAAATAATGTCAAAAATATCAAAAATGCCAAAAACGTTATAAATGTCAAAATTTTCAAAAATGTTAAAATGTTGAAAATCTCAAAAATTTCACAACTTAAAAATGTTAAAAATGGCAAAATTTTCAAAATTGTTAAAATGACTAAAATGTCATAAAAAATAAAAAATTTCGTAATTGTCAAAAATGCGAAAAAATATCAAATGTCAAAAATTTCAAGTGTCAAAAATGTTCATCAAATAAAAAATAACAAAAAATTTAAAACTTTTAAGGTTCAAAAATGTCAAAAGTTTAAATGTCAATATGTCATAAATCTCAAAAAAAAACATTTCCCAAATTTCCAATTTATCTAGGGATTGCCTAACATTTAAATTGTATGAGAAATTAATCACTTTATCACGAAACCCTAAGCTTCAATCTACATATCCATTTCATTACTTACCATAACCCAAAACATAAATAAAATTTGTTTTTTAAGGTAAGCCTACACCTGCCATCAAACATACCAGAAGTTCCAGAACATCACTTCCTTTTACCTCTCGATTCAAGAGTTAACGTCGCCATCAGTCCACGTGTAATCAAGACATCTGAAGCAGTGAAAAGATTTGACGTAACGAAAAGAGACTGCTATTTCGAGTCAGAGAGGAAACTTAAGTTTTTCCAATATTACACTCAAGAAAATTGCAGGATCGAATGCAGAAGCAATTATACATTGGCACATTGTGGATGCGTAGGATTTCATATGCCTAGTAAGCGAATCACAATTTGTCAGGAGGTAATTGGCAAATTTGTTTAAAAGGTGTATTCATGTAATTTGCAGGTACTCCCGGAACTCCAATTTGTTTATTGAAGAAAATCGAATGCGTTGAGGAAGCTGAATGTAAGTTATGATTATCATTTATTAGGGCTCCATGCATCATATGAACGGAAACCATTATAAATTATTAGACAGAAAGAAAAGAGAATATACTCTAAAGTTTAGAGGACAAAGCAAGAACCATTTTATTAATTTAAATTATAAAATTAAATAAATCATTTTTTAAAGCATATCATGTAATATACAAAATGAAAGGGTTCATCATATAGTACACAAATATATTTCATATTTTTAAAATTATTTGTTTGGAAGATATTAAGAAAAATATACAAAATTGAACCGAATCTTTCCTTTTATCTCCATAATAGTGCGCCTACAATTTTGAAAAAATAGGACACAGAGAGCCTAGGCCAAAGTTTACAGAAAAAGGAAAGCTACAATTTTACTAACAATTGTGGGAAGCAAATTATAGAAAAGTAAATGAAGAATAAAAACTTTTTTTTTTTTAACCGTCATGTAATTTTAAAGAAAACAGGATATTTAAGTTTACAGGTATAGCGAACATGCCGATGATTTTTTTGGAGGGACATATTAGGACATTAATTGTAAAATAAAAAACTAAAATTCACCTGGAGCATATAATGTATCACATGAAAAAGCTCGTCATGACAAATAAAACTATAGGAGGGTAAAACTACGGAAAGCACACTCTGTATATGAAAAAGTGTCTGTCAAAATGCATTAAATTATGGTGGCACTCATATAGCAAGAAGGTGGATTTTAAACAGCTCGCTAACGTTATTTTATTATCTCGTAGATATTTAAGAGAAATATATGTATTTTACAAATCCTTGGTTAAAAAAAGACAAAAGCTGAGGGGTAACATTAAGATTATTTTATATTTATTAACTGACATCATACCCTCTTCTACAGCAGCGCCATTCTGGTCACGTCGGGGACTTCTTATTTAATGCTTTTCAGCTGGATACTTTTTTAGTATAATCCCCATATAAGTTTGTCATCTGTAACTCTACTATCCGTAATGCAAACTAAAAATTGTTTTACAGAATTTTTCATATTGAAGTTGCACTTTTTAAATATTAACACCCTTTATATTAATAGATACTTAGATTCCTCAACTAATTTTAATTCTTTATGTAGCATAATTGTAATAACAATATAAGGTTTGGGTATTATTCGAAATTTTGTCTAAACGTTGAACAGGTCCATTTTTAACCGACTTCCAAAAAGGATGAGGTTTTCTATTCGGCGCGATTTTTTTGTATGTTACCTGATTTCTTCTTTTATTGTGAACAGATATAAATAATTAATTTTGTGTTTAATAGAGTGTACATCCGGATTGGTGAAATTTCATATTTAATAAATACATAAAAAATTAGTCGAGATTTAAATCAGTTGAGGGGAACGCAACTGATGAAGGTTCTCGACTAGAAATAATACATTGCCTTGCGTTCAATGGATTGAAAAATTTCGTAATGATAGTAACATTCAATATGGTATTAATTTTCTAGTGTTGTGTTTTGTTAATTATTTTCATCCTTTTAGTTAAACTTGAAAGTCGATTAATTTTTTTTTGTTCTCTGTAGCTTCAAGCTTGTTCGTCAATAAAACTAATAAGAATCTTTTTCAGTCAAATTTGCCACATACAACGAAAAACTATCGATAACGGAAAAAGATAAGGAAAATTATAAGCGAATGTCCAGATGCGATTGTCGTCCATCATGTTCAGATATATCTTACGAAATGGAATTATCTCAGAATGTTTTGAGGTGGAAACCCGTTAATAAGTTGTACGAAGAGTCCTACGATAAAGAGTACGTATTTCCATAAATATAAAGAGTTCAATACATATATGTTGGTTTCCGGAAATTCATCCGAGTAGTTGAAAACTGAGGTCCCTTGCGGGATTGATGATGAAATTACAACATTTCGGTAGAGTCACATCTGCCCTCATCAGATCATTTCGCATAATTCTCGTAAGCGTAAGCAAATTAACAACGTAACCATGGGTAAATGAGGTATGCTCTATCGACTGAACGCAAATTAAATTTCCGATTTAAACCAGAAGGGGCTTAAACAGACCGGAAGTCATTTTTTTCAAATAGAACATGTATACTTTTACAGTGTGTATGCATTCTACGTTAAAAATACATATCTTTTGTTTATTTTTGTTTGAATAAATGCAATTTTAGACGTTCACAGGTCAGATCATGAAAAAAAATCAAGAGTATGAACTCTTCATTCAACAATATTTGAAATAAAGCAATAACCATTTTCGGTATCTTCAGGAAGTACGTTTTTCTTCAATCGAGATCTGTACAGATGTTCCATGAAGAAGTACCAGGTTATTGGAAGATGTACCCCTTAGTGTGCGCCAAAAGATGTAATACCAGCAAAACTAGATGGATAGGAAAGTATGGACTCATTATTTCGCCACCTCGATCTTCAGACCTCACAGTACTGGATTATTATTTATAGGACAGAATAAATGTTTTATTCGAATCTTCATTTCCAAGGTACTTCAGAGGATTAAAAAGCATTTTTCAAAAAAAAATCAAAGATGTGTATTTTTCGAATGCGCAGTAAAAATATGCATGTACCACTTGCAGTTTGTATAAGTTTTACTTCCTATCTATGGGGCCTACCCCGTTTACCTACAGTTACGTTGGCTTTTTTAAGCTGGTGACATTTTATTGGGGGTGTGTTGTAGATTCTAAACACCCTGTATATTCCCCACATCTCACTAGACAACTAGAGATTGAGACCCCTAGTGCGATCTAGACTCTGAAACTCGTTTAATATTTTTCTAGTGAAGCTTGCGGAGTAGGCAGATTGAAACCTCGAGATCGATTTTTTAGACTCGGAAATATCTCTTTTATTAGTATTCTAGTGAGACTTGGAGAATAGCCAGATTGAGATCCCGAGTTAGAAACAGACCACATATCTGTTTTTCTACCTTTTTCGTGTTTTTTGATAATGGCTCCAAAGCAGCAGCCGAAACGTCGAGTAATTCGGAAATTTAGACGCAGTTCTCACCCGGAACCTAGCTTAGTTAGAAAGCAGGTATGAATTGATACCAAGGACAAGAAAATCTTCAATAACTTAAAAGATTAATGCCATTCAGCGTAAAGGTGAAATTAAAACACAAGAGAACTGTACATGTCATTATTTACCATTAGGTAAATGGTTTAAAGATGAGGTCAACAACCGCAAAATAGGAATAGAATGGAAGAACGAAATATTTTTTCAAAAGCTTTTTGTTTTAGCCTTAGGATGAATTCTATTAACGTAATCATTTGAATTTTACACTGAGCCGAGACAATTTGTCATTCTACTAATCATGAGATTTCAAATAAACAAAGCTATAGGACTTATTCAAAATTGAACTGTTAATATCACAATACAGTTATACAATCAAGTATAATTTCAATATTTTTTTCTTTATATTTTTAGTGTCCACTATTCTGTCCTGATGTTATTCTTCAAGAAAAATCAACTAGAAACCAAAGAAAGAAACGAATTATATGGTTTTTCTGACGTCATATCAAATTTTGGAGGAATTCTGGGATTATTCACTGGATTCTCAGTACTTTCATTCATGGAAATCATTTATTATCTTTCCCTAAGGTTATGGGGTAACCTCAAATTATATGGCAATTGGTGGGGCCCGAAGAACAACGTGCATTGCTAACTTCCAAATTTCCAACAAACATTTTTTAAATTGTAATTTATATATTCTGAAATAATTAAATCAAAAACAAAAAAGTGATTTTTTTAATTTACAATACCTTATCCTAATCATTTTTAAGAAATGTGTGTTTTTATGTGAGGTCAAAAAGTTCAATTTAATTTCCATTACCTTCCTGAGGAAATTCGAATTCCCTAGAGGATAGGTGTTTTCTCTCTTTCATAGTTTTTTATATATCAATTTTATACAATCAACCAAGTAACTTGAAAGTGAAATTCTTCAATCCTCATGTCGACCCCATTGGATACGCAGAGGTTACAGGTTCAATCCGGCTCCTTAACGGACCATGTTTACGGGGAGAGGGGCCCGTTTTGTTCAGCTATAATCTGAACATAATAGCGGGTACATCAATAACACTGTTCCAATAATAACAGTTTATTAATCTATAATAATCACAATCTATATCACAATCTTTTCTACATTTGTTGATTGAGTCATATTTTGCAACAGATTGTTCAAAAACTAATGTATCTTTTATTCTCTACATAATAGCGGGTACATCAATAACACTGTTCCAACAATAACAGTTTATTAATCTATAATAATCACAATCTATATCACAATCTTTTCTTCATACATTTGTTGAGTCGTACAATATTCTGCAACAGATTACTCTTCAACAATGTTCAAAAACTACAATGGCTGACTAACGCCATTGTTTTGTATCCCAAGAAAATTCTACTTCACATACTTTATGAATTTTCTGCCATTTACTTCGATGAGTTAATAACTAATACTGTTTTGTTCAACGATCTACATTCCCAAAATGCTTTATGACCTGATTGAAGCCCAATAACTAAAAAACTACAGTTAAAACTACACTAATTATCTGCAACTGTTATTTACGACATTTTCTTCTCTTCTCCTATATTACTATCGCGCTACTGCTTCGGCGCACACGTTTCCGTGCTACCTTATTGCTGCCAACTGAGTTACTACCAACTGACTAATAGTTAAATTGCTAGGTTGCGCTGTTACTAAACCAACCGTTAGAGTACGCCACTACGCATCTCTCTTTTGGTACTCAAGGTTCTTTAACCCTTTCAAGAGAAAACTTTGTCAGTTTCTCTACCAACGACGAATTTTGCGTTTGTATTATTTCAAAATGACTGGAAGAGGCAAAGGTGGCAAGGGTTTAGGAAAATGGGGCGCAAAACGTCATCGTAAAGTGCTACGTGATAATATCCAAGGTATAACAAAACCAGCCATAAGACGTTTAGCAAGACGTGGTGGTGTTAAACGTATATCAGGATTGATATACGAGGAAACTAGAGGTGTGCTTAAAGTATTCCTTGAAAATGTTATAAGAGATGCTGTCACATACACCGAACATGCCAAGAGGAAAACAGTCACAGCTATGGATGTTGTTTATGCATTGAAGAGACAAGAACGTACTTTGTATGGATTTGGCGGTTAATTAATATGTTGGTGTACAAAGGAAAAAACCATAACATGGTCATTCAAGCCATTCTAATGAAAAACATATCTGCCAAACCTTTTTGTTTGGAATACTTAAGTAATTAATTTTAGTCTGCATTTCATTATCTTTCACAGGTTGAGTAAATTGACAATATAGAGAGTGAAAAAATTGGTAACCCCACCGTTTCGGAATATTATTTTCTTCTACTACTAATCCGGTCTATGAGGAGAGAAATTGAAGGGACAACTGACTTAAAAAAATAGTTCATTGCAGCAAAATTTTGATAGCAGTGATGATGAACAAAATTTGGTATTTTCGGTTTTCTTAAAATTATTAATTTAGTTGCAAGAACAAAACAGTGACTTTAATGATTGACAATCTCAGCTGGATTTCTGATTTTCTAACCAGAAAGTATTCCTTGTAAATTTGAGTTCAGCCTCTCCGAAAAGAAAGAAAGAACAAAATGAGGTCATTTTCGCATAGGAAGAACCTATTTCAAACATACGTAAACACAGACCAAAAGTTGTTAAAACCACCATAATATTGGTCAATTTTAAAAGAGCACCGAAAAAACATTAAAAGCGAAAAATAAGTTACTGGAAAGAAGTAAAATACTTTCAATATTTCATAAAAAATGCAAGACAGAGAAATAAGACTTGAAAAAAATTAACAAACATAAAACTCTAGAATAAATAACCCATTCACTGTAAGGTGCCTACATACAAAGTAAGAAATGTTAGCAATGAAAGGTGTGCATTCTGTACAAATTAATTACCTACCTTTCTAGTATATTTTTGAAGTCGGTGCCAAACAACAATCAGGTTTGATGAAGTAGTGGATATGCAAGCAATGCAGGATGTTCATTTGGGTCTTCACGCCTCACAATGGTTTCTGAAAAATACAGATGAGTAATCGAACATCAAGCTAAGAGCAGTTTATGGAAACTGCCCGGAAGACTAGTTTTCTTATAGAAAAAGCTCTCTCGCGTAGCAGGATTAACTGAGAGAAAGTAGGTCTACGGATTTGTTAATCAGTTTTATTGTATAATATGTTTGGGTGTAATTTGTATGATACGTAGGTGTGTGATGAGACGTTTCCAGTTTGTCTAATATTGGTAGGCTTGACTTTTCTCTCAATGTCAATTGACTTTGAAGTTTCCTTTTTGAATTTCATTTGTCAGGAGCTTTTGCCATGATACCGCTATCTCTTCCTTGTTAAACAACATGCAGACACTTTCTTTAATTTTCCTTTTTATGGTCTCTTCTTCTTCAAGCATTTTGCGTACATCATTATCCGTGAGTACACGGTTTGCCAATCTTGATCTGTCTATATGTCTTCTTGAGACGTTGTATTGGTGTGTTTTTTTTTAATTTGGCGAGATCTTGATGTTTCACCGGAGTATGTACAGCGTAAATTTGTGCACTCCTTGCCTGCAAGGTTTCCAATTTAAATAAAGTGATTTAGGGACTGCAGTTCAATGAACCTTCAATGATATCTTTGAAACGGTTGAATCAATATGAATATTTTAAATTGTATTCTATAAAGATATATTCCGACTTTTTTAATTTAGCTGAATTCAGTTTTTTTAAGAATAAATTATAAATTGTAATATATTAAGGTGAATTCATACACATAAATAAAGACAAAAGTCCATAAATATCAAAGTAATTATCATATAAATACATTTCCAAATTTAAATGTCAAGATATGTCAGAAAATAGTTATTGATCGTACAGAGTGCTTAAACTCTTTTCATTTTTGATTCATTTGATATTTATTTTCTAACATTTGATGTGCAGAGGTTTCGTAACGATCATCCGGTAACATCATTAACATTCGTTAGCTATCAACACATCTCTTTGTTTCCAATAATTGAACAGTGCTTTTATCCAATTCTGTTAACAGGTGAATTACAGATATTGCAAAAACACCGTAAACATTATTATGTCAGTAGCCAAACTCATTCAACAAAACATATTTATGTGATTTTATTGTTGACCAGAATACAGGACTTTATTCAAAACTTTACGACTATAAAGAAGTGGTAATAAATATATCAAAAAAATTATCGCAGAATAACCCAAATTAACAATCGAAACCAATTACTTTAAAATATGTCGTAATTTATCGTCGTTTTTGCCGTACGCCCAACCCAACACTGCTCGCGGTTGATAAATGTAATTGGAAGTTGAACTCAACTCAAAGACTCGAAACATTAATTCAGGAATATCTTAATTTTACAACAAAATCGGTCGTTTGGTCACATTCGCTCTATTCGCTACACGGCACCCAACAAAATTTTGCTCCTCTATAATTCTTGATGAGTTATAAACTGACAGAAGTATTTCTAAATCTATCCAAAAAAATGTATAGTGAATAATAACTTCATTAAATATAAGACGTGATTCTTCATTGTTGCTCAATAAGGAATGTACTTGTGGTGTTTTGTTGAAAAAATTTAGTGATAATGGAACTTGAAAGCGGGAAATCCAAAAACAACAAGGATAAATCGCAAAAAGCTTTGATGGACTATTTCAGAGAATATTGTGGATACACAGGGATACATGGTTTCATTTATATTGGAGAAGATAGAACCACTCTTGAGAAGTAAGTTAAATAAATAATCTTAACATCTAATAAATATTTTCATTTTAATTAATGTAACTCCACAGTGACAATATTTTAAAATATAAATCTTTATCTAACAAATATATCAATATCATATTATATTATTATTTTTTACACTTATACAGGATAATCAGTGATTTCAAACAAGTTTCAACACCCAACACTTTAAACAATATGAATAACGAGGTTAACCTCAAAAACAAAATGTAAACAAACCGCGCTGTTGGGTGCTGGACACTAAAGTTCCATAAATAAGTATATCATCGGAGTTAGGCCATTGCATACAATGCCTATATTTACGTCTTATTGGTTACAATGCAAAGAAGTTTGGCATCGGTAAGTATTTGTATACTATTTTCCGGCAAACATGTTTCAACCTTTTGTTGGTGATGTCATACATCTCGCTGCCATGTTGCTAGAAGTCAATCCCGATCTCTATGGCGTACGTAAACGTTTAATGTCGATATCCGCTGTAAAAATCGCGCCTTGAACAAGACGAGCGACGAAAGGGTTTGGTCACTATTAGGTAAATGCCGGTAAAAGGGTGAATTCACCTGGCAGCATACATCAAAGAGCTGCCTTTTCTCGAGACCTTGAAAATTTTCCAAGTGTGGTCATCTCTGGTACGTATTCACGACTCGTAGGGCTTCTCGTGAAACCTCCTTTGGACCCCTTCTTGAAATGCAAGGAAAATCCAAATGTTTTTCGTTTATTACTCTTCTACCTACTTCTACACGATGCAAAACAGGGCATGTGACGATAACCGTCATGTGCATTCAAGAAAACCTGTTCCAACCAAGTTACGACGGTTCAGTAAACGATTCATCACGGTGTTCCAATCATAAGCAGTAGAAACTGTCAATAAATTAAGGTTATGGAACGTAGGTCGCAGAGTTCGGACCACAAACATGTCAGAAAACCGTTCCCACTAATATTTTTTGTGACTATACAATGGTAGTACGTTGAATAGTGCTAAACTTCGCAGTTGCGCACAAATTCAATGCAGGCGATTTCGTGACAGTTTCATGGCGGTACGGAAACTGCAGGTGGGAACAAATCTTATCTATCCTTTGTTTTTACTTGGATACCGACAACAATTTCAATTGATGAACAGTACCGTTTATAGTCATTTATGCGGATAGCAAGGGTACATTTATTTTTACTTGGAAATTCACTAGGAACATAAGGTTCGTCAAAGTATTCAAACGCCTCCTAACCCCTCATTAAAATATATTAAACATTTGTAAAAATTTAATAAAATACATAGTTGACGGAGAAAATTTAGAACTACAGGGTGGAGAAAAACTACCTTTTTATAACATGTAAGTTTTTGCAGTTTAATATCCTCCAGAGTATTGTGAGGCGGTTCGTATATTTGTTTAATATAAAAAAATTGCAGCACGGATGTTTGGACACTGGTTTGGACAGAGTGACTCATTATAGCAAAAATATAATAATATATACCCTCTCTAGCTATATTTATGGCTCGCACTATATATTACATGAAGGACATCAAAATGCGCGGATGCGGAGATTAACGGAGGCGAAAGTGAACAAAAATTATTAAGAAATAAACAAGTCAAAAAGTCTTTATTCAAAATAGGTATATACTATGAACCTATAGTGCATTTTCTTATAGAAATTGTACTAGTAATCAAAATTAAGAAGTGGCAGATTATATTTTACCAACAACAGTTTTGCAGCCTTGTCACCTTCCAATCGATTTCATAGGGATTCATAAATTAAACCAGCTTCAGTAAATAATAAATTGGTACTGAACGCTAGCTACGCCACTGTGTATAGGACTACCTGTCCCCTATCCACGTTATCTAAGGCTGAAATAACAATTGTCTTCAATTATCAATTTAAATATGTTGGCTAAGGATGGATTTGTCCCACATATAAATATACCAACAAGGGTAGATAACATGGAAATGTTATCTACCCTTGTTGGATCTATTGTTGGATCTATTGTTGTAGAGGAGTCTACAACAATAGATATACCATATCCACATACATAAATAAACAAACGGATCACTATCCCCTAATTTATAATATTCGATTTCAAAACGAAAAGCGTCCAGAAATTCAAAATCAGAAACTCATCAAAAAGTTGCATGAAGACTTGCATTGGATAAAATAAAAAATCAAGTATACGCTGCACATGAACCTCAATCTGCGGTAAATGTAGATATATTTTACGTGCAGTTCACAGCCATTATTAATTAATTAACTACAGAGGTGAAAATAACAACGAAGGCACAAAAATTAAAACCGTGGATGACCTGTTCTAACAGCCATTTGAAAACGTGACATCCTTAAACAGAAACTCTTAAAAAATATAACATTAGAAGAAGTATATAAGAACATAAGAAGTATAGAATGAACTCAGAAAAAAAACTACTATTATGAAAATACAATAAAGGATTGTAACTCAAACTATAAGAAAACTCGAGAAGTAATAAATGAGGTTACAAATATTCCACCAAACGTACAATAAATAAAGTCACTAAGTCGATAACAAAATAATTAGCAACTCAAAACAAATAGCAAATCATTTCAATGACTTTTTTGTAGAAATTGGGAAGAAAATGGCAATCAAAATTACTAAAAACAATATAGAAATAAAAGCAATGAAAAGTAATCAATATACCAACGCTATGTTTTTGACTCGCAACTGACTATTTAGAAATTGATGACATAATATCTACGCTAAAAATCTTCACATCCCCAGGGCCTGATAAGATTAGTATAAAAATAATTAAATTAGCCAAAATAGAATATCTCTAAACCGCTTACTCTCATAATTAACCTAATTTTTCAGACATCAAGCATCCTATAATAATTAAAAAAATGTTTTGTTATGCCTATATACAGGGCATAAATAAATAAGCGCGAAGGATTTCAAGATGTTCAAAATGTTGAAATCTTAACATTTTTTTTAAAGCTTTTTAGTTCAATTTTGGAGCATTAATGCCTCTTAGAAGTCTTCATAATAAGATCATAGAAACGGTCATGAAAATCTACAGAATAGTTGTTACCTTTTCTGGGGTCACATGTTCTTTCTGCCCCTACAACTAACCTTTTTTTCAGTACGCCCCTGGCAATTGACAAAAATTGCAAACGAATTTGCAATCATTTTTATTTCATGCGTTTTTTTGTACCACTGTTTTTGTGCAAAAAAAAATGATCATTTTCATGTGTACCGTAGAAACAAACAATCCTTATGTTATTTATTTATCTAGTAGGCGGCTGCCAAATTAATTCCTCTCAAAGAAAACTTTAACTCAATTGTAGTTAGTTTAATCTCGTTGATTTTTACTGACACACGGTAATCGTTGTACGTAACTTCTCGCTAAGTTTAATCAATATGGCGGTTTATTCAGACGCAGAAATGGCTGACATGCATTTCGTATACAGTCTCTCTAATGGTAATTCTTTAGAAGCTCCGAGAAGATATGCTGCAATGTATCCTCAACGTGTAGCCCCTCATCACGCTCTGTTTGAAGAACTTCATCAACGACTAAGAGAAACATGTAGCTTCAAACCGAGAAAACATGATTGCGGTAGCCATCGGGATATTAGAACACTAGAATCATATGACAGTACTTGCCATCTTAAAGGAACAGCTGTTATATTCATATCATGTACAATGGAGTCCAGGCACTGTTACCTCGTGATTTCCCTAACCGTCTCGAATTTTCGTTTTGGATGCTAGATATAATTGGACAACACCCAGAATTTCTTGAGCATATTTTATTCACGTATGAAGCAAGTTTTTCAACGGAAGCTATTGTTTATAGCCACCTTAACCACATATGGGCCGAAGAAAATCCTTATGCTATCGTTGAAGCTCACCACCTGAAACGATTTTCTTTAAACGTTTAGATTGAAACTATTGGTGTCAGACCGGAAATATCGTTTATGCACGATGGTGCTCCTGCCCATTTTAGGATGAGAGCACATCAATATTTGAAGGAAACATATCCAGATCACAGGATAGGTCAACATAGACCTTAATTTTGGTCAGCTCGTTCGCCTTATTTAAATCTGATATACTTTTCAACTTGTGGACATTTAAAAACGTTGGTTTATAGTGGACTTCTTTGTAATGGCTGAAGGTGTCCATTTTGAGCACTTAATTTGATCTATTCATTTTCAAAGTTGGGTAAACTAGTTTTATTAATAATTTTGAAATAAAAATAACATAATGCATTACAGAAGGATTGTTTGTTTTTATTGCACCCACGAAATTGATCATTTTTTTACACAAAAAAAGTGGCAGTTACGAAAAAAGATTGCAAATTCATAAGAGATTCAGTTACATTTTTTGCTAGGGGCGTACTGTAAGAGTACAAAGAACACTTGACCCCAAAAAAAGTACCACCCTGCAGATTTCCATGACAGTTTCTATGATCTTATTATGCAGACTTCATAGAGACATTAATGGTCCAAAATTGAACTAAATATCCCGAAATTTAATAGTCAGAAGAAAAAACTGAGGAAATGTGAAGAATTCAACACCTTGTACATCATAAACTGATTCGAGTAAGCAAATCTTGAAATTTATCGCACTTATTTATTTACACCCTGTATAATTTGTATTATATGTATAATAGGATCATTATCTAATTTTATCTAGCACCTGGTCACAGAGAATCATGTCCCGTTCTAGATACAATATTAATATAGAAATATTTTTTGCAGAATATGGTGGATACTATCGTTATTGTTTTCCATTATGTTGTGCGCGATGATGATTTTCGAAATATTCCTAAAGTACGTTAATTATCCCGTCCTGGTGACTTTTTCGATGAAAGAAACGCATCTTCAAGAAATCCCTTTTCCAGCATTGACCATATGTTCCAGAGCGAAGTTTGCACAAAAGGTTTTCAACGTGACAGAAATAATTTTGAAGAACAACACGAACAAAATTTCGAAAGAGGAGTAAGTATATAACGTTTTAACTATTTCTGCTATTATGGATTCTCAGCTAAATAAATGAGTCATCACGAATCTCAGGTTAGAAACCTTGGTGATAATTCTGTAAACTATTAGTTCATATACTTGACAGGTAATGTAGAAAGAAAGTCACTGAAAAGTGAAATTTCAACCCATATTTAAAAAGATTTTATAAACTTGACTTGTATGTAAGCACCTCAGTGGCGGATACGACCAAGTGGTACCTCCTTAAGCTTAGTAAAAATTGAAAAAAAATAATTGAAAACACTAGACAGCCGATAAATAATATGAAAGGATTACGTTAGATAATCCTAAACTTATTTATTATCAGAATTTTAGGCAAGGCGCAAATTGAGACAGGTATAGCGAGTGACATGAGCACAGCGCGATCTTTTGTAAGGGAACATCCATAAATTACGTAAGATATTTTAGGGTGGGTGGGTGTCTTCTAATATCTTACGAAATCTTACATGGGAGTAGGTAGGTTTTTTCAGAAATTATTCCTTTTATTTGACGAACTTAACTATAGAGAAATTTAAATTCTACTTAATGAGCATTTTGCAAATATAAATAATTGTGTTCACAGTATGCCTTGTGTCTGTGGGAAAATATATACCGGTGAAACCTATCCAATTAAAAAACGAACACCAATACAAAATTTCAAGAAGATACATAGGCAGATAGGGACAGATAATTCATACAGTAACTGATAATGGGATACACAAAATGAACTGGGTCAAGACACATAATTTATATTTAAAAAACACCCGCCTTCAAGAGAATCAAAACGAAAACTCTTAACATGTAAATTTAGATCTATAATTATGTGATACATATTTTGACATTTTACAGACTTTGCCATTATTTTTTCGATTTAATGTAAAATAGTTTTACAGAATTCCGTTGTGAGATCGGGAAAGCAGATGTTGCAGCCCTGTACTCCATTTGACCTTGTGTTCTAGCTAATTGTATTGTCTGTTTCATTTCCCATATTTATAACAATTTATCTTGTACAGTTGGTGAAAATACTATTCGATAAAGATCATCTGCTGCACGCGAAAGACTTTCAAAATATAACAACTGAAACTCAGAAAGGACTTAGTGATCGACATGTAGTCCGGAATCATCGTTAACAATACATTTGATAAGCTGGCAAACCAACAAGTCAGGAAGAAGAAACCACAACAGCTTAATCTATATTCTTTTATTCTGACAGTCAAAAAACTTAAGCAACATTCCTATAAATATCTATAGCAAAACTTCTTAGTTTACAAAGTTATACACTGGAAAGACGAAATTTGCTTTGGAATCCATAGCTGAGGAGCAACTCACGAGTATGAACAGTTGGTAAAAACACTATTCGACAAAGCAAAGAAAATCTGCAACACATCAGAGGTTTTCAGAATTCAACAACTGAAACTCACAAGGGACATATATTATGGAATCCTCTTTAACAAATCATTTCAGAAGCTTAACAAACCAACAAAGCAAGGAAGAAAAAACACAACAGCTTACACTATATTATCTTACTTCAAAGACTTGTCCAAAAAGCTTAAGCAACATTCTTATAACACCATAAATATCTACAACATAACTTGTTAATTTAGAAGGTTGTGCACTGAAGAGACTAAATGTGTTTTGGTGAAGATAGCCAACTCTACTGGGTTAGCCAAACACGCATGGATCACAACATATCCTACATTCGGCCCAGGTAACCAACAATGAGTACAAAAGAAAAATTATAGGCACATCACGATAATTCCCAATGCTACCATTATCTGCAAACGAAGTGACAAAATTTGAAGCAAATGCAGAGTACGTCAACTAGGGACGTTAGTTTGATTACATCATGGATAGGTATCATCTAATTTTTCCATCGTGCACTTGATAACAGATCAAAAATAATGTGACATGAAATAAATTCAATATATTAGAAGGAGAATCCGGTCATCCAACTACATTGTCATCCACCTTCAAAGTAACTTAAGAATGACATTATTTTATAGTTTACCGCCATGTAGCCATTTCTCCCTTAATTTTTCGTATAACATGCCTTTTACCATTTCATAAGCATTTCGTAGTACACGTATATAAATATACATTAACGTGGTGTTTATTAATTACTACTTTTCCCCGTTGGGGTAATAATAAATTTGGGTTGGGTTTTGTTTACTGATCTTTTTTGATCCCAAGTTAATTACATTTAGTTGAAAATTAGTTGCAGCAATTACATGTTCTGTGAGCCGCTTAAAAACCGGATCAATTAGTCGGAATAATTTAGATACAAGAATATACAATATACGAGGTTGACTAAAAATCCGGACCACAGTAATAATAAAACATTTTTAAAAAAATATATAACCGACTTCTACCTATAACTAAAAAGCTAAAAATAATTAAAACAATATACAACTTTAGCAAATAAATAACAAATTCAATGTTGTTAGGTACCTACCCAGGAAGTAAAAAATGTAAACATTAAAAGGTGCTCATTCTGTACAAATTAATTACCTACCAATCTAGTATATTTTGAAGCCGATGCCAAGCAAATCTAAAATCTTTCATTGCGTACTTATCTACTAATTCATCAAACTTGATTGTTGCTTGGCACAGACTTCAAAAATATACTAGATTGGTAGGTAATTAATTTTTACAGAATGAGCACCTTTTAATGTTTACATTTTTTACTTCCTGGGTAGGTACCTAACAACATTGAATGTGTCATTTATTTGCTAGAGTTGTATTTTGTTATAATTATTTTTAGCTTTTTAGTTATAGGTAGAAGTCGGTTATATTTTTTAAAAAAATCTTTTATTTTCAACTTTTTAGTTTTTTGAACTCAGGTAGTTTTCATTCTTTATTTTTTATTTTGTATGTATAACCTTAGTAGACAGAACCAGGTAACATCGAAAGCCTTAACATTACACAATGATACGTTTTCATTTAAATTGACAGGTAAATCTTTACGAACAAAATATACTAGTACGCGTAGACTTAATAAGCCTAAAATATATTTATGCCTTATGGACTACGCCATGTAATCTTTTTTCAACTTTTTTGACAACCCTGTGTAACTATAGATAATTCCACTCCAACCTATGTACCAACCATCCTGTACATACGACTACCCACGGACAAGCATAAATTTGTTAGCTGCCTTCTGTAAACTATAGGACGAAGTAGAATATGGCTACCCCATAAATTATTTCATTTTTCACATTTTATATTAACGCCCTGTGTAACATTAATTCCTCTCCACACTTCATGCAACTTCTTATGGGCTATAAAAGA
Source organism: Octodonta nipae (assembly GCA_034190945.1). Classification (NCBI taxonomy): domain Eukaryota; kingdom Metazoa; phylum Arthropoda; class Insecta; order Coleoptera; family Chrysomelidae; genus Octodonta; species Octodonta nipae. The sequence continues at coordinate 119,021,795 of CM067220.1, forward strand.
AATAATTTTTAATTACACTGTATAAATATAATTAAACTCCAGCATATATTTCAATGATCCTGTATATGATTTGCTTATGTCCACATCATAAAACAGTTATTTAGTCACCCTATATAATTTTAATTTCACATTTTTTCCAACATTTTTATACCACCAAACGTCCAGTCCACCCTGTATTCCAACCATCCTGTATATACAGGTGCCTACGTACCACTATCATTCTAGTCTGTCCTATATTTCAACCTTCATATAAATGCAACTCCTTCTATCACTTTACTTTGTGATTTTGTTTGCTATAACTAAACACCCTGTTTATAAACGCACCAAATAGCAGTTTAAAGTTTGACATGTGTTGTCACTGAATTTTCTATTAGGACGGGAGAATGTGACAACCAAAAGCACCGTCTTCGCAAAATGGAAAAATTTGCATTTAAATAGGTATTTGCCTGGTACACAAACAACACGAGCTTGGTACTCATTGATTTAAGAGGCCGAAAATACTATGCTTTACTACCTACATGCTTGAGATGTACATAGAAAATTTTCAAATTCGCAATTAAAACTTCCAGTGCCTAAAATTATGGCACTATTACTTTGGAATTGAAATATAAATATATAATATAGGAAATTATGTCATTTCGATGAAATTTTTGATAAGAATTTTGGAATTTTCGGCGATTTTCTGCAAATCTGCAGTTGCACGTCGCAGAAAAGTATATGAAATCACCTAAGGATCTTCCTTAATAGATTAAACGTTAAAAAACTATAAACATCCATAAAATATTAGGGATATTGGTCGATTTCCATGCACTCATTCGTGTGTTCATTCACAAATTTTATCACTTTACCAATAGAATTCTTTTTCAAAATTTGAAGTTTCCCCAATCCGGATATATACTCTATTAAACAAGATATTCATACAAAAGGGTGCACCACAGGAGAAGAAATCAGGTAACATACATACAAAAAAAAAGCAAAAAAAAATACGCGACGAATTGATAACCTCCTCCTTTTTAAAAGTCGGTTAAAAAGATATCCTGCCATCAGATTCCTACCGGGGTTATGTACCTGTTGTTAATGATTTGTTTCCACAATTCCATGCTAGTTTTACGTCGGCCCATAAGTAGTTGTTATGGAAAGGACCCCGCACTATTCTTACGAAAGATGGGTTTCGGCTAATTTTTTTGAAATTTTGCCGATTAATAGTCCTGTACTGGTAGATCAAAAGTCTCCAGGGGCTCAAACTCTGAAAGTCTTTTGTTTTCGAGATACAGCCCCAAAGATGAATTTTTAATCCCTTATGAGATATAGCGAAAAAGTGGCTTTCGGCTAATGTTTTTGAACTTTGCTATTTGCTAGTTCTGTACCAGCTGGTCAAAAGTCTTCGTAGGCTCAAACTTGAAAATCGTCTTTATGACGTGTAGCGAGAATGTGGCTTTTGACTATTTTTTTAAACTTTGCCATTTGATAGTTCTGTGCTGGTATGTTAAGAGTCTCTATGGGATGAAACTCTGAAAGTATTTTGTTTTCGAGATACAGCCTCCCAAAGTTATTTTTTTTACCCCTCATGAGGTGTAGCGAGAAAGTGGCTTCGGCTATTTTTTTTAAACTTTGTCATTTGCTAGTTTTGTTCTGGTACACCAAGAGTCTTCATGGGCTCAAACTCTGAAAGTCTTTTGTTTTCGAGATACAACCCCTCAAAGTTATTTTTTTTACCCTTATGAGATGTAGCGAGAAAGTGGCTTTCGGCTATTGTTTTTGAAATTTTGCCATTTGCTAGTTCTGTATTGGCTGATCAAAAGTCTCATGCGCTCAAACTCTAAAAGTCTTTTGTTTTCGAGATACAGCCCCCCAAAGTTGATTCTTTGACCCCTTATGAGGTTTAGAGACAACGTGGCTTTTTTCAAATTTGCCATTTGATAGTTCTGTATTGGTAGATTAAGAGTGGGCTCAAAACTCTGAAAGCCTCTTGTTTTCGAGTGTTGATTTTTTTTGCGAGCTTTATAACTACAATATAGCAACGACACTACATATATATAAATAACAGACACAAAAAAATATGTGTTTATATTTGTTTTTTAGAAGTGCTAATACGTTATTCTTACTAATATAATGTATCCGGGACTTAGAATAAAGATCGCAACATGTACAAGTAATGCGATTCCATTTGACATGATTTTCATAGTCTATAATTTCCACATGATTTTCAGCACATCAGCAGTTACATAAGCTAAAAATAGCTACTCATCACTTCAATATAATCGATTCTCAAGAATCTCGTCCCAAGATTTTCTATTAATCTGAAATTGTTGATCATAATCTCTTACTAGCTTGTCTCAAGTAGTCCACGCAACGAACAGGAAAATCAAATAGATGGATTCACTGCATACCGTTTCTTCGTTTTAAGTTATCTACCTCTATTCTCACTTGAACAAGCTATTTAAGATTAGTGATGGGCATAATGGAATCATATTAATAATCGATTATTACAACTCATATTAATAATCGAATGATCGCTGGAATAACCCATCAGTCGGATTCTAACGATTCTCGCTTGTTTTATTCTCAAATCCTTAACTGTTGCTAGGTGTCAGCAGCTGCCCTGTGTGTGAACATTTAAGTGTAGATAAAATTATACTATTACAGTTCTCCTAAAGATTCATTTGATTTAAAATTTATTTGTGATGGAACTGTTATTAATAATTCAAAGAACAGTATAATGTTCTTTAATCTACATTAACAGCCAATTTCTCATATTACTTCGCATTGCAATAATTGCACCGTACCATGAAAATACAGTATTTACATAATTCTTTCTAATGAAAGACATAAACAAGCGACTGCATAACAGCGAGAAAAGCATTACTCGATTCCCAAGGAAATGATCCGGATTATAATAACTCGAATGCAGGATTGCTCGTCCTTGTCGCTCATCATTCGGTAAATGTTTCGAGTTAAATATTCGATTATTTTTCATTCGAATACTTCAATTCCATAATCGGAATACTCGAATGATTTCCATAATCGAATAATTGATTATATTTCATTCGAATGATCTCATCACTATTTAAGATAGATCCAACTAAAGATTAACTGTATGAGATAAATACATTAAAAAGTTAATCAAATAGCCAAAGTTCCAAAAAAATTAGCCACTTGCTTGGTATACCACATAAGGGGTAAAAAAATCTAAATTTGAAAGATATTTATGATGAAAATTTTACATTTTCATTGATGTTTATCATGTTTTGCACATATTTTACTGATTTTCAGAATATATTTTTGTAGAACACAATTTAAAATATTCAAATTGATTCAGCTGTTTTAGAGAAAAGAGTGAATATTGATTGTAATTCATTACCGTAAATCTCACGTAATAGAAAATTATATACCATCCTGTAATATTCCTTAAGAGCCGTTTTTGAATAATCACTGCGCATACATAACAAAGATGCCGACGAACTGATAACCTCCTCCTTTTGTTAAATTAATCTCAATCTTAAACTTCAAGATATGTCATAAAAGTACATCGTGAACGGTTTTCATTTTGATACATTTGAAGTCAGTTTCTTTTTGAAAAGAAATACTTTTATGAGGCCTACAGTAGTGTGAAATGGCAAAAAATATTCAATTAGTTTATCGTATCGAAAAATTGTTATATCGGGAACCTTTTCTATACGGTATACGGTTGTAGGTGTGTGTGTGTGTGTGCGCTCGCCTGTAAGTATCGAAATTCGAGCAGCAAGCAATGTGCGGGCTTGAAATGTAGGAAAAGTAAAATAGGTGGGTTCAAAAATCTTAAAATAAATGTGATACTGGGTGGTACATTAGCAGTTGCATACACAGGATGGTTGAAATATAACATGGAATAGAATTTAAGTTATACATTGTGATTCAAAAATTGTTGTACTGAGTGGCACATAAGTAGTTGTCTATATAAGGTGGTTGAAATAAGGGTCGAGTAGAATTGCAATTATACAGAGTGGATCAAAAAATGTTAAAAAGAGTTAAATAAGCAGTTAGGATATTTGAATTATAAGGCGGAGTTAAAGTTATACAGAAGCGTTAAAAACCTTAGAAACACTTATACAGGAGAATTAAAATATAAGGTGGAGTAGAATTTTAATTATACAGGGTAGTGCAAAAATATTATATATTGATGAGCTTATGTACTTGCGTATACAAGGTGGTTGAACACGTGGTTGAAATAGGGCTCGGGTAAAATTATCGTTTACAAGGTGGATCAAAATTGTGTTGTATTAGCATAAGCAGATTGGATATTTGAATTCTAAGGCGGAGTATAATTATAGATATAGAGATGTATTCAAAAGATCTTAGAAGCACTTGTATATACTGGGTGGTTGAAATAAAGGGTAGAGTAAAATTATAGTTATGAAAGGTGGTTAAAAAATGTGAGAAATTTTTCTATATAGATCATTAGAAGTTGCATATATGGAATATTTGAAATATGGTATACAGGATGATTCAAATAATAGTAGAAACAGTCAATATGGTGGAGAGAATTTATACTTATACAGGCTGGTTTAAAAAATATCGGCGGTTGCAATATCATGTGGAGTTGAGTTATAGTCTTACAGGGTGGTTTAGAAAATGTGGTAGGTAATGAATACAACAACTTATGGAAGTTCATTCCTGACGGGGTTCCCATATCGCACTTTTTTTTCATAAATTATAAAATGTAACATATTAAGGTGAATTCAGAGGTCATTCCACGAAGGTGAGAAAATCTCACATAAATATCTCAAATTTAAAAGTCAAGATATGTTGGAAAATAGTGATTTATTGAAAAGGGTTTTTAAACTGTTTTCATTTTGAGTAAGTTGAAGTCGGTTCTTTTTTAAATATAAATTATTTCGATATTTGCATTATTGTGTTTACTTCGTATCTACATTTGTCTTAGCTGTTCCAACTTTAAACTATTTATATGTTTTATATATGGTGGGTTTTTAGGGATCATTTAGAATCCTAGTGTCATCCCGACACTGACAAGATACATAGTGACCCTTCCTCACATTATTTATGATAATAGTCTTCCATTTCATTTTATATTATAACACTTTTCATCCCAGACTTTTACAGAAACAGTATAATAGTTTACTATAGCAGATAGTGAATTCATAAATCGTAGATTACAAATCGTAAATCATAAAATATTTCTAAATTTCAGGTTGACAAAACTTGACATAGCATCAACAGTGTGTGAGTTTTATGCCTCAGGCAAAGACGAGATAAAAGCTGAGGAGGATGATTTTTTTGAATTTCTAAAAGAGGTAATATTGCTTTAATCTCTGTCAATTATTTTATATTATTAGGTATTTGATAACTAGATTGGTGCGTTCCCGCAATTTGTTTAGTGTATTGTTTAAATTTGATTAAATTACTTCATTGATTTTTAAACTTCTGCACCTTTTCCAAAACCTTCTGTCGCGCTAATGCTAATTTTAAGTGTTTTTTTGCGTGTAAAATATAGACAGTATTCGTGATTCCTGTATTGTATTCCGAGCTATTCGGACGCTTTTGTTTCCGTCTTAAGACGGCCGCTTTTTGTTGTTATTGTGTTACGATTCCGCGAGTTATTAGTTCCGGTCGTAACAACCGCTAAACCACTTTCATTTTATTTCTTTTGTGTTTACAAAATCGCATCATTTCTTGTTAAACCCGTTTGCTCAATCAATGAACATTACGTCGCTATTTTTGGTGTAACGTGTTGTCCAGACGAAGCTCTAAAATCAGTTCCTGCTGTTGCGAGGCTAGCCTCTGAAGAAAGAAGAACCAAGAAAACACCACCTGCAGAGCTTCGACGTAAAAGGTCAGTGATTAACTTTTATTTGGTGATTCATTTACGCGACGGCACTTGTTTTATTGATTGTTCCGCTAAAGGTCCTTCGTCAATTATATACTTGCATTGAACCAGCATTGAACTAAAACCGCAACATCTTATTCATACTTTTTGGATATTATATGTAATGTGTCATCGAAAAGATTACATAGGTAATTAAACAAGAGATTTTAAATGCGCCTTAGATATTTTAAAATTATATATTTTTAAATTACGTAATATGTCACTTATTTTCAGACCAAACTTAACATACTCGACTTCTGTTACTATTTGGGCAAAGAAATGAACTGCAGTGACATATTCACACCGATTTTCACTGAAGAAGGCATATGCTACAGTTTCAATATTCTGGATAAACAAAATATTTTCAACGATATCGTAAGGTAGGTTTGTCAATGTTGTTACCTAACAATATATGGGGTGTTACATTGCCTCACGTGAACTTTTCAGGAATTAAATAGAAAATATAAAATTATAATTGTATCTAACCCATCATGTAATATATCAAATCAAAGGGCTCATAACGTAGAATACCAATATATATTTTTTCAGGTTTTTAAAATAAATTGTTATTAAAAAAATATTTAAAAAATTGTCCATCTCCCCTTTAAAAATAAAAGGCGTATATGGTCTCACTTGAACTTTACAGGAAAAATAATCATCATCATGTAATACATCAAATGAAAGCGCTCATTATTAGTTTTATTCATATTTGAATTTTGCAGACGTTTCGACAAGATCTCACTTGGTATTATCAATGCGTTGTCAGGTAATAGACTGAGAGTTCAGTATTTATATGCCGTTGTCCTATCTTTTTAATCTGGCGACTCCACCAAGGTATAAAGTATAAGAAAATAGGTAAAAAGTTTTTCCCCTTTCTCTAAGAAATGATACTCGTACAAGCTATGTTAATGAAAAAAATATGGGACCTCTTGGTGACCCCCCGAAATAGGATCCAGTAAAACGGTCGAAATTCCCTGAACGGTTTCCGAGTCGTCGGTTAACAAACATAAAAAAAAGAAAAAAAACACATGAAATCGGTTAAAAATCAAATGAATCATGTAGCAAGTAAGATAAAAGAGTACTTTTTTATAAATTTAAAACGGTTAGTTTAAAAATAAAAAGTAAGTATAAGAAAATGCACTCATTCTTTGCTTGTCTGAAACTGGAATATTAGAATAATATATACTTTGATTCACCTACATTGTATCAAATCTCACAGGTGGTACGGAACTCTTATAGTTGGAGATCTAGTGTGTACAGATAGGATAAATGAGTGGGTAATCGATTGTTTGTCTTACCTACTTGGGGACAGTAGGTACTACGCATGAAAGAAATTGGTATACGGGGATTTTTTGAGGAGCTGGTTTCAGTTAAAAAAAATGTATAGATAGTATGATTTTTTAAGTCACAAAAATTAATACCTCATTTAATTGCTGTTCACTGGAAGCTATTTTCAGGATTAGATATCCGGAGTTTCACAATACCACTCAGTCTAGCGATTGGAATCTAGAACAAGGATACACCAAAGCAAAAGTTGACGTTTACCCTCGAAGAGCATTACGAATCGGAACAAAACATGCACTTATAGTAGTTCTAAAGTTAAATAAGTCTGAAGTGGAATATGAGTGTGGTGAGGATGACTCAGGTTATCGAGTAAGTACATACGTAATCAAATGAGCTGATTACTGTTCCAGGAAAAATTTAACATTAGCTACCAATCTATTAAAATCTAGTCGTCGCCCAGTGGTCAAAATTCGACCCTGTTTCATCAAATTGTGAATATTATTAAGGTTCCTCTGTCAAAAGTATATTTCTATAAGAATTAAAGTTGTTGAGATACCGGAGAAGTAGGCGTCCTATTGATAAATCTATTGAAATATGACAATTTAATCAAATATAGGTATTCCAAATAATTTTCAAAAAGTGTGACGCCGCAAAGTTTTGGCTGGAACCGCCCCTTGTAAATTGTTTGATAATTGGAGAATTGTTTTTTCTAACCTAAAATGTTCCGCCATTTGCGATTTCAATCGAGTACATAAATATTAAAAAAGAAATGACCAACAAACCTACGAAAACTCCAATCTTTACTATATTCTCTATTTTCCCTTAACCAATCAAAAAAATTATCCAACCCTCCCCAAAAAAATTATCCAACCCAACCGAATAAAATTTTTGGCTACGGCCTTGAATCTGCTTTCAGAATCGTTCAGTCTTCAAAACATTTTATACACACCTCTTTAAAATGCCACTGATATGTTGATTTTAAGTACAAGTTACTCACCTTGTATTAAACGCAGGACTTTGAAGGAATGAAAAATAAATTCACTATAAGACCCACATTGGCAGAAATCTGCCTTTAAGTATATTTACACAAATATTTTTAACATTCAATACGATTTTCAATATAAAAAATTTCCATTTCATTTAAAAAAGAAACAATATTTGTGATTTATGACTGGAAAATTCCATTAGTCTTAAATTATATGTTAGTAAATAAAAGAAGAAATTAGAATCTTTATTCATACATTAAACATTACTATTTGAACTCGTAAGAAGAGAATGAAATTTACTTAAAATTTAGTCTGGACGTGAAGTAGGTATTACTAACACATTACAAATAATCACAATAATAAAGTAGATATACCCCGTGTGGTGGCCGGGTTAGAATAGCACCATGGTGACCACCGCCTGTCGTATGAGGCGACTAAAGGGGGCGCTGTACGCTGACCTTCTACCTAGCTTTCCTTCCTTCCCACCACTCACACGGGATGTTCTGGTTTAAATAATTTCATCTGGGAAGTGACAACCCCAAGTGTCCGACTTACCTGGGTTACCAGCTTCAATTAGTGACACCACCCATCAAAATGGAGCTAAGGAGTAGATGCCTCGGAAAAGAGCCGGTGCCTGGGGATCGCCAGGGCATGCCTGGAGCCGGTGCTGGACATAAAAGCATGTGCGACGTCGGTGGCAAGGTGCTGAGAAGGCGGGCGCCTGTCATCCAAAGAGCTACAGCTCAGAACCAAAAGAACCACAACAACACTCACCAATACAGTCACAGCAACAACGTGACCATCACCAACGGAGTCAAACGAGAACAATAACTCCACCCGCAGAAAGTGTTGCACAGGATCAACAGCCAGCACTCACTCAAGCGGAACTGAAAAGACAGCGCATGAAATTGACTAGCTCCATGAATGAATGTATAATGCGCACGTTTTACAGAAATACGAACCTTGGCCAGGACAAGACTGGATATCGCCAAATACTCCATCAAAATTTCTGTCGTGAGTACAGAGAGTCGCAGATCAATATCCTGTCGTCTTGAGAAATGGCCTTATTTCGCCTGAATAACTGGACACAATAAAGAGCGAAGTAGAGCGCGAAGTATTTGGTCGAAATACAATCGATCCAAAGCCGGAAACACCTTTGGCACAAAGAGCGGACGAGACTCAAGAACTTTAACAAGAACTGCCAACCAACGCTGAACTGCTTGAGAAGATCCAAGCAGAAATGGAAGGAGCTCTTATAGAGTATAGTGGAACAGACTCACTGACTAGACCAACTCTTCCCAAACTAAGATCTTCTAAGAAACTGAGGAGGAGGCAGCATTTCAGACCTGTGATACCATGCAACACCAACTATTTACCACGGAAGACACATCCAACATAATGAAGCACCTCCATAACTGGACGACCAGATGGTGTTCAAGAAACTCTCGAAACACTAACAGCCCTTATAAATGACATAATTACTCACCCACACAAGATGCCTTGTTTCCTTACGCATGGTGCTACATACCTCTTACCAAAGGACAACCTATGTACACAGGACGCAGCAAAGTACGGACCAATCACTTGTCTCCCAACCTTATATTTACTAACTCATAACATCGTGCATTAATCATCACATTTTCAAACATTGTGAGCTGAACAACATAAATACAGCAGGGGTACTACGAAATGGCAGATGGCACCTCAATTGAATCTATGGGGGAAAGTCATACTTATAAATACCTTGGAATAAAGCAGGCTAAAATTATTGATCACTCCACCATGAAAAAGGAACTAACAACAGATTTCTATAGAAGGTAAGACGACGGTTGAAAACCAAACTAAACAGTAAATGTTTCAGTCATGAATCATGTCCACTAGACCGGTAAGCAGTTGGCCTTTCAGTTTTTCTTTGATGGTTTCGAATAGAACGCAATTTATATCATTATCTAACAGACTTTCTGAACTGTTTGCTTCCTTCTTTTCCAATGCAAGGGCCTGAGCTAAAAGATCTATAACTGTGGGTCCTAGTGATCCAAGTCGTTCTTCTAACGCAGTTAATATACGCAGTACGTCAACAACGTTTACCTCACCAGTATCTTCTTCTTCATCCGGAATAGGCATGACTGGGCGATCTGGAGGTTTTCTGCTCACATCTCATCTGTTTCTGTAGTCTGTAAAAAGAAGTTGCCTTTCATTATCATCATCACCACCTCCTACCTACATGTGCAAAATATTTAAAAACTATCAACATGAAAGATAGGTTTTTCACAAAAGATGATTATTACCGTTGGACATGTCGATGTTATTGCATACAAAGAAATATTAGAATGTGAGTGTTTATGACCTGAAACCGTATGTAAAAATTAGATAACTTTCTATTTATTTAACTTGTGAATTCATTCTGAAACAAGTATCCTGTACTGTCTTGATTGACCAATTACAGCAAATCTGCCATTTTTCTGTGTTACTAATAGTTTCCTGTTGTTCAGAAAAATGAAAACTTCTCTTTTCTTACAAAAAATTAGTCCTAGCCAATTTATGTTAATAATAAAGCAGGCTCAACCTATTGATCACTTGACCATAAAAAGGGGCCTAACAGCGGAGTTTTATAGAAGGGTAAGACGACTGTTGAAAACCAAACTAAACAGTAAAAATCTGTTTCAGGCTATTAACACCTATGCATGTTCAGTGCTCAGTTAATCTTTTGGCATAGTTAATTGGTGCAAGACTGACATTGAACAATTACAACGAAAAGTTTGAGTTTTACTAACAAAAGCTCAAAATCACCATCCAAAGAGCTCTGTCGAAAGTACAACTTTGCCACGGTATGAAGGAGGAAGAGAATTCGTAGATCTAAGCAAACTATTAAATCAACAAATTTCTATTTTGCCTAGTCATTTCCATAAACTCGCAGAATTTTCTGATCTACACAGGTTCATGTGATTTGACATTAAGGGTTTTGGTTGTTGTTCCTTTGCATTGGATGCTGATTGGCAGAAATGTGTTCCTTACAATTAACCATTCGTTTAAGAAGATGTGCTCTACTTTGTTCCATTTCTATTTGGGGTTCCACAGTTTGACAATTTTCAGGTAATTTTATGGATTTAATTCCTTTCCTTCACAAGGTGCGTGTTTATCTACTGGATATGCAATTATTTTGAAGCATGTTTTACCTTCGGAATCATTGTTTTTACATTTTTCTAGTAATTGTAAGGTAAAAATTATTATCCCATAAAATTCTTATTGTCTGATATGTTAAATACAGCCTTTTCAATTTTAAGAAGATTTTCGTTGAAGGTTTATTCGTCAATTTGTAATTTACGAATTGTATAGTTAAATTGTATTCTAAATGTTATTTGTGGCATATTCTTGATTATTTTTATGTGTTCTTGGGAAATAACACCACAATCGAAACAAAAACTGTTTATTCAAGGAATACAATTCCCTGTATATATCCAATGCTACAGGGTAACGATTTCGTTAAGATATTCACTTAAAAGTGGCCATATCTTTAAGAGTACCCAGTAAAACTCTTTATTGCCGGAATAGAGTAAATGAGTTAAAATCAAGTTCGAGATAATATATAGGGTGTTCCAATACAAAACATATCTTTGGTATGCTAGGACTCTTTATGAATGGTATATTAATTGAAATTTGGAGCTTAACTCTATAATTTTTATTGAAAATTTTTTTCGTATCCCTAAAACAACGGTGGTATCAAACTCCGGAGTATAAGTTGATCACCCTGTATATTGTCTTGAGTGCAATGGATTATAAAATCTTAAAAATATAATATCATAATTGCTTTGATAGGTTTCTTTGTGGCAATTTAATTTTTTCCAACATTAAAAATGTATAAACTGTGTTTTTGTGTTTTGCCACGGTCTATTGGAATTTCTTCAGAACGTTTCATCTTCAATCTTCAGCAGCTCGAGCGTAGGTGATACCTCGAACATTGCTGGAGTTATGTAAACAATTAAAAATTGCGTAAAACGATTGGAAATGATGCAGTTCTTACTACAGACTATAAATTGATAACAACCTTATTATTTTTTAGGTAAGTTTGCACCTGCCATCAAACATACCTGAAGTTCCAGAACATCACTTCTATTTACCTCTGGATTCGAGAGTTAACGTCGCCATCAGTCCACGTGTAATCAAGACATCTAAAGCTGTGAAAAGAGTTGACGTTACAAAAAGAGATTGCTACTTCGAGTCCGAACGGAAACTCAAGTTTTTCAAATATTACACTCAAGAAAATTGCAGGATCGAATGCAGAAGCAACTACACATTAGCATACTGTGGATGTATAGGATTTCATATGCCTAGTAAGCCAATCACAACTTTTTACGAGGTAATTGGCAAAATTGTTAAATAGGGGTATTCGTTTAATTTCCAGGTACTCTCGGAACTCCAATTTGTTTATTGAAGAAAATTGAATGCTTGGTTGAAGCCGAATGTAAGTAACACTTATCAGTTATTAGGATTTTGTACATCCGATGAACGGGAACCATTAGGCGCCGCATATCAAAGAAACTTGAAACGTAAAACATGAAACATGTAACTTGAAAGACGTTTTACGTAAATAGAATACGGCATAATAAATAGCAGTGTGCACACCGATGAAACGAATGTGTTTCATACTCGTAAAACATTTTTAGGACTGGCAATCGTATTGAAACAAGTTTCGTGAAATAGAATACATTCTATTTTTCTGTTTCAGTTTCACAGTTTGATCAACTTGGAATTTAGCGCGAAGGTTGTTTAATTCCTCTACAACCAAATAGGTACTATGTTTAAGATTAATATCTTTTTTGGTTTTTGGACATTAATAAAAGAGTTACAATCTTTATTACTTGACCGATTTTTTATGAAAAGATTTGAATGTTAATGTGAAATAAAAGATCCACTAAACTAGATTTTATAACCTAAAATTTTAAAAAGTAGGATAGGTATTCTTTAATACAAAATCTGATTAAATCGTTATATTCAGTTATTTAAAATATCTTTTTACGAAATTGTGTAACAGAATGTCAAATAATAACTGAGTAGTTAATAATTATATGCAGAATGATGAATGCAAATTTTAATGCTTTCTCTGGTGATGGTGAACTGTCAATGGTAAATATTTTATTTAATTCGTTTTAAATTAAGAAATAATTTAAAAATTCCAATATCTAATGAAATAAAAAAAGGAATAATTAGAAAGAATTATATTGTTATAATTATTTGCATCTTTGTATACATTGAATTAAATTTGACATGATGGTTCAATTTCCTTGCACCTGTATAGGTGATTTGTGTACTCTACTTTTTGGCCTTTTGACGTTAATAAAGAAGTTGCCACAACAGCAATAACACCTCGGCGTTATCACTTTCCATTATCTCAACAACGGTATAATAAACTGGGTCTCAACTAATATTACAAATATGGAACTTTATTTTTGTTTCTTTCATTAGTAAGTTACAAAGAAACTGTTTCACTTTTCGTGATTTATTATTTCACGTTTTATGTTTCACGTTTTATGTTCCTTTGATTGCCTTACAGATTATTAGACTGAAAATTTTGAAACTACTGACATATAATGTGGTGTCCCAGTCACGACAGCATGGCGAAAAGGAACCACTTCTTATTTTTGCTGGTACCTCTGAGGAGAAAATTTCACAAACGAGACCTCCTCTCTTAACTCAAAAACTATTGAGCCTTACATATTAAAAAGAAGGGAATCTATTTGTAAACAGGCAAAGACAAAACGGTTAGGTACCATTTTCTCCTTTGTCTATCAACCGATTTTCTTTATTTTTGTTTTGTTTAGTAGCAATTGACGAACTTCAGTACAGAATGCTAAAATTTATTTCTAATATTGGTTCATTCATTAAATAAAATATAATTAAAAAACATTATTTACGTCCATACTGTCAATGCCAAACAGATAACAGTAACAGTGTCGCCAGATTGCTTCAAATTTTGACCCGTTCCTAAAGTTATTCTACATCGTCCTGCTATTGAAATAGAACCCAGAAAAATTTATATTACATAATAATGGCCATTCATTGGGCTCTTTCATTGCCTTGTAAATATGGTTTGTCAATTTTTTGCCATTTCACACTAGTGTAAGTGTAAAAGAACTTCGTTACAAAAAGAAGCTGACTTCAAATGTATCAAAATGAAAACCGTTATAAACACCCTGTACGATACACTTTTATGACATATCTTAAAGTTTAAAATTGAAATTTATGTAGAAAATTTGACATTACATTGATCTTTATCGTGTTTTGCACATATTTTTTCGACTTTTAGGAAAACCTTATGTCTCACGTTATAGAAAAATATAAGGAGTCAACCTGGAATATATTTTGGTAGAATACAATTTAAAACATTCAAATTGATTCAGCCGTTTTAGAGAAAGCAGTGAAGATTTATCGAAATTCATTGAAATGTAGTCCTTTACTTACTGTTTTTTCTGATTTTCTAGAAAACCGTAAATCTCACGTTACAGAAAATTATATGGTACCTTTTACTGTTATATTCCTTCATACAATACCAAAATTTCCCAAGCCGTTTTTGAGTAATCACTGAGCAGAGATAAAAAAAAATCGGCGACGAATTGATACCCTCCTCCTTTTTGGATGTCGATTAATAAAACTAATATTGATTCTTTTTCAGTTAAATTTGCGACATACAACGAAAAACTATCGATAATGGAAGATGATGAGAAAAATTATAATGGAATGTCCAGATGCGATTGTCGTCCATCATGTTCAGACATTTCTTACGAAATGGAATTATCTCATATTGGTTTAATATCGAAAACAGTTAATAAGTTGTTTGCAGAAACATACGATAAAGAGTACGTATTTACATATATATATCAATGTCAAGTTGTACTACGATTAGTTAGTGATAACATGGATAATCCTGAAGAAGATGAGTAGATCTCATCGAAACTGCGAGAAACTCTCTTTTCTAAGACAAACAAGAGAAACACACGAGAATCCCTAAAACCCCTTTTTTTGTTTTGGCCTATTATATTATATTTTTATTATTTAATGTTTATTGTTATTGGTTATTGGTTTAATTGCTTGGGTGCCACATTACCTAAAGTAATGACTTTTATATTAATTTAATGTGCTTAATTATTTACTTTAACTTTTAATTTTTCACAAGAGCTTTATAAATAAGAAATAGATTTGTTAGTGGGGGTTCATTTGGGCATTATATTTTATTTTACTTGTTCATCCGGCTATTTACTTTGAAACAGACAGGCTTTAGAAAATTTAACTTCTTAAAAAAAACATTTTTCAAAAGAACAATGTAACATATTTTAAATCAAATAAATTCTCAAGTCTTATTTAATCTTCCTATTCTACTTATTATTTTTGAGAATTCTCTTTCTTTATCTATCTAAGCCATAAGTCCTTAATTAAATTTATAAACAAAACATTCATTATCCTTTAAATATTAGGTATAACAACATACAATTTTAGATATTACAAAATTATTTACCTTAGTCTATTTTTGTTTATTGTCTCTTTTTTTTTCTAAAAACAACATTTCAATTTCTTCCTTAACTTTTCTTCTTTTCTCCATTACTTTAATATTTTTATTCAAATTATCCTTCTTTTATTTTTCATACATTCCATTCGTGAATGTAAAAGTTTACTTTCCACTACTTTGAAAATTTTCACACCACTTGAAATACATCAGTTTGTTTTGAGTGTTGCTTGTGTATTCACTTTAGTTTATTTCTCAAAATTTGCCATTTTGAGTTTTAAACTGTCAAACATTACAATTCAAAATGTCTAAATCATGGCTTACTGTGATTGTTTATCAACAAATTTGACACATCCGAGAGGCTGGTTAATCGACGAATCTCTGATTTTGGCGTATCACTTCTAGGTATGCAATCGCGACACTTCTTTCTGACTCCTACAGTGGTAGTCTCTAGTCGCGTCTCATCCCATATTATTTCAAAACAACATTTACTCTTTCTCTTAACTGCTCTTTGGTTTCTATTTCTCTCTCATAAACGAGTTGCTTGGCCCGTCCCCATACAAAAAAATCAAAGGGAGTCAGATCTGGCGACCTTGGAAGCCAGAGTATAGGGCCAGTTCTCTCAACCCACGCGTATGGGAATGAATTGTCCAGGAGCTCTCTGACAGTTCGTCTATAACCTGCTGGACAGCAACATTTTGAATATTATTGGTCCGTCTTCATTTAATAATATCCATAAATCATTCTTTAAAAATTCAAGTCATTTACGAATAATACCTTGAGTTCCATCTAAATTCTGAAACTCCTTTAATAGTATTCTAATGAGGCTTGGGGTGTAGGCAGATTGAGGCCTCGAACTTGATCTAAGTCATTTTTCAGTAGTTTAGTAAAGTTTACAGAGTAAGCAGATTGAGACTCTGATTGTGAAATATCTCTTTTATTAGTATTCGAGTGAGACCTTGAGAATAGGCAGACTGAGACCCCAAGTTAGAACTAGTTTATATTTCATATCTGTTTTTCTACCTTTTTATCCCTTGATAGCTTCGAAGCAGAAGCTGAAACGTCCAATAACCTGCACATTTAGACGCACTTCTCATCCGCGCTGTTAGGCGCCAGGTATAAATTGAGACCAAGGACAACAAATTCTTCAAATAACTTAGTACCTGGTTTAAAGATAGTCAACAACCCCAAAAAAGGAACAGTAAAGCCCTACATCATAGACTGTCTATATAAAACACCAATACAAATTACTAAATAAGATATAGTAGTGGATTGGTCCAGATATTATTTTTTTAATTAATAGATTGTAACCAATAATTAGAAAATTAAGTTAATTTTCAATCCACTACTATATCTTGTTTGATAGATATTGGTACTTTTTTCGAATTTTGTGTTACTCTTGGCAATTTTGGCGCTTTTTAGGTACTTTTAATTTTTTTATATTTTTCACGTTTTAGGTTTTTGACAGAATAAATTTGACAATATTGACTAATTTTATACTATTGTGGTGTTTGGGGTATTAATATTCTCAACGTTTCGAGGTTTTTGGATTTTTTTATAAAACTTAACATTTCCAACATTTTTTTAATTTTTTGTGATTTCTCGTGCGATAAATCAGATAGTGACCATTTTACAGATCACACCTCTTTATTACTGGCAAAATGACGAATACTGTCTCTATTCACCACAATTCCGTCATGTTTACTGAAATTCTTTTCCCATAAATTTTAAATTAAATAATTTTGATCATTGTGTATTCAGATCATACTCTTTACATTGTTTTTAAAATCGAACATTTTATATTGTGAACTCATTATCACTTTAACCTAGGCTCTGAAGATGACTCTCACAGGAGTCGAAAGCACTTAGCGAATTAAATTTTTTTTGAAAAATTGCACGATTCATATAATTTTCCCAACACCCCTGGATTACTTTCTATTCTGGATATAATAAATACTTTCTGAAACCCCCATTTTTTATACTCTGCATTGTTATTGATTACCTTTCCAATTTCACGTTGTTGGCTTAACCTTCAAACCTCATGTACCTAATCAGCTGAAGAAGCTTTTCATTTCAAGCTTAGGATAAATTCCCTTAATGAAGTCATTTGAATTTTACACTGAACAGAGACCATTTATCATTCTATTATACATAAGATTTCAAATAAACAAAGCTATACAAACAATTCTTCAAAATGAATTGTTAATATCACACTACAGTTTTATTGTCAAATATAATTGGTTACTTAAGTATTTCAATTTTTTTTGTTTTTAGTTTCCACTATTCTGCCCTGGTGATATTCTTCAAGAAAAATCAACTAGAAACCAAAGAAAGGAATGAATTATACGGTTTTTCTGATGTCATATCAAATTTTGGAGGAATTCTGGGGTTATTCACTGGATTCTCAGTACTTTCATTCATAGAAATCATTTATTATCTTTCCCTAAGGTTATGGGGTAACCTCAAATTATATGGTAATTGGTGGGGCCCGAAAAACAATGTACATTGCTGATTTCCAAATTTCCAACAAACAGTTTTAAGCTGTAATTTCTATATCTGAAATAATTAGTCAAAAAATGCATTTTTAAGAGATTTATTTTTATGTGTGGTTAAAAAGTACAATTTAAATTCCGTTACTTATCTATGGAAACTCGAATTCATAATGGGCAGGTGCTTTCTCTACTTTTATAGTTTTTTATATCAATTTTATACAATCTACAAAGTGACTGGAAACTGAAATTCTTCAATCCTCATGTCGACCCCAGGACGTGGTCATTCGAGCCGGATTAGGGTAGCACCACAGTCACGAAGTTCGTGTACCGACTAATCCACACGAAGTGTTTATCTTGCGCCTCAGATGCACCGAGAACACCGCTAATGTAAAACTAGACGAAAACTTCAACTTAAATGCTACAACTGTTTTTCTGGCTTGATAGACAGTAAAAGTGTTTGTTGTATTTAAACAGAAAAATAAATTTATTTGCATCTATCACAAGTTAGTTTTCTTTTCAATCCAAAAATTACCTAAAAACAACATATGCACAAATATTATAATGAAAACCATATTCAGCGTTATTTGCATCAGTTGGTATTCCTTTAATTTTAGCATATACTTAAGACTAAAATTAAGTATATGAATTTTAGTCTGCCTTTCATCTTATTATTTCAGAGTTTGAGTAAACTGACAATGTGGAGTGCTTTTTGTCAACATTCAATGTTTCATGTTTATGTCATTTATGTAATTATAAACTACTAGTTTAGGCACTTACAACTTTATTTCGTTTATTCCAACGATATTGTAAATATTATCTAATATCAATCTCAGTACCCCCGTTGTATTTCAAAGTTATACTAAACTTGGTACTGAGGATTTTGGCTTTTTTGCTCGGTTAGCAATAGCTCTTTCCAACGAGGAAATAAAGGGGCGAATGGATTAATTAGGGTTCCGTACATTCAATATACAAAAACCCGTTTAAAATCACTCGTGATTTGTCCATCTGTCACATCACAATCAATTTTCTCCGAAACTACAGGACGGTAAAGGTTGAAATTTAGTGCCAGTGTAGAGAATGGTGACCCGAACAGAAATACTTACATGTGGTATATGCAGAAATTCTGATTTTAGGAGTACTTCTGTGGAGAAATTTTACAAGAATCGACCATTCCCCCCGTTTTTTAGGCTAAAAACAGAGATTGTAAAACATCGCCCAAAGTTTACAGGAACCCCTAATATTAATTTTGGAGGGGGGCAAATTATTGAATTAAAGGAATAATAAAACAATATATTTTTTTCAAACGCATCATGTAATATATCAAAAGAAAGGTCTGAGGAACACAAATATATTTCTTACATATTTTTCAGATAACTAGTTCAAAAGATATTAACAAAAATATACACATTCCTCCCTTTATTTCCGAAACCCTAAGACCCAAGATTTTGAAAAAAAAATAGTGATATAGGGCCCCATTTGAAATATTTAAAAAAATACCAATCGTTCTTATATTTCCGAAACTATAAGACTTAAAATATATTAGAGGCAAAGGTCCTCACTTGAACACTACAAGAAAAATAAAGAGAATAATAAATAAAAAATTTAACTTTTTTCCAACGCATCATGCAATATATCAAATGAAAGGGATCATGATGAGCTATACAATTATATATATTTTTAAATTTATAACAAATTATTAAAAAGTTATTGAAAAAATATACAAAATTCGACCCATATATTGGTGGTCTACTGAGCCTAATCTTTGGAAAAAAATTGAGAATGAACGGCCTCTCAAAATTTACAAAAAAAGCAAAACACAAATACTAACATTAATTTATAAACTTAAATGGAAAGGAAAACGTCTTAAAAAATACAAACATATTTTATTTGTATTTTTAAAATAATGTTTAAAAGGTAAATGATAATTTATTATTTAAAATTTGACCTATTCTCCCTTTTATCTCCCAAATTATTGAGCCTAAAATTCAGACAAAGGTTATCCTAATCTTAATTTAGGGGGCCAAATTAGAAAATCTAATATTTTTATCCAAGCACTCATATCGCAGATCAAATAAAAAGGCTCCTTGTGAATTTTTTTTATAAATTTAAAACTCTTAGTTTAAAACGAAAAAAATCCACTCATTCCCTGTTTGTTTGATGTTACCTGCGCTTTCCCCGCGTATGGAAAGTACAATTGTTTGTAAAAAGAAAAAGCTCATCAAGCATATGGACTATAACTTTTTTGAACCAACCTACATAACTATAAATCCTCCAATCCGGAATATATTTCACCAAAACTGCAAGTGCTTAGGCCACCCTCTATAACAGTTTTATTCAACATTTTTTAACTACTTTGTATAACTCTGTAACTCTACTTCTCTACTCCACACTATAGTACAACCATTATTTATATGCTGCTGTTTATTTGTAACACAATATAAATTTTTTTAATACCTAACTATACCTTTACTCCACCCTATATTTCAGCTATGCAACTGCTTATATGATCTACGCTATATAATAATTATTTCTGATGACATTTGATCCACCTTGTACAGTATTTTAACCACCCTTTATGCAGCTTTTTCTAACACTGTGTTAAACACACCGTATAACTATAATTTTGCTTAGCCCCATATTTTAGGTAATCCATATAGTACAATGCAACTGTTCATGGTCTACCCGATATAATAACATTTTTTTTAACATTTTTTGATCCACGTTGTAAAATTATAATTTTACTCGATTTTAACCACTTTGTATATACAATATAACATTTTTTCCCACTCTGTATGACCATAAATTATTATTCTTATTTGTCTATCAGTTTTTGTACCATCCTATATAACCATAATTTTACTCTACAAAATATTTCAATCATCCTTTATATGCATCTGCTTAGGTATCACCAAATATAGCATTTTTAGACACTTAACTATAACTCTGCTCCACTCCTATTTCTACTAGATCATCCATGCAACTGCTTATAACTACGCTATATAACCATTTGTGTGATATTTTTTTTGAACCACCCTGGAAAGTATAATTTGTATCCACCTTTCAGACACTTCTTATAAGCAATTTTTTCTAACCCTGTTTAACTATAATTCTACCCCTCTCTCTATTCAAACTACCTTGTATATGCAACTACTTATCGGCCACCCACCCACCCAACATTTTTTGTACGAACTTCTATAACAATAAATCCATTAATTCCCAATATATTTCACCAAAACTGCAACTGCGTATGGGGCCCAATTTTGTTCAACCTGTAGCACAACCACCGCTTATCTGATGCTGCTTATTGTTCACCCACTATTATATTTTTGGAACCACAGTATAAAGTATAATTTCTGTCCACATTTCATTTAAACCACTCTTCGTTTGCAACTTTTTCTAACACTGTGTAACTATAACTATACTTCCCCCCATATTTCAGGTACTCCATATATGCAACTGCTCCTATTCTACCCTATGAAACAATATGTTTCTACTATTTCTTCACCCACCCTGTATAATTATAATTACATATACTCCACCCTATATTTTAACAACTGTGCATATGCAACCCAATATAACATTTTTGTAACACCCCGTATACTTAGAATTCTACTCCACTGTATATGGCACAGCTTGTAGATCATAACATTTCTTTCTGTATAACTGTAATTAACAATTATTTTAACCACCCTATAAACTATAATTCCACTCCATCTTATATTTCAACCAAACTTTATAAACAAATGCTTCTAACAGTTTTCAACCCGTTTCATAGCTATAATAACTCAAGAACGTAATTCCTAGCTGCTTACATAACACTTTTTTTATCCACCCTGTATAAATACAATTCTTTTCTACCCTTATTTCAACCACATTGTATATATGCAGTTGCTTATGGGCCACAATAATCTTGTTTTAAAATATTTGTAATTGTGTTCCGTTCTGTTTCACCTATCTTATATATGGAACAACCTGTAAAATTAAGCTTTATAAATGAGTTGATTTTTTTTTAATCGAGACATATTACATTGGCATTTTTCAAATTTTGAATAAAAGCTAAGCTAATGCAAGTATCTAATATGTGGTGGAACCAATAGAGTAAGTAGAAGTTTTTTCGCTATATCTAACAGTTTCTGCAAATGTAGGGAGATAAAATGTGTATTAGATTTTAATTCAAACTATAGGCTTTGAAAGAAAAAAAGATTCCCAAAATCAGTTCAGCATGTCCGAACAAACAGACAACTACCAATTTATAAGAGTATAGATGATGTATCTACATTATAACAAATCTCAAAGGTGGAATGGAACTCTTAGTATATGAGTCCATGTTGCACATCAAATTATTATCAAAAAAGTATTTGTATTCCTCGTGGGTCATGACTTTTGATAAGATATGTGATACTCTTCAATCAAAATTTATTTTTCATTTAATTTTATAACTTGCCCCTCAAACTTCATAACAGGATTTTCACTTAATTTTTCCTCGAAAGTTTGTGTGAAGGCCCATATTCCCACTTTTTTCCAAAATTTAGGCTAAGTAGTTTCGGAGATCGCTAATTTTTGTAAAATTTCACCCCCGAAATATCGCCTAAAATCAGAATTCTTTGATTTACGCTAAGCAGGTGTCACCAAACTGAATACTGGTACCAAAAATCACAGTATATAATTGGTAATACATACATAAATTCAAATAGAGAGTAGAAGTAAATAGGATAGAACATTTAATTACATAGAAATGAAAAATAACAAAACGGCTAATCTCTTAGAAACAATCCTAGTCACATAAGTCCCCCCCCCCCTTAACAAAATCATAATGTTGGATTAATTTCATAAATATATTTGAAACACAGTCTTGAAACATTATAATTATTTTCATACATTTTGTTCTCACTATTATATAATTAAAGAAACGCCAATTTTAGGATTATAATCTAACATTATAAACTAACTAAAAAATCCAAATACCAAAACACAACTATTTTCATCCTTAAATACGTTTGCAAATATAACCAAAATAATACCAAAACTAATTCATGATTTACACATGAAAAAATAAATATGTTCTCTTACTCTGAAACTATCTAATACAAAATTAACTAAACCTATTCACTTTTAGATATACTACATATATCAAATGATTTGACGATGTTATTAATTTGCTTCTCTTCCAACTTTTTTTGTTTTTTCCTCTTCCTCTTGTTTCTCTTGCTTTTATGCTTTTCGGGAGATTCGGGAGAGTAAGGGAATTTTGATTCACCTTGATCAGATTCGTCTAAAAATTTCCTCTTTTTCAAATTTATTACATTGTCTTCAAAGTCGTTGGTATACTCGTCGGCTGGAGTATGTTCATCCTTCAATCTCTGAAGAAAAATTCCTGTCGATGTTAGCCTTTTGCATTCGAGTTTCCTTTTCTTCTTCAATTTCTTTCGTTCGGCTTTCGACAAATCGCTATATTTACACTGAACCACTTCAAAGCTTTTATGATTGTCGGAATGATTACTATTGTCGTTGTCGTTATCCAGTTCAATACCTGCAACAAATATAACACAAATTTGAAAAAATATATATTTAATGTTATTAAATCTGTCTATATTAATAGTCAATTCCCAGGACTCCCAAACGTTACTTACAAAATGTTTGGGTGTAGCTAAACCTACTAGCTTGGGCCGACGGCCATTTTACCGATATCACGTGCTAGACCTACATTAGTTAATCACTATTCCTAAAGTCTGATAGCTAATTTTTATGTAATATTGTTAATAAATAATAACAAACACAGCCAGGCACTTGCAATCGGCAATAATTTCAGCTATAGACATAGCTAGCAAAAAATCTTACTTATTTATAACAGAATCTTAATTTTTAAATATGATTCTCAACATGGGCGTATTCACGGAGTGCAAGCTATGGGGCAGTTGCCCAGGTAAAATATACACACTGACAAAGAAATCACAACACCTAGAAGGAGATGTTTAAATGTAATATTGTTTTGGTATAATATAGATACTACAACGGAGTAAATGATTTAAAGGAGATACTGTCAACTAACACATGAAGAGGAGAAGAAATTTCCATGCTATTTATGTGCACAGAGCTTTACAACTTTTCTAGGGTTGAGACAGCACATCGCTAGATCTCACCCAATCAAATATAATCGAGAAATGGAAGAGGAAGCCGCCAAATCAGTTAGATGGTTGGCCCAAAAAATTTTAGACATGATACATGCTGAACTGAGACATTCTGGGAAAGCAGTAAATAAACATTTTACCGATATCTTCCCTCATAGATCTTTAGAATCGAATAATAGCAAAAGAAGAAATTCATATCAAAATCTCCTAATCATTTTGTCTTTGCCTATTTATACAGGTGTGGAAATTCGTTCTCTGGGGTCGGGTAGAATCCCATGCGATTTGGATCAATCAACGCAATACGCACCAGGAGAATGAAATCGGTGTTCGGGCGGTAATCACCGCATTCCGACGATTCCAATCGCTTAAAAATAAAACATACGACATGTTGTAAATAATTATAATTATTATATTATATTTAAGAGTATCTATTTTATTTATTAATTATACTCCTTCGTTGATAAAACCTTACTGACGAGGAAAGAGACGGACAACGAACGGTCGCTCTGTGACGATCGTAGCTGTACGATATGATATGCGTGCTTTACCTTGAATGCTCGTGAAACAGACGTACTTAAAACGACAATCCTCGTCTCATGCATACAGTAGCAGTTCCGTCCTTGTTTAACGTTAGCATTCTCCGACCCCAGTCAAACGTTTTCCATACCTGTATATAGATAACAGTTGTACATAATGTACCATGACCAGGCATGATGATGCAAATTATTAATATTGCATACAATTTTTGTACAGATTTTGTGAAAATCTTATAAATTAACTTTCATATAGCCAACATAATTTAGATCACAAATTGTAGTAAAAAGACAATGACTGATAAAACCATAGGAATATTAAATTAATTAAATTTCTATTTTATATTAGTTTGTTTAATCATTATCAGTATATTAATTACTTTAAATCTAATATGAGTATCATTTTTGTCCTAACATGTCAAATAGATCAGCCTTATTTTCCCCTTGTGGACAAAAATATCACTTTAACCACCATTACAATTTAATGCAGTTATTTGTTTTAATTGAAAAATGTACAAATAGAGCCATTTTCCTTATTTGGAAAAAAATGTTACAAATAGTTACACCATTAAATCAACAAGTTTTGTAATTTAAATTGTGTCTGGGACATTTCAGCTATACTGTAAGAATTTTCATCTCAAAACTTAGATATATCTAGATTATTCATAACGATAAGAGATGTATAAACACAAAGTTTTGTACCCTAACACCAAATGTATTTTTGCACTCGACGCATGTTTCAACAGAAAAGCTGTCATCATCAAGGAGTAAACCAAAGGTTCCACAGTTTATCCAGGATAAGAGATAGAAAAAATATAAGATATAATAAATAAGAGATTGTAAAAATAAAAATTCTAAATCATGAAGTTTTACATAATAATTGTATTTTGATTATTGACGTTTTAAGGTGTTTAGAATAAAAAGGATGAGTTGTACAATTTTTAAAAATCATAATGAACTGAAAAGTTAATGAATTTCATGGATTTTTATATTTACTACAAAAGTATGAACTGTGATTTTAGGAGTTTTTTTTCTGGTCACAATTTCATGTATTTTGAAATTATTGCATTTTCCAGAAATGGTATGGATTTATTTACTAGACCTAACTGTTTTCTATCACCAAATATTACTTCATCACAAATAATAAAAGGATTAGAAAGTATGTATGTATTATTCATTGTAAAAACCTATTATTTCTGAGATTGGAACTTTAAGATCTGGAGGATAAGTATGCTGATATATAATAGTGATGTGTATCATTTGGAACATTCCAATCCTTTTGTCAAATCACACAAGGGCTGAGGATTGCATTATTTAAATCAGTTGTGAACAGTTTTGAATGAATTTTCAACACTACACAGTCTTGCCAAAATAATTATTTCAAGTTAAAAATTAGATTGGTCATTATTTACTGGAATTTTTCTCTTGGCATATTACTTGCTTTCATAACTAATACATACATATAAAACAATACAATAAAAAATACATATTGTGGAGAATAATTACAATATTAGGATGGGAATTCATCTGATAATTTGTGGAATCAGTAATCATTCTATATTTCGTGGAAGCCAAAATGTTGGTCTTCCAATACAAGACCAGCCACTGTTTCTAATGGAAACATATCATTATATCAATTCTCAATAGAATATTTATTTATGTATTAATTACAAAATGGATAATTGATGAAAAACATACCTTCATCAAAGGCATTTGCCAGATTTTCCAAATTTGGGTCATTACTATTTTCATCTTTGAATGAACTGATCTCACTTTCAAAACTTGTATCCAGATCTACAGTATAAATTTTTGTAACAGTTTCATTAAATGAAACACTTTTCCTTTTCTTTTTCTTCTTTTTCAAGTTACTTGTGTTTTGCAAACTCCCATCAAAGGCCTCAAACTTTTCAGTGTCAGACTTTTGTTTCTTCAATTTTTTTAACTTTTTTTCTGTAACAGTGTCATCTTTTTCACTATCAGATAAAGATACTTTTCTCATTTTTCTTAACAAAATCTTTTCTTGTTTTTCTATCCGAGAAAGTTTGCCACTAAGTTTCAATCCATGTCTAGCACCTTTGTGTGCAGTTCTTCCCCCACAAGCTGCAAACAGTTCATCATCAGTCAAAGCTTGAAAGTTTGGAGGAGGTTGTGAGATTTGAGGTACATTGTCAAATTGTTGGACAGAATTACCAGTTAACTTGGCAGTTTTTATAAAAGTTCCATATTCTAGTACTTTAGTAGGTTTAAAGCTTAAATGCTTATTTGTTATTTTAACTGATGTACTTGAATTCATAGTCATTTTTACATCTTGTTTATTGTCTATTTCAACATTAATATTTTGAGCAGCTTTATTGAAAACACTTTCCCACCAATTGTTGGTAAACTCCTCTCCAGCATCATGACCCAACCCATAGTTATCAAATTTCAGATTGGGTTTTATTGCTGTTGATATGCCATCTTCATTTCTTCCAAGCCCTTTGCCTGCAAGAACAATTAATTTTTAAACCTTATTAATTCGGAAAGAGGTTTCTCAATCCATGCAAATTATACTGTCAATGTATTAATCCATTACAAAAAAAAATATATATGAAAATGGTGTTG
Source organism: Octodonta nipae (assembly GCA_034190945.1). NCBI lineage: Eukaryota > Metazoa > Arthropoda > Insecta > Coleoptera > Chrysomelidae > Octodonta > Octodonta nipae. Next base: position 119,049,180 of record CM067220.1, read on the forward strand.
ATATTCAATTTAAGACGTGAATTGTACATGCCTTCGCTCCAACCGTATTTTTCAAGTTGTTTTCTTGCAAAATCCATTGCAAAACATGTATTATTCCAGATATTTGCCCCACTTACGTATTAATATAAAAATTTCAAAACAACAAATTCTCGGAAATGCGGTCAACATCAATTTGGTGAATTCAGTCAGTCAGGTGTAGAAAGAACCACAGATCATACAATAAAGACATAGAACCACATATCATACAATAGACTTAGAGCATGTATTTTCTGGAGATACCCTGCAGTGCACAAATGTCGTGGTAAGACTAAGGAGAGAAAGGGCAAGAGGCTATTTCACTCGGTTGGGAGCTGCTTCCAATGAAATACGTTCAGCATGTTCATTGGCTGCTTCCACCCACTAAGTGAAATAGCCTCTTACTGTCTCTATTGTCCTCTCTTTCTAGCGTTGACACGATTTTATGCTTGACAGGCTATATCTAGGTGGTAAATGATCTAAGAAAATGAGGAAGATTCTCACGAAACGTCAACCGCATGGTAGAGCCTCTGCATATAAGGGTACAATGGCCGCCACAAATACAAAAATCTCATGCATGGCGGCCATTGTACCCTTCTATGCAGTGGCACCACCATGCGGTTGACGTTCCTTAAATCTTCCTCATAGAGAACGTAAAATCATAAGCATAAAAAAGTTGTCATTTGCCTTGATGCAGCTTTAGAGCCTATAGGAACTGTTTTAGGGATGGGTGGCCCCACGTGGCGGTTGGTTTAGGAATTTTAGGGGCGGTATCTCGAAATTAAACGACTTCCAGAGTTTAATAAGCATATGTAAACTTTTAATCCACAATTACAGAACTAACTTCCAAAAAAAAATAGCCGGAAGCCATTTTCCATAAGAATAGTGCAGAATCCTTTAAGAGTGTTTTTTTTCAGGTTATGGCTAAACAGAGACGTGCTGAGATGAAAATGACCTCAAATTCGGACTCAGCAATCATCCCAAAAACATAGGCTGCAGGTCAAGACATTTTTTTGTGTAGCTGTTATGAATACAAATGAATTATTTGCGGACAAGTGTATTTTTCAAACCAAACGTCGCGTGAGGCAACCCTTCGCTTAACAGGTCAACTATCCTAATCCTGTATTTAATCCCTTTGTTGTATGATCTGTGATTTAATCACAACTTCAGTTGCCTAAAATGACGTATGTCGTATGTTTTTATTTGAAATAAATAGAATAAAATTATCTATCTCCAAAGAAATTTTAAAATCTTGCGTAATATTGGTTAGTTAATTTATCATTTTGTAAAACCTGTGTTTAAATGGGTAACGTGGGTCAAAAAGTGGAGGCTGCATCAACAGCTCCTATACAAAATACGGAGGCACCAAAAAAGCTAAAACCATGCTGTGCTTGCCCCGAAACTAAAAAAGTCAGAGATACATGGTAATTTTACTAAGGTTAATAATATCATATTTTTTTAAATTATTTAATTTTTAGCATTATCGAAAATGGCGAAGAAAACTGTCAACACTTGATAGAAGCACACAAGGAATGTATGCGAAAAGCCGGGTTCAACATTTAAGTCTTTCGTTGTGATTTGTAAATAGTAGTTGTAGTAATAAATATTTATTAAATGCACTTCCATTATTATATATCCTATATTACCTTACATTTCAAATTCACAGCTTTTGAACTTAACCTCACATTTATGACTGATTGTGAGTTTGTTGTTCCTAATGTAACAATTTAAAAATGCAGCCAAAATCACATGAAAGAAAATTAAATTTCACAAATATTGAAGAAGCTAATGCATTCTTACGTGAACGTTATCTATATTTATTATCATCAATGTCTGGTAAATAATTATAATATCTTGTGCAAATTTTAGGTGATTAAATCTTTTGTAGGGGACAAGAAATGTAACTTTAGAATGTATGATAATACTGAAGTGGAAGGAAGTGTAAAAGCATTCGATTTGAATTTTGAAAACATTATTGTAAAAGAATTGAAAACACCTCAACAACTAATTATTGAATCTGCCATTTTAAGAACTAGTGACATAAAAACCATTTCATTCTCATAAGCTAAATGTAAAATATGGAATAAAATATCCAGTAGATTTAACAGTTTTATTCCTTTATTGAATTATTGACTAAGCCTTTCATATTGTGAAATATATAGAATACTAGTTTTATTAAGTTTGACTTTTTCAATACTAAATGATAATAGTCTAAGATGCATGCTAAGATCAACCTTCACCATTGTGGTGACCAAATGAAAATATTTTATAAAATTAAGTTTCTGAACTTGGCTTAATACAGCAACCTCAAAAAAACTGCTCAAGAGTATTATTAATTAAAATTTAAAAAAATTATAATTTTATAAAATGTCACCAGCATACTGTGGGCCAAAAATCCCATAAACATTGAAAACGATACTTTTCAATAATGAAGATGCATTAATGTTTCTTCATATCCTAATAATGGTTAAGTGGACCATGAATCTTTCAAAAACAAATGAAATATTTCTGTCAACTATTGTATTGACACACGCTAGTTTGGCAAACATAAGTCAAATTCTCATGGCTTGGCGCATCATACAATAAGTGGTGCGACGCATATCCCATTGCAATGTAATGGTTTAAGAAAAAGGTGATATGCGACATATAAACTGTATTTGTTAATATTAACTTTCTGCATTCAATTATATCCATTTCCATCTTCTGAGACACAAATGCATAAATCGTGTTTGTTAATTTTAATATATTCTAACAATATCCTCACATCAATATTATAACTTATATAATTTATAAATGACTAGCCGTTACCCGCAGTTTCACCCGCGTATGGAAAGTAGAATTCTTTGCAAAAAGAAATAGCTTATGAAACATATATGGGCTATCCAATACAACACTTTCTTCTAACTTTGTTGAACCACTTAACATAACTATCAATCTACCAATCCCAAATACATTTCACCCAAACTGCAAGTGCTTATGGGCCAAATTATATAACAATTTTATTCAACATTTTTTTGGAATCACCCTGTATAGTTGTAACTTTGCTTCACCCTATAGTGCAACCATCCTGTATATGGTCTTGTTTATTTGTCACCCAATATAACATTTTTTAATGAACTAACTATAGTTCTACTCCACCCTATACGTTATATAACAATTATTTCTGATAATTTTTGAGCCACTTAGTATATTATAATTTTAACCGGCCTTAATATGCAACTTTTTTTAAAATTGTGTCCAACACAATATATAAATAAAATTTTACTTCGCTCCATATTTCAGGTATTTAATATAGCAGAATGCAACTGTTCCTGGTCTACCTTATACAACATTTTTTTAAATATTTATTTAACCCACCCTGTAAAACTATAATTCTACTAAGCCCCGATCTTAACCACCATACATGTACAACTACTTATGGGCCACATTTTTGTACCACTCTGTATAACTAAATTTACCAATTCCAACCCATTTCACCCAAACTGCAACTATTGATATTTTTAAGAACTGCCTTCTTAGCTATAACTTCCATCTATATTTAAAATATCTTGTATATACTGCTGCCAATTAGTCACCCATTATAACTTACTGGTCTACCGGTTTTTGAACCATCCTGTATAACTACACTAAATAACCATTTTGGACATATTTTTTAAGCATCCTGGAAAATATAGTCTGTCTCCACCTCTTCTTGTCTATGTCTTAAATGTCAACTACCCCGTATATGCAACTTTTTCTAACACACTGTATAACTATAATTTTACTTCGCCCCATGTTTCAGATATTGCATATATGCAACAGCTCATGTTCTATCTTAAAAAATAGCACAATTTTTTATCCACAGTATTTAAGTATAATTGAACTCCACCCTCTATTGCAACCACCTTGTATGTGCAACTACTTATCGGCCACCCAGTGTGACATTTTTTGTACCACCCTGTGTAAATATAAATCCCTCAATTCCCAATTTATTTCACCAAAATTGCAACTGCTTATGGAACACCCTTTGTAACATTTTTAGAGATTATATTACTTAACTCTACTCCTCCCTATATTTCAAATATCATATCTGTGCAACTGATTATGAGCTACGCTATTTCTCATTTTTTCCTCATATTTTTTTAAGCACAGTATGGAATATAATTTCTCTTGATTTAATCCATCCTTCATTTGCGACTGTTTCTAACCTTGTTTGAATCACACTGTGTAACGATAACTTGATTTCGCCCTATATTTCAGGTACTCCATATATGTAACAGTTCATGCTCTACCCTATTTAACAAAATTCTTCCAACTTTTTTACCCACACTGTATAATTACTATTATACTCCATGCTACATTTCAACAACCTAGTATATGCAACTACTTATGGGCCACCCAATATAACATTTTTTCAACACTCTGTATACTTAGAATTCTAGTCCACCCTATATTTCATCTATCCGGTATATGAAACAGCTTGTGGATCATAACATTCCTTTATAAAATTGTTTAAATCTTCCTATATAGCTGTAATCATACTTTGCTACATATTTCAAAACCGTCCTATAATATGCTACGTGAAAACTTGTGAACTACTTGTGGATATAAAACAATTTTTTAACCACCCTATAAACTATAATTCCCCTCCATATTATATTTCAAACAACCAGAATAAACTATATACTGCTTCTAACATTTTTTCCAACTCATTTCATCACTTTAATAATAGCCCAAGAAAATTCAAATACCCTACCTGTTTACATAATATATTTTTTATCCACTCTGTATAAATATAATTCTGTTTTCTCCTTATTTGACCCACATTGAATATACAACTAGTTATGACCCTAACAATATAACATTTTGTTATCTAACCTGCGTAAATATAATTCAACTCCACCCGTTTTTAACTACCTGGTATATACAACTGTTTATGGTCCACTCAATATATCTTTTTCGAACCACCCCGTATAACTTCTCCCTTATTTTAACCACATTGTATATATGCAGCTACTTACAGGCCACCTAATATAGCTACTTTTTTTTCAAGAATTCTAAATACGTAATTCTACTCCCCTGTAAGTTTTACCTATCCTTTATATGTAACACCCTATAAACCTACATTTGATACATCAGTTGAATTTTTTTCAAAAGCTAAACATGTTACATTGGCATATGCCGAATTATGAATAAAAGCTAAGCTGATTCAAGTATCTAATATTTGGTGCATGCAATTGACTAATTGTGGATTACCGAACATGGTATTAGTTTTTTTGGCTACATCTACCGTTTCTGTCAATGTAGGGAGATAAAACAGACAACTACAGTTTTATAATAGTATATAGATTATTAAATTCATCTGATGTTTGACATGGCCTCAATAAATATATATTAATATTTGAAGAAGTTTTTCGAGTTCAATCATTGAGTAATTCTCTATTTAAAATAATGCTTTAAAACTACTTTCTTCTCTATAATCAAACTTCATTATATATTGTAATTATTATGTCCATGAATTGGTCTTCTAAACGTTGTTTGTGGCATATTCTTGATTACTTTTATGTTTTTTGGGCAATAACACCACAATAGAAATAAAACGACGTATATTGCAGGAATACCAAACGTTTCAAAGTCTATTCTGACTTCTTTGTCAATGGCTTTATATTTATTGATGTAGATTGCAAAATGAAAATGTCATAAATCAAATTTTCATTTTGCAATCTACATCAATAAATATAAAGCCATTGACAACGAAGTCAGAATAGACTTTGAAACGTTTGGTATTCCTGTAATATACGTATTTTGACAATTGTATTCAAATCCTTTTCAAATTCTTCAAAGTTTTGTATTGCCAAGTTATCGGTTTTAAATTCATTATAATAATATTTTAAAGCTTTAGGGGTTCTTATCAGTTGAAAAACCAACTTAATATATGACTTGTCTGTTATTAATCCATCTGAAGTCATTATTACCGATAGCTCTTCATTCTGCAAAAGAACTACACCCTCTATATCAATATCGTGATTTAAATGTGATTTTTGACTTATAAATTTTAAATCGTCTCATTGGTTCATTAATTCTTCCAAAACCGGTACTATATCCATTTTAATGTTTTTGCAAATTTTTCAACTTGTTTTCTCATTGCCCACCACTTTCACTATATGCATAATAATACCTATGGTTCTAAACTGTGGATTACATTTATAATGATTGTTATCAATCCATTCGGAAATTAAAACTTTCCAAAATTTTCAAAAGCTATTTTTCCAATTTCTCAATCCATATACAGGTATGGAAAACGTTTGACTGGGTCGGAGAATGCTAACGTTAAACAAGGACGGAACTGCTACTATATGCATGAGACGAGGATTGTCGTTTTAAGTACGTCTGTTTCACGAGCATCGATCGTGCATCGATCGTCACAGTCACATTGCGACCGTCCGCTATTACGCCAGAACGAAAACTTAACATTTTTTCTGTTTTAAAAATGAAATAAAATAGATACTCTTAAAAATAAAATAAATTAGTAACTGTTAAAAAAATTGTCAATAAGAAATTAATCATTAAGCTTATAATTATTTACAACATATCGTATGTTTTATTTTTAAGCGATTGGAATCGTCGGAATGTGGTGATAAGAAAAAAAGTATTTAGCGCCCGAATACCACACCGAATACGTCCGAACTCGCGTCACACCGACTTCATTCTCCTGGTGCGTATTGCGTTGATTGATTCAAAATCGCATGGGATTCTACCCGACCCCAGAGAACGAATTTCCACACCTGTATATACAGGTATGGAAAACGTTTGACTGGGGTCGGAGAATGCTAACGTTAAACAAGGACGGAACTGCTACTATATGCATGAGACGAGGATTGTCGTTTTAAGTACGTCTGTTTCACGAGCATCGATCGTCACAGTCACAGTGCGACCGTCCGCTATTACGCCAGAACGAAAACTTAACATTTTTTCTGTTTTAAAAATGAAATAAAATAGATACTCTTAAAAATAAAATAAATTAGTAACTGTTAAAAAAATTGTCAATAAGAAATTAATCATTAAGCTTATAATTATTTACAACATATCGTATGTTTTATTTTTAAGCGATTGGAATCGTCGGAATGTGGTGATAAGAAAAAAAGTATTTACCGCCCGAATACCACACCGAATACGTCCGAACTCGCGTCATACCGACTTCATTCTCCTGGTGCATATTGCGTTGATTGATTCAAAATCGCATGAGATTCTACCCGACCCCAGAGAACGAATTTCCACACCTGCATATAAATTGCTTACAATAATATTGTACAACTATTCGACCTCTTTATTATTATCTGTATTGTTTTTACAAAATTTTTGAAAAATTAATTCATAATTTAATCCAAAAAACTTTATATCGTTGTAGAATGACTCGTATAAAGAGATGGATAAATTGTCAGAGAGTGGTAACCAAAAAACGAAGAAAAAAAATCATGATGCGGTTTCATAATAAAACTCGCATTTCAACGTTTAGCAAAAGAAATATTGCAAACAATTACACCAGGAGTAAAGACTCAAACCTATACACGTCTTACAATCAGCCTGCGAAGACTATCTAGTGGACTTAGACTTCAGGGTGCTAATTTATGTTCCGCACACCGAATTACAGTAATGGCTAACAATCTGGCATTGGGCAGACGCATTCGTGGGCAGTTTTTCCGCAAAATTTGGAGGACAGAATAAGACGGGGTATGTATATAATTATAATCAAGTTCATTAATTTAATAAACAAATAACTAACATAGCACTTATACAAATTACTTTAGGGCATATTTAATATTTTTATAGAGTTAATGGGATTTGTAAGTTCCTTCTAATGGTTTTAAGATAACTGATTTAAATTTTTATGTAATCAGAAGTCCCATAGAAAAATTTGTTTTATTTTGATCAATTTTAAAAATCCCAAGCAGTAATTTGAAGTTATTATTTTTCTTATTTTCAGGAAATTGAATGTAAAGAAAATAATTTCATTAAATGTACTACATATACCTATACAAATTACTGATTTATTTTTAGTAATATCCTTTACTTATCGATTGTTTCCTAACATTCAATAATTTGGTAAATCTATATTCTAGTTACTTTTATGTTTTTTTGGGGAATAACACCACAATAGAAATAAAACTACGTATATTGCAGGAATACCAAACGTTTCAAAGTCTATTCTGACTTCGTTGTCAATGCCTTTATATTTATTGATGTGATTGCTGGGTTTTTGCTCCGGGCTTTACAAGCAGTCAGCCAGGAAGAGTCAGTGCCCCCTTTCAAGCATTGTTAACTGATATGTGGGCTGGGCCGGATTTTGGTTGCTGGGCACAAAACTGGTGGGGGCCTACTTCAGGAATTCAAAACTGACAGAATTTTTTTTTAATTTAAATTATATTAATTTTGCATAAAACATGTCAAATGTATCTGTATATCTATACGTAATAGTAAATAAAGATTAGTCAATAAATACATAACATTTAAAAAAGCAATGAAATAAAAAAAAATATTAAAATTAAAAAAAGAAGTAAAAAAAGATGCTCTTCTTGCTTTTATTGTAGCGAATTTTTTTATAATTTCATCTATGTTTAAGCTTTGTACTATATCGCTATTTGTACTGATACTAGTAAGGCTATTCAGGCGATCTTCAGTGGATGATGTCCTCAGACGATTTTTAATAAGCTTAAGCTTCGAAAACGGCAATTGCTGACCATTAATGTTATATATATTGTTAACGTCATTTCAACATTAGGAAATGATTCTCTAACGTATTTGTTAACAATTAAAGAATACATCATTTGTTCTCTGCTTGTTTTCATTTCCTTATTCTCGGAATCATACTCCAATAAATCCGAACAAAACGCTTTCTAAATTGCAATCAAGATGTTTGTAAAAATTTTTTAATCCTTTAGCACTTTGAGAAATTTCTTCAGGACTAATTTTTTCGAACTGCGATAAAAAACGCGGAAATTTGTTGAACCAAGGCACTTACCAAACTACCAATTATGGTGATATATTGAAATATGCGAAATATTTCTGATGGAATGTTCTCTAGTACTGGTTCACAAACGCGCCGAGTGCGATCATTCATATAATCTAAGTTTCCCGTCTTTCGTTGAGTGTTCTCAGTGATTTTACAAGAGTTAAAGCTGTATAAACATCGATTTTGGACCTCTGGATAGAACCGCTTGTTTTATTTAAATTTTCTAAAATGTTCCAAAAATCCTGCAGCTGTACAGCGCGTTTTTGTATTAAAATCATTATTTTCAGAGATTTCCCAGAAAGCTTGTTTATTAGCAGTGAAACCTCTAACAAGTGGGCTACTAAAATTCTCTCATTATGAACCTTTTGTGCATTTTTAAATTATTAATAAGTAATGTCCATCGAGCATCTGATCTCGAAAAGAATATGTACTGACCTTACAGAAACAAAATAAGTAGTGGAAGCAGCCGATGCATCCGAAGCTCTTTCTCCGGTAAGATCCCACACAGCATGAAATATTTCTAGAATATTTATGCAATATTTCTCGTTTGATTTGAAACATTTCAAAATATTTCTTGAAATATTTCAGCAATATTGCTATGTCCACGACAAAACCCCATTTGAAATAATTCATGAAATATTCCTGTATATTTTATGAAATCTTTCTGTCATATTTCATGATATATTTCAAAAGATCTTTTGTTGTAGATATAAAAATAGTTTAAATGTATTTTAGTGAACTATTTATATAATATTTGATGTTTGTTTTGAAGTATCCTAAAATATTTCAGAAATCTTTGTATTTTAGCTACAAAAACGTTTTGAAATATTTCATGAAATATTCTGTAATATTTCATGATATATTTCAAAAGATTTGTTTGCCGTGAGCATACGAATATTCAGAAATATTAGAGTCAAATATTTTAAAATAGTGCTAAAATATTTGATGTCTAAAGTATCTATTGAATTTTTTTCCAAAATATTACTATATTCAAGACTAAAATTCTCCTGAAATATTGGTGTAATATTTCACGAAATGTTTCTCTAAGATTTCATGAAATATTTCAGTTGATGTTTTGTCGTGGACATAGGAATATTGCAGAAATATTTCAGTGAAATATTTCTTCAGATATTTCATGCTGTGTGGGATGTAGTGAATGACCTATGAATGGGACTCAAATGGCTAAAATATTTTCTTTAGCTACCAATGCTTGCACGCCGTTATATTTTCCACTCATTGGGGACGCTTTATCATACGACCGGCCTCGACAATTCTTACTCCTAATATTAATTTCATCTAAAAATTCTTTTAGTCCATCAAACACATTTTCGGCTTTATGGCCGTGATTAGCTAAGAATTTTAAAAACCTCTCGATTGGACTATCTCCCTCAATATACTGAAAAATCAAAGTCAATTGATCTGGCGTTCCATCCAATGATATTGAGTAAATTTTACTTTCCTTCATATAATTTGTTGAAAAATTATCGTCCAATTTCTTGAATTAATTCTTCATAAATTGTTGAAGAAAGATAATTTGTTCTATCACTACCACAGTTTCCATATTTTTCAATATGCATTTTTAAACCTTGTAAGAGGAACATAATTAATTAAACCACCCATATATCGGATATCTTGACAATCAGAAAAAGAATGAATAATTAAACCTGCACATATAAAAAGCAAGGCCAAAGTGTTATATTTCACGAAAACTTCGATCAGACCCAAAAATTACCATTATTTGGTGATCCCAGGATTTCGTTGTCACCCCTAAATGCGAAAGATCGTTCACTTAAAAATAAAATTACGTCTATTACCCGTCTTAATACTTTTGTCCATTATTGCATTTGCTTTTCTAATTCTATGTCAATGCACCTTTTTTTTTGTAAAATTAATTGAAAGATACTAATAACTGAAAATGAAAAGAAGATCTTTCATGTTTTTTTTTTTAATTCTCCTGCATATGTCCTAGAAACCATCGCTAACGACAATTTTCAGAACATTCGGAAAACCAAAGCCAAGAACGATGTCCATTCTGAGTTTTACGTTGGAACATATTATTATTGCAATATCTAACTTTAGTATCATCTTGTTGCTGTTGACTTTTATTTATCAACAGTTGATCGGAGCAATTTTGAACATTGGAATTCATTTTTTTACTCAATATTCTCTATACAACTGCATCACCGAGGTCCAAACTCCTGACATTAGATAATCCATCACCTTTTCCCCTGAATGGTGCCTGAAAAGATGTTTCAAAATTATGTCAGTTATTTTGATCACTTCTTTGCACAAAATTATAAAGTAATCTTAAACGTACCCCTTATTTTTAAATAACATTTCACTTTAAATACGATTTTATTTCCATTATATTGAGAAACATCTAAATTTTACAGGGTTAGCCAACTTTTGTACATTTTTTAATATGAAAACATAGGTACATGTAAACTTTGTAAACATGGATATTTTAAAAATATATAAAATATTTTATTTTTCTGTTTTTTTTATTATATAATCAGTCTATCAGGAGTATAGTTTGGTTTGGTTTACTCCTTGATGATGACAACTTAGAGTTGTTCAAACGGCGTTGAGTGTTTAAAATAAAAAGGTATGGTGTTATGGTGCAAAACTGTGATTTTACATTTATAAGAATTTTGTATGTCGTGGCCATTGTACCCTGGTATACAGTGGCGCCACCATAGTTCAGTGAATCTTCCATATAAATTTCAAATATTATATAAAAACAGTTTACAAGTTCATTTTCCCATGTATTACATATGCTTTAACTATTTATACAAAGTAACCTTAAGAAAACGAGGCTTGCCGTGGGACTCTGATGAATAGAAAAGTATTGTAGAATCGAAAAGTGACGTCATTTTGTCGTCATAAGGCATAACCGTCGTATAAAGATGATACGAGTTATGAGTGCGAACATTTCTAAAGTGACGTCACTTTTCGATTCTACAAAAGTTTTCTATTGATCGGACTCCAGGGCCAGCCGTGGGACTCTGATGAATAGAAAAGTATTGTAGAATCGAAAAATGACGTCATTTTGTCGTCATAAGGCATAACCGTCGTATAAAGATGATACGAGTTATGAGTGCGAACATTTCTAAAGTGACGTCACTTTTCGATTCTACAAAAGTTTTCTATTGATCGGAGTCCAGGGCCTGGTCCGTAAAACTATAGATAAATGTAGTTTCACAGTTTCATGGTAACATAAGCCGCTTTGCAGCGATCTACCGGTTATAATTGTTCCTAAATGGTTTGAACCAAACACATTCTAGCGGTTTTTTTTTAATACCAACGACATCACAAATCAGCCCTTTGTTTTGTCATTGTTTGAAATATCTTCAACCGGTAATAACCCAAAGCAGTGGTTGTTTGTGATTGTCTGTATGTTTCCTAAAGGACATTTGAGGTTAGGTATTTACTATTTGCTTAGATCATTTACCATCTAGATATAGCCTGTCAAGCATAAAATCGTGGCAATGCTAGAAAGAGAGGGCAATAGAGACAGTAAGAGGCTATTTCACTTAGTGGGTGGAAGCAGCTCCCAACTGAGTGAAATAGCATCTTGCCCTCTCTATTGCCCTCTCTCTCCTTACTCTTACCACGACATTTGTGCACTGCAGGCTATCTCTAGAAAGTAAATGCTCTAAGACTATTTGTCATATCACTGACTATTTTACATTTTTACGTATACATTTAACAAAAAATTTTGATCAGTCTTGCAAAAATCACGTAAGTACCACTAAAGAACCACATAAATAAGAAATTTATTGATGTGTACAAAATTTTAAATAAACAAAAACAAAACAATTTAACATATAATTTTGACATTTTCTGGTTGAACCAAATTACATTCTAGCGAATCAGTTTTGGTTCTACTTCACTGATGAAAAGAGAAATGTCAAAAGTACAACGACTGTCAACCAAGGGTAGAACCAACGTTATAGCCGGTAGATCCCTGCAAATCGGCTATAATCATGCTGAGTTTTTGATTTTTTTGTCATAGTGTGACGTCATGGGCGCCAACGAAGGAATTTGGATGACTAATGAACGTATAATACCTCATGCCTCTATGAATGAAACACGAGACGAGTAATTATTTAAATTATGTCATATGTCAAATGAGTCAAATCGTGTTTGTGACTTGTGTCTTGTGTCAATTTGTTTTATAAGGTCGAGCTGAATTTCAGTCCAATTCTGTAAAAAAATAATTACATGAGAGCATTTGGCTTGTTAAAACTACTGTAATGGTTTAATTAAACAGTAACTATATTTAAAAATATAGCAAGATATTTCAGCCTAGAGAACAGGTAAGAGCATACATTAAAAGTAGTATTTCTAGGTGCTCAAAATCAAACATTTGTGGATTAAGATGGATTGTATAGCATATTAGCCTCTAATGCTATTAGAATGCAGTTTTCAGTATTACATTTTTTCTTGTGCCCAATTTGCATTTCGTTAATAAATACGTTTTCCTCAAAAGCAGAAGCGATCAATAAAACAATAAAACTCCATGAGTGGCCAGTGGCCATATTTGTGTTGTGAGTGGCGGTAATTTTGATTGTCTTGTAAACTGTAAAAAATTATAATGTTAAGTAAGGTCGTACGGTAAGTTACTACTGGATTTTATAAGTGTTTAAATCGAACTTAGATTTCATTTATAAAGTAATGTTCAATTTCAGATATAGATTATTGACAGTGAAGAATTTTTCAAAAACAAGGTTTTTGCACAATGGAACCTTGTGCTCCAGGTACTGAAGATGATCAACCAATTATGTATTCTTCATTAAAGAAACACGTACGTATCCCATTTTTTTCTGTAATTATATTGCTTATTTTTTTAAATAATTATATCAGTTTTTCAGTATTTGTAGGTAAGTATTTGTAAATTCATGTTCTTTCAAAAAACATAATGGATAAAATTTTACTGTTTAATATATATATATATATATATAAACATATTGCATTGAATTTATATTATGTGCTAGTTATGCCAGAAATAAAAAAAAAAGTATTTGTGAGTGAATGCCAGTGAATATTAATAATACACAAAAATAAATTAGATCCTGAAAATTATATAATACCTAAACCCAAAATTATTTATAAAAATGTGTTTAATTTTTTAATTAGATGTAATTTTCAAGGCTACTTTGAAAGTATTGTACATATCCTTGTAGAACGCAAATGATATTACTTCTTAAGTATAGGAGGTGGGACGTGGAAATGACAATCTCTCTTTATACTTATTCATTTAAAGTTTTAAGGCTTTTAGTGTTTTTTAATAGTGGAATTTGGACACATTCTATGCTATCAATTTCATTAAACACTTGACAACTACTGAGATTCATAATGATTTAAAGGCAAGCCTGGAAAAGTCATTAAGCTCATGCTTAGTTAGTGCCACAGATGATAAACAACTAAAACTCATTTTAGTTTTTGAGTCAAATTGAAGTTCTATAATGATGATGCTCTTCCACACACCTCTCATGAAATGTTTGATTTGGTTCCACACCCTCTGCTCTCTGGATTTTGCACCCTTTAAAAAAAACAATTCTCTACTCAAGAGAGATCTCAAGATTTTTACATCATGGATAAGGGCAGCAATCAAGTCCTTGAATTGAAAGAGTCTACAGAACTTATCACTGACAGAATAAAAAGACTTACTGTGAGAAATGTTCCAGTCTTAATGTGATTACAAACAACGTTTAGAAGACAAGTGATTACAGTGTCGAAAAATATAATTGATTTTGAAGGTTAAGCAGTGTACTTGTAATGTAGGTTTTGCCTAATCTTGTTTTTTGTGTTCTACAAGTATTTGTGCTTACTATTAAAACCATATCAATATTTCAACTTATAGTTCATACATAAAGTAGTGTTTTAATGTAATTTAATAAGGTTTTGATATGTCGCCACCACCAGGTAAATTATATTCTAGGACTATATTGTTAAAAGTGTTATTTATATTCTAATATTTATTATTTGATCCAATACTTTATTACTAGTAAGTAATAAAATGTTTTAAGTTTGTGGGAGATATATCCCCTAGCTTCAGTTTGACACTGTTACTAAAACAGCTTATTCTTTTCTGAACTAAGTACAATAAGTATGACAAAAAATTGTGCACTAATTAATGGTGGAATTTTTCTTTTTTAAGTACACATCCATATTTTATGTTAAAAACAGATTATTTTGAAAAATATCTAATATTTTCCATTCTCATATATACTTTACTTGACTGTTTTTTTCATACAGAATACATGTCAAAACTATTTTCTTTGACAATTACAGTAGGGCTAGCAACCATAAAGAAGATTATAGTGCAAGGTCATCCAGATCAAAATTACTGTTTACCAGTTAATGTTATGAATTATCACATTTGTTTTTAATTTTACTTGATGTCACTGTAATTTCTTGGATCTCTTATCTCCTATTTTGGAGAGAGATGGAATTTCTACATATCTCCATTCTTCTCTATTTTATTGTGTTTTATATATTTTTGGATATATTTATATATTTTGATTGGTTAGTCTGGGATGTTTGCATTTTAAACATTCAATCTAGGTATCTTTGCTAAGGTGACTTTTGTTTTTTAATGTTCCCACTACATCTCAGGTGCAAGAATTTCATCATTTATTTTTTTTTACTTTAGCAAGTATGGATTGTAAATAGTTTGAATATGCTTATTTTAGTACATTCAGATGCATATAACGTTAGTAGGGATAATGTCTAAGTGTTTATTGGGAAATAACACCACACTTTAAAGGAAATTGCTGTATAAACGTTTCGGGGTCTAGATCAGACCCCATTGTCAATGGCTAAGAAACTACGGATTAAAAAGGTACAATTCCAAGATGTAAATTTAAATATTTGACAATGTTTATTATTTGATATTTGACGTAACTAAGAGAATTTTATTTGTAATATACAGGGTAGCACAGAAATTTCTAAAGATCATACAATCATAAAGTTCCTTTCAAATTGGAAGAATTTGAAAGGGAGATCTTCAGAACTTTATGTGGCGCTCCTAGGTGCGACTTTCTTATAAGATAGTGAATTCGCCAAAAATGCGACCAAAGAACTTTGTTGATTCAGTGATCCCATTAAAGTCATAAGGGAAAACCTAGGAAAAACCTTATGAACTATCCCGATATTGGGTTGATCACAAGGACATGACCAATAGCAATTTCTTCCTTAATCATGGGCAACCAGGAACGACTGAATTCTACGGAGGTAGTAGCGATACAATCGTTTTCATTTAACAAAATTAAAGCAGACTCTTTTAGTTTTCTTTTGGTGTTATTTCCCAATAAACACTTAGACATTGAAAATTATGCCACAAGTATCCTTCAGAAAACAAGTAGGGATAATCTTGACTGAATTATAGACTAGAAGTTATTGCCACTACCTAGTATACACCAATAAACCTTTTTTAATAGCTTTTTGATACATTACTAACTTGAACATGACTCCTTTCTTGGTGAGACCTAGATTTAGTTGTGCTACTCTAAAAAGACTGAAATATGTAAAAATATTGAAGTGTGAATTAAATAGTGATATCTAGAAGTTGCAGACATATGACACACTAGAACATATGAATCACACGATAATAGCATTACAATGCTGGAGGAGTAGCTCCTTTCTGTGATGGTATAATTTGATATTATTTTCAAAATATTGACAAATTTATTCAAATTGTTGCAAACCTTAAAACAATCTGACAAAAAGCAAAAGAAAAAAAGCTGTCATTGTCCAGAAATCATTTATATTCAGTTTGGTAAATTTGAAAAATATGAAAAAACATTAATGTATTAAGTGGCAAATGCATTTAAACATGACCAATAGGTATGGATTGATTTAAGAAATAAAGCTTATTTATGGCAAATATACACTCATGTCACTTACAGTTCCTCAAAATAGCCCAGTAGATAAGTATTAGATAAATGATAACATTGGTTAATAAGTTGGATAATATTACATTTTATAAACTTGTAGTTTTGACTTTCCACAAGCCTTCATTGTGTTTCTAACAATTTTACAAGGAAATACCACAGTTAATCGAAAAATCCCGCAAATGTTTCGCACGGTTGAATTGCCGGTTTTTTTGACTTTGTGACAGATATATTAAATTTTATATATATTAGTCTTGTCAGGTGTTAGTGGTTTTCGTTATTAATGTTTACAGTACACAAAATCTGTTTAATTATATCATGTTTTGTCATCCACTTCAAGTGATGTCATGTTATGTGAGTTGTGTCAATATGACTCCAGATATGTTTTATTGGTTACATAGTTTTGTAATTTACCAATGTTACAATCAATAATGTAAGCTTAACTTTTTGATGTGTTCCGGTTTTTTCGAAACGAATCCCAATCATAAATTCGTATTGTAAGAAATTCAAAAATTATAGGATGAAATATGTTTTATATTTAGACCTAACACTTTCTATTAAAAACTTTCAAAAAAAGCTATTTTCCATACAAATAGAATGACTGGCTTAATTACGAAATTTTCACATTGAAAATTATGTGTATTTGTTATTGAAAGTTTGAAACAATTTGCTATTGAGCAGAAATTATGCTTAATTTCAAAATGACTTTTTAGATAGAACAATTTGTCAGTTTAAAAACGTATGGCAGTTCTATTCTTCCGACAGCTGAAAGTTATAGAATTAACTTTCATACGGTTTCATCTCTAAAGAAAAAGATGGTGCTTGAGTGTGTTTAATCTTAGTTTGTCGTTTGTGTAGGGGGGTCCGCTAATATAAATTAATTTTTAGTATTACAGATTTAAGTTGTGTTGTTTTCAACATGACTTCTTTGGGGCTTCGGATCTTTTTAAACGTGAAACACATTTGTGTTTTCACTTTTATAACGTTAAGTTTAATACTGACGAAACAAAAAGATGTATTCGTTTTTACTTATACTAGTAAAAACATTTATTTATATTTTATTAGTTAATGTTCTTGCCTTTGGTACTATTTTGTGGGGTCTTAAGTTTTGATAGAACATAAAATAAACTGTAATTCGTTTTAAGTTATGATGCATATATATGTTTTTTAAAATTAAGCAACCTTTATACAATTTAAACATAACCCTGCTATAAACGCGCAGATAGATACATCGAAAATAAATTAAATCTATTAATACAAATTAAAAATGCCATATACAGTGATTTTTTATTTATATTTTATTGAATTGTTGATCTCTTAATACCTATGTTCTGTTTTTAATGATTATTTTAAATCCTTTGACATTTATGATTTTAAATCCTTTAACATGTACGATTAATTATAAACAAAAAGTTCCCTTTGGACACCAGGTGAGATTCAGAGATCACATTTTAATTATAGACGTATTATTAATTAAAAGTCAGTCGAAAAATAAATCTGCTCAGGAAAAAATATCTCTTAAAAATTGGAATTCATTCCGTTTTGGACATTCCACACAACAGACAAGACTGCCATACAAAGTCACGAAGTACAAAAATATCTTTTTACGTTTTTTTTTCAGTATTTGTAATCATTTGTTTGTAGGTGGATTCTGTACATGGTATACTTGAGCAGCCCCTCTGTCCATCTTTTCTTGGCAAATGTAAGAAACTGGGGCTGTTTCCAACATTTTCTTTCACTAAATCTATCTCAATTCCTTAATATATAATTTGTGACTTCAGTTAGTTAATTATTAGTTCTGTGAATAATGAAGCCGTAATTAACATTCCATAAAAAAAATGCTACCCGACATTTTGTATTATCATTCACAATATGTGATTTTGTGGTTTTATCCGATTTGCATTTATTACGCCTTATGGGAAGAAGTCGATTTATCAGGCGATTTGATGAACGTTTGCTTATTATTTAGAATGGATTTGATTTTAGATTTAGGAAGGCGCATAGTATTTTTTATCTCTTTTATATTGAATTGAGAAATGATTTTCGTAGTAGCCACGACACTACTTTTAACTGGTACAAGATTAAACAATCTACATTTATAGGATAAGTTTTGTAACAGTAGTGAAGGATAGGGTCTGAAGTTCCTGACAGGACATATATGCCGCTTGTTGAAATGAATGACTTACTGTAGGACCAACCTTATAAAGCTCAGCCAGCAACCACCTTGAGCTCTAGAGCAGCGATTAAACCACTGCCACACCGTCGTTTTTGAAATTGTCTATCATAGTTGTAGACGAAACGATAGGTAGAAGATATTTGAACCAACCATGGCTGAGTAGGCTGGATAACAAAATCTTCACTATGGAGCTAAGTTGGAAGTTTGACGAAACTACGTTGTTAAATATTTTTCGATATGTCATGTCATACTATGGGGTTGTCTACTTCTTCGTTTACAACAGTAAAATATTTAGTGGCAGAGTATAAATAGTTCAGGACGAACTGTAAAGATAAACGTCGGAGTGTAGACCTTTCAAAAAGTCTGTACATCGTTTGTTGACTGAACATTTGGAATTGAAATAGATGTGTGATACATGGCTGCCGTGTTTACTCACAATGCAACCAAAACAACGGCGAGAGGATGGAGTCGTGGGTTTAGTAAAGTTTCACAGTTGCAAAGCCGAGTTTTTGCATCGAATCTTCACAATGAGTGACAACACTTCACACCTGAGACGTAGGAACAGTCAAAATATTAGACTAAAATGGGATAATCGACTTCTATGAAAATTAATGTATTTTAATGGTTGGTGTCAGTATTTTTTGTCCTTGTCAAAGTGTGGAAAAAACTGCCAACAGTACCAACTAGTTTCACTTTACATGACCATGAAACAAAGAAATTTTCCTCAATGGTATGTTTTTGTGTGATACGGGTTAAAGGGGATTACTGGTTAATATTTATATGGATGATAAAGGTTGTTTTATAATATTCTTTCGTAAATAAACAAAAATAATTATAAATGCGCATATGTCATTATTTCAAGTAGTGGTAACCTAGAGATAAGTTAATAAAGATAATGCATATTATTATAGATGAAACTACTGATTATTCCAAGCATATAAAAGGGTATAAAACATATACCATTCAGTTTCCAGGACCACGTTTCAAAATACATCGGACGTTGTTGGATGCACATATTGTTCTAAAACTCAGAATCACGGTTGGTGACATTGCTGAGTAAAATTATGACTTGAAACAAGACCTTGGAGCCGTATTCTGTAACTCGATATATCATAACGTTAAGGTAGAACCCAAAGTTATTAAATGTTTTGTGACTCCGATTCGCTTTTATTTTTTATTTGCGTTATAGTGGCATAACGTTCCGTTCCGTTTTGACCATATCGAGTTACAGAATTCCTATCCGGGAATATTCATTTTGCTTCTTTGAAGTTATCACCGTAGAAACCGAAACCAATATTCTATGTTCTAAAGTCATTATTTTTCTAACTATTTAGAGCCATAAACGTTTTACAAGTCCAATTATAGAACGAAATTTTGTACTTCTTTGCCACCATGAACATAACTCACCATTACAAAAATTGGATGTATTTGGATGAGAGAAATGATTACTTCTTAAGATTCGTCAGTTTTGTTTTCTTCTACTTTTGTTTCTTTGTTGTTACAACAGGAAATTCTCTTTTCCAGTTCCGTTAAAAATGTAGCTATCTGCGTTTGGGGGCAACAACAGCTTGTTGTTACTTCCATCTATTCGTAATTTAATTTCGATCTTTCTGTAGGTAGATGCTGATCAAAAAATCCCGAAACGGCAAGATATCTCGAATATCTCCAGAGGTAGACGAAAAATAGAGGTCTATTATTCCTGCCTAGCTATCTGGAAAGTCAATATCAACTACATTTTTAAATCGTCCCCACGACGACGTAACTGGATAGAGCGGAACATTTTATTTTGACGCATGACGTATAACCTATAATTTGTACTTAGAGGTCCCATTCGAGATCAAAACGTACACGTACGACCGGATTTCGTGAGTAAAATGAAGCCACTAAGGGTCATATTTGGACCACTTGCTGTTAAGACCTTGTTTTAACTATATTAAATTAGGTCTTAATTATTCTCATACCTAGAAGTAAAAATTTTCGTTTCTTGCGTTCAAGATCGGGGTCTTATTGAAAAAATGAAGTCCTTGAACTGAAGGTTAAGGTCAAGTAATTCCAAGTGCACCACCGGATAGCCAGAGAAAAACTAGTTATCTAATGCTTTACTTTTCTCCCACCACCCGTTCGGTTGGACCTCGAACGTCAAATTGGACGTGAATCAAGGTCTGTTTATTTTAGCTGACAAAAATATGGAATTATATTCAAAAATGCTGTTGAACTTGAAGTCACGCTGTGATTAATTAATTTCAATGCCACCAACGGATAGTTGAATAAGACACATAGGCCCCGGAGCTTGACGTGTCATCTACCTCTTGAAATTTTCCAGATATCTTCGCATTGCATATTGATACTACTTTACAGTAAGATAATGTATAGTTTCTCGGGGAGACCTTTTAACAATTGCGCTACTCTCAAAAGACTAGCACTTATTTATTTTTAGGTCGCTTTTCATTTCAAGTTTAAATATTTGAAACTGTTTAACATGATTAATATTAACGAAATCGTTATATATCGTTATATATATGTGTGATTTACTAAAGAGGTAATATTTATTTTTTTTAAACACTTGGGTGACAATCAAGTGTTTCAAATTTATATTAATGTAAATTCATTTAAAAAAAACCTCGAATGATATTGCTATCAACTAATGACGTTTTCGAATTGTAGGAAAATGAAAAGGAACGTCTCCTCAGCCAGAAGGCAATCCTGCGAAGTGGCAAATACGAGAATGTTTTCGAAGTCAATTATGTGGGCGGTCTCGAGCAGTGGTATTGCAGAGCGTGCGAATGCCCCGTTATGGGCCGCATGTTTCAACACGAACTCGGTAGACGTCACCAGCTTAACATCGCCTCTAACAATCGTCATTTGGAAAGGGAACAGAGAGAGGACACTCCTGAGGATTCGGAGATGATGAGCATCGCACCCGGCGAACCAGCTCCACCTGGTTACGAAGAGCTCGACAAGACGTGCCAAATACAGGTGAGTGGCAATCATCAAACACTTATAACTTTTTGTCACTTAAATCTTTAGTAATGTTGTCAGTCAATAATACTTGGTATTGGTACTAGAAGTGGAACTTCTATGTTCTTCATCTGTTAAGCTCCCGTCAAATTGCAGATTAAATTATGGGAACATTATTTAACTACATATTTTTAAAATATCGGAGCATCTTCAGACTATTCTGCAAAATAGCTGTTGTAATATAGTTTAATCCAATACATATTAAAAAAGTGTCCGTCAAAATGCATTAAATTAGGGTGGCGTTGATGTACCATTTTAGGCAGAACGCCAACGATTTTTAGAATATCTCATAGATATTTAAGACATATTGATTTTAGATACCTTGTCTAAAAAAAAAAGACCACCGGTGGCATTATACATGTTGTGTGACTTGACCATAGCATGTATGGCATCACACTCCCTCTAAGGCACACAGTGAATTTTCCCATAAAGGCACACTATGTGTGTCTTTTCCCCATGAATTTTCTGACCGTCCGGGCTGTTCCTAACAGGACAGCTTTTTGCATCAGTTGGTAAAGATGCTCGTCCAGACCGAGGTATTTCAAATTGTTTAATAGATGTTTTGGGACTACTCCTGTTGTTGACATAACAATTGGTACAGTTCGTGTGTTGTTCATTTCCCACTGAGTCTTTATTTGAAATTCCAAATCTCAATATTTGGTTATTTTCTCAGCCTGCTTAATATATAAATTATTAGGGATTGCTATGTCAATTAGTTGTTTTTCTAGAGACTTTATCTACCAAAACTATATCTGGGCTATTGTGAGCAACAGTCCGATCGGTCAATATCGTCCGTTCCCAGTACAGTTTGTAGTTGTTATTTTCTAAAATATATTCTGGTTTGTATATACAGTAGGGTGTTCTTACCGACTGGGATAGCTCAAGTTTCAGCGCTAGTTCCTGGTGCAGTATTTTTGCCTCAGCATCGTGTCGTTCTTTGTATTCAGTTGCAGCGAACGCTTGGCAACCTTCTGTGATACGCTGGATAGCTTCAGATGTTTGGCAACCATATCTGCATCTATCGTTGTTGATAGAAGGGTCTTTGACAATGTACTTTAGATAGTTCTTAGTTGGAATTACTTGATCTTGGGTTGCCAATATAAAGCCTTCCGTTTCAGGAAACATATGACCAGAGATCAACCAGTAGTTCGATGCTGAACTGTCGACATAATCTTGGTTGACGTCATTTATATGTCTTCCATGAAGGGGCTCTTCTTTCCATTTGAGGAGTTTCTGATCAGTTGTCTGGTGGTATACTTGAACTTGTTGTTCTGTCAGTTGCAGAGTTGTTGAGTCATCAACCTGACATATGACTCTGTGTAGATCAGAAAATTCTTCAAGTCTCTGGAAATGATTACGCAAATTAGAAATTTGTTGATCACGTAACTTTCCTATATCTGCCAATCCTCTTCCTCCTTCACATCGGGGCAATGTTGTACGGTTCGACACAGCTCTTTGGATGGTGATTTTGAGCTTTTGTTAGTAGTACTCGAAATTTCCGTTGTAATTGTTCAATGTCGGTTTTGCACCAGTTAACTATACCGAAGGAGTAACTAAGCACTGAACACGCGTAGGTATTAATAGCCTGAAACAGATTTTTACTGTTAAGTTTGGTATTCAGCAGTCGTCAAAGTTTTTTAGAATATCTCATAGATATTTAAGACAAATATTGATTTTAGATACCTTGGCTAAAAAAAGACAACCGGTGGCATTATTAATAATATTATTTTATATTTAGTAATTCATATCATACTCATATCATTCTGGATTCTGGTCGCTTTTTGAACTTGTTATTTAATGTTTTCAGTTGGACACGTTTTCAGTTTAATATACTAGGGGAGCCCAAGCATCATATAGGGAGAAACTTTACTCGTTGTAATGTACTTCTACCATATATGAAAAACTCGAGCGCGCCCGTTTAAGACAAAGTAATTTGAGTACATGGAGAAAAGTGCATTTTTCAATAATCGGACGATTAAAATACTCGAACGTGATTGTTTTTGTTTTATTTTGAAGGAAATCTTTTAAGGATTACGGAAACAATATAATCTGTCGTTGTAGCTAAAATCATCAACAAAGTGTGGAGAGTACAGCTTCTGGCTGCTATGTGTTTCCCACTCCGCGCCTCTCCTTCTCGCTCTTTATTTCTCACTCTCTCGCACCGTCTGTCGCCATGATGCTATCTCAGCTGACCACAAAAACAATTTAGTGAATTTACTTTCATATATACTACAATGATGAGTGAAGCCAATGTGAAATGTGTATTTGGTGGAGAAGAAAAAAAAAAATAAAAATTTACACCGAATTATTTTGGAGATTAAGATATCTATTTTTAATTTTATTTTTATGTACTCTTATATCAATACATTATAGAATTACAAATATATTTAGATTGTCAGATTATCAATATTCCTCCATATAGTTGTCAGATTATCATTGAGTATTACTAGGACATCAAGTTGAACCATCTGTATAAAAATCTGACGCGCTCGAGTATTTTAAGGTCAAATATTTTTTACATTTCCAAAAATCGGTGATGACTTTTATTCGTGTCCAAATCATCAGTCATTAGAGGAGGACACTTTTTTGAGTTCACTTAACATTTCCTCTGAATATCTGACACGCTGGAATAATTTTTTTTCTTTTTTTTTTCTACCCCTTTTTACAGCCATCCCCCACTAATAAATCATCAGATTAATATCTCGGTTATCAGAAAGGCATTGCTCATGTACCCTATAAATGTCTGAGACGCTCGAGTATTTCCATGTGGCTGTTTTTTGTACGCGCTCTCCACTCCACTAAAATGACAAACTTTACATAAACTTTCGTTCGTTTTAGAACCTAATCTTCACGATGCAACAAGTCCCCATGATGCCTTAGTAACTACAAATTTAGCATTCCGGGTTCCCCTACTATTAGGTATTTTGTAAGAACCATCTCCACAGGTTTGAGGGTAAATGTAGAAAATACAGGGTTGAAATAGCCTTAGATTAGAAAGAGGTATTATATATCCTGAAATTCTAGTCGGTACATATTTATCCGACAATCATGATATGTGATTCACCGTTTAATAAGAGAGATGTCTGCATAACCTTGTACAGAATCTCATCCATAGGTATCGTTATCACTTCCCTAAGGCTGTGTCCCACGTAAACGCGATTTGCGCGTTGCGGGCAGTGCGTTGCGTCAAAACAGCAACTGCAAACTATCAAACACATAAATAGAATTCATTTTGTCCTTACTGGAAAGTTAATTCGAGCGATTGCAGCGATTTTGTGATGATGCATAGTTAATTTAGTTTTTTTAGCCTTCATTTGCAGTTTTTAATTGTTACATTGACGTATCGCACCGCCCGAAACGCGCATATTGCGTTTACGGCGTTAGGGTTCATATTTTTTATGTACATCTAGCTTATAATACAATTTTAAAAAGCGTTAACTTATATATCAAATTTATAATGTTTCAGGACAAACTGGATGGTTTCAAAGCTGGCCCTTTAGTAGCTTTGGAATATGTTTTAGAAATGCAAGACTATGATACTTCAAAAGAGCCTATATATTTGTGCACTTTGTGTGACAAACGTGGTGACCCAAGAACTGTTTTAACCCATCTTGCTAGTTACAATCACATATCACAGGTTAGTATAGAATTTATATTATCTCACAATATTTTAAAACTTATTACACACTTTACTGTTAACTTGAACTGAATCTGAAATTGATTCAAGAGATAAACATTTGCCATTCATATGGGTTTTCTGCTCTCACAATAAAAATAAAGAAACTTTATGTCTCAGTTTTAATTATGCCAAGGGTGATTTGCGTCATAACTCATAGTTTTCTTATAAATTCTTTTTCCAGGCAATATTTTGAAATATTTTGTGACATTAACTCAATAATGATTTTGCTTTGTGGCAACCTGCCGATCTGTATTCCATTATAGACTACATGTGTTAATTAATTGATGAAGCACCAAGGTGGCTATCAGTATATCTGGGGTGTAAATAGACCAAGGAAATGTCCTAATGTAAAATGGACATCACTGAAATGAACAGGTTGGTCCCCAAAATGAAACAACCTGGTCCTCAAGTTTAAACACCAGCGAAGCACATGGAAAGGAACGAAAAACGAGGTAGAATATGTGATGGTGATGTATAGAAAACCAACAGATATTTAAACATTCACTCTTAATGAGGAAAGGAGGTCACAATATGAATTTACTGAAAGAAAATTTGAAAATCACCAAACAAACTGTTTTCAGTTTATCTGAAAAAATAAGCACGTCTGAATAAACTACAAAGAAAAACAGTTAACCTTTCGTTTATGGAAAAATCAATACACTGTTCGCCTAACAAACTATGACAATTGTACAATATTGTCACGAAAAATTATGATTATTCTAAATTCTCTGTTTGCCATCTTAGTAGATCATCCAAATACACTAACGAGACATGCTATTAAATACTCAGTCATTATATGGTAGAGCAAAGACCAACTGTTCTGATGCCAACAAATTCAATAAAGGAAACAACTATACAGGGTGTAAATAGTTTGACTGCATATATTTTAGGTGCAGATAGTACCCACCAAACAAAACAAAAAACTCTTATAAAACTATGGTCTAAAGGCCTTAATAAGCAAGAAAATTTGAAATACATGTTAAGTAAATTATTGTCAATGTGGCAACGTCGCGCTAAAAATGAGATTTGCTTGTAGCGTGAATAATAAAGGAATGAGTCACCACAAAAAACTGAACACCTGTTATTTTTTCGTATTAAATAATTTTATAGTTTCGAGTGCTGATTTATTTAGGTACATAAAATTTTATGAAATATTATTTTGAAAAATGTACCCTTTTAATATGTATGTATTGAAATGAATATTTATATTTGGCGATTTATTTTATGCATCAAGTTGAAGAAGGGAGGATACAAAGTTGTTTACATTATGATACAAAAATAATGCGATACAAAGTATATTAAACAAAACATTTCTTATATGTAGTTCTTTTATGTGTTAAATTCTTCGAGAAATAATTGTTACTAAGAAATTAATATTACTTACCTTAGACAAATAAAAACCTTTGACCTGCAGGATGTCATTATGATCGAGCTCTGGCGAGCAAACGGATTATTTATAGTAAATATTCAAAATTCAAAATTTTTGTTATTACATTTGCTTTCCCCACAAATTAATAGCATGTCAGGTCTTTACCTAATTGTATAATTGTCACTG
The DNA here is from genome assembly GCA_034190945.1 of Octodonta nipae. Classification (NCBI taxonomy): domain Eukaryota; kingdom Metazoa; phylum Arthropoda; class Insecta; order Coleoptera; family Chrysomelidae; genus Octodonta; species Octodonta nipae. The sequence goes on from CM067220.1 coordinate 119,076,510, forward strand.
TTTGTCACAAAATAATACACTTGAACTCACAATTCACAACAGATTTTATTTATTTTTCCAATTTATATTTTAAAATGAAAATCAAATAACTTACGCTATGTCGAATGTCACGCAAAAATCACTTTCACTTTCTTAAAAGAACCGGGCAGCAAAAAAGCATTCATGGCATCGGCCAGCTGTAGTACTGAGTATATGCTATGTTGCCACATCTGATCGGAGAAACTTAGGGCAAATTATAACAGAATATTTAGAGTTTAAATAATAATTTTCTTTGTTAATACAGTTATTAAAGGTGTATACGCTATTGAGTATTTACATATTTAGCTTTACAATCATTTTGAAGCCGGAAATAATCTATTATACACTGTAATAAAGGCTACAGAATTTCTAACTTTTTCATTTTTTTTTTGGCAAAACTATAGTTTATTTCTGAAAATGTTATAAAGCTTTTTGATTTGTTTTGACCTGAAGTATTGATCCTCAAAATCTTTGCACTCAAACCGTTTACACCATGTATACTTTGCTAGTAACAATTCACCAGCAAAGAGTTAAACAGAATTGAACATAAAACAAGGATTGAGAACCTATACCAAACTCCCTAAGTAAGAATTTTTTCTACCCAAATTTGCATGTAAACTTGCAGAATATTCATTTGCTTTACTTTACAAACTCAAATGTTCATCACTAAAGTAACAAGTTGCATAATATTACACATACCTTCAAACAGCAAATACAAAAGGTAATTTTTATAACATAAACCTTCCTTAATCATTAGCAATCGGTTAAAGATATACCTTTCATTTTTGTCCTTTACACCAAACTTTGGATCCGTCAAAATGCTGAACGTAATAAAATTCTGTTGAATTTATATTTTTTTCATTTAACTGCAAAAAATTTAGAACTAGTTGTTCGCATTTCATAGTCTAATTTAATAAATTATTTGATTTTGAAATAAAGTTAATTTCATAATTTATAACTGTGAATGAATTACTTCCGAATAAAATCTATATGGCTTTACTTTAATCGAAAAAATAATCAAAGTCCTAATAGTATTAATGTTAAATCAACGGAAGTTGTTCCGTTCGATCGAGTTCGAAATATGTCCCCGATACGTCCAATTTCTTTTGGATTTACATTCTTGGTTTGTGCGTTTTTGATTGATCACATTGAAGCGTGAAACGATTGAATTTTTTGCTAAATGTATAAATACAAGTTATCAACAAAATATTTCACACGATCTTTAAAATCGACCCTGTAGAATAAGTACATCCTTCTTTGTAGAATACTGTAATTACCAGTTTGTAATCGTTAATAAATGTCGAGTCTGTTATAAAAGAGAAAAGTTGGGCAGCAGAAGTGCATATGACATGACAAGAGGTTTTCTCAAAAAAACATCAAAACGAAAACTTCGAACATCAACGAATCGGATCGAGAAATTTACGAATCCAGTATATATGCCCCCTTAACTGATTTAATCTATTCCATTAAAGAGAACCAAAGTAGTCCCATATATTTTTTTTCAATTAAAAATCGGAATAAATATGTTCTGAGCTTGCTGCAAAAATTCATAGGAATTGACATAAAATTGACCATACATTGAGGAAGGTTTTGAAAAACTCGATTTTTTTTGGTTTTAGAGAAGCAAAACTTTTTATCAACAATGTCGTGTTTCACCAAAAATAAAAAATAAAAATTTCTCTAGTTAGGCGCCTCATCTGTCTGTACTTTAAAAAAGATTGTGGTTCTCAATCAAAATGTCAAGTTAAAGAAAATTACTTATAATCACAAACAACCAATACCTAATATTATTTGGATGTTCTTTCTTTTTCAGTATTTACAAAAGCATTTTCCAACGTGCTATCGCGCTTTAGTACCTTATATGGTAAGGCAGCACAAAAGAAACTGGCAATTGACGTTGCAAAAAATTGCTGAAGGTATTGAACAGAAATTTGGACGGTTAAGACCCCATCCCATTGAAAAAGATAAATTCGAGAAGGACAAATTGCACTATTTCCAAATGATAGCTAAAGGAAGACATTTTTCAGAATTATCTGGTTATACTTTTGAAGAACTAGTCGTTCATGATGAACTAACGAAAGTACATGACGGTAAGCACACTATTTAATCAAAATTCACTTTGCATTATCATTTTGTTGTCAGGTAGTACTACCACTTACGCTAGATATTCAAATTAATTTATAAAAACTGTATCTATATAACGTTTTTGTAAAAAAGTCACTGATAACAGTTTCTTTTTCTAAGATGAAAGGGGACCCACTGAATCGACAACAACCAGCAGCTGGCCAAGTAATACTAGCGTCATCGAAAAACCGTTCAAAAAGAAGAGTCCCTCTCCTCCAGTAGTGGCAAAACCAAAAATAACAAAAATGAGTCAACAAGCCGCAGCACAAAAATCTAGCGGGTATGCAAATCAAGCTTTCAATAAAAATAGAAGACGATCCTTATCGAGTGTGTCCAGTATTTCAAGTGACGATTTAAGTGATAGCGCAAAAAAATATGACAAAGAATCGTACAGATCACCTACTAGAGGAAGAATGTATACGAGGTAAGCATAAAATTATGAATCAGTAATTTTTCCTGACAGTTCCATTTGGTAGTAACACTGTGCGCAACGTTCGAACTCGTAGCCTTAATTACATGAGCAAACTGTTACTTTATCACACGCATGCGAAAATAAAAAAAAATATAATATAGCTATTTAGATAATGTTTGTTTAAAACATTAACAAAACTATACAATAACTGACCCATCCGCCCTTTATCTCCTAAACTAAAATTCTAAAATTTTGAAACTTGTTATAAGTATAAATCCTCACTCTCAATAATAAAGTGAAACTTCTTATATGAATTTAAATTAAAAATAAAAAAATATACTTATTTTCCAACAAATCATGTAATATATTAATTGAAAGGGCTCAGTATAAGGAATACAAATATTTTTTTCACATTGTAAAATAACTTGTTTAAAAAGTATTAACGTGAACCTATACAAATAGACCTATTTATATCCGAAACCATTGAGCCTAAAATTTCGAAAAAAATTGGTCCCCAGTTAAACTTTACAAGAAAAAAAAATTGTACAAAAATCATAGTATTTATTTTGAGCAATAAATTTGAAAAAAATAATGGAAATTAAAAAAATTAAATTTTTTCTAGGGCTCACAGGTAAAATATCAGAAGAAATATCGTATCGTATCGAGGAATACAAATAATTTTCCAAAATTAGCATATATCTGACATTAATTTTTGGGGTAAATTATAATATAATAATTTAATTTTTTTCGAGTGTATCATGTAATATAGCAAATGAAAGGTCTCATTATGGAAAATACAAGTATATTATTTTGTTCTTTTAAATATATTGTTTAAAAGATATTAAGCAAAATAATAAAAATTTTCAACACATTGCCTGTTCTGTCTCCCTTACTAGAGTCTTAAGATTCGGAAAAAAAGTTTACAAAAAACATAATGCCAAAATTTTCTTAATAATTGAGTGAGGGGGAATAAAATTAAATAAAACATATAATATTATTTTTTCGCATATAATAATAAGCGCATCCGTAATATATTTTACTTGTATTTAAATATTTTTAAAAAGATTAATGTTTAAAATCTGACCCAATCTCCTCTTTCTGAAACTACTAAGCAGTGGCAGATCTAGGACTGTCTTTGGGTGGAGAGTGACTTCGTTTAAGGGGGGGGGGGGCTCTTGATTGGCCAATGCCACTAAGCCTATAATTTATGAAAAAAGATAAGCTACCCAAATAATTTTGTAAATATGTGAACGATCTTCATAATTCAATATATTATCCAAACTCTTATGTTTTTAAATTCCGAATTTGCCAAAACTTTTCAAGATATTGTAATTCATTTGCAATTTTATTTTCAAATCTGTATGATTTCTTGTATGCAACAATTTTTAAACTTTCATTTAAGAATTGTTCAAAATTCAGCACACACCATATAGTTTATTGTTTTGTTTCCAGAAATAATTCGCCAACTTCAAAGAGATCGTCATCTCCATTTAGGAGAAACGATAGATACAGAGATCAACCGAGAGATGAAAGAGAAAGAGACGATGCCAGTCGAAAAGCCAAAGAACAACAAGATGAAAAGTTCAGGAAAATTGAGGAGTTTCGAAAACTGGCAAGAGCTATAGAGAATGACATGCACAAAACTCTAAAGCAACATGAGAAAAATCCAGAAAAACATCCTCAATATTCAGAAGAGTGGAAAAAATTCTGGAACATGAGGTAAGTATATACAAAATTGCACCACAAAGTATAAATCAGAGCCGGTTTGAGTAGTTCGTTATATATTTGGATCTTTTCATGTTAATGGATTCAAAGATATGATGTTTTAAATTAATTCTATCAGCACAATGTTAACAAAAATGTGAGATTAAATCTTTTACGGTTATGGATCATACTTTCAATTTACAGGGTGTAAATAGTGTGTGAACCAATTAATAACCAAAAAAAAATCCATCTACAATTGAAGCTTCACTAGCATTTTTAATGAGGATTTATTTTTTTACAAAACTATAAGTGGGCGGCCATAACGAAGCGCCGACCATCGCTCCGACCATAGTATCGCACCATAGCTTCGCTCACAAAAAAAAATGAACAGACAATTAGATCTGTGTGGTCACGTTGACGCGCGGACCCTCGCTCCGCGCATGGGTTGATCCTAAGGTCTGGTGCATGGAATTGAGGCATAGTATTTTTTTACCCTTGACCATAATAAGTTTTGTTTTCTACTATAAAAATATGTATATTTTATTTAAGTAAAGATTTTTTGTACTTACCTTAAAGTTACCTTCAGATCCAATTGATTGTCTATAACAATTCTGATAATTTTTGTTTAATTTATCTGCAAATGCCATTAAAATATAATCAAATATTTCTATTTTCATTCGCTTATAGTCAAAAAAAAACTAACCGTGTCCTTTCATAAACCCTTATATAGATGATGAAATTCTCCATACAACATACGTTTTTTGTTTAGAGAATTTACCTTCACTTATTCACACCGTCTACGTACAAAACACTTTTTAGCACTTGAATTCAGAATAATATCTTCATCTGAAGAACAGGGTGTCAAAAAATACATGTTTATGCGACGATCGTTCTGATTTAACTGGTGCCAAAGTATGAAGCTCCGAGCCTCGATATGACCACTGAGTTCGGGGGTCAGAGCGAGGGTCGGCGCGATGGTTGGGAGGACTAAGCTAGGGGCTAGGGTCAACGATCGATGGTCCCCGTTGTGTCCATACCCTTAACTCTTAACAAATATTATAAATGTTTTGGATTTATTATCTCCTGAAGTGTTATTCCTTAAAATATTTGCACTTATACCTTATACACATTGTATAAAGTAAATGTACTTTCACAGATTTGCTCATTTTCTAAATAAAACATAAAATACAGTTGAAACAAGATAATTTAAACGTTGTGATGAAACTTAACTTGATTTAAAGATGTTCCGATTTTGTGGTCTTTAAATAGTTCCGAAGTTTGTTTTCGATTTACAGTCTCTTCTTCTATTTTTTATCCCTAGGCGGCATAGCAAAAAGTTCTAAAACCATGGCAAAAGTGGTAAAGGAATCAACTTTGAAAGCTGAACACTGACACCAATAGATTATCAGAGTATGTGCTCATAAAGGCTTTGAATCCACATGTTTAGAACTTTCAAATGGTAACTTTTAAAAAAAAATGCTGCATATGGGGGTTCAAAAAAATCAAAGTTTGAGTATGTATATCGAAAACTAAAGACTTTGATCACATGGACATTTTAATAAAACAAATCTTCAACTTTTGTTTTTTGTTGTGAATAATGGGGTAACTAATTGAGTAACGATTCCAAATCAGAGAGGGATTAGCATTTTTAAACCTTTTTTGAAATTTTAGGTATAAACAGTTGCAAATGAAAGGGGTGGATGTGGCAAAATATGATTTCAAACCTGAATGGATTGAATTTTGGAATAAAAAAATGATTGAACTTCATAGTGATGAACTTAGAAAAAGAAAAGAAGCTTTAAGAAAACGGTAGGTAACTTGTTACTGTTAGAAATAGTATGTTTATAGTTTTTTATTAGAATTCAAATATTCTAGTCTCAACTTTTTCATATTGCAGTTGCTTTTTGTTAAGTTATTTTATCCATTTCCCTCACCAATCCTTGAGTTTTAACATTCAAAGGGTCTCATATATTTCCCTTCAGACAGTTATGTACAGTCAGTAGATTCAGATATATTTACTAGAGGTCGCCCAATGGTCTAACCTGAACGTATTTCATTAAATTTAACTTTATTGAAAATGTTTTCAAATCTCTGTCTCTATAATGCATAGATGGGCGATTCTTAGGTAACTGATTTTTACAAATCAACATTTTTTTAATTGTCTTCTAAACGTTGTTTGTGGGCTATTCTTGATTACTTTTATGTTTTTTTGGGGAATAACACCAATAGAAATAAAACTAAATTTTAAATGTCATAAATCAAATTTTCATTTTGCAATCACATCAATAAATATAAAGCCATTGACAACGAAGTCAGAATAGACTTTGCAATATACGTAGTTTTATTTCTATTGTGGTGTTATTCCCCAAAAAAACATAAAAGTAATCAACATTTTTTTAAATCAAAAATGATTTAAAACTTGTATTATGGGTGCTATTGGTTTTTTATTATACTCAAAATTAAGCCTGTAACGTAGTTCTACTACAACTTCAATAGAAAAGAAACTAGAACAAAAATTAGAGATTTCACCGCCACGGTACTCACACCAAAATGAAATATTCAAAATACTTGCGTCATAAATCTCTTTAAAACAAATCATAAATTATAGGACTTGGATAATCATATAGAGACATTTACGGTATTTTCTTTCTTGATTTTAACAATCTGTAAAATTTATTAACAGTCGAATTTCAAATAACAATTTTTTATAACAGTTAGAATTAAACAAAGTTTAACATTAGTCAAATCTATTATTCCATTCTACCAATCAATATTGGGATATAATTGCAGCATAATTTGATGAATTATACAATAGATTTTAGTTAAAAAAGAATAGATTATAAGACGACTCTATAGAATTTTTTATATTTAATTTGAAAAACTAAAATCAGACATGCCATGGTACTGACATTTTGGGTATATTTCTCTAATTCATGATCCATGAAAACTTATTGTTTAATATTCAATGTCGACGGTAAAATACTATCAAATTTATCATATTTATAATTTTCTAATCAAAAAAATCATGCTGAATAATAAATAAAGTGCTAGACATAAAAAATCACAGTTATCTAAGAATCACCCATATGTATACTTTAATTTTGTTAATTACATTAGCTGCTAATGTGTACAAATGCACCATTACTTATTAAATTAAATTTGATGTTTTCAACACCTAAAATAAAGCATTTCTGGTTATATTAGGAATTCCTATATAAAAAATGCAGATACCTCTGTTCTGCAAAATACTTTTTTGCCTTGACAGAACATTTGAAATCCCTCAAAAACTCACTATGTAAGATTGTTTAACTCACAATTGGTTGGTCACTATGAGACAACCCCAAGTACTTCTAAGGTTGCTTTATTAAGAATGAATCTACCCAACAATCAACAACAATCAGTATGTGGATTTAAATTTTAAAAATATTAGGTAAATTCAACCAGTCAAAAGTCAGAATATTTGCATATTGAGAGCAAGTAATGTAAACCACATGATCTATAGGGTGCGTGTTATAATCGATATAATACGGTAATAAATATTGATTTTTAATTACAAACTCTCATTGAAATTGAAGGTTTAAAGTTAACCCTTTTTGTTGCTATTATCCACTTTTCAGTATTTTTTTGTCAACAGAAAATCTATAATTTAGACGCTGGTTTTTAAAATCATACTATTCTAAGATTTTTATAATTCTTTTGATGATCATTCCTATTAGTACCATAGTGCTACCCGGATTTAATTTAATTCATAGATATTGAAACTTTTTATTACAACAGTTTGTTTTTTAAGTGGATCATAAGTATCTGTATTAGGAGTTAAAAATTAAAAGAAAAATTTTTAATTAATAAAATAACCTTTAACAAATTTAAAAGAGAGATATAATTTGTTCTAATTTGTTGTGCTTATATTTTTCAGACTCGGACTCCCCGATGAAATCAATCCCATCAAATTCTCCATAGGTGGCGCAGGTTCTTCAGCACAAATAGTCGTAACTCCAAAACCGAATCTGCCTATGGCTGCTCAACCAGACCAAGACAACGAGGTCATAGTTATCGACGATCGCGAAGATGACAAGAACAAACGAAAGAGATCTCACAGTCCTTGGGAAAAACAACCGTCTCCAAAACAAAGATACTCTAAACCAGGAACACCCTCATTCGCGAGCCGTAGGGAAAAATCCAAAGAAAAAAGCCCGCCTCGTAAAAGAAGTCCGTCGAGAGAAAGAACTCGCGAACATTATCGTAAAAGCAGGTCCCCATCTTACAAGGAATCGTCTCGATCAAGAGATGGGCATTCAAGTCGTTATGACAGGAGTCTTTCTCGCTCTAAAGATCAAATAAGAGACAGAAGGAGTTATTCGAGAGAAAGGAAATCTCCATCGATAGAGAGAGGAAGAGAAAGACGCGATTATGACAGGAAAAAACAGGAATATCGAGAAAGCTCTTTCGAAAGGGACCTGAAAGCTAGGGAACGAATTAGGACGGTCGCAGATTTGCCTTGGGAGCGAGAAAAACGTATGTAGTTTTTTGCATTTTTTGAAGATTTTAGCGTAATATCTAAGAACATAATAACTATATGTGCTCCACTTTTATGGATATTAATCTAATTTAAAAAGTGTATAATCTAGCTAACAAGTACACTCTTTGGAAGAATTATGGCTTTTTGAAAAAAGTCATGTGGCAGTCAAATATTGCCAAATAATAAAATAGTTTTGTAAGAAAAGGTTTTCGTTTTTTTCGAACATTTCAGCAACTGTTGCAGATTATTTTGCTTGTACATTAGTTTTCTCTCATCAGTTTTTTCCTGGAGCAGATAAGTATTTTAAATTTGTAAATGGGGAGCTAAGTGTAGTAAGGCTTATTTAGAAAACTTGACCGAATTACTGATAGTGTGCACAGCCATTCTTTCTTACAATATGATCAATCAGTACTCCTGTATATAAATAAGTTATTAAGTACCTGCTATAAAGTGATTGAGACTTATATGTAACCCACTCAAGAACATTCGGTAACGCGATAGAACTAATCGGAGTATTGTGCGCTACAACATTTATGTTTTTAATAAACAGGGATATCTATCCCCAATTACAGATTACAGTATCAGAATCTAAGTACAATCAAGAGAGTAGACAAATAACAAAATAGAAAGCATCATAGTTATTAGGATAAAAGTGAAGAAACTGTTATAAATAATAAATTGGTTAACAATTCAAAATGATTAATAAATTACATTAACAGGTTTTTTGCAAAAAGTGTGCAACTTTCCTGTCAGGACCTCAACTGTTTGCTATTCATTTGCTAATCTTAGGTTGTATTTATTAGAGTGTGTTTTCCTAAGTTGGTATCCACATGAGCAATAAATAATAAATAAATCTTTACTTCTGTTAAAATAATGAGGTTCCAAAAATAAGATTTTACTAAGTATAAGGACTATTGACAGTAGGCTAGGTAAGAAAAGCACTTCGGTGCAATTCTAGACTTTTAATATTAAATTATTTTTGCAATTTTACGTAAGTAATATCCCTAATATAAGTTCCCTACTTTTTTATACAAATATCTTTAAAAATATGTGCTACCTCTGGGTAATATATGCCCAGCATATGAATCATCATCTGTCATAATAATTTAAACTTTGGCAGATACTGTTTCCTCATTACTTATAACCAAAACGAAATTTGAAATAAAAAAAAAACGAACTAATTTAGGCATTGTTTCGCAGCTACTTTACAAATCAATTGATAAGCAAGGTCAAGTTGATGTAGTAAACATAAAAAAAGCTTTTGATCACATTTACGAGTATATATTACTAACTAAACTGGAGCGTTTGGTTTCTCTGAAGCTCTTTCAGTCATGAAATCATACCTTATTGGTAGATTTCAATATGCAGATTATGGGGGCCAATTTCCGGAGTCCCACAAGGTATATATTTATGCCCTTTATTATTTTAAATATTTAACAATGAGGTGTCAACCAAACTAAATTGTTTGCCTTTAATTTTTGCCGATGACTTAAATATATTTACAAATTTAAAAATATTGTCACCATATTCAGGATGATCTTGATATATTGTGTCAGCAGTGTGGAGATAACTGTCTACAACTCAATATAAATAAGTGCAAAATGGTTACATTCCCGTTCACTAGAAGGAAATTTTCAATTAACTTTAATTACCAAATAAATTGTATTTCATTAGAAAGGTTTTTGGAGTTTAAGGATCTTGAAATATTATTTGATAGTCAATTAACTTTTAAAAACCATCAGCATTTCCTCTGCTTCGAAAATGTAGGGGTATTGTTCCAAACACTGGAATAGTTTCTCAAACATCAACAAAATTAGAACTATTTATTACACGTTTGTACGTAGCAAGCTTGAATATGCATCTGTTATACGGTCACCAGAGTACCAAAACTCATTATCAGCTATAGAGGGTATACAAAAAAAAAAGGTTTTAAATATATGCAACTGAGAATTTATAGATACTAGCCTCCAGTGGGAGTGGACAATAGAGTGCTACTAAATATGTTTACAATAGAATCGCTCAATTGTGTACGCAATAGTGACGGGCTAACTCTTTTATATAAATTAGCAAATAATCAGATTGATTATCCATTTTTACTTTCAGCATTAGGACACATAAAAACATTTTACAATAGTCAGTCATTCAAATTCATTAGTTCGCTCTCTAACATACAAAATGTGCAATCTGTTTGATGAAATGAACACAAATTGTGATATTCATTTCAATAAAGCATGTTATTATCTCGACCATACAATGTATGACAGCATACTACCTCTAAGGCACGTTACGCGTGCCTTTAGGAGAAACTTCACTACACCCCAGATATCCTAGGTATCAAAAGCTCTGTTGGAGCCCTTGCAAGGTTTCCAGGCCCGTGGTTGGAGTCGTGACGGCAGCCGTCCATGATTTTTCTGACCGTCCGGGCTGTTCCTAATAGGACGGCTTGTTGAATTTGTTGGTAAAGATGTTCGTCCAGACCGAGGTATTTTAAATTGTTTAATAGATGTTTTAGGACTACTCCTGTCGTTAACATACCAATTGGTACAGTTCGTGTGTTGTTCATGTCCCACTGAGTCTTTATTTGAAATTCCAAATCCCTATATTTGGTTATTTTCTCTGCCTATTTGATGTTTATATTATTGTTGTTAGGAATTGCTATGTCAATTAAAGATTTATCTACCAAAACTATATCTGGTCTATTGGGAGCAAGTGTCCGATCAGTCAGGATCGTGCGGTCCCAGTACAGCTTGTAGTTGTTATTTTCTAAAACAGATTCTGGTTTGTACTTATAGTATGGTAATCTCACCGACTGTGATAGTTCAAGTTTCAGTGCCAGTTCCTGGTGCAGTATTTTTTTGCCACAGCATCGTGTCGTTCTTTGTATTCAGATGCAGCGAACGCTTGACAACCTCCTGTCATATGCTGGATAGATTCAGATGTTGGGCAACGGTACCTGCATCTGTCGTTAATAAAAGGCTCTTTAACGATGTACTTTAGATAGTTCTTAGTTGGGATTACTTGATCTTGGATTGCCAATATAAAGCCTTCCTTTTCGGGAAACATATGACCAGAGATCAACCAGTAGTTCGACGCTACACTGTCGACATAATCTTGGTTGACCTCATTTATATGTCTTCCATGATGGGGCTTCTGTTTCCATTTCAGCAGTTTCTGGTCAGTGGTCTGGTGGTGTAATTGGACGTGTTGTTGTGTGTGTGTTGTTGTTGTGTCAGTCGCAGTGATGTTGAGTTATCAACCTGGCACATGACTCTGTAGATCAGAAAATTCTGCGAGTGTCTGGAAATGACTACGCAAAATAGAACTTTGTTGATCTAATATTTTGCTTAGATCTGTCAATCCTATTCCTCCTTCATACTGTGGCAAAGTTGTACTGTCGACGGAGCTCTTTGGATGGTGATTTTGAGCTTTTGTTAGTAAAACTCGAACATTTCGTTGTAATTGTTCAATGTCAGTCTTGCACCAATTAACGATACCAAAAGAGTAACTGAGCACTGAACATGCATAGGTGTTAATAGCCTGAAACAGATTTTTACTATTTAGTTTGGTTTTCAACAGTCGTCTTACCTTTATAAAACTCTGCTGTTAGGTTTTTTTATGGTCAAGTGATCAATAGGTTGAGCCTGCTTTATTATTATTAACATAAATTGGCTAGGACTAATTTTTTGTACGAAAAGAGAAGTTTTCATTTTTCTGAACAACAGGAAACTATTAGTAACATAGAAAAATGGCAGATTTGCTGTATTTGGTCAATCAAGACAGTATAGAATACTTGTTTCAGAAGGAATTCCCAAGTTAAATAAATAGAAAGTTATCTAATTTTTACATACGGTTTCAGGTCATAAACACTCACATTCTAATATTTCTTTGTATGCAATAACATCGACATGTCCAACCGAAATAATCACCTTTTGTGAAAAACCTATCTTTCATGTTGATACTTTTTAAATATTTTGCACATGTAGGTAGGAGATGATGATGATGATAATGAAAGGCAACTTCTTTTTACAGACTACAGAAACATGTATGACTGCTATGATCCGCCTCCTATGATGAGAGATGTAACCAGAAAACCTCCAGGTCGCCCAGTCATGCCTATTCCTGATGATGAAGAAGATACTGGTGAGGTAAACGTTGTTGACGTACTGCGTATATTAACTGCGGTAGAAGAACGACTTGGATCACTAGGACCCAAAGTTATAGACCTTCTAGCTCAAGCCCTTGCATTGGAAAAGAAGGAAGCAAACAGTTCAGAAAGTCTGTTAGATAATGATATAAATTGCGTTCTATTCGAAACCATCAAAGAAAAACTGAAAGGCCAACTCCTTACCGGTCTAGTGGACATGATTCAGGAGAGGGCGTTCAAAAAAGCAATAAAAAAAATCGCCAGTCTCATACATTTGGCCAGCGAACGTAAGAAAAATAAGACAAAAGGAGCATCGAAAGTCAAGGCTCTCAGTGTACCGGGCGTTGGGACCATCGACAGAGCTGCCATCGCAAAGCAAATTGCGAACGCTTTGATCGCCCAAGGAAAAACCGATGTTACTCAAGCTGAATTGGAACAATTGATTAATGCAGTGGTGAGTTTGCTATCTTTATTTAATCGTAAATATCTTACATGAGAATGTTAAAGTTAATAAAGAATAACATCAGGCTTATACAATATATAATGTTCCTTTGAGTTAAGGAATTCGGGAATTCAAAACTTGTTGGTCATTATTTTTTTCAATATCTTTACATTACATCTTTCAATGCAGTTCACAATGGGATACAGGTTCTTGTTAAGCTTAGTGCGTCGTCCGTGCAGACAACCTCAATTGTTGATAACTGTAACAGTTTAATCAACCAGTTGCTAAGTTTTATATCACTTATATATATATATATATATATATATATATATATATATATATATATATAGGTCTGGAAATTCGTTCTCTGGGGTCGGGTAGAATCCCACGCGATTTTGAATCAATCAACGCAATTCGCACCAGGAGAATGAAGTCGGTGTTCGGACGTGTTCGGGCGGTAATCACCGCATTCCGACGGTTCCAATCGCTTAAAAATAAAACATAAGATATGTTGTAAATAATTATAAGGCTAATGATTAATTTATTGACAACAGTTACTAATTTATTTTATTTTTAAGAGTATCTATTTTATTTCATTTTTAAAACGGAAAAAATGTTAAGTTTTCCTTCTGGCGTAATAGCGGACAATTAATTTTTCATCGCAAAAATCATGAAAAGGAAAAATGCTCCGAAATCCGTATTATTTGCGTAAATAATTATACTCCTTCGTTGATAAAACCTTACTGACGAGGAAAGAGACGGACAACGGACGGTCGCTCTGTGACGATCGATGCTGTACGATACGATATTCTCGTGCTTTACCTTGAATGCTCGTGAAACAGACGTACTTAAAACGACAATCCTCGTCTCATGCATATAGTAGCAGTTCCGTCCTTGTTTAACGTTAGCATTCTCCGACCCCAGTCAAACGTTTTCCATACCTATATATATATATGATATATCCGGTTATGAACAATGTGGTATGCTTGTTTTCTTTCGATGTTTGCAGATTTTTATTATTATTTTTTACTTTTTGTTGCTATTAATACTTTTGGCTTGATAATTACTGAAAATTCCTACCAACAAACGACCCGAAACCACCAATCCCTTGCATTAAGTCGCTCTTTTGAAGTTACCGAGCTTTGTTGAATGGGACGGATCGATAGAAAAACCCGTCAATAAATAATATAAATCCCCAACGAAAGCAATAAAGGCTACAACTTGGTATCATTCATCCTCGTAAAATGTTGGTAGCTCACATAATAGAATCTGTATAAATTTTTTCCCCTCATTTTCCTCGACATGAACATTCATATGCCTAACCAGTTGATTTCTTTTTGATAAAGTTTTATTACATAACTTGCAATCTAATGTGTTGGTACCAATATGTCGCCTCATATGGGTTTTCAGTCCCCTGGGTGTTGATAAAACTTTGTGACATTCACTACATTCATAAATAATTTTAGGACCTTCCTCTTCTTCAGTTTTTAACTTCTTTGTTTCTGATGCTCCCTTATCACAATCTATGTCATTTTTATAACTATCCCCATATTGATCACCTAATCCTTCATCATCAGCAATAAAATCTTCAATTACAGAATCCTCAATTTCATCATTATTATCACTAAGCTCTTTATTAACCCCTTCTGTAACTTGATTTTCACCAATTTGTACTTTAAGTTGATTTATAGTTTCATCAATTTCTTTTGGGTCTAATAATTCAGGAATATCGTAAATAAGTTCTTCCTCTTTAACTACAACTTTTTCATCTGAGTACTCAAAATGCATACTGGAATGTTTAAATAAATCTCAAACTCAACCAATGTCTTGTCAAAATGTTCACATGGATGTTTCACCCCTGGCTTATCATGAGCGATAATACGCCTCAATAAGTGGTTAGACCTTGTATATTTTCATCACAAACTAAACATTGTTTCATTTTTTTCCCTATATGTCCTCTCAAATGGGTTTTTAAACCTTTGGCAGTATGTAGTATCTTATTACAATATGTACAAGTATGAAGGTTTGCCTCTGACTTTTTTGGTCTTCCTCTTTTTCTTTTAACAGGAGGATCTGTTGAGTTGTTTGTTGATCTTTGTATAAGTGGTCTCTCATCATCTTCATCAAAGAGATCATCATCAAGATCTTGTTCAGTAATATCACTTCCTTGAATTTTACGAATATTGTTTGTTATCTTCAAACTTAAATAAATCTCTTATGTACTATCTAATTTCTGACATAGTTTTCCAAATTCATAAAATTATTTCAATTTTTCTTCCCAACTTTTGCACAGAGTATTAGATAAGGCATCATCTGACGAAAATTTAACCGGTTTACATTTACGTCAGTTGTTACGTTATAATTGTCAAAGGCACTCAGAGTCAAAGATTTTTTCACCTTAATTCTAGCCAAATTATTTAATTCAAAATGATAAATGAAGAAGTTGAGTTGATAATTGACAAATTATGCAGGTGCTGTATGTGCGAAAATAAAAATATGCAAAATCTGTTTGGAGATACTAATCATTTTAGTGGAACTACGATAATTTCTTAATCGGAGATGCTCATAATCTGTGCCTCAGTAGAGGTAAAATTAGAAGATGCCTTACCTAATAATCTGTGCAAAAGTTGTGAAGTAAAATTGAAATCGTTTTATAAATTTCTAATACTATGTCAGAAATCAGATAGTACATTAAGAGACTTCCTTAAGTTTGAAGATAACAATATTAGTAGTAAAACTCAAGGAAGTGATATTACTGAACACGATCTTGATGATGATCTCTTTGATGAAGATGATGAGAAACCACTTATACAAAGATGCACAAACAACTCAACAGATCCTCCTGTTAAAAGAAAAACAGGAAGACCAAAAAATTCAGAGGCAAACCTTCATACTTGTACATATTGTAATCATAGAGATATTATACTGTAGAGTGAATTAGGTATGGGCGTTACTGTAAGTGGCAGTGTAATAACAATAGAAAGAGAAAGACAATATTAGGGTGCACTTGCTATGTCTCTACCGTACCAATAGTCGAAGTTGTAGGCGTCACCATCAGTGACGACCCGCTTATTTTCTCTCTCTTTCTATTGCTATTACATGAATTTCGATACTTCACGTGCTCTACGGTTATGATTGTAATACGTGTATACTATACACTGCCAAAGGTTTAAAAACCCATTTGAGAGGACATACAGGGGAAAAAATGTAACAATGTTTATTTTGTGATGCAAAATATACAAGGACTAACCGTTTAATGAGGCATATTATAACTCATGATAAGCCAAGGGTGAAACATCCATGTGAACATTGTGACAAGACATTTGTTGCAGCTGCAGATTTATTTAAACATTCCAGTATGCATTTTGAGGACTCAGATGAAAAAGTTGTAGTTAAAGAGGAAGAACTTATTCAAGATATTCCTGAATTATTAGACCCAAAAGAAATTGATGAAACTATAAATCAACTTAAAGTACAAATTGGTGGAAATCAAGTTACAGAAGGGGTTAATGAAAAGCGTAGTGATAATAATGATGAAATTGAGGATTTTGTAATTGAAGATTTTATTGCTGAAGATGAAGGATTAGGTGATCAGTATGGGGATAGTGATGAAAATGACATAGATTGTGATAAGGGAGCATCAGAAACAAAGAAGTTAAAAACTGAAGGAGAGGAAGATCCTAAAATTATTTATGAATGTAGTGAATGTCACAAAGTTTTCTCAACACCCAGGGGACTGAAAATCCATATGAGACGACATATTGGTACCAATGAATATACAGGGTGTAAATAGTTTGACTGCATATATTTTAGGTGCAGATAGTACCCACCAAACAAAACAAAAAACTCTTATAACACTATGGTCTAAAGGCCTTAATAAGAAAGAAAATTTGAAATACATGTTAAGTAAATTATTGTCAATGTGGCAACGTCGCGCTAAAAATGAGATTTGCTTGTAGCGTGAATAATAAAGGAATGAGTCACCACAAAAAAATGAACATCTCTTATTTTTTTGTATTAAATAGTTTCATAGTTTCGAGTGCCGGTAGATTTATTTAGGTACATAAAATTTTATGAAATATTATTTTCAAAAATGTACCCTTTTAATATCTATGTATTGAAATGAATATTTATATTTGGCGATTTATTTTATACATCAAGTTGAAGAAGGGAGGATACAAAGTTGTTTACATTATGATACAAAAATAATGCGATACAAACTATATTAAACAAAACATTTCTTATATGTAGTTCTTTTATGTGTTAAATTCTTCGAGAAATAATTGTTACTAAGAAATTAATATTACTTATCTTAGACAAATAAAAACCTTTGACCTGTAGGATGTCATTATGATAGACCTCTGGCGAGCAAACGGATTATTTATAGTAAATATTCAAAATTCAAAATTCTTGTTATTACATTTGCTTTCCCCACAAATTAATAGCATGTCAGGTCTTTACCTAATTGTATGATTGTCACTGTTTGTCACAAAATAATACACTTGAACTCACAATTCACAACAGATTTTATTTATTTTTCCAATTTATATTTTAAAATGAAAATCAAATAACTTACGCTATGTCGAATATCACGCAAAAATCACTTTCACTTTCTTAAAAGAACCGGGCAGCAAAAAAGCATTCATAGCAGCGGCCAGCTGAAGTACTGAGTATATGCTATGTTGCCACATCTGATCGGAGAAACGTAGGGCAAATTATAACAGAATATTTAGAGTTTAAATAATAATTTTCTTTGTTAATACAGTTATTAAAGGTGTATACGCTATTGAGTATTTACATATTTAGATTTACAATCATTTTGAAGCCGGAAATAATCTATTATTCACTGTAATAAAGGCTACAGAACTTCTAACTTTTTTTTTTTTTTGGCAAAACTATAGTTTATTTCTGAAAATGTTATAAAGCTTTTTGATTTGTTTTGACCTGAAGTATTGATCCTCAAAATCTTTGCACTCAAACCGTTTACACCCTGTATATATTTACAAAATCGCTTTAACGGACGATACCAAACCAACGAGGGTGATTGTCCGTATATACCACGGACGTGTTCTACAGCAGATGTAAGTAATCTTCAAATTGAACGTCTTCTACATTTTGTTTGTTATGTCAATCGGCTTCAAAGTTCATGTTAAATAAAAAACAGTTTCTTGTACCATAAAAAATCACATGGGTTGATAGAACCTCAGATACATTTCTCTAAGGGCCAGGACAGACGTGGCACTTGCAACTGTTTACTACAACCTTGGCAAGGTATAGCTATTGGTACCCGCACAAGAACGTTTGAAATAACACTTGCTATCAGTTTTGAGTTGCACTTCATTATTTAAGATAATGTTAGGCTAGGTTGTCATTTTTTATTATAATATTGGGTAGACTTTCTGTATTATTATCTATGGAATCTTTATTTCGGTTTGATTTCATTCAATTTGGTTCAGCATTATTATTTCAATAATTTTAGGTTTGTTTTAACATTAGTGATCCTAATTGTCTTCTAAACGTTGTTTGTGGCATATTCTTGATTACTTTTATGTTTTTTGGGCAATAACACCACAATCGAAATAAAATGACGTATATTGAAGGAAAACCAAACGGTTCAAAGTCTATGGCTTTATATTTATTTATGTATATTGCAATTTACATCAATAAATATAAAGCCATTGACAACGAAGTCAGAATAGGCTTTGAAACGTTTGGTTTTTCTTTAATATACGTCGTTTTATTTCGATTGGGGTGTTATTGCCCAAAAAAACATAAAAGTAATTAGTGATCCTATCCTAAACTTGAAATCTGCCGCAGAATACTTTTTTTTAATATCAAATTTGTGTCAAATCGTCAAGAAATCAGTGAGTAATTCATAAAATTTAAATATTTTATGAATCACTTACTGGTTTTTCCGATTTTTGCAACAGATAATAAGCTTAGACATCATATATAGGACCAACTAAGGAACTTCTTTGACTGAAAACCGTTTAAATCAAACAAATCGGTTAATCGATTTTCGCAAAATCGATTAAAATGCATTTCGATTACAGTACCTCCTTTTGTTGAAGTCTATAAAAACAGGTACCTTGTAACAGCGAAATATATAACAATACTATTTTTTATCACGAATAAATGTTAGTAATAATTCATTATATTTTCTTGTAGGTTGGTATGGCTGAAGCTTCCAAAAAATCCAACAAACCATTAACCACAGCAGACTTTCTTGGAAAAATAGGTGGAGGCGGCGCAACAACGAGTGTTTCTTCAGATAAACTCGTAGAACCGCTAACTCCTAGCCCCGGAAAAAATTCCATAAAAGATATGGAAAATTTATCGGATACCGATTTGCAAACGTTATTGCAAAATTTCAAAGATTTGTCAACTGAAGAACAACATAATCTCATTAACTATTTAAAGAAATTAGAATATCAAGAACCTGAAAGAGTAGAGAAACTAAGATCGTATGTGAATTTAGAAACCAGTTCTAAGAATAAAGACGATGAAAACGGAGATGGCAAAAGAGCAAATTCAGGTCGCGATAGTCCGTTTTCCAACAGATTAGGAAGCTTGAATCCAGCATCAGAAGATTTAGTTCAAATAGAATCCGAAGAAGAATTAGAGTCTGAGAAAAATAAGCCCGAAAGTGCCGAAAATACTGAAGAAGTTCAAAAAATTCACGTTGATTCTGAAGAGGAGGACTATACATTTGAAGATGTCGTTAAAACGCTCAAAGAGAAGGTAAAAGAAGTAGAACCTGAGGATATTAAGAAAAAAGAATCCGATTTGACTAGCGCCAAAGACTTGATATCGAATTTGATGAGTAACATCAGTAAAAGAAACGACTCTTCTAAAGGGATCGATCTGTTAGGTTTGGGAACAACTGCACCACCTTTGAGTGCACCAGCTCCCATTCCAAACATTCCTGCTAGTACTGCTGAATTCGCGAAAACGTTGAGTAACATTAGTCTAGACAATTTAGCTAACATTGTGAGTACCGTTAAACACATGACTGCTGAAAACGCCGAGAGAAACTTCAGTTCTTTCGACCGAAATGAAAAAACAAGTATGAATTTCGAACAAAAGTTTTCGGGTAACAAATTACATTTCGATCCCGGCCAATTGGATAAACTCGGTGCGGGTCCTGAACCGGAGTCGTTCTTTGACCGTGCTTTCCCTCCGCGGAGTATACCAGGATTAGACAGGAATTTCAGTTCAGAACCGCCTTATAGGAATTTCATTCAGGAACCATTATCCAGGAATTTAGGACCAACTTCAGGTATGTATTACTATCAATTACCTGCGACTTCACCAGCGTTTGAGTGTATAATATATAGATAAAATTCAAATAAAAATGACCTGATGTTGGTGGTACTTGGTTAATGAAGTACAATTACGGTACACCCTGTATACTAATATCTTTTACACTTTCTGTACATATACTGCTCTAAATGCCTTTCACCTTTATACATACACCCCTTACACATATACCCTATATGTTAACTTTTTATATTCTTAAACCTTGTATATATCTCGTATACTTATTACTTACCTTATGTAACTTAGGTTTACTATAACATTGCACACTTACACCCTATATGAACTACTGCATAAGTCCTGAATATGTACTCCCTGTATTCTAATACTATACATAAACTCTGTTTACTAACGCACCGTATACTGTGTTCCTGCCCTAACACTATCGACAAAAAATGGCCGTGCTCATCGCTAGGAAACTCAAACACGCATAGTTTTGCATATATTTCATCCTGTGTACTTAAACTCTATTCACTTCCACCCTGTAATTTTGCACTTTGTAAACTACACTGCATCATCTCTGCTACTTTATTTACTAACAGCCAATGTACCTGTACTCACTTCATTAACACCCTGGAAGCTTGCCCAAACACTCAGCAAAGGAAGAACGTGCTCATTGACGAAAGCTATTTCAGAATGTTTTCGCAACATTAAAATTTTCCCATTAATGGAGCAACCAATTCAATTGTGTCAGTATATTTCAATCACCTGGGTGTTCTACTACCTACCTGCCTGCATTTGGATTGTTTCCAATAATTCCATGTCTTAACGCTGTTATTTTCTGATATTCGCCATGAACAGGCCCTTTTTATTACATTTTATAAATTACACTGGAGAAGAACAACATTTTCGATGGGGGACAAATCAGGTTATCTTGATGGCCTTTCTAGCCAATCGTCATGTTGCCGTTGTTGAGAACTATAGGTATTCTGCTTTCTATACATATATATGGGGACCCATAGCATGACCTCATGCTGTCTGACGTTCTAGATAAGCCCCGAAAAGGGGTTGATAAGCTCTCAGCCCCATTTCAGCACAATCTTAGAGAATATCCGATCCTGTAGTTGAACTAGATCATTTCTTATTTGACGCACGCTATTTCGTCTGTTTTTGAGAGGAAAAAGTCTCTGACAAGGCATACATCACATGCTTGGAATAGTCTAGGACATCCAGAGTCTGCACGACCCCTTTGAGGGTCATCATTGGACCACTTTCTTGAAACTTTTAACACTGGTGACGGTTTGGCATTAATTCTTGAATTTTCCCCAAAACAAGCCTCTCATGCTCATAATTGTTTATGGCACGAAATTGATGACGACCGTGAAATCTTAGAATTTTTAATTTGGAAGTAAATCGAAAACTACTAACAAACTTATTTAAAATCATTTGAATTAGCTTGTTATCTTTGTTTTTTCAAGTGTCATAAGTAAACAATGCTGAAAAGATAAATATTTGAATCTAAATTAATTCTAAAATATTTCTTTTGAAATAAGACATAACAAGAAATAGTTTACCTTTAAATGAATATTCTTTTAGGTAATGCATTTTTTGATTCTGCAGTATATATTTACTGTTCAATTCAATATAAGAAACAGATATTAGATACATCTAAATCTAAAATATTATTAGTTGAGTTTCTAGACTAATTTTAAGATTAATACTTTAAATCATTGCCATAAAACACTTAATTTCGGATAATGCTTTATTTTTACCTAACCTGTCTCTGGTATTTGTGAATCAAAATGCCAATTCACTTGTTTTTTTATTAAACAGGAGCTGATCAGATGTTCAGGAGGGACCCTGAACCTCTATTCCGAGAGGACGAATCTCAGTTCAGGGATAGAGGGGGCCCAATACCAAGAATGCCCGGGCCTAGAGGAATTTTGCCAACACCATTACTTGGATCTGGTCTTAGACCTTCAAATCCAAGCTATGCACCTTCTTTCGGTGCACGAGACAGACCAAATCTTTTTGAGAATCGACCGCCCTTTAGTAATTTTCAAACACAATTAAATCAGTTCTCTAGTAATCCAAGAGGCCCGAGGTTGAACCTATTGGATAGGAGTGGCAGGCCAGGGAATCCGAATGATTTTAACAATAGAAATAATTACAATAGGTGGTAAATAGTTATGATTTTTTATTGTTAACTTTAGTAATATCATTAATTATGAATTTTTACAATTAGACCCATTTAATTTGTAATTATTTAAATAAAAAGCGTATTCATTTTTGTGGTCTTATTAAAATTTTGCATGAACCTAGTGTTAGATAATTAAATAAATTTTGTTAATAATATGAGAGTTTTTTTTTTATTTTTAAACGAGTCTGCTAAACCGTTAGAAGTAAGGTAGGAGAAGAGCATACAAGATAGGCGTCAAAGTATCTCTCTAGTGGTAACCGCTGCTACTATCAACTCTAGTTCGAGTAACATAGTGTTAACACTTTCATCAAGTAGAGGAACTAATGTAAAAACACAGTTTTGCACCCTAACACCAAACCTTTATTTTCAACACTCAACGCCGTTTCAACAACTCTAAGTTGTCATCTTCCAGGAGTAAATTTTCTCTAATTAGGGTGCAAAACTGTGTTTTTACATTTGTGACACACCAAAGGTTCCACAGCTTTTCCATTAGAAGATGACTACCAGGTCAAAGGAACAAAATTTGTACTGTAAGTATTCTACTAAAATTAGACTTATTGGTGGAGATATTTGGTTTCTAAAGTCTTGCAAAAATAAATGAATCTTTCCAAAATTTATTCAAGTAAAAGTTTCTAATAATTCTGTAGCATCTAAAAAAGTTGAAAACTATGCAAAAATAAAATGGCTAGATTTAGAAATCAAACATCTCTATACTAAACGTAGCTTATTAGAAATTGAGAGTTATTCATTGTATAAAAAACTTTCATATAAATTAACTGAGAATGATTTTAAACAATGGATGGAGTTTCAAAGACGAATGTTTTCCATGATTAATGCAAAACATGAAGATAAAATGAGAAAGCTTAAGAAGAAACTTAAGCAATTATGTTCAATGAATAAACAGAGTAACTCCGACAACTCCGTCTATTGTTGAAAACCATTCATCTCAAAATCTCAATCATTTAGTAACGAAGAATTAGAATTATTAAATAATGGTTTAAAATTTGGCATTCCTGAACGTGAAAAAACTCTTGAAGATGTTGTGGCGACAGGTTCGAAATCATTTAACAAAAAATCTATCATCTATTAATAAACACACGAAAAATAACACACAAAAGAAAGTTATTGAAACAATGAGAAACAGGGACGTTTTTTACTTGAAAGCCGATAAAGGCAACAAAGTAGTGATCCTCGACAAATCTGATTATTTTGATAGAATTAATAACCTGATTACGAACGGTCCGTATTCAAAATTAATTAGCAATCCTTTATCAAAGATGACAGAAGTAAACAATGTCCTTAAAGCATGCCAATCTATTGTAAGTCCTGAGCTGAAACGAAGACTACATTTTTCTAATCCAACGATCCCGAAACTATATGGCCTTCCAAAAATTCACAATCCGGGAAAAACTACGTCCGATTGTTTCAGCGGCGACGCCCCATCTTATAGTTTATAGCGAAGTGGTTAACAAAACGATTCGAAAATTTACCTTGTCCGCAGCAAAACTTTAGCGTAAAGAATTCCGTAGAGTTTATTCAATCTATACAAAACGTTTCGCAGCAACCTGGAGAAATTTTGGTATCATTTGATGTTAGTTCTTTATTTCCTAGTGTACCCATTCCACAAACTCTGAAGTACCTGGAGGACTTACTGCGTGAAAACTCTTTTTGTGAGGCAGAAATTGATGAATTAATTTCCCTCACAAAATTATGTTTTTGCCAAAATTGTTTTCAGTTTGGAGGTTGCTTTTATGAGCAAAAGGAAGGAACTGCAATGGGAAACCCCTTGTCGCCGTTCCTTGCAAACTTGTTCATGGGCAGGTTCGAAGTTGAAGGAAAAAATGACTCCCAGTATTTTCCTAGGGTATGGATACGGTACGTGGATGACATATTTGCTATATTTAATACTAATGAGCTCAATGTTAATGATTTTGTTATGTACTCAACAAAAGGTTTGCTTCTATTAAATTTACATATGAACAGGAACAAAAAGGTACTCTACCATTTTTAGATGTATTAGTTTTAAGAAATGATAGTGATAAGTTAGAGTTTGATGTATATAGGAAGGATACTAGTACATATAGATATTTACCTAATACGTCTTTTCACTGTCAACAACATAAAATGGGGGGGGGGATTAATTTCCTTGTACATCGTTGTTGACATTCCCTCTCAATAAAGAGAGGTTTGAAAATGAAAAGAAAACTATTAGAGAAATAGCTGCATGTAATGGTTATCCAACATACATTATAGATAAATTAATTAGGTGAAACGGCTTCGGTTACGAATGAAAGAAGTGTCAACTTTTCGAAATGAGTCACAAGAACAAAAGTTTTTCTCTCTGTTCCGTTCAGTCGTTATACTAGGGGCTTTAAGAAGGTTTTTAAAGAGCTTGGTATGAAGGCGGTGTACAGAACAACTACAACACTACAGAAATTGTTGGGCAATCCTAGAGATAAACTTGCTGATTTCGAGAAGTCCGGTATTTATGAGATCAAATGAAATGATTGTGAATTAAAGTATTATGGACAGACACGCAGATCTATCGGTACCCGTTTCCAAGAGCATATTGCCCATTTGAAATACGGAAGAGCGGATAAATCTAGTGTTGCACATCATGTTTTAGAACACAACCACTCTGTAGATTTATCTTCTTTAAAATTAGTTAAACAAGTAAATAATTATAGGGAATTGGACTCTTACGAAAGCATAATGATTTATAAAAATAATAAACTAATGAATTCAGATTAGGGTCCTATTCCATACATGACATGTTTAATTGGCATTAAAAACCTGCGAATGATCATTAGAATCTTATATTTATTTACATAATAAAAAATTATATTACATGATTGTTTTTATTGTGACTGATTGCATTCACTAGCGGATCTAGAGGGGGGTAAGGGGCTTCAATGACGTCAAGCCCCCCCCAAATGAAAATCCTGAATTTGTAGTATTGTTAGAAGAGAAGTAATATCCAAGTTATAGTATCAACCAGTAAAATGTCGACGTTTGGGATTTCTGTGCATTGTTCTCCTATCAGTCTGTTTACGCTTCCGGTTAGACGACAATGTATATATGCAATGATTATGTGTAACGCCGATTGCCATATAAATTATGTGCTTAGTCGGTCATTTATGACTTAAGTTGTTTTGAGACTAGCAGCATCCTAAACACTAGCTCGCCTTATAATAAATTCATATAAATAACAAACGAATCACTGCTGATTTCTATTTAAATATCAGCTAGATTAAAAAAAAATTAAACAAAACGCAAAGAATTATCAATACAATAATGTTTTAAATAACAAAAAATCCAACAAAAAACATCTCTATTTACATTTCCGACATACATATTGAAAAAAAATGTTAACGAAATCTATAAATAAAAAATACTATGATGTTACGTCACTTTTACTTTATTATCGTCATCGTTTGATTCAACATTTGCAATTTCTTTAGTTCCAGTTTTCAACGTGAACACTACCGGTATATTTGCTAATTTTGGATTACCATCTTGTTCTAAATGCCTTATCCACGACAACAAAGAATCTTTACTCGACGTTCCGGTTGCGCACACCGACAATATTACACCGTCTTCTTGCTCGTGTACCGAAGGAATTCGTCTCAGCATTACTCCTATCGGAGGCTTGGGGTTGAATAAAGATACCTGTATATGGCTAACATCGTCCACAGAATAGTCTTCTTCCACAACAGGTAACGGTTCTGCTCTTAGAATAAAATAGTTGATCGGATTTGCTTTGATCCATATAGAAAATGGTCCTGAAATAATTGAATTGTTAGAATTGTGGTTTAATTGGGAAGCTAAGTTAAATGACAAGTACAAAAAAAATTATTAAACATAAAATTGAAAAATAAGTATGTGGTATAAGTAATATCCTAATTATGTCAATGAGATATAAGCTCGATTGGACAGTGACACTTCCCAAGACCTTCAACATAACAGAATATTCAAAAAACAATAAAGAGAAAGAAAAATCATTATAATATATGTGCACGTTACCTTGCATTTGTTATTGTTTAGCGGGTTGAAAAAATAATAAACCATCGCTGGCATTTACAAAAACGTATAAACGACGGATACAGAAAATCTTGAGTCAGTTAGGCGAATAAACTATTTCAAATATAATAATTTATTTCCTCATTTTAAAAAGAACAAGTGTAACTCATCAGGCCATACCACGATTTCTAGTTTATTTGACATTTTTTACTTATATAGGTATATTTAATATGACAGACAATTAAATTGGTCATCTGTTGTTGATTTATTGTACTGAGTTATTATTAATGACAGGTATTCTGTTATTTATAATAAAACTTTGTATTGGAAATCTGAAGGTTACAGTTAATACCAACACAGGAGAGATCGATCGAACAGTATATTATTTTAATTTAATAATTTATTTATTTATTAAATAAGAGAGAATTAAATAAATTAGGATCCAAAATAATAGGAATAGTTTTGTTAACTAATGAACCTGCTATATATTGAACTCAAGTTGTTTGTGTCCGTTTTGAAATTAATTATATTTGTTTTTATTAATGTAAAGCATATATTTTTTTATTTTTAATATTTTTCTTTTCCGTGTGTTAGACTCTAAACAACATACAATAGGGTGATCAAAATCAACATTGTGACCAGTTGTAAAATGGTGGTCAGCCAATGCCGTTCTAACTTTTTTAAAACATATTGGAATTTCGGCAATCATATTTATGTTGATAAATACGTTTGGAAAATTTTTGTTTAGTTTCCTCAATATAGCTTTTATCACAGTTAAACCAGTTGAGTTGGTATACTAAATTGGATTGATCCCCGATTGGGGTTTTATCTGTAGTACATGTGAATAATTTTTTTCTTTATGACAACCCGCAAGCCCGACTCAATTGTTGCCGGCAAAATAGAACGCGCATGTTCTTAACTGTCTCCGCACACTGCCGATTAAAAAGTTGCTCGTGAGTTTATAGTTGAAAATTGGTCTTGCTTGTGGTCTTGCTCTTATGAACATCAACATGTCCCTAGACATCGAAGAGTTTATAGAAGCAGTTAAATTACGGCCCGCATTATATGACACAAAAATAAATTGTTATTTCTGCACGATTCAATAGAAAGCCGAATAATTTCTCTAGAGAAAAATTAAGTAGCCAAAAGAAGACTCTAACAAAAAGTTACGAAGAATCCTTACTCCAGAATTTGAAAGAAAAAAGTGTGGACCAGGAAATTGATGAGGATAAATATTTTGTCCAGTCTCTGCTGCCCTTATTCAAAAAATTTAATGAAGACCAAAAATTCGTTGTTCTGATGTATATTTTGAATGTGATGAGACGTGTGCGTATGTCGGGGAGTTTAACAACCCCAAATTCCAGTGTTGGTGACCCAATGCATCTTGGTACCACCAGGCGGACCTGGGGATATTCAACTCCTTCATCATGTGGAGATGGCTTCACAAGTTTAGGACAGTCAATAGTGATGGGCGATATTTCTCTACCGGTGATTTTGACCGGTGATTGAGATGGTCGCTGATATTACCGGCGACCTAGTTCTCCCCAAAGCACTGACTTGAGTCGCTGCCTGAAGGCCGCACTGTATCTCGTAAACTTCGTACAGTCGGGATCGTGTTTGTTTTACCGGCGACCCCAGCCAGCGACAACAGCTAATTCTACGCAAAGCAATGAATTGGGTAACTGCGTGTACGCATTTACGTATTTTTCACCCGTTGTCTGTGTGACGTGTGTGTCTAGTTTTGCATTAAATATGTAATTTTAATGGGTTTGAGTTTTTGTTTTAAGTCAAATTAGATATATCAAACACTATTTTATATTTTTAATTTTATTAGTTGTTGTTAGTCGGTTCAAAAAAAAAACTGAAAAAAATGTCGGCTAGTAAACGTCAAAAAAACGAGTGTTCATTGGAAGTTTTTTATGGCTGATGTTGATCATTATGCCAAGTGCAATATTTTTTAGAAAAAAATTCTTATAAAACAACAATGTCTAACAAGAAGAAGCACATGAAAACTAATCATCCTAGTATTTATATAATTATTAATTATTAACAGTACAAAATGAGTGCAAGATGAGTGGTTCAATGTCAAAATCCGATATTAAAAAATCGTTCAATGGCAAAGCTCATACGACATATCCTCATCCTATTTGATTTGGATTAACTTAAAACATCACACCATCACAGACATTGAAACAGCGACCTTAGTCACTGTTTAAAGAAACGGTGACTTGTAGGTCACTGTCACTGGTATACCAGTGACCTAACAAACCCTCATAAGCTCTTCTCTAGCAGTCACCTGCATATGTCACCCAACAAGGTCACCGCTACTACACAACGCACCCGGTACAATCTGCTTACCTATTTTTAAGGTTTCCTGGAGAACAGTGTGTTAACTTTTTGAATCAATCACTGGCTGAGGATAATGATACAGAAGAATAGTCTATTTTGACTGTCAAGTTTTAAGTTTTATTTAGGCTTTTCTATGAGAATTTTGTTTAAGTTTGATACTTTGAAATTATATCATTATCATATTTGCTTGTATGGTTTAAAATAAATTATTTAAGTTTTGAGAAAATTCTTATTTACCTCAAAGTTATTGTCAATCTGCAGAAATAATTTAAAAAATGTAATGGATATTTTTTTAAATTATCAAACAATTTATAAAACTGTCCATCTATCAGCCTTGTGATTTTTCGTCTTCCTTAGAACTAAAGCGCACACACATGCAGTCTCAACAAAATCCATTTTGGAACAGATGTTAAGCAACTATTCAGTTGTTAGTGTGCAGTTGAAACAACAACAGGCTACTTCCACCTGACTGAACTGTTTAATCACATATCTAAATAGTTGCCAGTGTGTGACTAGCCTTAATGAGGTATATTAGTGTAGCATTAAAAGTGACCAAAAAACTTATGAAGAGAAAGTATAGTGTACCCCACAATACATTTCCAAAATATTAAATAAAAGTTGCTTACACATAAACAATTTTAAAAAGATGCAACAAAAGAGAGGTTTACATATGGCAAAAAATTTACCTTCAACATAAATTGGTTCATCAATTTTATGTTCATCCAACAATTCCTTCTGTTTGGGGCTTTGAGTACTAATTATCCAAGTATCATCTATAGAGTCTTTAATGTCAGCACTTTGATACACTGTCACAACAGATGTCTGATCTGCAGTACTTATCCTTTCTATTGCATATTTAGCCAGATCAAAAGTATCTGATGGTAATGGATCAGGTATTGGCCATGGAGAGGCACTTTGAAATTTTGGCATCCAGTACATCATTCTCCAGTATTTTCGTAATGGAAATCCTCTTTTGCCAAAAATATTCAAAAGCATTTCTTCCATAGAAAAGTCAGGCATAACACCATTGTCTTCCATTTGTTCTAATAAATCTATGATGCACTGTTGTTGTTTCGGGTAGTGCATAAATTCAGCTTGCAAGATATTTGATGGTACAAATTTACCTGTAAGAAAAGTTATTAGAATCATATAGGTACTAACTAAAACAACATTCACCTTTAGGAAGAACATCAATCAGTGATTTGTATACCTCTAAATCTTTATTTACACCAAAAGTCTCCATGTTTTTCAAGGCTGCATAAATAAATTCGACATGACCAGTTCGATAAACTGTTTCACTATTGACATACATTTGTATCATTTGTAGGTATGTGTTTTTATTCTTACTGTCTAAATTTTCAAAAGGGTCTTTCACTACTAAAGCTTTATTGTTATTCTTTTTCTCATTTGATTCGGAATACAATTTCCTGGAAGTTCTTAGGTTTCTTGCAAAATTGTTTGCTGTATAGTTTTTGCGACTAAGATGACTTAGTCGAATAAAGGTTCTCAACATGATACAGAATTATTCATAATTTTATTATGTTATCTTAATAATTTCTTGTCTGAGATTTTAAATTTTTCATATTATTAACCTATATGTAAAACATAACCTAAATTTTAGCCAGCAGAACGCGGAACAGAATCTAAGAACAGAACACACAAAGCACAGACACACAAGAGAAACCACGAAAATAAGTCAGACATCTTTCTTAAACTTATCGGCTGTTTTCCAGTTAGCAGAGCACAAGTGAATTTGTGCCGCACAGTGCGGCAATTTTTAGGACGTTAATTGGAACATGGTTGTTTTAAAACCTACCGGTAGAGTACACTGATCACCATAAGGTTAAAAGTGTATTATTCAAAGGTTATCAATTGACGTTTATGTGTACGTAAATTATTTACAGAATAATTCAATAATGCCTGTTTTCCAATTATTAGAGCACAAAGTGTTTTTGTGTCGCCCTGTATCGTAATTTTCGGGCGTTAATTGTAAAATACTTCATGTTTTATGATAAAGTTTTATGTTTACTTGGTAAACCTACATAAAACATCCCAAAGGCATAGTTATTTCTTGTGCTCATTTGTGCGAGCTAGTGCTGTAATTGGAACACTCAGTGCTAGCACTGTGCCGCACTGTGCTCAATTGTGCGCTAATTGGAAAACAGGGATAGACTGTCATGCATAAAACCGTGGCAACGCTAGAAAGAGAGGGCAATAAAGACAGTAAGAGGCTATTTCACTTCGTGGGTAGAAGCAGCCAATGAACAATATGCTGAACGTATTTCATTGGACGCAGCTCCCAACCGAATGAAATAGCCTCTTGCCTGATCTATTGCCCTCTCTCTCTCTCTTTAGACATGCCACGGCATTTGTGCACTGCAGGCTATCTCCAGAAGGTACAAGCTCTATAAGATACAGTTCCCAATCGAGTGAAATAACCTCTTCCCCTCTCTATTGACCTCCCTAGCCATGGCACGATATCTTAGATAATTTACCAACTAGATCACGAAGTATAGATACCAGGAGTCCGAACGTAATGTTAAATAAATGGTAGCATTTTAGGGGACAGAATGTTTTGCCGGTAGAGCGCGCTACTTTTTAGGAAGTACTCGTTTAAATCCTTACGCGGTTAATCTTGTTGATACTGACAGTCACCTGACAGCTCTGAAAATATTATTTCGATAATCTGCAAAGCTAAAATGTGTGATATTAGTAAATAAATAAATACAATTAATCAGTAGCAAACAATTTATTAAAAAATAAATTAATGTTATCAACAGGTCTTTAAGAATTAAAATTATAGTTCATCTTTTGTCTCTACGTGTTAAACTATTAAACAAACCGTAAGTGAAGTAAAGAATTTAAACATAGTTTCTGCAAATTAAGTAGTAAATATAAATTCAAAAATGGTTAAATACCTATTTATTTCAGTATTACAATGCTTGATAATAGGAAAGTAATTAATTGATTACAATCAAATATATTATTTATTAATCGTATTAGTTATAAATAAAAGACGTTTAACATTTAAATACCAAACAATTTAGATTTGACAAATACACTAGTGTATACAATACAATATTTATTAACAACACTGATGTTTAATATTATTTTTAGGTTACCCACTTTAGCCACATTTTCACTTGCCTTTCGGCCACTGAGGCAATCATGAACAGCACAACACCTTTCCATTTTTTTATTAAAACTATTTTTAAACAATTACATTAATATGTTATACTTAGTTTTATAATTTTAATAATTTCGACATTCGACAGCGCGTATTTACGTTTGATAATAATAAAAACATCGGTACGTCCTGAACATTTGCGCAGCTAGTGGCAGAAAAGATAACTATGATCTGGGTTTAATATTGTATACCACAAATACTGCGGAAAAGCCTATACCGTTCGGACTCCTGGTATCTATACTTCGTGAACTAGATATAGCCTGTCAAGCATAAAATCGTAGCAACGCTAGAAAGATAGGGCAATAGAGACAGTAAAAGGCTATTTCACTTACGTATTTTATTGGCAGCAGCTCCCAACCGAGTGAAATAGCCTCTTGCCCTCACTATTGCCCTCTCTCTCTTTAGTCCCACGATATTTATGCACTCCAGGCTATCTCTAGAAAGTAGATGCTCTAAGGCAATGCACAAATTGTGGCATCTCTGGTTTTTATTTTTTTGAGTTCTTTCGGAATAACTACCACATAAACTTGAAAGTCTGTATATTTCAAAAGTCCTAACATTTGAATACAAATTTGAACGAAAAATTAAAAAATTAAGAAGATTGGCAATGATAAATATCGAAATCAATGTCAAATTGTGATTTCGATATTCTTGTCACGATGTTTGTGCATTACAGTATACTTCCAGAGGTATAAGCTATAAGTTCCTAAATTATTATATTAAAAATTTGTCACGTTTCAGTAGTAATAAGGATTATTGTATTTTGATTCCCACATTTACCCCTTATATAAATTATTTCTGCTATTTGGCTTTGAAATGCTTGCGATTAGACAATCAATACCATAAAATTATACACCTGCCTTTCAGAAATCGTAACTTTGGAACGAAATCCTTAATTTGTATAAATGTGAAGACATTTGTAGGTGGAAATTAGGATTACATGTCATAATATATTGTTATAAAATTTATCTACGCCGTCCCTGACTAAAGCAACGTAAAGCATTATTAATCCCAATTAAACATCAATGGCTGGGATAGTAAAAAGAGAACTAGAAGGTTCGAATGGTGCAAAAACTGTTTATCTGGACGCTGTGCGAACAAAGGTAGAACGACCACAAATATAATATAAAGCAATATTATTTTCAGTAGTTAGTATAGCTTATTTCGTGTTATTATTTTGATGCTATTGTATTAGAATCAGCTGTTGAAAATATTTGATGTTTAGGTGTAAGTACAAGTTCTAGAAAGTGAAGTGAATATCAGTTTTTTTTAGTTAACTTTGAACCACGGAGTTTATTGCAATATAATACCAATTTACGTAAATCCCAAAAGAACAAAACTCCTATCAATCCGTACCTAAAACGCTAATTTAATTTTGAACAAAAAAAATTGTCTCCCACATTTTAATACTGTGTTCTCTCTCCCTTAACTGCACCTCAACAGCTTTCTCTTTCTAGTTCCGTCCAAACCAGAGCCTATATTGTATTTTTTTAATCGGTATTGGTAGTCGGTTTATATCAAGTTTGTTCATAGAAACCAGTTGTCAATAATTCCAACGGGTTGAAAAATTCTCAGCGAATTAGAGATCTCAGCAGTAAGCTGTACCAACACTTATTCGCGGAGAATTTTCCAAATCGTTGGAATTTTTGGCAAGTGGTTTCTACGAACAAACCGTCTCTCAATTGTTGCAATTCAACCGTGGTCAATTTGAAATTAATTTATTTAATATTGATAATTAAAATACAGGTACTCTTTTTGTCGCTCTATAAACACAAAGACCCCTCACGTCCAAAACTTGTGTAACTTTCCTGTTTTTAAACTACCTGTACAGTAATGTATGTTTATTAGATTAGTTAATAATTATAATAAATATACATTTTAATTGACTCACAATTTCCTAAATACAACAACGGGGAGAATCATGCTTCGGCAAGCGAGGACTGCATAATTGTTTTTTTACACTCAGTAATTATTATCTATTGGTAAGATCATGTATTTATCAACTTTTACCTAATTGTTATATCAAAATACAAATAACTTCTTATTAATCTATTTCAGCAGACTAACAGAGATACTTGATCTGTATAGGTATTTGTTATCTTTCGTTTTTAAAATTTCATAATATCTTGTATGTACATTGATATATTGTTGATAAATCACAACTCATGTAAATTCGGTCCTGGACTTTGTTGTCAAGCGAGAGCAAGAGTGGCAAGGTCAAGAAATATTAAAAAACGTGTTACTAAGTTATGAACGTTCATCATTTACAATAAAGTCAAAACGTTTATTTTGCGATAATAATAAATTAATTTTTATTTCGATCTAAATGCCATAAAAATTAAGTTTAAATTTAATGTGAATACCTACTTAAATGACAATAAATCGAAATGAGTGCTTGTTATGATCTGTTAATGAATTTCACAAGTAAGTTATAAATTAATTAATAAAATTTTAAGTAATGTACAAGATATTGCAAGATTTTGGTCTAAAAATATTTTGAATAAATAGTGACAATTGACGAATTGACAATAATTAAATTAAAGGCGAATTCATGCGCCAGGTTCGGCTTCGATAAATTTAATCGCCAAAAATACATGACCTGCTTAGAATTTGTTATTTCAATGCCTCCAATGAACTAAGTGCTGTATGTTTATTGGCTGGACTTCCCAGTCGAGTGAAATAGTCTCTTGCCCTCTCTTTATAGTCTTGGCATGTTATTTGTGCATTGCAGGCTACCTCCAGAAGTATATGCTCTATGGAAAAAGTGACCGTAAAGTGCATTAAATTACAGTGGCGCTGAGGTAACAAGAGGATGGATTTACAATAGGCTGCCAAAAATTATTTGTAGACCTTATAGACATTTAAGAAAAACATGGATTTTACATATCTTGGGTTAGAAAAATAACCGAAACTGCGACTTAATATTAATATTATTTCATATATAGTAGTTCACATCATACCCTTTTGCTATACCAGCGCCAATCTAGTCACTTCGTGAACATGTCATTATTACCTCTACCATTCATAATTTGTGATGCAGTCTTTGAACATAAAGATGTTCTAAGGATGTAGTGTTACCATAGAGGTAAAACCTAAATATGGAGGTATTAGCGCCAGTACAAGTTGAATCGTAACGATGGACACCGAATGGAGATAACTGTCATTGCCTAGAGCTGCAAGAAATAGCTAGATGTGACTTGACTGACTCAAACAAGCACCACCAATCAGAAGCGTGCTTAGACAGAATCAGACACGTCCACTTAGTTTCCTATCTTATAAATAAATTCTTCCATATCTTATGCATAGCATAGGATAGGATATGCATTCTGTATACCCCTAGTATTTTCGTGTCTGCTGTTTAGGGTTTGTTTCTTTTGGGGAATGCATATTAGTAATTTCTATAACTTTTTACATTCCCAGCATAAGGCTTAGACTGCTATACAGTTTTTTTGCGATCGGTTAACCACTATACAGCAAACGACTTGAGCAATACTTGTTGTAGATCTAATACTAAGAAATAGAAAAAGAAGACGCCAACACAAATTTCGTAAAAATTGAGTCCGTGCACTAACTAGCCATAGATTACCAAATATCAAGCTCTAATAGAACATCCTGAGAAGTTTTGCAAATTGTGCTTCCATATATCATTTTCTTAGATAGAAAATGTCGCGAATATATTTCACCAAAGGAGCGCCTATTTGTTACTTTAAAGAAAGTAGGAAAAATTGCTAGTTGGAAGCTTGTTAATCATTAATTTGTCGCATACAGTTGGCCTTGTATGTACTTCCACTATAATTCTTTCTGATACACTTTCCAGCTCTGTTTCATTTGAAACACGCTTCAACAGAGCAGTAAATCGAGAAAGGTGTTACATTCATGAGCTGGAAATAAACCAAGTTATGTTTAAACGGAAGATCGACTAATTTTAATACAATAGGTCTTCCCCTTATCCTGCTTGGTTTTCTAGTCAGCTGCGTCATCTGGTAGCTGAAAAGAAGGCTGCGCATAAAAAGTTTAAGTCAACTAATAGTTATGATGATTATTTGGTTTTTTCGCATATCAGAGGCATTTGTAAAGATGTTACTAATAATTGTTACAGATTGTACATTAATAATATTGAAAATATTTTAAATCACAATCCAAGAAGTTTTTGGGGGTATATTAATGGCATAAAAAAGTCTTTTAATCTTCCGAAATCCATGTTTTATAAGGATGAAATAAGCAACGGGGCTGAGGAAACGGCAGGTCTTTTTGCTACCTACTTTTCAACGGTTTTTAAATTGGATCAGAACATTAATGTGCCTCATTTTCATTATGAAAACTCTGTTAACTTGTCTTCCTTTTGTGTAACTGTAGCAGACATCATTGGCAGAATTAATGAACTTCGGATAAAGCTCTCGTGTGGCCCTGATGGTATTCCATCGCATTTTTTAATAAACTGTGTCTACACTCTAGCGGTTCCTCTGAAAACAATTTTTAACTTGTCACTGTCATCCGCAAAGTTTCCCAGTTTTTGGAAACATAGCTACCTGAGGCCAATCCACAAAGGTGGATTTAAAGAAAATATTGCGAATTACCGAGCTGTATGTATGCAATCGGAGATCCCGAAATTATTGGACTACTTTTTCTCTCAATTCTTATCATGGCAATTTAAACACATTTTTGTTAACGAACAGCATGGATTTCTTCCGGGTAGATCTACTTTAACCAATTTGGCCGTCTACGAGTCATTTTTAGTAAAAACTTTGGAGAATAGACTACAAGTTGACTCTGTTTATACGGATTTCGCTAAAGCGTTTGATAGAGGTAACCATAGAATACTTTTGGCCAAACTTCAAGCTCTAGGATTTTATGGGCCACTTTTAGAGTTGACAAAGAGTTATCTCTCAGACCAATACCATTATGTTAAAGTGGGGGGTATTATTTTCAGGATTATAAGTGTGTCTTCAGGAGTTCCACAGGGCTCTCACGCGGGGCCATTTCTTTTTAATTTATTTATTCATGACATTGGCAAAATTATTAATCATTGTAATATCTTAATGTATGCTGACGATTTCAAACTGTTTAAAGAAATTGCAACTTGCAATGATGCTACGTTACTCCAATCCGTTTAAAAAAAATATCAATAAATGTTTTATTATTACTTTTGCAAAAATTTCACAACCTATAATCATTTCATACGCTATTAATTCACAAACGATACAGCGAGTAAGTGAAATTCGTGACCTTGTTGTTTCCAAGAGTTACAAGGTTTTGGGTTTTATCAATCGTTCATCTAAAACATTTTCTCATAATACGATTCGTTTATTATATTGTTCACTAGTACGATCTATTCTGGAGTACTGTTCTGTCATATGGAACCCCCACTATAACACACATATAGATAATATTGAGAAAGTTCAAAATAAATTTCTGCGTATAGTAGCATTTAAAATGGGTTTGAGCAGGGACAATTATCAATATAGTGATATTTAAGCACAAATGCATTTACAATCTTTGCAAAATCGGCGTAACATAGCGGACATTTGTTTCCTATACAAGTTGTTGTCAGGTGAACTTGACTGCCCTTGCTTACTAGACAGAATATCCTTGAATACGACTATGAGAACTCGTTCTTCAGAACTCTTCAATGTATCATTTCACAGAACTAAATATGGATTTTGTTCAGTAATGACTAGGGTATTACGTACAGGCAATCAGAACTCCTCACATATCGATCTGTTTTACAACTCCATCAGGGTAATCAAGGGCTCGTTGTACTATAATATTTAATGATGTCGTTTATTTTGGTTTTGTTTTGTTCGCGACTACATGTATCTTAATTATAATTTTAATTTTGCATAAACTTAGATTTATATGTTTTTGTGTGTTTTGTGTTTTTTAGATTTAGTCTTAGTTTTAATATTATTTTCTTTTAAATTTTTTGTTTTGTATTTTATGTAAATGGGGTTACCCGTATATGAGAATAAATAAATAAATATACAATGTATCCAAAGCTATAGCGATACTTAGATTAATTTCATACGAAGCATGAGATCGCTCCCTCCCTCCCTCCTGAAGCTGGCCTCTGGATCCGCACCTGCAATTGGATTCTGTAACTCGTTAAGGTCAAAACGGAACAGTTTGAAAACTTCGCTGCCAATCGAGTGTTAGCATAACCAACTGTTAAGATCGCTGATTTAGGGAGAAGTTTTCAAACTGGTGGAATTATTGGTAGGTGGTCTTTAGCAACAAATCATATTTCATTATAACTCAAAAAGGTTTCGGAATCACAAAACATTTAATAATTTGGGATATTATGGTAACGTTATAATATTACGACTTATAGAATGCGGTTGCTGGTGTTTTACTCCAGGATTCGCTAATTGTACCGAGGGGGCCAGAGGAGAGTCCTCCCCCAGGGTATTAATCGCCTGCAGTGAGCTTTCACTGCTTCCCATAAAGCTAACCCACCTAAGTCATATCCTAATTTGCTCCTTCTAGAAGTTTTTATTCTTCTGATTTTGACCCCTTCCTAAACAAAAAGCTGTGTATGCCTCTATCTTTGTTACAGTAGGTTTCCATTCTTGTATATAAATGCTTCCAATTTTCAACAGTCTGGAAAATTCCTTTTCCAATTTTATTAATCAAAGAATCGAAAACAAAATTATTTAATGTTGTTTTTTTTTAGGTTATAATGGCACCAAAAGTGGGTCAAAATCCCTCCAAGGACGTAAATGGTCTTCCATGCCCGATTTAACCCATAAGAGTGTTGATCAAGTAATTACCAAAATGAGGGCAGTATCAAGTACTGAAAACATTTCAGAACTCATTCCCATAGTAAAGTATAGGGCAGAATTGGAATCTTACAGAAAAAAATCAATGCACGAAAGGATGATAGAAACACATCCCTATAATTTGTTTTTTAATGTCCTAGAAACTGTTCCTGAAACATATAAGCAACCAAATGCAATCAAATTTACAGGTAACAAAACGTAATATTATCTAATTAATTACGGGTAGGTGACGCCAAGACCTTCAGGCACTCTCCCTGTATAACAAACAAAAAAATGTTGAGCTGATTAATGGAATTACACGGAAATAAAAGTAATGTTTGTGTGTCAAAATTTATGGGGGATAATAGCACCATCTAGCGTATGACGGCACATATCATATATACACGCAAGGTGTCCCGCGAAGGTGGGCTGTTGTTATCTGTAACTCAAAAAATATCGATATCAAAATTCTGAAAATTTGGTAACGGAGGCAAGCCGATAGGTTCTATGTGAATAAAATATTTTCAGTATGGCACTTCCGGTTATACCTGAAGTAGACCACGATTTTCTTATATCAAATAGAACACCCTGTATGTTATTGGATATTTGGATGCTATGTTAAATTTATTTTTAGTTCTGAATAATATCCCGATAAAAAATTGGAAGTTTCCATTTGAAAATTTTGAGCTTTAAGCATATTGTGAATGTCATTTTCACTATTTTTTTAGAACACCCTGTAGAAAAAGGGTTGACTTTTTCTGCTCTGTTTACTGGCTAGAGTCTTTCAATGAAACATGCCAAAAAACCGTTTTAAAACGGATGGTTAACGAAAATTTATCTAGAATTTAAGTTTATTTTTTTTCAATAAATTGTCACTTTATTATAAGATACTACACCGGCACACAAAAAAGTGATCTGTACATTTGAACAGACCCATTCAGGAATATGCATTTCGATGCGCTGAATCCAAATCTGGGTTCTGGGGTCCGCTTGAAAAATGTAATAATGGTCATTTTCATTGTGCTGACAGAACATGATCCTGATAAACAATTACAATTTTGTGAAATTTGTATCTAGCAATGTGACGAGGTGCCCCAATTTTTAAATCACGATGTGTTATCAAATTAATCTATTTCTTGATTAAATCAATTTCTGGTCAGACATAGTAAACAGCTGATTGATACTTGAGCTTGTACATATGGAGGTAGCCTGCAATGTATAAATATCGTGGTACATCTAAAAAGAGAGAGGGCAAGAGGCTATTCACTCGATTGGGAGCTGCATCCAATGAAATACGTTCAGCATGTTGTTCATTGGCTGCTTGCGCCCACCAAGTGAAATAGCCTGTTACTGTCTATATTACCTTCTCTTTCTAACCTTGCGATGATATTTTTGCGCTGCTGGCTAACTCTAGAAGTTAAATGCTCTAAGGATTGATATATACCTTACTTTTTGATAGCAGTTTGACAGCTGAGCGTTAATTACATTTTCAGTTCTCCTTGATACGTCAAGGGTTCTTGGATCCCAATCAAGCGCATCATTTAAACCCTCGATAATTTAATTAATATTATAATGTACAAGAAGGTTTCTTGACAAGACCCTTAATGGAAAATGGATCGGTAGACTCCAGATTTGAAACCATTGGATTTATTTTCACTTAACGAATACATTTTTTTCAATTTTTTGACATATGTCATCAGAAGCGTAAAAAATTAACCTTTTACATGTTTCAGCGATTTCTAAAAAGAAATTTGTCCAATTTATAAATTTTGTGTAGCACTGTATATTACTATTTTCTTTGTTTCTCGTTATCTGTAATATTGATTCTTTTTACAGATCTTCTTTGTCCTAGCTTAGGAAATTTAAAGATGTCGCTGCATATATGTTACTATGCGGATATAAAGTGGTTAATCAAGGAGTATGAAAAGAGAGAGCTCAGGTAATGAAAATTGAAGCAAGACTAGTTATGAATTTTTAGGAGTAGGATATTTATTCTATACTTAATTATTTATATGGTGTTCATCATCTAATTTTTATGTTTTTTTCCATCTCATTCTATCTTGTGCTACACTTTACTTCCTCTTTCTTATGTCCATCAGTGTTGGTATTCTGATTAATTTTGGTTACTTAGTTTATTATATTGTCACGAAATGTCAGTTCTAGTACCTGATAGGTCGATAACGACACAACCATATATGGCTATGTCCAACGTAAACGCGATATACGCGATGCGGGCGGTGCGTTGCGCAAATGTCACAGATTAAAACTATCAAACACATATAAAGAATTCATATTGTCCTTACTGGAAAATAAATTTCTCCGATTTGAACCATTTTGTGTAATCGCAAGGCTTTTTTGTATTGTTTCGCCTGCAGTTGGTGTTGCAAACCAACTGAGCGATGCGAGAACATAAAATCGCTACAACCACACGAATTAAATTTTTTGTAAGGATATCGTGAATGCATTTTAAGTGTTTGATACTTTTCAGCTGTCACATTGACGCATCGCATCGCGCAAATCGCGGTTACGTTGAAAATAGGCTGCGTCCCACCTAAACCTCGATATGCGCGGTGCGGGCAGTTCGTTGCGTCAAAGTGACAGCCGCAAACTATCAAATACATAAAAGAATTCATTTTGACCTTACTGGATAATTCGTGCGATTTTAGCGATTTTGTATTGTCGCATCTTTCATTTGGTTTGTTTTAGCCCTAGTTGAAGTTTATAATTGACACATTGACGTATCGCATCGCCCGCACGGCGTATATAGCTTTTACAGGAGGACACAATCTAATGGCTGTCTCCGACGTTAACGAGATTTGCGCAGTTCTGGCGGTGTGTAGCGTAAAAGTGACAACCGAAAACATATAAAAATAAAGAATTCATATTGTCCTTTCTGGAAAATAAATTCGTGCGATTGAAGCGGTTTTTGTGCTGTCGCGACGTTCACTTGGTTTTTTTTAGCCTTTAGTAGACACAGTCTTTGGCCTTAGGCTATGCCCAATGTAAGTGTGGTGTTATTCACAATAAAATGTAAAAATACAAGCTAGAGATACCACGACTATAATTCAAAAAACTATATTCCGAATTCGGAAAACGTTCCACTAAATGTTTTTCATGAGGTTTTTCAATTTCAAGATGAAGAATGTGCTTCTTAATTATCCCATCAGATTAAAGCGAAATAATTGCCTGTCTTCTGATATGCGAACTACTTGATATCGCACAATAGAACAAACTTTATTACGATTTTTTTCTTTTTGATGAAAGTTTTGCATATTGTAATTATTTGAGCGGCTTACTGGTTTTCCTGGCTTAAAGACCAAACAGGAAAATGATTGGTGTCACTTATTTATATATGTCTCAAAACTACCATTTCACCTAATAAGTAGGCTACTTATATGAAAGAATATGAAGTGAATAATATTTATATATGTCTCAAAGGTATCCTTTTATCTAATAAGTAAGCTACTTATATGAAATAATATGAAGTGATTTCAGCTCTTCTAAAAAAATAAACATGGATGGATGATCCATGTCGAATTGAAGATCGTTAATTTTGTTGTTTGAATACCTATTACATATATATGTTACGTTAAATATATAAGTACACTACACTTTTTACCGTACATTTCCCAAAAAAGTTAGGTATTTGTGAACTGAATATAATGTATTTGTACATAAATGTGTTCCTACATGTTTTAAGAAAAGTTGGAATACAGTTTGTTGCAGTGGTGTCAAACATGCAGCGTAGGCAGTGGTGGGTTAAATGAAAAACTGGTCAAATATTGGGATTTACACTTGGCATCAAACATATTGAGTATAGCTCATTGATGTTCGCAACGAAATGCCTACAAAAGTGCGCATTACTAGCCTTTGCATAATTTACTGGTCATTCATGTACATTAATTGTAATGTTAAATGCACATTACGTCGACTTTCTTCGAAAGCGAAAATGTTCAATGAACTTTTTATTAAAGTCTGGCATTGATGAATATATTTTTTTTTCAATACTAAGCACAGAAAGAGCAGTTAGCCAGTCGACATCGTATTTCTAAGAAACGTTTTAATCCTTCACTCTAGTTTCCGTCCAAATTGATTCCCCGCCATAAATAATGCAACAAAAACAAAATAATGTATTGATGCGATCACATCCAAACAACCATTTCTTTTTATTATAAATTTCAATTTAAAACTTCCTGTAAATACTTTATTTTTCATTTTGCTCTCTTGTTTTCAATTAAGATATGGCCTAGGTGGACCAGCCAATTTTATATATTTTTTTAATATAGTCAATGTTAATGTTGAGACTCATTTTCACAGTTATGTAAACACACACACACACACACACACACACACACTGTAGAATTAAATATTCTTTCATAGACTACGAACGGGATAAAAACAAGCAACCACTAATTAAATTACGTAAACAAAAATTTGAATTATTGAAACGTTGGATACGTTCGGTCAATATCAGCACACGAGGCGGTGAGTGTCTCTACGGCGTTTATCGCATTAGATGCCATGCCCATTCTACTAATCATATTTGAGTCGTATGTACATCGACTGGACATGGATGCTTTCGAGCATACCTGCACAGATGTACGGACGCAATGTTTTTCGCATTCGCTGAAGTTTGGTATCAGATGCGAATATTCGAACCCGCGATACGTTGCTTTAGAAGCTTTCAATGGAAGGGCAGTAAACATCTGCAATATTATTCGCATGGTCGCGGTTACTGCGAAGATTTTTGCGAATAATATTTCTATTGGTACGTGAGATTTAAAATTTTCACGTACGATTCTGATTATTCGCACATTAGCGAATACAAAGCATTCGGTAAATCTATGCATTGTGATGTTTAATCTTGATCAGTTGACTCATTAGGTAAACTTGCACACTGTTTAATGATCATTGATTCTTACTTGCCAAGCAAGTACCTCATAAACTTCATTATAACTTTAATAAAAAATAGAATTCTGGTATTTAGATGCACTTAAATTATATTTTAAATACTAAATGCTGGTATATTCACCTAACAGTAAAGTGTCAAGTAACTACTTGTCAGTTAAATTTATTGGCAGAATTAATTTATATTGAGTATATTCATGGAAAATATTCTGTCAGATAAGTAGTTCAAAGAATCTAATGTTTCTCTTTGTCTGGTAATATGAAATGCATATGTTAGAAAAAGAGGACATCATTTAAGTTTTTTTGTGTTATGTACATTTTTCAGAGGATAAATGAAAATAGCTATAGATTACAAATTGATTCAAATGTTCACATTGTTGAAACCTATTGCGTGTAATATATTGACGCCGCACATGTTAGGTGTTAGGTATATATCTTCAAC
This sequence comes from Octodonta nipae, assembly GCA_034190945.1. Taxonomy (NCBI): domain Eukaryota; kingdom Metazoa; phylum Arthropoda; class Insecta; order Coleoptera; family Chrysomelidae; genus Octodonta; species Octodonta nipae. Next base: position 119,120,991 of record CM067220.1, read on the forward strand.
AATCATAATCTCTTCTTTAATAAGTCAATAATATTTGATTCAGAATTTATAATTAAAATGTTTATTAAAAACTTATATAATTCTACGTAATTGCTGACATTATGTTTCCAGTAAATATTTACTTGAATCTGTCAAGTAAATTATCCCGTCAGTAGGTGCTACTAACATTAAGATTACCCTTTGCTGGGGATGAATATACACCTAAATAAATTAAAAGTAAGTTATGTCAGTTTCATTATGTATAATATGTAGTTTCAATTTGACTCGTGACAAGATATTTATTCTGTTTAATAAAAACAACAAACTTGTTTATAATATTACTTCATGAAGTAAACCAAAGGTTTGGTTTACTCCATACAGATGACAACATAGAATTGTTAAAACGGCGTTGAGTGTTTTAAATTGAGATTTGATGTTAGGATGCAAAAGTGTTTTTTATATTCAAAACGCAAAAAAATACATTTAATTAAAACATCAACAAATTTCTTACACTTTGTCTCATAAACAATATACATAAATTTCAACATAAAATTTAACATTTCTTCTTTGAAACATAAAACATACAATTCATTTACTGGACTTAGTAACTCAATTTTAGTTTTGTTTTCAGTTTACTTTATGAATGTGAGAACTTAGCTGTTAAAAACAGCGTTGAGTGTAAAAAATAAAGGTTTGCAGTTAGGGTCCAAATCTTTGTGTTTACATATCTGAGACACCCCAAAAATACCACTGCTCTTCTTGTTTACGTATTTGTACTAAGAATATAAAAACTGATTTATATAATTCCGATTCTCAATTTATGACATATTTTTTCATGGAGCCAAAATAACTACATTTCATTATATCGGGTTTAACATAATCAGTCTTAAATATACGATTTAAATGTGTTTGTGATTGCATAATTTTGGCGCCATATTTAAAAATCTGATATTCGCATTCGCGAATATTGGTACTGAAAATTCGTATTCGCATTCGCGAATGTGGAAAATCGGACATTCATTACATCCCTACTCTATATAGTTTGCATTAGCTATCTTCTATCTGACGCTTCTTAAGGGTGTTATATCGTATCTCATAGAAGATATATATTTCAACGGGCGCTAGCCAAAGTTCACTGTTCAGTTTTGCTCCCTAATGAGACGACACTGGTTGCCGTTGACGAAAAAACAAAAAAAAAAGTTTTTGCTGTAACACATGTCAAATAGACTTTTAGTTCAATATTCATTCAATTTTGTTCTGATATATAACTTTTCGTTCATATGTAACATTGTGTAGTTGTTTACGTTCAAATATATATTCTTCGCTACACTGTGTCTTCGTTCGATAAAAAGAAAAGAAAATATAGTAGATTAGAACCAGCGAAACTTCGATAATCTACAATTCTACATTCACGTTGAAATATTCTTTCAAGCAAATATAAGTCTTAATACATGTTTGGATTAGATAAATTCGTTGGTACTGAATTGGTGTTGATTAAACATTTTGTGTGATTTTTAACCTTTTTTAAAAGCTTATTAAATTTGGTGGTTCAGCGCACGAGTGCACTTAAGGGACAGCCGTCCCTGGTCACATGGTATATACAGGGGTTTCAAACATGATTCTACACTATTGCAAACTTTCTTGCTAAGGCAGTTACGAAATTAGTAAAGTAGTTTGTTTTTTACACTGATTACTGTTGTGAAATAAGTTTTAAGTTTCTTCTCTTTTATTGTTTCTTTGACCTTATTTATCTGATATTCATATTTTTGTCTACATCTCTGGGAGTTTTTTTCTACTGTATTCAAAATTTACATTCTCATATGAATATTTCGTTTTGAAATAAATATTAAAACCAATATTGTAATTTTAATATTTCAGGGACCATCCAATATTAATAATCGCTTCCAAAGTTAGCATGAATGAACAAGCAATAACAAACACTATCCCAATGTAAGGATTAAATTAATTCAAAAGAACAGTATAAATCGACCAGGGATTCATAATGCGTATAAATCATAAAATTATGTTACAATTGAAAATTAATTTTGTTATTGTTTTTTAGCAAATTATCACTATTTTTATACGAGGATGATTCTGTAAGAATAGTCTGTGGTAGTGTCAATCCATTTTATACCGATTGGAATGCAAATAATCAGGCGTAAGTTTACGTATTTTGCAGATAACACATTATATTTTACAAGATTTTAACTACATCAAATAGCTCCCAGTTCGCCACCCATTTTCATTTATACTATACTTCTATAACTTCAGTAGGTATCATTAGCAGGACAACTTTTCTTGGAGTACACAACCACAATTTTTTTTAAATTAACCCCAATCATTGCACTTAAACTATGAACAGTAGAGCAAAGGAAAACCATCTATGTGTATGAAACCCCACACAGCATTGAGATATTTGAAGAAATATTACAATGAGATTTTAAAGAAACATCTTGTGAAATTGTACAGAAATATTTCACGAAATGGTTCAAGATATCGTAGTCGAGTTTATGGGATTATTTCAGAAATATTTCTCGAAAATAATTCAGAAATGAATCTAATATTTTTAAATATTTTTATGCCGACGAAAACAAAAACTCTTTGAAATATTTCATGAAATATTTCTGAAATTTTTTTTTGTGGGAAATACGAATATAATAATAATATTATTTAATCATAATTCCATTGACGTACTCAGCTGTTGGGTTTAGGGAGCGGCCACTTAGAAAAAAAATGTCCAAACAGAGGGGCAAATCAGAAATTTTTCTGGTCTAGAGTGAGCAAGTCAGCAATTTATAGGAAGCTTTAATAGCTGACAGTAGATTTAGCAAGTTCGAGGGGGGGCAGCTCCCTCGTCTGCCCCCTCCTCAAGGTACGTCCATGAATACTTCGAAACATACATGAATTATTTACTAGGATATCTTTATATATGTGATAAAAGATGTTTTGAAATATTATAGAAATATTTCATAAAATACCACAGAAATATTTCAAATTATGTTTTGTGGCGGATGTAACAATATTTCAGAAATTTTAAAAATGTTGAACTTTTTAAAATCAAACAAGAAATTTTTTAGAAATACTTCCTGTTGTGTGGGAGGTGTCCATCAAGAAACATTCAATTAAGATTGCGTTACTGTAGCAAGAGAGATTATTTTATATTTAGTTATTAGGTTATTTTACAGAAATGTTGATAAAATATATGTAGTTTAAGAACCCTTCGTTCGAAAAAGAAACTCTGTCATAATAATATTAATTTTATTTTGAATTTACCAAATTCGTATAAATCCCCTTCCAATATTATTGCCAATCTGGTCACTCTTTGAACTATTAATAGATGCTTTCAACTTTCAACGAGTTTGTGCTTGATAATTTTAAGAATTTTTGATTATTGTTAACCGACTTTTGTTTTATATGCATGACGAGCGATTCAAAGACGGCTTGGGCAATTTTGATGATTTAAACTACATTATATTAAGGAACATTACAGAAAGGTCCCATGTTGTCTATAACATGAGATTTACGGTTTTCTAGAAAATCAGACAAAAGTAAATAAGGGACTAGATTTCAGCGTTTTTCAATGAATCTTCACTGTTTTCTCTAAAGCTGCTCACGTAATTTGAATATTATAGATTGTATTATACAAAGATATGTTCCAGCTTGATTCCGTACATTTGTCTATAACGTAAAACATACCATTTTTCTGAAAATCTGGAAAATATATGCACAAAAACTGTAAAAAATCATGGTAAATTTTCATCATAAATATCTAGTTTAAATGTCAAGATATGACATGAAAGTAATTGTAATGATTTTCCTCTTGATCCTTTTGAAGTCAGTTATTTTAGAGACGAAGTTAAGTTACAGTCGCGTGAAATTAGAAAAAATATTCCATTAGCATTAAAACGAAAATTTGATATTCCGGCGATCTCTTCTATGTGGAATACGGTTGAAGGTGTGTGCGTACGTGCATGTTATATTAGGTGGTACATAAGCAGTTGCATACAATGATGGTTAAAATATAAGTTGGAATTGAATTGGTTATACAGGTGGTTCTAAAAATATTGTATTGGGTGGCACATAAGTAGTTACAATACAAGGTGGTTGAAATAAGAGTGGAACAAAACCATAATTATACAGAGTGGATATTTGCGTTATAGAACAGGATGGTTGAAATATAAGGTGAAGTATAATTACAGTTATACAGGGAGGTTTAAAACAGTTATATAGTTTGGAACAAAAGTAGTTGCTTAGAAAAAGTATTTGAAGTAAGAGTGGGGTAAAATTATGTTATTCAGGGTGTATGAAAAATTTGTTATATAAGCATAAGCAGTTAGGATATTTGAATTATAGGACGTAGGACGGGGTATAATTGTAGATATGGGTTAAACATTTTTTAAAAGCAGTTGCATATACCGGGTGATTAAAATAAATGGTAGAGTAAATTTATAGTCATAAAATGTGGTTCAAAAAGGTGAATTTTGTTATATAGGGTAGATCATGAGCAGTTGCATAAATGAAATACTAGACATATGGGCCGAAGAAAAATCATTGGTATACAGAAATAATTTAAACAATAGAAAGATAGAAAGATTCAAAAGTGTTGAGAGGATTTGTACTTATACAGGGTGGTTTTAAAGATATCATTGTAATATTGTGTTGAGTTGAATTATAGTTGTACAGGGCGATTCAGAAAATGATAGACTAATAAGTTATATAGGAGTGACCAGTACACAGAAGCATATAGAGTGTGGAGTCAATATAGAGTGAATTAGTTACATTTATAGAAAGTTGTCCAAATAAGAAAACAAATAAAAAAGTTAAAATATATTTGGAAAATATAGACAAAGAATAAAAATTAGAGAGGAGAAATAGCGAGAGAGAGAGAGAGAGAGAGAGATAAGAATACGCTAAAATTTTCAATTGAATTGTACCTTAAATCAGATAAAAAAGAAGATATGTCTAAAAATAGTGATTGATTGCACACGGTTTCTAAACAGTTTTTATTTTAAGTCAGCTGAAGTTGGTTCATTTTTAAATATAAATTATTTTAATTCACTGGTTATATTGTCCGACAAATATAGGCCGTTTTTCCACTATACCGATCGGAAATTGATTTTCACGACAACCAATTTACTATTAGCATTTATTGGACAAGCAACTTACATGTCCAACATAAATTTTAGGGTAAGTGATAGTTCAGAAAAAAATTAATTTTAATGTTATTTATTAATACAACCTGTAAATTGCCATACAAATATCACTGACATTATTTTCTAGGCAAAATGAATTTTTATATATTTCTTATTATTATTTATATAAATTTATAAAGTTGACCTACTCGTCAAAATTATCTTACTCACGAAGTATCAGAAGTATTGTAACAAATTTATGTACTGGTAAAAAGTTAAAATATTTCTATTGAGGGTACCCTTTTATTTATTCAGAATTTTATTGACCAATGTATTTTAAACATACAGCAGAAATATATCTTTGACATTATTTTTCGTCTTCTTTTCCATTAACTAATTGTTAAGGGTATGTTTTAGGATTTGGGTAAGTGAGAAATGTCCACGTTTGGCCACCCCGGCAAATTTATCTATAAAAGCTGGTGACTCTCCTACCTTATTTAAAACCAATTTACGGCAGTTTTTGACTCAGTACAATTTTGATGTGTTAAAACCTTTCATTAAGGTGGTTACCGAAGCATCTTTTGCACATATCAGGTAAGTTTAGACAAAAAACGTCAACTTCTAAATAAGTTCGATACCATAAAACTCCATAAATAATCTAAATGTATGTAAGTTTAGAATAATTACAATGAATTAAAAATGTTCATTGTAATTATTTTCAGGAAACAGTCAGTGTATTGAACCTAATAGATGTCGCTGACATCTACCGTCTATTGAGTAATTTAAGTATATGAAGGCATACTATGCTATAACATATACCATACTCTTGACAGATGGTTCGAGTGTTTTTATAAAAACACATAAGTAAATATATATACAGATATATATCCACATAGTGGGACCAAATCATTCAACGTATAACAGCCGTTTCGAACCAGGAGTCCTCGTCAGATACGCTTCCTTAAATGGCAAGTTCTAAAGTGAAATACTTGGATGTAATACACATCAGTAAGACAACAGTCAGTGTATTGAACCTAATAGTGAGTAATTTAAGTATATGAAGGCATACTATGCTATAACATATACCATACTCTTGATAGATGGTTCGAGTGTTTTATTATATAAAACACATAAGTAAATATATATACAGATATATTTCCACATGTTTAGAACTTTATCATTCAACGTATGACAGCCGTTTCGAACCAGGAGTTCTCGTCAGATACGCTTCCTTGAATGACAAGTTCTAAAGTGAAATACTTGGATGTAATACACATCAGTAAGACAACAGTCAGTGTATTGAACCTAATAGATGTCGGTGACATCTACCGTCTAGTGAGTAATTTAAGTATATGAAGGCATACTCTGCTATAACATATACCATACTCTTGACAGATGGTTCGAGTGTTTTATATAAAAACACATAAGTAAATATATAACATCCAAGTATTTCACTTTAGAACTTGTCATTCAAGGAAGAGTATCTGACGAGAACTCCTGGTTCGAAACGGCTGTCATACGTTGAATGATATACTTCTAAATATGTGGATATATATCTGTATATATTTTCAGGAAAAATGTGTCTAGATGTTGGTCCGATTCTCCTAATTGTAGTCTGATGTTAAGATTAAGATAGAGCTGCTTCACATCTGACTTGCTCGCGTACCTTTAATATCAACAAGTAACATTTGTTAAATCTCCTGCAAATAAATGTGTACTCACTGAATTTTCTGGAAAATCATGAAGAAATCTGGCGACGATAAAGGACCCGTGGAAGAATATTTGATGACCAACTTCTTGTTGGTTCTTCAGAGACGAAAATAGAGATAGAATTGACTGTTATAAAATATTTTTTTGTATGTGTGCTATACGTGTGAACACACATCCGAAAATGTCAACAAAAAAAATCACCACGAAAAAAAAAATTTCATTAATTATTTTATAACATTATACTAATACTTATACTATACTTAATTTATATTCACACTACTTAATTTATATTCATATACATTTTTTCTTGAACACTTGCTGTTTACCATATGGCAGTCGAATTCTGAATGAATCCTTTCGCCAACTCTCCGCCTTTATATATTTCTGCTCAAATTCTCTAGAAGGTCAAATAGCCGCCGAGAGATTTCCATAATGGACGCTCGAATTCTTGGGAACGTCAACAAAGCCAGCCGCCAGCCTCGAGGCGCCAGACCAACAACCTCTTGGATTTCACGAAATATCGGATTAATTCCCGTCACAATATCATTATGAGATTCATAATAATGAATTAATTTTTGAACAAATTTCTATAATGATTCTGACAAAAATAATAATGAGTAGCTCCTACACGGTTATTTATGCACTTAATTATTGTATGGAGCACTGATAGAATTATGGTCTATAACATATTTAGGAATACTCATCGACCTCCTTCTTATGGCATGCCAGAGTTTGGTGGACATATCGCTATAATTTAGAATCCGACCTATCATATTTCATAAGTATTCCCTGGGGACAAGTCAGATGATCTTGATGGCCATTAAAATTTCTATACCAGAATGTTGAATGTAAGTCAAAAGCAGTATGCTGTTGGCCTTATTCTGTTGAAAGACTGTAGTTAGTAGGATTATAGATCGGGATATAAAACTGGTTACAGCATTTGATGGGTTATTCTAGTTTTGTCGAATTCTGCACCACTGCAAGATGTGTACCTTATATTGTGGTGTCAGAAGTAGCACCAAAAGGTGTCGGTAAACTCAGTGCAAGCAATCTTCGATAAACTGTCCTCCTAGTGAATATCTGTGTTTTCTCTGATTATTGTGGCATCTCTGGTTTTTATGTTTTTCTGATTTCTTTACATAAACTTGAAAGTCTATATTTCAAAAAGCCCAAACGTTTCAAGGTCTCAATCAGATCCCGTTTTCAATGTTATTAACACAAATGAACAAGAATTTAAAAAAATTAAAAGGATTAATGACAAATTTCATAAATCATAATTTGACATTAAAGGTATTTACTGCAAATTTGATAGATACAGGGCAGCACTAAAAATTATATAAACCATGTGAAATAACAAAGCTTCTTTCAAATAGGAAGAATTTTATCTTTAGAATTTCATGTGACGTTCCTAGGTACTTTGTTATAAGATAGTACATTCACCAAAATGAGACCAAAGAAATTTTGATGTTCCAGAAATCTCATTAAAGTCATAATGGAAAACCTAGAAAAAACCTTATGAACTATCCCGATATAGGGTTGTTCAAAAGGACATTACTATTATTAATTTCATCATTGGAGAATTTTTTTGAGTGGTGATGGGCTGATTAGAACTGCAATATATAAAATTGTATATATATATATATATATATATATATATATATATATATATAAATATATATAATCTATTCTTATGAAAAACATGATTAATTGGTTAAAATTCAATCTTGAAACCAAAAATTTAAAAATTCCGGGGGCGGGGTGAACCCCCAGACTCAACACAAAACGAAAGCTGAAAGAGTCTGCTTTCTGCTTTAATTTTATTAAATGAATGCGATTGTATAGAATTCAGCCGATCCTGGTTACCAATAATCCAGGATAAGTGTATCGTGGCTAATAAAGTATCTTTGACAACAGACACTTGCGCCATCTCGTGTTTTTTGTTTGTGGAACGCTGGTTCTGTCAAGGCCGTAATTTATGTTTGCTGTGTTATAGTTTAAAATTTAGTTATTCCATAAAATGGAGAGTAAAACATCAAACCGAAAGTCCGTTGTAGTACATTGTGAAAATACGCCAAAAAAAACCCAAAATTACAATTATACCACTTTCATGGATTTCCAAATCAATTAGAGAGGAAGACAAAAAATAATTGCCGCAGTTCGACATCATGGGTAAATAAATTTGATTTCCACGTCGTTAGTCATTATTGTATGTATAAAATTAATCACAATTGTTGTTCTATTAACAAAACTGAGATTTTTTTATTACAGCAGTGTGGCAATCCATCTCAACCATAAACAAATTCAATGATTAGCAGTGGTCAAATTGTTTGGGAAAACAGTAAATGCACATAACAAATGTTACAATCCAACTATATTTCTTGCAATATGTATATAAAAAAGCTAATTCTTCGTGCTGGTTTGTGGGCTGAAAGATTATGAGTACCTATGACAAGAAAAAATTGCATCTTCAGGAGTCGATGAAGCTCCAATTGAGATTAACAATAGCAAGTAAATATATATAAGAAAAAACAAATTAACTTTATTCATTATATATAATTTATTGGTAGATTCACTGATGATGAAGTTTTAATGGATCAAGATAGAAATTTTGAAGTTGGAACAAGGATAATAAAGCAACAACGGATACATGTTAAATCACAAAGAAATGAATATTGATTATATATTATTTATAGCTTTTGTAATAACTAATAATAAAGAAGCGCTCATAAAAAAAAATAAAAATAATGAGAATAAAAAGTGTTATTTATTTAAAAGAGTATAAATATTGATATATTACAGGAAATATAGTTGAATTGTAAACTTTGTTATGTATCTACATTGTTTGATTTTGTTGCTCCATCGAAATAAGCACAGCAGATCCTTGAATATGTTCCTGGTTGCCATGGCATTTCATCCCTCCTGTAACTAAAAAATTACTTTTTTCTTTATTCCTAAAAGAAAATATTAATTAAAATATTAAAAATTATGTTAACCGTAAATTTAATTTATTCTGGGTATAAAAGTATTTACATGATTAACTTTTCTGATTACAAGAGTATTGAATCTTATTTTTGTTAAGAGAACAACAATTGCGATTAATTTTATGTATTTAGTAATGACTAAAAACGTGGAAATTTAATTTAATTGCCCTTGACGACGAACTGCTGTAATCCATTTTTTCTTTCCTGTCCGATTGCTATAGAAATCCAGGAAAACGGTAGAATTGTAATTTTTGATGTTTCCTTGATGTATTTTCAAAATGAACTACACCGCACTTTCGGTTTGATGGTTTTCTTTCCATTTTATGGGATAACTAAATTTTAATCTGTAACACGGCTAACATAAATTACGGCTTTGACAGAACCAGCGTTCCACTAATAAAACACGAGATGGCGTAAATGTCTATTGTCAAAGATACTTTACTAGCGTATTGCAAGGGATTATTACATTTGTAAATGTTTCAATAAAAGCTCAACACACAACCTATACATCTAAAGAAATTTGGCTTGTAGACGCGAGATGTAAGACCGACATCTAGGATTTTCCAGGGATTTGGTTTGTCATTAATTAGTAATTATTAACAAAAAAATAACAGGAATCTGAATTGAACAACATAAAAATTGCGTTGTTAACCTTTTTTTCTATTATTAACGATTATCAATTTGTATCAGCGTTTCAGTTTTATAAAATAATAAAATATGAAATGTACTGATAGTGTAAACAAAGGAACCTACTATTATTTACTTGTTTTTAAAAATCAGTGAATAGAGAAGGCATATTTTCATTTTTTATTAAAATTTAAAATAAGAACGTCTTTTGCATATTAAAAATGATTGTTCCATCATTATCATCAGTCTCTGTATAAATGGAGTCTAGGTATTCCATTTTGCTAAATTTATTACATAAATCCATATTATGCAAGAAATATAAATATGTATCTCCTTAAAATTTAAATTTGCATTAAGATTGTTAGTTATAAGGATATAGTACCACCCCTTAGCCATTTTTCGACTGGACTCGTCCAAATAATTTTTTACGGAATGGCCAAATATTTTCAATACTTATATGTAGCCATACTTTAAATTTTGGAAAAGTGAGATGAGGGATCTCCAGATCAACTCTTCTACTTTCCAACGGTGGTTTACTCATAATGATAGGGTCATCCTGTGAGATAATATAGCCATTCAAAAATATATGTCTTCCATAGGTTTGACTAAAATGTTGCAAAAACTGCCAGGTCCACAGTATTTTTTTTTCAGAACATCAATTGTGTATGAGAAGATCTATCGCTATAGTTAATAAGAATGTTTTAGCTATAAAATAAAAAAATATATAATCGATCATTTATTTTCTTGGAAATTTGGGTATATGTTCCATTATCTAAGAAACCAATTAACAAAGTTGAGCGTATAGTAGCTCATTTTGTAGGTTTTTCAGTTCTCTTCAACAGTGACCATAGTAGCAAACACGGTTTTATCGATGGATAGTGTGTAAAAGGTAAAAAACTAAATTGTTACCGATATTTCGCGTTTTTTTTTTGTTAAAAAACAAAAAAGCGTCAATAAAAAATGTTGAATTTTATCTCGATTAGTCAAGTTTTATCATTAGAACTATTAATTTTGTCACCAATAGGTCTGGCAAGTTTATTCGGAGAATGGTTTTTGTTTACTGTTTAATTTCTAGAGGATTCCTTTATTAGTAACCTAAAATTAAACGTAACAATAATTTCAAATTTTTTGACTGTAAAACATCTGAACGTTTATTAGTTGAAGAAAAAATTTGATATAGCCATAGCATTTTCATCATATAACTAATCGTTTAAAAGATAGGTATTCAGAAAAACCGTTTTTTTTCTTGTAACCTCGAATACACATTTTTAGATATCTATGTCAATTTTTGGAATTCTGTCTATATTTCGACTTTTAGAGTCTATTTTGACTGGATTATGAAAAAATATATGTTTTTCAGGGTTTTCTTGGTGACCTCCTTCCTGGACCGTGCAACCTGAATTCACCAGGAGTTACATTCGTCAAATTACGAGGATTTTCTCCAAATATGTTACTATACCTCAGAATGAGATTTTTCCTTGGAAGATTGTTATGTATTCACCATGTGTTGGATTTCTATCGAAGAAACTTGTTCCCGCCAGTCGAAAGGAAAAAACCAGTTATTTCCACACGTACATACTGAGAAGTTTGGCGAAAAATAAAGATGGTGTCATGACATATGTCAAGTATGGTGTTATGTATCCGAGCGTCAGGGATGTTTTGGATAACGGTATTGTGTACAATCGTCACATAACTATCCGCAAAACGGCTCTACATCAACCGTGGATGGGGGTTGCATATAAGAATTTGTTGTAAGTGAAATTGTCTTTGAGGGCGTTCTCATTTATTCAGAATTTCCAAAGTAATTAGTGGCTTCAACTATAGGTGTACCCAGGCTAGTTAATGTTTCTAGGCTAGGGAGTTCGTACCCCGGACAGTTTTTCTAGATGAGGTGGGGTTCAGTCCATGTTTAAAAAAATGCTTCACAGAAAAAAGGAGTTCTAAATACGTAATGATTAGAATTGCCTATTACTTTTCGTCATTACGACCCCATGAAGACCTAGTGAATAATGTTTTGTTTATTTCTAGGGAAACCCACTTCCCAATCCCCCCTGGGGGCTATATTTAGTCTAGGTAGGCCTATTTGTTCCTTTTATAGACCTATAGGCGGAATATTACCATTGTTTCAAAAACTTTTTTTGAAAAGCGGCAATTCAATTCAATGAAAAATCGCGCAGCTTTTAGAATTTAAAGATGTTACTGCAATTACAGAAGGTGAATGAGAAAGAATATCAACGTTTTTTTTTATTTTAAATCAAACACTTACATTTCTGCAGATTCTAATACTTCTCTAAGGCAGAAATACATTTTTTTCTTTTTCTCTAACAATTACAAATTTATGTCAACTTAAAAATTACCGAAATAGTAGGAGATAGTTTATTCGGACAATGCATATGGTCAGTGGCGGTTGGTGGGTTATGAAACTGGTGGTGCACTTTACTGGTCAAATATTGGGATTCAAAGATGCAACAAAACAAACTATAGCTTTGCTAATACTGCATTTATTTATTAATTAAAATATTCGTCAACTTTTTTCGAAAACGAAATTTTCAATGACCTTTTTATTAAAGTCTGGCATTGATTGAATATATATCTTCAATACTAAGCACTGAAAGAGCATTTAGCCAGTCCTCAGACAACGTACTTCTATGAAACGTTTTAATCCTTCACTCCAGTTTCCGTCCAAATTGATTCGCCGCAATAAATAATGCAAGGAAAACAAAATAATGTATTGATGATATCACATCCACATAACCATTTCTTTTTATTATAAATTTCACTTTTAAAACATGGTGCAAATACTTTATTTTCATTTTGCACTCTTGTTTTCAGTTAAGATACGGCTTAGGTGGACCAGCCAATTTGATATCTAATTTGTTTTGAAACGATTTATTATTGTTTTTAATACAGTCAATGTTAAAGTTGATACTCATTTTCACAGTTATGTAAACATACACACTCTGTATATTAAATATTCTTTCATAGACTACGACGAAAAAAACAAAGCAACCACTAATTAAATTACGTAAACAAAAATTTGAATTATTGAAACGTTCGGATATGTCCGGTCAATATCAGCACAGCTCGGTGTCTCCGTGCGACGTACGAGAATCCGCCCATTACTCCATATAGTTTTCATTAACTATCTTCTATCTCACGCGCTAAGCGTGTTATATCGTGCATAGAAGCTATATAAGTTTCACCGTGCGCTAGCCGAAGTGCACGGTGAAATATTCTTTCAAGCGAATGTAAGTCTTAATACAAGTTTGTATTAGAGCTTAAATTGTTTTTTGATAAATTCGTTGTTAATGAAATGATATTTATTAAACATTTTGTGTTGATTTTTAACCTTATTAAGAGCTTATTAAATTTGGTGGTTCAGCGCACGAGTGATTTAAGGGACAGCCGCCCCTGATTAGAATTAAAAAATGCATCTAATTATGCCATTGCTTTAAAAATTGTATAATAAATATCTATGTCACTTTTTCGACTATATCCTAGGTTTGACAAAAAATATCTATTTTGCTTAAAAATTAAGTTACTTTATCATTTTATAAAATCTCTTAGAAGAGTAATAGAATCTCCAAAAATATACATTCCTTTTAAAATAAAAAGTTGGTACTTTTCCTTTTCAGTTTCAGTAACATATTCGCTCATTGCTTACCGCATCCAAGTGACTATTTAAAAAAGATTAGCAGTTTTCGAAATATTCCCAAAATTCCAGGTTATTTTACCACCCGCTATAGTTGGTTCACGAACCAAGGTTGTATGCCCAAATTTCACAGTCTTTTTTCCTGGAGAGTCATTAATTTAAACATTTTTAAGGTCCATGTAATTTTAAAACAAATTTTTATTCATTTATAATAATATAATAATTACCCTATACCATGTGTCCCAGATAAATCAACTGTAGGGATTTCCGAAACGAGAAAAGAGACACAGAGTGGCTTAATTGAGAAAAAAGTTGCGCTATTTCAACTATTTCAAGCTCAATCACGTGCAAATATTTACAGGGGTTTTCAAAATATCGCGAATAAAAAAAAAAGTGGCGTTTTCCCAACATTGTAATATATTAAAATTTGCCATCTTGTAAACAAATTTGATACAATTTGGTAGTTTTGTGTTAGCGACTAAATACAATCGATTGTCGTTAACGAATTTCTTCTAGAACTTCTAGATTTTTGCAATCATAGCCAACTTTGTTATTTCTTATGGCCGCCAGATTGGAACTATTATTTATTTGGTTCTATCTGTTAAGAGTTTAATATTTTTCAAAATAAATATTTTTTAAGTAACTTAGTTATTAGAACATTTTTTAATTAAATTAAATTGGGAAAAAGTAGTTATGTATGAGCGTTTCATTTTGTGTTACAGAATCGCTGAACTACCTCAAGATATGTACTATCAGTATCAGTGATATTCCGAAAAACCGCAACCAGGTTTATCAATTTTCAGAATGCTTAGAAATAATTTACTTACTAGGGTTCCTTTAAAAAACCTAATCAAAATAGAGTGTGTAATAAAAATATTGAAAATCTTGATTTACAAAGCGTTATCGACAATCCTCCATTCGTCAAATGGAAAATAATATTGAAGGGCCTAAATTCTTAAAAATTACAAGTATCGTCCATATGTGGCATATATTAGTCAAGGATTTCGAATTGCTGACTTAGAAAGTAGAAGATTGTTTTGCAATTGAATAGTAGAAAAATACCAAGAAAATCCTTAACTCCCGCTTAAGATTCTGTAATCTGATGAAAGCAGATTTACAATTTGCGGGCTATTTAACAGATACATCTGTCATCAAAAGATAGGCCTGTTATACATGGTTGAAAAGGTCATTTTATGTGATACTTTCAACAAAATTGGCTATGGTTGCAAAAATCTAAAAGACCTAGAAAAAAACTCGTTAACGTCAATTGACAGGCAGTAGTCGCTAAAACTTAACAACCAAATTCTATCAAATTTTTTCACAAGACTTCGAAAAACTGTTAACTAAACTCATTTACGTGATATTCGGTTTTTATGTTCAAGGTCTCGGTAGTCGCCCCACATTTTGTAAATTGAACAACCTAAATACAAATCTGGTGAACTTCCAATAACCTTGAATGTTTTTAGTTAGGATGTATTAAAACCGAAGTCTGCTAAAAAATTATGAAGTCGAATAATACATGTAGGAAGTGATTTTTTCCACAGTCATACATTTGTCAATGATCTGGATTAACATAGAAACAAAATGGATTATGAATATTTATAAACAAAGTGTTAACTTCAAGTGTTGTTTGTGTTGAACAGTTTACTACATCAATGGAACAATAACAGTCTTGGAAAATTTGAATATACAGGGCTTTATAATTGTCGAAATTAATTGTAAGCGTTAATTAGTGATTGAAATGTTGTGGATTTCTCATTTGGAAGGTGGCCCAAAAAGAGTTAACCATGCAGCTGTTAGTGTTGGACACAAAATTTATTGAATATATGGCAATTCTTCGATAACCACAATTTTTTGTTTTTTCTCAATATTTTGAAAACCCCTATAATTAATTTCGGTACAGCACCTGATTGTGCTTGGAGTTTCGCAACTTTTTTTCATATAAGCCACCCTGCATCTCTTGCGGTTTTGGAAATCTCCAGGAAGTTATTTTTATCCTGGACACATTGTTTATATATTGCTTATATTAATTATATTCACTACAGAAGAGATAAGATTTTATATATATTTATAGGCGGGCCAGAGCGAACGGCTATGGTAGATCAAAAGCCATTATAAGAGCTGCAATGTATTACAGAATTTCACCCGGTTCAACTAAGCTGGCGTATTTTTTGCTTACTAGTGCAAATTTGACTAGATCAAGTTGGGGTCACGGAGATACTAGTCAGAATCTATCTAAAAATAACATTAGTGCTAAAATGTTTATCAATGATCTTAATTGTTACGAAGCCGGAATATTGTTTATACCGGAATTATTCGGACAAAGTCATTTTCAAATTCAGAATGATGGAACTGTAAAAGATTCTAAATTATTTCCAATGTTACTAGATCCTTTAATGGTTGGTTACAGTCCTGAAGATAAACTTTGGTATTGCAGTTGAAAATAATTGTGTATTAGTTTAATGTTAATGGATAAAGTTAAGATGATTTGTTACTAGAATTATAATACTATGAATAAACCATATTTAAGTATTTTTTTTATATACCAACAATACCCAATGAATAAGCTACTGTTAATCCTTGTGGATATTAAGAAGTCATTTGACATAGTTTACCAAACTATAGTTTAGAAGCTCTTGAAGACTGTCATATAGACCATCGATACACTACAGTTATCATATATTCTCACTGATAGTGGCGGATCCTGACACCACTTATAGTAGGTTTTAGCAAAAATAATCACTAAAAAAGTATACAACTGAGATAATTGGGAGGCGGGGGCTTGAGGCCCCCTGGCCTCCACTGGATCCGCCAGTACTCACTGACAAAGAAATCCAAAAGGAGATGTTTAAATTTAATATTGTTTTGGTAAATCATAAATACTTTAGTAAGGAGTAAATGATTAAAATTTGAACAAAAAATACCAGGAATTTAATTTTTTTATTATAAGTTTGGTAATAATATGTTCACCACGGTTCCACTCCCCAATACGTCTTGGCAATAAGGTGGTCTATTTCTTCTTGAGGATACTATCCTAAGCTACCTGTATTTCATGTCTTAGAATCTACCAACTCCGTGGGGGATGGGGCAAATTTCAGAGCCTTCCACCCATCATATAGCCGACATGTTCTATTGGCGAAAGATCGGTGGATCTGGGAGGCCATGGCAACAGGTTTACATGGGTCTCTTTAAAAAAAGTTTAAGCTAACTAGCCGAACATGATGCCGAGCATTATCTTGTTGAAATATGGGATCTATGAACAGATTCATTATCCTTAATTCCTATCTTGGCCCGCGATGGATTAGTTCCTTACAAAATATCTATATCACAAAAAAACTTCTTAAAGAAGCTGACAGACTAATCCGTCGTCTGGTCAAGACTATCCTTCATCTCCCCTCCTCCACAACTAACCCTTTCTTATATGCACCCAAACGAGGTGGAGGTCTTGGCATTTTCCCCTTCGCGTTAAAGATTCCAGAAATTATGGCCAGAAGATTGTCAAAAATTATGTCCCACATTCCACCTATAGCCAAATCCTTCACCGAACACCACATTGGTAAAATCAAGTCTTTAACCAATCTACATACAACCAGCGCTATAACTAATAGTTTAATAAATGACTTAGACAAATCCTGGTCTGGGAATGGTATCAAACAATGTGCCTCCTCGAGTGCTTCGAGTTCTTTGATAGCCACCCTCCCCCACTTGGGTCAGGAAATAGCTATGTTAAGCTATTCACCTCCGCGGTAACCTATTACCGTCAATGGACCTATCTTACAAACCTAAGAAACAACGAAACTGCCGCGGGGGATGTAAAAAACGCGAGTCCAATTGCCATATTTTACAGGGATGCTACATTACCATGGCACTCGAATAAAACGACATAACAACATCGTTAATATCATCGAGGATGTCGCCAAAAAGAGTGGGTGGGAAACTGAAGTCGAGCCGAGGATTAGAGCAGACTCTGGGACCTTAAGAATTCCTGACCTTATTATCAACAAAGGCCTACAAACCATTATTATTGAAGTAGGTGTTTTCTGGGAAGGTCCTCGTTCGCTCGCCGAGAGTTATAGACTGAAAAGAGTATTATGAAGAACCTGACTTCACGAACAAAATTATGGCAGTCAAGAATTCCACTGACGTTAAAGTCTACCCTATTATTATTGGAGCTAGGGTATTTGGTGTGGCAATAACGATGCTCTTCTCACTATTCTAAATTGCAACACTCTTTCTTTTAACGTAGACTGATCCATAGCGTCATCGTAGGCTCGCTATCTTGTCATAACTTCTTCAACAAAGCCGTATGGAGATGAATCTTCATCAATCTTTCCCTTTAATTTTCCCTTTATTCATTTACATTGTGTGCTATGCCATTTTCATCTATTTTCTATCTTTTTAAATAAATGATCCTATTAAAATTTCTTAATTGTCAACTCTGTCATGGTTATTTTTAAAATTCTGTTCATTTGTTATCCGCAATGTAAATTCCATAAGGCTATCGGTTCCAAACGTTCGCTCGCATCGTCGGTAAACTCAGCTCTCGTCTCTCCGGTGTAGCGCGGTTAGGATATTTTTAGTTACAATGTATTGTAATGTTGATCGCCCAATTGTTTTGTATATTATGTTTTTTAAACTGATATTTCTGTCATTTTAATTTATATTTTACTGTTACCATTTACATTTTGACATAATTTTAGATAGATTAATTTTTTAATATTATAATTATACTGATTAGGGTTATAGGATTCTCATGTTTGTTTAGATAGGTTTTGACACTTAGGTTAACGTCACATAAGAACAGCTTAGCTGTTCATAAAATTGTAAACCCTACAGCCGGGTAACAGGATGGCTGAAATGTCTTTTATATATCTCTGTAAAATGTATACATTTTATTGAATAAAGAATTTTATAAGGGAGTCCATTCTGCTTCACTACTTCTTGAAGATAAAGTTGCGTTGTCATGTTGCCTCGAACAACGCCTACTGTTTGGTGTAGATGTCACTCAACATTAAATTGAGGTTGACTTCTTTCCCCTCGACGTCGTCTAACCCTTCTTCGGCTCTCATGTATACCCACGCCCAAAGGGAGATTCATCTGAGAATACGACCTGATGCCATTCCACTGTTGTCGTTCTCTGCACCACTGTAGTCGTTGTCGTCAATGCTCAGCGGTCAGAGGTAGCACAAGATGATAATACTGCAGTCCAAAAGAACATATACGGCGGTAAACCGTTCAGACACTTACAAGATGGTCTTGTTCTCCTAAGCACTCTCTCTAAAGAACATCAGTCTTAGATGCCCATCTTGAACCTCGTTTGTGCCCCTTCGAAGTCCGATTTTGGGTATTAAGGTACACTTTGAGCTGCGCGACCGAGACAAGCGACAGCGACAAGAGACAGGAGGTTGCTTTCTATGCAATTATATGAAGAACATTTGAAGCGCGAGTCAGGGGGACGCGCGACCGCGATGGGAGACAAGAGACAACTTTGATGCGACTGCTTCCGAAGCAGTAGTATCGCTTGTCGCGTCCTTTTTTGCGCTTAAAAAATGACGGATTTAAAATTTTCTTGTGAAGAAGTCAATCTTCTGACGTAAGCGTAAATGATTACTAATTAATAGAGAATAAAAATTTTCCGCATTATCTGGTACAATCAATGGATTTGTTTCACAATTACTTCGTCAAGAAATTTTGAACTTGCTTCGACGTCATTTTAATAATAATAATAAAAGTTTATTTTGCACATTAAAAATTTATTATATACAGTATGGTAAGTATAATAAAAAGAGTAGGTATAAAAATTAGAGCGCCAAAACAGTAAAAATTGATACAAAGTGGACACCCTATCACTTAAAGTCATTACAGTTTCTTAATAGATCACAAAATGTACAAATTATAATAATAATGATAGTGTGTTCAGCGTTCAGTTCTCAGTTACTCTTTCGGTATAGTTAATTGGTGCAAGACGGACATTGAACAATTACAATGAAAAGTTCGAATTTACTAACAAAAGTTCAAAATCACCACCCAAAGAGTTCTGTCGAACGTACAACTTTGCCACGGTATGAAGGAGGAAGAGGACTGAAAGATCTAAGCAAACAATTAGATCAACAAATTTCTATTTTGCGTAGTCATTTCCAGAAACTCGTAGAATTTTCTGATCTACACAGAATCATGTGCTAGGTTGATGACTCAACACCACTGCGACTGACACAACAACATGTCCAATTATACCACCAGACCACAGATCAGAAACTGCTGAAATTGAAAGAGAAGCCCCTTCATGGAAGACATATCAATGACGTCAGCCAAGATTATGTCGACAGTGCAGCGTCGAACTACTGGTTGATCTCTGGTCATATGTTTCCTGAAACGGAAGGCTTTATATTGGCAATCCAAGATCAACTAATTCCAACTAAGAACTACCTAAATTATATCGTTAAAGACCCTTCTATTCACAACGACAGATGCAGGTACGGTTGCCAAACATCTGAATCTATCCAGCATATCACAGGAGGTTGTCAAGCGTTCGCTGCAACTGAATACAAAGAACGACACGATGTTGTGGCAAAAATACTTCACCAGGAACTAGCACTGAAACTTGAATTATCACAGTCGGTAAGATTACCATACTATAAATACAAACCAGAATCTGTTTTAGAACATAATTACAAGCTGTACTGTGACCGCACGACTGTTGCTCACAATAGACCAGATATAGTTTTGGTAGATAATATCTTTCGGAAAACAACTTTAATTGACATAGCAATTCCTAACAACAATAATATAAATATCAAGCAGGCTGAGAAAATAACCAAATATAGAGGTTTGGAATTTCAAATAAAGACTCAGTGGGACATGAACAACACACGAACTGTACCAATTGTTATGTCAACTACAGGACTAGTCCCAAAACATCTATTAAACAATTTAAAATACCTCGGTCTGGACGAACATCTTTACAAACAAATGCAAAAAGCCGTTCTGTTAGGAACAGCCGGACGGTCAGAAATTCATGGGAAACTGCCGCCACGACTCCAACCACGGGCCTGAAAACCTGGCAAGGGCTCCCACAGAGCTAAACCCTTTTGATATCTAGGATATCTCGGGTTTAGTGAATTTTCCCCTAAAGGCACTCATAGCGTGCCTTAGAGGAAGTGTGATGTCATACATTTTATGGTCAAGTCGGGATGATAGTAGTTTATTTCGCACATTAAAAAAATGTTGAAATACAATGTGGTGAGTATAAGCATAATTAAAAAGCAGGTATAAATACAAATAAAGTAAAGATACAAAATTAGAGTGTCGAAATAATAAAAATTGATACAAAATAGAGGCCACATCGCTCATTTTTGAGTTCAACAAATTGGAATACATGTGTTTTTCTCGGGGCACAATATTCAATTTAATCATTGCCTTCTGGGAGTTGCAATTTCTTCGTCAGTATATTTAAGAAGACAGCGGTCAGGGAGCGGTTCAGTTCATTTGAGACTGAAACTCTGAGAAAATAAAGATGATTTCTTTTTTTTAGGGAGAAAATTAACTGTATGAGACCTAAGAAAATTCATATTAATATTGTTTATAGAGAGACATTTTGAAAACTTACAATGCACATATTTAAGAAAAGAAACAATAGATGAAAAATTCCTCAAACTACTTTCTATAGTATTGAACACCAATTAAAACAATGTATTAACTAATCTAACCTGACTTAACCCCTCAGCCCCAACCGCCCCAACTCAGTAATATTAAATGGCAACCTCCTACTTCCTCTTAGAGCTCTTAAAAATATATTTTCAATGATACCCTACAAAGTTATTGTGATCAAACATTCTTCGGTTAATTAACGAAAATTTAATTAAAATGTGCTATTTTATTATCAATTAACTGAGTTGTAAATAATGTTAACAAATGCCGAAAAACTTTCTTATTACTGTCCTGACAACTACCGTAAACTTATTGAACAATTTAAAAATGTTAAATGTTAGTTTTTTCGTGGTTAAGTAAATAAACACAAAAATTTAATGGACATTTTTTTCGTTTTTTTACTTTTTTTTGTTTTTATGAATCTAGGTTTAGTTTTTTTTTGCTTAGTCATGTTAACTACATACAACACACTTGATAACTATAACCGCACTGACTTTAGAACTCTACTAAATAGGTAGACAATTAATTTGTTTAGAATGAGCACATTTATTGTTTACAATCTTTACCTTATGTGTAGCTACTTAAACATGATTTATTGTTTCCCTGAATCAATGTTTTCTAAATTCAGCTCTAGTTTTTTGACTAGAGGCGTCCAGACAAATCCGTTAGCCATTTGACAGCAACAGTAGCTAAATTTTCGAGAAACTGAATCTGTTAGGAACAGAGAAATTAATGAACTAAGATTAGTTGACAAAGCAGTTCTGGGTCAATTTGCAATCAATTCAACACTAAAGAGTTGACAGGTAGCTATAGCAATAAGAATATCAAGCGAATACATAAGAAACGTTCTGAAGTTGAATCAGTTTTTTCCTTATAAATCCGTCGTGACCTTGTTGACTGGGATAGAATTGAACTCTTGTTCGTTTTATTTAAACAGATGCATTAATAAACTGCCGATATTGGAGTGATAGAAACCCACATGGATTTAGAGGTCAAACGCAGTATTTCGGAGGTGTTATTATCAGTCTTTTATTTACACAGGTAAATTTATGCTAACATGCTAGATAGGTCTATCTCGTTTCTTATAGTTCACGAATTACAAAACCAGATCGATTTGAACGGAAATTCTTTCGGTCCAACGCCTGCTTCTTCCAGTTCCTGATTTCAACCTCCTCCAGATCACTTACCACTTCCTCTAGCCATTTTCGCTTAGGTCTTCCTGTTCTTCTTTTTACTCACTCACTTCCAAATCGTACTCTATTTACCCATCGTTTGTCGGGCATTCTTGCAATCTGTCTTAACCATCTAGCTCTTAGTATTCTCACCTCCAGGACAATACTTCTACTCCTCAGTTTCCTTATTTGTTCTTCTCCTATATTCGTCCTGGCACTTAAGTCCTCCAAAGATTTTTCTTAATATTTTACGTTCCCAAATTTCTTGTTTACTTTCCGTTTTCTTCGTCATTGTCCAAATCTCGCACACATAGGTGACTGTGGGTCTTATTATTGGTTGATACAGCCTTAGCTTCGTTTTTCGTGATATCTTTGTAGCTCTTAAAACCTTTGAAAAGATACCTGCGGCCTTGCTTCCTCTAGCTAGTCGTTTTTCGATTTCTTTAGTTTTATTTCCATCACATCTTATTGTTACACCTAGTGATTCAACATGATCTACTTTCTCTAATGTGTATGTCCTGTTCCCATCGGTGTTAATAACTTGATTACTTGTGGATCTGTCCTTCATAACTATATATTTAGATTTATTTTCATTTACTGCAAGGCCGTTTTCTCTGGCTTTTGCTTCCAACACAGTTTGAATGTCCTTACAACTTCTTTCTGAGGGTTCACCTGAAATCCGTTGTTTTTAAAACGTCTCCCGGGTCATTAGGGGAACTACAGGGAGGGATGGCGACCTATTTCCAGAGATACATTTGAAAATGTACGCCAAGTTTTCAAGAGGAAATCAGTTTCAGCTTCTATTGCATGATAGATACCTCGTAGACTATTCGTTTTGAAAAAGGACATGTCTGAAATTATATTTATCGTATATACATTCTACATAATTGGGTTGGTTTCAAATGCGTCTCCAGGAATGGGCAGGGGGGCAGCTGTTCTCCTATCCCTCTCTGGTCGATCATTT